>OX383981.1:0-1202500 GCA_947532105.1 Athrips mouffetella
AGACCTGCAGAGGGTGAGAGTTCTTGACCAGTCACCGCTGGTCCAGTGCTCACGTTGTCTTAGATTCGGGCATGGACGCAGGCAGTGCACGGAACAAGTTGACCTGTGTTCGCATTGCGGGGGTACTCACTTACGCGCAAACTGCTCTTCCTGGACCCTTTACGAAAAACCGCAATGTAAGAATTGCTTCGCGGCGAAAATGGACAAGACAGACCATAACGCATTTGACAGTGAGTGTCCTATACGCAAGCGATGGGACTCATTGGCACGTTCTTCAGTAGCGTACTGCTAAAGGCCTAGCAGTGGTAAATGACTCAGTCGGGCAGAACACAGAGTTGGTTAACCAGGGCCCTTCCAAAAGATATGGGGTGATTCAAGCCAATCTTCAACGAAAACGGCTCGCAACACAAGAACTGCTTATTGAAGCCGGTAAACGTAAGACCTCGTTTGCGTTAGTCCAGGAACCTTACATCGGAGCTTCAGGCGTGCTCAAACAGCAGGCTGGTACCAGAGTTGTACAGCGCTTCCATAATAGGCAAAAACCTATAAAGGCTGCTATTATAGTATTTGACCCCGATTTACAAGTCATCGAACACCCACTAATGACGACAGAAAATCTAGCTATAGCTACATTGAAGACCAGCAGGTGGGCAATTGGAGTCATCTCGGTCTATCTTGAGGAAGACCACCCAATTGAACCAGACCTAGAAAAGATCAAAGATGTTTGCGAAAAGCTGGATCTTAAGAAGATTCTTATCGGGGGAGACTCAAATGCCTGGAGTACCTGGTGGGGAAGTGCCAAGGATAATCACAGAGGTGAGGCTCTTGTGGGGGCACTGGAGGAGCTTGGTATGGAAATACTGAACGAGGGACGCGAACCAACCTTTTACACCTTTAGGGGGGAAAAATTATATCAAAGCCATGTTGATATTACAGCATGCAAAACGGACTTGCTTGGGGCGATACAAAATTGGCGAGTAGATAAAGGCATTACGAGCTCAGACCACAACGCGATTACCTTTTCAATCAATATGGAAAAACCTACGGATATCAGAAGGAAAAAGTCAACCAGGAAGTATAACACAAAAAAGGCAAATTGGATAGAATTTAGGAAAGTAATTACTAAAAATCTGGAAGACTGCGAGTTAAACAAAGAAAAGATTAATGCAATTAATACGGTATCAGAACTGGAAGAGTATATTGATAAATACCTAGCTAGTGTGAAGGATGCGTGTGAGAAGACAATTCCTTTAATGAAGATCGTCTCCATCATTAAGCTGCCGTGGTGGTCCAAAAAGCTCGAAAAGTTAAAGAACACGATGGTAACAAAAAAGAGGAGAATATCCTATGCAGCGCCTCGACGCCGTCCACATGTTGTTAGATGTTACCTAATGGCTAAGGAAGAGTTCGAAGTGGAAGCTAAAGACGCCATCACAAAAAGTTGGAAACACTTCTGTGAGAAGCAGGATCGTGAGAGTCTTTGGGATGGAGTATACAGAGTCATCCGAAACACCTCCAAACGGCACGAAGACCAACCGCTAATAAGGAATGGAATCGTCATAAGCATGGAGGACTCTGTCGAACACCTTGCCAAGACCTTCTTCCCAGACGATCAACCTTTAGATGACAACGAAGAGCATACAGTTACTCGCCAAAAAGCGAATACCTCACATTTACATATGCCGGGAGATACACTAGACCCACCTTTCACGGCAGAGGAATTAGACTTTGTAGTCAAAAGTTTCAACCCAAAAAAAGCGCCAGGGCCAGATGGGTTCACGGCCGACATTTGCGCTGAGGCAATAAATGCAGGTCGTGACACGTTTTTGGCACTTACAAACAAATGCCTAGAACTGTCGTATTTTCCTAAGCCGTGGAAGGTGGCGTCAGTGGTTGTACTTCGGAAACCTGGGAGAGACGATTACACGCAGGCAAAATCGTATCGGCCAATAGGATTACTTTCTATAATGGGAAAGGTTCTGGAAAAGCTAATGATAAAACGGATAAGATGGCACTTGTTGCCACAGTTAAACCCAAAACAATATGGTTTTGTACCCCAGCGCTGCACAGAGGACTCCCTTTATGATCTACTGCACCACATACGTGAAAACCTGAAAAAGAAATTGATCAGCGTCGTGGTGTCGTTAGATATTGAGGGAGCCTTTGACAGCGCTTGGTGGCCAGCTATACAGTGTCGCTTAATGGAGAAGAAATGCCCCCAAAACCTGCGTAAACTATTAGCCAACTACCTCACAGACCGGAAGGTTAGCGTACATTACGGTGGACATGAATTCCACAAGGAAACAACCAAAGGATGTGTACAGGGTTCGATCGGGGGACCAACTCTTTGGAATGTTCTGCTTAACCCACTGTTAGATCAACTCGAAGGGAAAGGAGTGTACTGCCAGGCTTTTGCCGACGACATCGTCTTGATTTTTTCTGGTAACTCGATACCCGAAATCGAAATAGAAGGAGATCGGATACTTGCCTATGTGGAGGCATGGGGTAAAAAGAACAAACTAAAGTTCGCTGCACATAAAACCCATGCCATGGTTATAACAAACAGAATAAAATTCTCAAAGCCATGCATCCGTATGGGTGAGACCGAAATCCAACTAAAAAGTGACATAAAACTACTAGGGTTGATTATAGATGACAAATTGAATTTCAAAAAACACGTTGATTATGTCTGTGCAAAGGCTATTAACATCTATAAACAACTCTGTAGAGCGGCTAAGATCTCATGGGGTTTGAGTCCAGAGATAATCAGGACGATGTATGTGGCAGTAATAGAACCGATTATTTTGTACGCTGCCAGCACTTGGGCTCCGGAGTCCGAAAAAATAGGGATTCAAAAGATACTGAATTCAGTGCAAAGGGGCTTTGCGCAAAAGATTATAAAATCTCACAGAACTGTCTCACTAAACGCGGCATTGGCTATCTCCGGCCTCCTGCCATTGGATATGCGGGTGCGTGAAGTGGCTAAGCTCTACGAAGCCAAACGTGGGAAACCGCAAGAAATTATAGGCGGCAGAGAGGTTGAAATGAGAGTGAGCTATTTAGAAGCGTCACACCCAGCCGATGAAACGAGGATAGAGTTTGTATGCTTGGAGGACATGCAGCCCCAAACTATAAGCGAAAACCAAATAAAGGGCTCGTATATCTTCACAGATGGGAGCAAAATCGAAGGTAAGGTTGGAGCTGCACTGTCCTACTGGCGAGAAGGTTTAGAGCAAAAGTGCAGAAAATTTAACTTGGAGTCATTCTGTTCAGTATTTCAAGCGGAAATGTTTGCTCTACTTCAGGCAACAGAGATAGCATTGAAAAGCACCGACGCAGAAACTAACATCTTCAGTGACTCTAGGTCAGCACTACAGCTCCTGCAGAGACCTGACTCGTTTCATCCGCTGGCGGTAAAAACTAGGAAAAATATCGCCAATCTGACTAGCCAAAAGCGTAAGGTGAGATTCTTCTGGGTAAGGGCGCACGTTGGAGTTTCTGGAAACGAGCGAGCTGATGTCCTAGCAAAAGAAGCTGCACTTCGCAAAAAGACGGCACCGAATTACGACCAATGCCCAATATCATATATAAAGAGTTCCATAAGACAAGAAACATTGATGGAATGGAACAAAAGATACCTTGAAGCCGAAACCGCGTCGACAACAAAGACTTTCTTGACGGATGCACTAAACGCGTACAAAATAGTACAAAAACTGAAAATAGACCCATTGTTGACGCAGGCGCTGACAGGGCACGGCGGCTTTGGACATTACCTCCACAGGTTTAATCTTAAAGATAGCCCAGCGTGCATTTGCGAGCCTACAGTTGACGAGACGATTTTGCACCTGATCCTGGAGTGCCCAAAATACGAAAGAATGCGTGTAGATCTGGAAATAAGTACAGAAATTAAATTAACAAAAGATAACTTACCAGTACTTCTAGCCAGCAAACAGAGGGATCAGTTCATTAAATATATAATTTTTATTGTAAAAGATGTTGGTAAAAGAAACAAAAGCACATTAATGAATAGAAAAGATGTTTTGGGGACATAATGAGTTATGTTCTTAGAACATCACAAAATTGTAATTATTAGCAGGTCAGAAAAGAAAAAAATAGAGAATTGTATGAAAATGGTATATAAGTTAATATATTTTAAGATATATTGAAACTTGTATATAAAAGTGTCTGTAAATTATTAGCAATAAGAAGAAAAAAAAATTAATAATCACAAAAAAAAACCAGTAGCAAAAAAAAAAAAAAAAAAAAAAAGGAGATAGTAAGAACAAAAACAATGATAAAAAAAAAAGTCAAAAAATAAATAAACGAAAGTCGTGTACTTATTTCTGCAAAACCCTAGCCCTGTAGTATAACAATCTTGTCGTACTAACAAATGCATGTCAATCAAATTGAGGACTCCCGATAAATCCCGGAGCCCTCTACCCCTCATGAACAGCAAAAAAAAAAAAAAAAAAAAAAGAACAATCTAAGTACTGATGCCAATGTCTTCGTCCAATGGCGAAGGAATAACAAAGGTACTACACTATATAAAAAAAAAAAAAAAAAAAAAAAAAAAACCTAACCTAACCTAACCTAACCTAACCTAACCTAACCTAACCTAACCTAACCTAACCTAACCTAACCTAACCTAACCTAACCTAACCTAACCTAACCTAACCTAACCTAACCTAACCTAACCTAACCTAACCTAACCCAGTTGCGCTCTGTTTGCCGCCCCGAACGCATCATTTTTTACACGTGCTCCGCAGTTAAAAATTCTAAAAAGTGGGTTAAAGTGATCCGATCACAGTGATTTAAGTGTTGTCGTGTGCGTAAAAGTGACACCGACCTTTTGGATGGCACAGAACTAGCCGGAAATCATCGGGTCAAGGACTTTTTCCCAGAAAACCGGAGTTTTTGAGGTTATATTGCAAGGAATATACCTTTGGAGGCGTGCGCTGCGCAACTTAGACTTGAACCCCCCTATTTTCTTATGCCACCTGGGGGGCACTAAGGTCCTACACTTTTTGGCATTACTTCGAGAACAATATCTTCAGGCGTTTTCAAGATATTTCAAGAAATCTGAAAAAGCACATGGTCTGAAAATCCGTTCCAGTTGCATCAGGACTTTGAAATTTAGCACCAACAATCTCCTCTCCATCAAAGGGAAGAAAACGCAAGTTTTATAATTTTATGTATTACACAAAATTTTTAAATAGCAATTGAATTTCTGAAATATAGACCCTTATTACTACTTTTGTGATAAAAAAATTTAAGAAATTCAATTGCTATTTTTTGCGCGCTTAAGTAAGGAGTAATTATTGAATTTTTAAGATTTTTAGCGCTACTAGTTTTAGTTGTAAATTAAAATTTGTGAAAAATACTGAAAACCAAATTTAAATGCTCAAAAATAATTAAATTTTAATTTTTAATTTAAGTAGTACAAAGTGCTCATTTTTCTTTAAATTATCATATTTTTTCTATATTTTTAACCCTTCTGGTTCTTTAGTTATTAAATTTTTAGTGATTTTTTGTTATAATTAAATATTTAATATATTTACATCATTTCTGACGCCGGGGTTGTCTTTATATGCCTTAGGCACATTGTTTAAACCCAAACTCGGGGTTAGAAACCTTTAATTTGGCGATTTTGGCTTTTTTCCGCCATTTTGGTTTTTTGGGTGAAAAGTTTAAATCGCCAAAACACGACAACCAGAAGTCGCACAGAATTGTGGTTTTCAGTATTTATAAGAGCCCATAGACAGTTTTTGGAAAATTTCAGTTTCAGGCGCTTTCAGCGCATAAAAATTTTTTGGACTTAAACTGCTTTCGGGGGGTGGAATAGGTGTTGCACAGTTGCCCAAAGAAAACCCTGTCCTTCTAGGACGAGTAGAACCGGAGTTATCGTCCGTCAAACATCATCACTGACAGTTGGGCAACTGTCAAACTTGTTTTCAGAGCGTCATATCTTCTCAGCCGAGAATCGTAGAGAGTTGCGGTTTTCGGTTGGGGGTTAAGAGGCACGCCCTCTACAGGTATCACCACTTTATGTGCGCTTTGGAGACAAAATATTTCAGGCCCCTGAAAGCACTTTCAGCCGAAGGATTGGGTTGGGACGAGTTCGGGGACGCCAGTCTCATTATTCTGCGACCAATAGAGGCCGAGTTATAAGCGTTCGAAATTCACTTTTGACAGTTCTCGAACTGTCAAACTGAAGTTTGAACGTCTGTATCTCCGCAACGGGGGGTCGTAGAGGACTGGGATTTGCTTCCCTGACCTTGCCTCTGCCTGTTCTTTCGGAAGAAACTGAAATTTTCAGTTTCCAGGACCCTGATTTTTTCAGGCCTGAAACCTAACCTAGCGGATAGGTCTCGTCGAGCTCTTTGCGGGAAACCCGGACACGGGTATATTCGGCCCAGTGGTTCGGGAGATATTCCACTTCAACCATTTTTCAGCCGCCATCTTGGAATTATTTAAACCCGGTTTACTCCCAGACCAGTAGGGCTAGAGTACCCGAGTTTGGTATCATTGTGGAGGGCACGGCGAGGGCTATCAACTTGGCATACCAAATCGACTCTACGTAGAGCCGTTTTTGATTTTTTATGTAGAGTCGACATTTTCAAGAGAAAATTTCTGGGAAAAATCTTATTGGATAATTTGACGTTTTTACCACGTAAATAATATTGCTCTACATCTTTGGCTTGGACTGGCTCGTAGAGTCGTTAATATTGTTTTAGTATTTTTATTTGGACCTATCTTAAGTTATACTGTGTGTACCTTATTGGGGACAGAGTCCGATTTAGATAATAATATTTAGTTATCACTTTTAGGACCCTGCTCTGCCTTTTAATTTTGTGTGCAGAGTCAAAATCTTCGAAGAATATTTTTTTTGGAAAAAATCCTATTGTGCAATTAAACGCTCTATGAACCCTAAATTTTTGACAATTTCTTAGGAAACTGCAAAACTGAAACCAGCTCTATTGAGTTGGTGTTCGCCTATTCTTTGAGTAAGCATCAACAATTGACGGGTTATATTTATAAACTTATATTTATTTACTATATACAATTAATTAGATTTATATTGACGTTTTAATATTATTTCCGTGTTGGACTGGTTTTATTGAGCCAAATTTAAATTACGACAAACACCAACGATCCCCAAGATGTTCGGCATCAGGTCACCACCGCCAAATAAGAAGTCCAGCTCACCAAATATATCGGACGAACCCTCTGGGAATGAACACCTGTCTCAGACATTTAATGTAAGACAGAGCGTTGAAGAGCTGGAAGCCCGAAACGCTGAGAACGTACATTCAGTAATTCAGGAGACAGAGCAAACTACTAATTCAGACTTGGGCAAGCCAATGCTGAAACTGACTTTCTCCCAAAAGACCCAGAAAAATAGCCCAGAGAAACCAAGCAGTGCTAAAAGCACCACCTCTAAAGGTGTACCAGCAGCATTTAGCACACCTAGGTGTCCTGCCCATGAGAAACAAAAAAACGCTGACAGAGAGCAGGAGGCAAAAGACTGCGTCGAAAAAGCCAAATTCCACCTGAACTCGGTCTCCGGCAGATCTATAAGCACTGTCATTAAAAAGGAAGTGATACAGGCTCTTGACAAACTGTACCTGATTATAAAGGAAATGGCCTCAGCGAAAAGGCCCAGCAGCGATCATGCGACTGGGGAGAGTAGTGCGGCCGAGGGTAGCAAAGATGTGACCAAACATTTCCCTAACGACCAAGACTTGGGGAAGCTCCTCGAGCAACACAGTCTTCTTATTAAGGAGAACAATGATAAGATGGCCATCCTAAAAGAAACTTTAGACAGACACGAGGAGCATATCACCAAGGCTTCCTACGCCAGCATAGTGGCAGGTCCAACTAAGAAGCAATCGGCCCTGCACTCAATGATCGTCACCGCTAAGGATGAGACAGAAACAGGAGAGGAGATTATAGACAGGGTGAGGAAAGCAGTTAGAGCTAGCGATGAAGGTCTATCAGTAGACAGAGTCCGGAAGGCAAAAAATAGAAAGATAATCGTTGGATGTAGAAGCGAAGAGGACAGACGCAAGATAAAGGAAAGGATAGAGAAAGAAACGGGAGACCACCTCACTGTTGAGGAAGTAAGAAATCACGACCCGCTACTGGTTTTGAAGGACGTCCTACATTACAACAGTGACGAAGACGTCCTCAGAGCATTGAAAAAACAAAACAATGATATTTTCCGCGACCTTGACAGTGAGGAGGCCAGGATGGAAATTCGTTACAGAAGAAAGACCAGGAACCCCCACACCTGCTGCATTGTACTAAAGGTGTCCCCACAAATATGGAACCGCCTAACGGAGAAAGGCTTCGCGTATATCGACATACAGAGAGTGAGAGTTGCGGATCAGTCACCGCTGGTTCAGTGTTCCATGTGCCTCGGCTATGGACATGGAAGGCGCCACTGTACCGAGACTGTCACAAAATGTAGCCATTGTGGGGGACCCCATTTGAAGTCGCAGTGTGACGGTCTGATGACTGGTGCTACCCCAACGTGCTGCAACTGCCTTAACGCAAAATTGGACTCCGTAGAGCATAATGCATTTAGCACCGAATGCCCAGTACGCAGAAAGTGGGAGTCTCTGGCTAGATCGAAAATAGCGTATTGCTAAAGTGGTACCAGGCAACAGCTGCAATTCCGACATTAATACCTTCTACGCGTTTGCACAGGCAAACCTCCAACGGAAGGAGCTCGCAACAAACGAGTTAATGATAGAGGCAACCAAACGCAAGGTCGCAGTAGCTCTACTCCAGGAACCCTATGTTGGCTCGATAAAAAGAATGAAGGACTACGCAGGGGTCAGAGTGTACCAAAACGCTAGTATTGGAGACGGGATAGTTAAGTCAGCAATAGTAGTCTTTAATGCCGATTTTCGCGTAATTCAGTGCCCGAAACTCACCACTAATAACATCACAGTGGTGAAGATCCAAACTAGCGCCTGGGAAATTGCCGTGGTATCCTTCTACTTGGAACCCGATAAGCCAATGGACCCTTACCTGGAGCATCTTAAGAAAATCCGCGAGGATCTAGGCCCTATCAAACTTATCGTTGGAGGGGACGCCAACGCAAAAAGCACCTGGTGGGGGAGCAATATCATCGACCACAGAGGGGAGGAGATGGCCGGCACCCTGGAAGAGCTGGACCTCCAGATACTTAATGCGGGAGATGAGCCTACCTTCTACGTAATAAGGGGTGGCAAAGAATATAAGAGCCACGTGGACGTGACGGCCTGCTCGATGGATCTTCTCGGCTTGGTGGATGATTGGACAGTTGAGTGCGGTTTCACAAGTTCAGACCACAGGGGTATACTTTTCAAAATTAAATTAACTAAAAGCAAAGGTGTAACCATAAGTAGAACTACTAGGATCTACAATACAAAGAAGGCAAATTGGAGCCAGTTTAATGATAAACTGGCCCAATTTAGGTCGGAAACAAATATTAATACCACTGAAATCTTAAAAATAAACAATAAAACAGACTTAGAATCGATCATTCAAAAAGACACTGACAATATCACCAAAACCTGCAAAGAAACTATTCCCTATAAGAAACACAACTCAACACTTACCCTTCCCTGGTGGTCTGAAGATCTTGAGACCATGAAACGCGCGGTCACCACCAAGAAGAGAAGAATCCGTTGCGCAGCGCCGGTCCGGAGAGCCAAGGTTGTCGCCGAATACCTAAAGGCGATGGAGGATTATGAAAATCAGGCCAAGAAAGCCCAAACCACAAGCTGGAAGAGCTTCTGCGAAAAACAAGACAAAGAAGGAGTATGGGAGGGCATCTACAGGGTGATCGGAAGAACTTCAAAACGGCAAGAAGATCTACCTCTTATGAGAAATGGTGTCCACCTCGATACACGTGAATCTGTCATTCTGCTGGCGGAAACCTTTTACCCGGAGGACCTTGAGGAGCACGACAACTCTGACCATCGCCAGACGAGATTAAAAGCTGGAAGCATAAATGAGTGGGCGCATGGTGAGGAACATGACCCACCCTTTACGCTACAAGAATTAAAATCGGCGGTGGAGAGTTTTAACCCTAAAAAGGCTCCAGGGTCGGAAGGATTTACCGCGGACATCTGCTTGCACGCGATTCTCCAGGACCCAGAACTGTTCCTTGCTCTGACCAACAAATGCCTACAACTGGCATACTTCCCGATGATATGGAAAGAGGCTACAGTGGTCATCCTAAGGAAGCCGGGCAAGGACGACTATACCAACCCGAAATCATATAGGCCCATTGGCTTACTGCCTGTGTTGGGGAAGGTGCTGGAGAAAATGCTTGTTGCCAGACTAAAGTGGCACCTGGTTCCCCGGATGAGCACTCGCCAATACGGCTTTATGCCCCAGAGAAGCACGGAAGACTCCCTCTATGACCTGATACAGCACATCAAAGACGGCCTGAAAAGGAAAAAGATAATGACATTAGTATCATTGGACATAGAGGGGGCCTTCGACAGTGCCTGGTGGCCAGCCATTAAGGTTCGACTGGCTGAGGAAGGCTGTCCGGTAAACCTGCGTAGGTTCTTAGACAGTTATCTGCAAGACAGAAAAGTCGCGGTAAGATATGCCGGTGAAGAACATAGGAGAAACACAAATAAAGGATGTGTCCAAGGCTCGATTGGAGGCCCAATCCTCTGGAACCTTTTATTAGACCCACTACTAAAGGGGCTTGCGGATCGTGGCAACCACTGCCAAGCATTTGCGGACGATGTGGTCCTGGTCTTCGAGGGTGACACAGCGCTTGAAATCGAGAACAAAGCCAGTACCGTCCTCGCCTATGTCGGGGCGTGGGGTGTCAAGAATAAACTAAAATTTGCGCCACATAAAACCTGCGCAATGGTATTTACCAAAAAACTGAAATATGACACACCACGCATCGTCATGGGAGGGGTAGACATAGCTATCTCACGAGAGATAAAAATACTGGGTCTCACCATCGATGACAGACTCACGTTTGGGCCACACACCGCCAACGTTTGCAAAAAGGCGCTTAACGTGTACAAACAGCTATCGCGAGCCGCAAAGGCAAGCTGGGGCCTTCACGCAGAAGTGATCCGCATCATATATACGGCAACTGTTGAACCCATAATTATGTACGCCGCCAGCGCATGGGCGGATTCCACTAACAAAATTGGCATTCAAAAAATGCTTAATGCTGTACAAAGGGGCTTCGTTCAGAAACTCTGCAAATCCTACCGGACCGTTTCCCTCAACTCAGCATTAGTCTTGACCGGAATGCTTCCTCTTGACCTTAGAATTCAAGAGGCAGCCACACTGTATAAGGCTAGGAGAGGATATTCTCAGTTGGAGCTGGGAGATAGGGAAATGGAACGCCCGATTGCATTTGCAGAATCTCCGCATCCAGCGAAGCTCGTAACTTATAAATACGAGAAAATAGATGACCAATCTCAATTGGATAACCTGAATAATCAGGCTGTGCGTATATTTACCGACGGCAGCAAGATTGAGGGCAGAGTCGGAGCAGCATTATCTCTGTGGGATGATGCTGCTGAGACGAAGGCCCTCAAACTTGGTTTGCCGTCGTACTGTACAGTATACCAGGCCGAGCTCCTGGCTATATGTAGGGCTACCGAGGTGATACTCGAACGAAAGGAGAGTAGTTATGGTATCTACAGTGACTCAAGGGCAGCGTTGGAGACAATCACTAACCAAAACACATTACATGAATTAGCTGTGACATCCCGGAAAAACCTGGTTGGGGCCCTGAAACAAAGCAAAGAAGTGTCTCTGTTTTGGGTCAGGGCACACGCTGGATTACCGGGTAATGAACGCGCCGATGAGCTTGCTAAGGAGGCGGCCTTGAAACTAAAAACAAAGCCGAGCTACGATCGATGCCCTGTCTCATTTGTTAAAAGACAGATCAGACAGGGATCGCTCTTGGCCTGGAGCACCAGATACACGTCTGGGGAGACTGCTTCAGTCACCAAGTTGTTCCTCCCGGACGCTGTTGCGGCGTACAATATAGTTAAGAGGCTTCAACCAACCGGTACTTTGACTCAGGTGATGACAGGGCATGGTGGATTCTCAGAGTACTTAGCTAGATTTAAATGCAAGGGGGATCCATCGTGCATTTGCGACCGCGATCAAAAAGAAACAGTCCAACACCTACTAACGGAATGCCCCATCTTCTCTAGAGAGCGCTTTGACCTAGAACAGAGAATAGGCGAACAAGTAACTATTAGTAGCATAAGTAAATTAATAGCTGATAAAAATTGCCAAAATCACTTTGTACAATATTGTAGGAAAATTTGTGAAATAGTAAATAAGCGTAACAAGAACACTTAATACTATGCTTTTTGTATAAATGTTTTTATATTAAAATAAGCATAGGATAGAAGATAGATTTAAGAAACATGTACCAAGTAGAATAAGCAATGAAAATATCTAGATAAGTAGCATGTAAGCAAAAACAGAACTAATGTGTTAAATTTTTTATCTCTCCCCTCACCTGTCTATTAATTTCGTCTACATAGAATTAGTCTGGTAGGACTCCCGTATGAAAATCCGGAGTTCTGCAACCCTTTGACATATTATGGACCAAAAACAATAAAAGAAAAGACCGAAATCCGTGTTCAGCTGGAAAATGACTCTGACCCATGTCAGAGGACAAACAGTAACATACATTTAAAAAAAAAAAAAAAAAACCTAACCTAACCTAACCTAACCTAACCTAACCTAACCTAACCTAACCTAACCTAACCTAACCTAACCTAACCTAACCTAACCTAACCTAACCTAACCTAACCTAACCTAACCTAACCTAACCTAACCTAACCTAACCTAACCTAACCTAACCTAACCTAACCTAACCTAACCTAACCTAACCTAACCTAACCTAACCTAACCTAACCTAACCTAACCTAACCTAACCGTCGCGTTCCGCCCCCCGCACTGAACGCAGCTAAAATAAGCCGCTCCGCACGAAAAAATTGTTCAAAAATAGTAAAAGTGCTTCAATTGTTCTCAAAATTTGTGAAAAGTTTCGCGCTAAAAAGTGAAAGTGATAAGTGAAAAAAGTTTTAAAATCGGAGCATTTTTGCTCATCTCCCGACCAAAACCTCAAGTTTTTGAGGTTAGGATATCTTTCACCGCGTGCGCTGCCGAAACGAAATCGACGACCCCCAAATTTTATTTTTCCACATCACTGATATCGGGGTCCTACATCATCTGACCAAGTTTGGGAATTTTCGACCCACCCCTTTTGAAGTTATCCAAGAGGGAAGAAAACTTGAAAACCACGTGGGCGACTCCCGGAAAATTTCAACTACCAGGATATAATCTCCACATCAAAAGAAGACAAATGCAGTTTTTTCTTTCAAAATAGGACCACCCCCTCAGGATATATCGCCTTTTAAAGTTGACGGTTTAGTATAGTTTACACTTTTTCACCCCTAGTTCCCGAAAACGATCGACGACCTATATATTTTCTGGCATCAAAAAATTCTTTGGGATATGTGCTTTAAAGTGGAAAAATTTTGACCTAAATCTGACCACCGGTTCCTGAAATAAAAAATTCTGAAAATTGGACCTATCAACCCCTCCACCCTCAAAGGGGGTAGCTACCCCAAAAGTATCGACGGTGCCTGGAAGCAATAGAAGACAGAAGAGCTAGCTGTTTTTTCGGGAATTTTCAGATGCACTGTGGATGGAAAACAAGGCCATTTGCGGTTCAGGTACATCCACCCCAATACTTAGAGTCACCCCTTAAATTCCCATAGACTTTTTTCTACTTTTTATGACCAACCTGCGGAAGGAAATCTTTCTAGCGGCCGATCTACGTAAATAGACCTAAGAAATTTTAGCTGTAAGATTTTTGACAAATTATTTAGTGAAAATCGCCCCCGGCGGCCATTACCAAGTAACTTTGTGCACCCCCTAGCGCCTCAGGGGATGGATTTATCGTAAAAATAACGAAAAATTGATTCATTTACGTGAAGCAATCCTAAGGGCAACCTATCGATAGGCCACCCCAAAACCACCCCTATTCAAAATTTTTTTACAAACCCTTAAATATTTTTAGCCCCCTGAAATTTCAGGGATAAAATTTTTGACTTGACAATAAATTTGGACCATCCCCTACAAAACAGAACTTTCCCCATAATTTTAACTCCACCCTAAGCATTAAAACCAAGCTTTCGAAGCTGCCAAAAACCCACCCCCTGAGGAAACGCAGGGTTAGAAAACCACCCCGCCGTCACATGCCTGTACAAACATTTTTCCCGGAAACTGTGTCTTCCAGACTTGTAACTGCTTTTCACCCCGTAATTTTGCGACGTCCCGTTCCGGAGATACCGGGATTTCAAAACAGCCAGGGTTGAACTACCCAGCGGTAAACTATAAGATAGTTAAGATAAGGGATTTTCGAAAAAACCCAATTATCTCGGAAACGGTGCGTCGTAGCCCAAAAATAACCAAAATTTTCCCCCCCCCTCCCCTGACCCCACCCCCACTTACCACCCAGGCCCTCCACAAATTATACCACCCCGAACCCACCCCTAGAATTTCAACCCCCTACCCCTTAGTAACTACCTCAACCAAATTATTCAGAGCCCTGACCGGTCACCCATCCTTACTTAGAAACATACCCTTGTGACGTGTTTTTGGAATCAGCAGAGCAAATACGGTCTCTTGGTCCCAAAACCACCCTCTACCCCCTGAAGTGTATTAAATTCAACCCTCAACCCCCACCCCAAATTTTAAATAAACACTTGTGAGGTATTTTTGGAATCAGGAGAGCGAGTGCAGTCTTCTGATTCCAAAAAACCACCCCCTACCCCTACCCTAACTTCCACCCCTAAAATTTCGACTACCCTTGTGGGGTGTTTTTGGAATCAGGAGAACAAGTACGATCCGGTGCTTCCAAAAACCACCCCCTACTTCCACCCCTCAACCCCCACCCCCAAATTTTGAGCACATCCTTGCGAGGTGTTTTTTGGAACCAGGAGAACGAGTACGACCTCTCGGTCCCAAAAACAACCCCTAGTAACCCACCCTAACACCCTACCCCTAAAATTTTTATAGATACAATTAAGACACAGCGGATTCGCGACTACTTATAAAATTTAGTATAGTTAAGTGACGTTACTTTGTAAATTTTTAAAGTATTATTTATTTTATTTTGTTAGATTTAACTTTTCTTTTTTTGTGCTACGGCTTTACCTTGTTTTGTTTTGTCTTTATAAATTTTACAACTTTTACAAAATTTTAAACAACGTAATTTTAGTAAATCTATCTTTTGACGCATACTTCTACCATGTTTGTATCCAGGACTCCATCAAAACAGGCCAATAGTAACAAGTCGCCAACAAAGTCCGAAGCGACATTAAATAGCGTCCGACGCAGTATAGAGAACTGGGAGACCGTCACCCCTGACCCCAGTCCTCCTTCAGAAACAGTGACGTCGCAGGCCGGCCCTGCCAATATCAGACTTAAATCTGTACTGCCTCAGAGTAACGAAACTCCGGACGCTTGCACAGCTCATGCAGAAAATAATGAAAGTCCTGGAACGCAAAAATACGCAAATAGAAAAGCGGAAGCTAAGGCATGCCTTATGAAAGGCAAACTTAACATTAATAGCTCCAGAAATACCAGTGGAGTCATAAAAACCGCGGTTCTAGAATCATTAGATCGACTTTATGAATTGGTAAAAGAATCGGAAGCAGAAATTAAAGAGGTGAAAAACGGAGTGTCAAAAGGAACAACGAAAGGGGAGCAAAGAAGTAAGGAGCCAAACATTGTCGCTACTGACTCTACCTTTTTGGTTAACCCAAATCCAGATCCAAATCCATTGTTGATGCGAATCGAGGAACACTCAAAGCTGCTACTAGAAAGCAACAAAAAGATGGAAGAATGGAAAGATATGATAGAGACCCAGAAAATAGCTTTAGAATGTGTAACCCCACCAACTTATGCGAACGTGACCGCCAACCAAAGCGCTAAGCCTATACTTAAGCGTAATACGCTACATTCAGTCGTGGTCACGTCAAAGGATGAAACAGAAACTGGAGAACAAGTTCTGGAAAAAGTCAGGAAAGCAACTGACGCAAAGGAGGGCTGGATTAAGGTGGAAAGGGTAAGAAAAGCAAAAGACAGAAAAATAATAATGGGTTTTGAGACAAAAGAGGAAAGAAATAAAATTAAAGATAGGCTCAAAAGAGATGATTTGGACCTCGTCGTCGAGGAGGTAAAAAACAAGGACCCGCTTTTGATTCTAAAGGACGTACTGTCAATCAACACAGACGAAGATGTCCTCAAGGCGTTTAGAAATCAGAACCGGGACATTTTTTACGGCCTCGACGAGGATGACGATAGGTTGGAAGTTAAATATAGAAGACGAGCCAGAAATCCCCACACTGGTCATATAGTGGTCAGCGTCTCACCAAGAATTTGGCAAAGAGCAACCGAGCTAGGTAGTGTCCATATTGATCTTCAACGCGTCAGAGTGGAAGACCAGTCCCCGCTCGTTCAATGCACACGCTGTCTTGGATACGGGCACGGAAAGCGGTTTTGTAAGGAAGCCATAGACCTATGCAGCCACTGTGGTGGTCCCCACATGAAGGCGGAGTGCGAGGACTGGCTCACGGAAGTACCACCCAAATGTCGGAATTGCGTGAAGGCAAAATTGGACAACGCTGAACACAACACTTTCAGCCTAAATTGCCCTACACGTCGAAAATGGGATGAGTTAGCCCGATCAACTGTAGCGTACTGCTAAAGGCGACCAAGGCGACCAAACCCCTTACAGTTTCACACAAGCGAACCTCCAAAGGAAAAAGTTAGCAACCCACGAAATATTAATTGAGGCAGAGAAGCGTGGAATGGCAGCAGCACTTCTACAGGAACCATATGTGGGCGGGGCCAAATCCATGAGAAGTCGCAGGGGCGTTCGAATCTTCCAGAACACTAGTATAGGAGATGGGACTGTCAAGGCAGCAATAGCTGTCTTTGATAAAAACGTTAATGTCGTACAGTACCCGCAACTCACCACAAACAACATTGTCGTGGTGGGGATCCAAACTAGTGTCTGGGAGATCACACTTGTCTCCTTCTATTTTGAGTCGGACCAGCCCATTGAACCGTACCTGGAGCACTTGAAAAAAATAGAAGAAAAAGTTGGATCAAAAAAATGGCTAATTGGAGGTGACGCCAACGCTAAAAGCATGTGGTGGGGTGCTCCCATTGTTGACCATAGGGGAGAAGCCATGTCTGGAGCCCTTGAAGAGATGAGTCTAAACATACTCAATAAAGGAGAAATTCCGACCTTTGACACCATCAGAGGAGGCAAACGTTATAGTAGCCACGTCGACATAACGGCCTGCTCAACTGATATTCTTGACTTGGTAGATAACTGGAAGGTAGACGAAGGTCTCACAAGTGCGGACCACAACGGCATGCTCTTTGATATTCGACTCCGTAGAGCAAAAGGAATCAAGATCAACAGGACGACGAGAATCTATAACACAAGGAAAACCAATTGGACTGATTTTCGTGAGAAGTTCAGACAATTGTTAACTGAAAACCACCTTAGTAAAGCAGATGTCGAGAAAATCGAATCAGCAGACCAAATCGATATCACGATCACAAGTTATAGTAATTCTATAAAACAAACGTGCTTGCTCTTGATTCCTATTAAGAAAGATAAAGAAGAACTTTCCATGCCGTGGTGGTCCGAGACACTTATTGAGTTGAAGAAGGAGGTAGCTACCAGGAAACGTCGCATCAGGTGCGCAGCTCCAGTGCGAAGGTCAAAGGTCGTCGAAGAGTATCTGAAAAAGAAGGAAGAGTATGAGACGGAAGCAGCAAAAGCCCAAATCGAAAGCTGGAAAGACTTTTGCGGCAAACAGGATAGTGAAGGCGTATGGGAAGGGATCTACAGGGTTATTGGAAGGACATCACGCAGGGAGGAAGATCTGATGCTGGAGAAGGACGGGGAGGTGCTAGACGCAAAAGGTTCCGTGAGACTACTAGCAGAAACATTCTATCCGGAAGACCTCAAAGAGAGCGACAACACCTGCCATCGTTATGTCAGAGCTGAGGCTGATAGGGTGAATATCGGTGACCAGGATGACTCTTGCGACCCGCCATTCACGATGTCAGAATTGAAATTGGCATGCGAATCGTTCAACCCGAAAAAGGCACCAGGTGCGGATGGTTTCACAGCCGACATATGCTGCCAAGCCATACAGAGTGACCCTGAACTATTCCTCGCGATTTTGAACAAATGTCTAACGCACCATCATTTTCCCGAGGCTTGGAAGGAGGCCACAGTCATTGTACTGAAAAAACCGGGCAAGGAAAATTACTGCACTCCCAAAGCTTACAGACCAATCGGGCTTTTGCCTGTACTAGGTAAAATATTTGAAAAAATGATGGTGGCTCGCCTCAAGTTCCACTTGTTGCCGAGGATGAGTTCTCGCCAGTTCGGATTCATGCCACAGAAGAGCACCGAAGACTCCCTCTATACACTAATGCAACACATACGCGAAAAGCTGGAAGAAAAGAAGATAGTTCTGCTAGTGTCACTGGATATAGAGGGAGCCTTCGATAGTGCTTGGTGGCCAGCAATAAGGGTCCGTCTGGCTGAGGAAAAGTGTCCAATCAACTTGAGGCGAGTTATGGACAGTTACCTTAGCAGTAGAAAAGTCAGGGTTAGATACGCGGGTGAGGAATATAGTAAAATCACTGATAAAGGATGCGTTCAGGGATCCATCGGAGGTCCATTGCTGTGGAACTTGCTGCTTGACCCACTGTTGAAAGGCTTGGAGGAGGGAGGATTCTACAGCCAGGCGTTCGCGGACGACGTGGTGTTAGTTTTCGATGGACAAACATCCATGGAGATCGAGAGACGTGCCAATGCCGCCCTCGAACATGTTCGGACGTGGGGTGTACAAAATAAGCTCAAATTTGCTCCGCAAAAAACCAAAGCAATGGTTATCACGCGCAAAATGAAGTATGACACTCCGCGTCTGAATATGGGCGGGGTTGGCATTGCCATGTCTGAGAAAATAAAATTACTTGGCGTCACCATCGATGAGAAGCTTACGTTCAACACGCATGTCACTAACGTATGCAAGAAAGCTATAGGCATATACAAACAGCTTTCCCGTGCCGCGAAGACAAGCTGGGGTCTTCACCCTGAAGTCATCAAAATAATTTACAAGGCGACTGTGGAGCCAGTTATCTTGTACGCCGCCAGCGTGTGGGCACCCGCTGTTTACAAATTGGGAATAATCGGGCAGTTGGGAGCAGTGCAGCGTGTCATTGCTCAAAAAATCTGCAAAGCATACCGCACGGTCTCGCTGAACTCAGCACTCTTGCTGGCTGGGATACTCCCTCTCGACCTCAGAGTCAGAGAGGCAGCTTTATTATATGAAGCTAAGAGGGGGGTGCCCCAGCCAGCACTGGGGGGCGGCGAGGTCGAGCGGATGGCTTCAGCTATTAACGCCCCACATCCTGCGAAACATGTTGACCTGGAGCTCTTAAGCTTGAAAAACCAAGAGCAACTCGATGCTCACTGCGAATTTGAGGTTTGCATTTTCACTGACGGGAGCAAGATTGAGGGCAAGGTCGGCGCAGCACTATCAATGTGGACTGGCGAGACTGAGACCAAGACCCTCAAACTTGCTCTCTCAAAATATTGCACGGTTTATCAGGCGGAGCTCCTGGCTATATGCACAGCAACTAGGGAGATATTGAAACACAGAGCGACCTCGTTTGGAATTTTTAGTGATTCTATGGCAGCTCTTCAAACCGTCAAAAACCCCAGTTGCCTCCATCCCCTTGCAATGGAAGCCAGAGATAACCTACGAACCTCATCTCTCCAAGACAAAGTTGTTTCTTTGTTTTGGATAAAGGCCCATGCAGGGTTGGAGGGAAACGAAAGGGCTGACAAATTGGCTAAGGAAGCTGCCACAAGGTCAAAACGTAAGCCAGATTATGACCTATGTCCGGTTTCACACGTGAAGCGTAGCCTTCGTATGGCAACGCTTGACGAGTGGAACCAAAGATATGTCAACGGTGACACAGCTTCAGTGACAAAAATGTTTTTCCCTGACGTAATGGCGGCTTACAAAATAATGAAGGAAACAACAATAACGAGTGCTAAAACTCAACTCATGACGGGGCACGGCGGGTTCTCCGAATACTTGCATCGGTTCAAGTGTAAGGAGAGCCCATCGTGCATCTGTGATCCCGCCAAGGTTGAATCCATTCCGCACGTGCTCCTTGACTGTCCATCATTTGCCACAAAACGGTTCGAAATAGAGCAAGAACTAAATATGCAACTTGTACCTGAAAGTATAAAGGAGATAATGCTGAATAAAAATAGAGAAAGATTCTTAGAGTACTGCTTAGAAATAGTTGAAATTGTTATAAAAAGAAACAAAACAAGGTGATAAGAAAACATGTTTACATAATATATTGAGTATATTAGAGATAAGCATTGAATATGATAGCGTGAACAAATGTTATAGATAATAAGCAGTAGTAAATAAGAATAAAAAGAAAATTGTATAAAATAGAAAATAAGTCAATATTGTATGTTAGACAAATAAAACAGAATTGTTGTGGTTACTGCCCTGAAAAGAAAGGCCGAAAATAAAATAAATAGCAATATTTAGATACAGCAAATGGGAGTCCCACCCATACAGAAAGAAAGAGGATGGATGAGAGAAAGACACAGTATGAAGCATGAAAGTGCGAGAAGCATTAATGATGGAACTTGAATGACAAAGAGAATTAGAATAGCATAGGCTCCGATTATGTTGGAGGTTAAAAAAAAAAAAAAACCTAACCTAACCTAACCTAACCTAACCTAACCTAACCTAACCTAACCTAACCTAACCTAACCTAACCTAACCTAACCTAACCTAACCTAACCTAACCAAGTAAGAAAATTGACCTCGTAGAAGAAATAAAGCTTCTAGGCCTCACAATTGACCACAAGCTAAACTTCAAATCGCACGTTGCCGCCACATGCAAAAAAGCTGCGGATATCTATAAACAGCTAGCGTGCGCAGCAAAAGTGACTTGGGGTCTAAACGGTGAGATCACAAGGACCATATATGTAGCAGTTGTTGAGCCCATCGTGATGTATGCCGCAAGCGCATGGTACCCCTCCGCAGAGTTGCAGATGATCAAAGATCAACTCAACAGGCTGCAAAGGGGATTTGCGCAGAAGATCTGTAAGGCATACCGCACGGTCTCACTCACATCAGCACTTGTCCTAGCGGGTCTCCTCCCGCTCGACGTGAGAATCCTAGAGGCTGCTAACCTCTACAAAACAAAAAAAGGACTCTCTCGGGACTACTTGCCACCGGGAAAAGAAATGGAGCACAGGGTGAATCACTGGGAACTTCCCCACCCCTCAAAAGTCATAACATCAGACTACGAGCTCCTGGAAAGTACCGACCCAGAAACCATGTCAGCCCTGCAAATCACAGGTCCTCAAGTTTACACAGACGGAAGTAAAATTGAGGGAAAAGTGGGAGCCGCACTGACTTGGTGGGAAAATGGCAAGGAAACCAAACACGCCCTTTTTGGCCTCCATCCCGCCTGCACTGTGTTCCAATCGGAAATGTACGCTCTCTTCAGGGCAGTTCAGTTGGTGAAGTCCAGCGGAGAACCAGTGGTCAACATAATGAGTGACTCCAGATCCTCACTTGACCTGCTGAAAAACCCAAAAGCAACTCACCCACTGACGAAAGCCATCCATGAGAGCCTGAAAGGAATCAGAGCGGAGGGACGTGAGGTCCGATTGTTTTGGCTGAGAGCCCACGTAGGAACTGCCGGAAACGAACGAGCCGACGAACTAGCCAAGAAAGCGGCCTTAAAACTGGAAGCGGCCCCGGACTACGACAAAATCCCCCTGTCCTATGTGAAGAGGAAGATCCGAGAGGAATCTGTAAGCCAATGGCAGGACAGATACGACACCTCCGCCACAGGTTCGGTCACTCACACGTTCTTCCCGTATGTCGACAAAGCATACCGCATACTTAGAACGACAAGACCGACACCCGTCCAGGTACAAGTCTTCACAGGACACGGAGGGATAGCGGAATATTTACACCGGTTTAAGTTGAAAGACAGTCCCGGATGTGAATGCGACCCTGAAGTCAGTGAGTCCGTTTGGCACGTGATCCTAGAATGCCCCCGTTTTCTGGCAGCTCGAACGGATCTGGAAACCGAACTAGAGGTCAATCTTACAAAAAGTCAGTTGCAGAACATACTAGCTGATACCGAGAAACGACAGCGTTTCCTCAAATATGCCGAAACAGTCTTCCGCACTGCAGCACAAAGAAACAGCGCCACAGCACCGATATCCTCCAATCCCACCACCACCAATGTGACCCAGTCTTCAACAAAGGTCACACAGGCAGAGTTACCAGCCACTCTCCACCGCATCACTGCCAAGCAATTCTTGGGAAGCGGGGAGAAAGGGTCAAAGGGAATAAGGATAAGAGGTGTGGCGCTGTTCATGGACAGCAGTGAGGAAAGAATAGGCATAAGCTTCTGCAGAGCTGGAACACACAAATGGGTAACCATCTCACCCGGCCTTGCTGCCCTGATGAACGGCAGCACCTTCAAGACGAGCATGAGACGTAAGACCTATGAAGCAATGACTGAGATTGAGTTGGCTGGAACACCCTGCCGCTTGGTGCGAACCCGTTGCAAGACGATCGCACTTCTTGCGGGTAGCCCGGAAAAATCTCAGTTTGCTCAGGCATTCTCGCTGCTGGTCAGCTTGGCAGGGGTTGGGGAATCCGACGTAAACACCGCTCGGAGAATAAGTGTGGACGCAATGGTGGTTGGCTTCGAGAAGGGAGAAGTCTCCGACTACATTGGATGCATCAAAGCCTCGCAAATCCATGAGGTTGTGGTGTATGAGGATAGAGGTGAAAATCTCAGTTTCCTCAAACAACACATGCATAATCCAACCATGGAGACCAGCCCGATCGACAGCTGGGGACACCCCATAGCAAATCCGAAAGCACTTAGTGGCTCCGAGCGTCTACAAGAGAAAACGGCCAACCAAAGCTATGCAGAAGCCCAAAAGAGGAAAGAAGAGGCCAAGGGAAAAGAAAAGTCTAGCCCGATCACGGTTACAATAAATGCTCTCAACGCGGCGGCACAATGCATATCCGGGATAGCTAAGAAGAAGCTGGGTATGCTCAAAAACGAGGAGAGGAAAATAACAGCCCTCCAAAGCTCCAGCAGGAAGCCCCTCGTTCAACAACAACTTAACCCACAAGCTACCCGGACAAGAGCCGATATGGGACAAGTCGACCCTCCACAGCTCAGACAAGCGACAGGACCACGAGACCACATGGTCAACGCATTCTTCGAGTTTTTAGCAGTCACGAAAGCCGGTAGGAAAGTCTGCGAAATGACTTGCAAAAACATCCTGCAATCCTACTGGCTTGGAAATGAAAGACTGTTAAACGACCAACTCGAGGAAGCAGATGCCACCATATACAACAACGCCATCTCTGAAGTCCTTAAAGGAATCGAGATGAGTCAGCATATGGCGGCATACAACGCGACCGCGGGTTTTGTTGGCCTGGACGAAGACGCTTCTGAGCAAACGGGAAAGATAACGTTCAAGACCCCTCCTGGTGACCCCATAGTGATCACTGCCAAAAGCACCAAAGTGATGCTTGATGACAAGATCATCAGTATGGCAGAAACCATAACTGCAGGCAGTGATCCCTACAATTCTTGGGAAATGCCGAAAATAGAGTGGGTGAACGGAGTACCCGGATGTGGAAAGACAACTTGGGTCGTAAGCCGCTTTGACCAAGAGCATGACGTTGTTATTACCACCACAACTGAGGCGGCTAAAGATCTACGGGAGAGACTGGCTCAACGCATTGGAGCTGACGCAAAAAGAAAGGTACGCACAATGGCCTCAATTCTGGTTAATGGGTTGAAAGAACCGGAGAAAAAGAGGTGCAGTCGACTCATGGTCGATGAAGCACTAATGAACCACTTTGGGGCCATTGTGATGGCAACTCGTATCACCGGTGCGAAAGAGCTCTTGTTGATCGGCGACATTAACCAACTTCCCTATATAGACAGAGATAATCTTTTTGACCTGCAACACAACCGCCCAGTTCTTGTAGCTACCATCACACAAGAACTGCTATGCACGCACAGGAACCCCATGGACGTAGCCTATGCCCTTAACGAAGTCTACAGTGGCATATACTCGTCGAGACCTCGAGTCCAATCCCTGAGACGCGAAAGGTACACAGGCGCGCAAATACCCAAAACCCTTCCGGACACCCTTTACCTGGTTCATACCCAGGTAGAGAAGGAATCCCTCATCAGCCAGGGATACGGAAAGGGCACTGGGTCGCGCACCCTTACCATTCACGAGTCACAGGGCCTAACCTACGGAACAGTGGTGATTGTGCGAACATCTGCAAAGAAGTTGCAAATCCACGATAGCGTCCCACACGCAGTAGTAGCCGTGTCACGACACACGATCAGTTGTGTGTATTACACGGACGACAGCGAGGACGCGATTTGCAACTTCATAAAGAAAGCGGTAGGGGCAGGCGAAAGGAAAATCCTGGACTATAACCTTAAAATGGCAATCCGCTGCCGTGACTCAGCAGTCATAGACGCCCTATCGAGGGTCAGCAAACGCGACGAGACCTGACGAAAACTGAGTAATGGCACTCCGACAAAAGCAAAAGTTTGAGTATATTTTCCTGGTATAGACTAGATTATAGTATTATTAAATATTTATTTTTGTGTAAAGCATGTTAAATAGAAACAGTATGGACAACTCTATTAACTAGATTATAGTATTATTAAATTTCTCTCTTTGTGTAATAACCAGGTACTGTATATTATATTAAAGCATGTTGTTATACGCTTGCTTTGGTATGATATACTAGCTACCGTCTGCTAGATTAAGCATGTTAAATATAAACAATATGGGATAAAAAAAAAAAAAAAAAAAAAAAAAAAAAAAAAGAACAATCACAAAAGAATAAAAGAATGTTTTAACATCAAAACAATAAGTGAGAAAAAAAAAAAAAAAAAAAAAAAAAAAAAAAAATTGCATGCTAACCTTTAATTTTAAGTGGTGATAAAGAGTATTTATACATTGTAAAAGAGCAATCAAACACTAAAGAGAAACAAATCAAAAAAAGGCGCGGACGATTTGTCTGCGGAGTAGTAGAATTTATTTAAAAAAAAAAAAAAAAAAACCTAACCTAACCTAACCTTTTTTTTTTTTTTTTTTTTTTTTTTACGTGGGGAAATGCTCATAGCATACCTCGCCAATTCGGGGGAACCGGCGCGGTTATGTCAGACTCTTACTGACTAAAACCCCACGGTGGCCGACGTAGGCGCATTTGGAGGGATCCCGGGAATCACCGGAGGCATACTACCGGTACCCTCCGCGCCTAGCAGCTGCAATAGCAGCCACCCATCTCGGGGGAGTAAGCACTCGACCCCTTGCACCCGCGAGGTGCCGCGGCAGCAAGGGACCACGCCATGCTGCCGCCCATCTCGGGACCGCTGTACTGAACGCAGGAAACCCCCGTGTCCTGCGCTCGCGATCCCGATGACCCCTTTTAGTCGCCTCTTACGACAGGCAGGGAATACCGTAGACCTATTCTATGCCCGGACCTACAGGGCGCCGTGATGGCTACGGCCTGCCACCTCGGCGTCGGCGTCCCCGTCTCGCTCGGCGAGATGGATCCGCCCTCTCTCTCTCTCTTTCAGCAGCCTCCTTCTGTGAAACAACTGCTTCACAAAAGGACACCACCGCCCGCCACGCTTGCTCATTGTTGAGCATGGCCTCCACTACTATCCCAAGTGACAGGTTCCCGCCAACGACCGAACATAGGGCGCGACGTTCCTCCAACCAGGCAACGCACATTTCTAGTGTGTGTTGGGCAGTGTCAACAGAGCCTGTGTCACAGTGGTGACAGGACTCTGTGTCTTCTTTCCCGGCTATGCGGCATAGGTATTTTCCAAAACATCCATGCCCGGAAAGGATCTGCGTCAATCGAAATGTGAGAGACCCGTGTTCCCGTTCAAGCCATTGTTCGAGGAATGGCCGAATCGCTTCCACCGTTTCTCGTCCTCCTTCTGGGTTTGCCAGTCTTCGGCTCCATGCCTCTACCGCTATTTTGTGGAAGTGAGCCGTGTGAGCATCTACTTCCCTAGGCGCCAACCTCAGGCCTTGCCGCCGCACTTCCTCTCGCCAGTGATATACCGTCGAGAGGGCTTTCGCATCCAGGTCCCAGGGCAGAGACCCTGCTAACAGGCTTGCAGCCTCAAAGGAGATCGTCCTGTAACCCCGGATCACCCGGATAGCCATCAGTCTTTGTGGTCGTCGCAGTAGTGTGACGTTGTTGCGCCTTAGGTTTTCAGCCCAAGCAGGAGCACCATACATTGCCATTGACCGAACGATTCCCGTATAGAGTCGTCGGCAGGACGTTTTCGGGCCACCAAGGTTTGGAAGGAGCCGACTCAATGCCGCAGAAGCCCCAATAAGCTTCTTCTGTAATTGCTCAAAGTGAGCGTCGAACGTCCATCTGCTGTCTAGGACCAGTCCGAGATATTTTATCGTCGGTTTGACAGCGATACGTACCCCTCCGACGATGATGCCAGAATCTGGCGGTGGTGCACCCCGGGGACCGTGAAAGCACAAAGCCTCGGACTTGTTAAGAGCCACCTCCAGACCCAGACATCTAATACGACGCACCACCTGAGCGACGCCCGCAGTGGCAAGGAGAGACGCCTCCCTGAATGTACCTGCTCGAGCTGTGACGAGGGTGTCATCAGCGTAGCAGGTAACCTCAACACCTCGAAGGTTAGTGCCACGCAACACCCAGTCGTAACCGATGTTCCACAGGAGAGGTCCTAAGACTGACCCCTGTGGAACACCGCACGACATAGCTCTCTCTTCCCAACTCTCTCGTCCCGGGTACACAATATAGCGTTCAGAGAGATAAGAAGCCACCATCTCCTGGAGATATTGGGGCACTCTATGGTACTTGAGCGCCTCTAGAATGCAGGGCCAGGGCAGGGTGTTAAATGCGTTAGCGATGTCCAGGGACACCGCCAATACAACTCCTCCCTGAGCAACCACCTCCTCAGCCAGATGTTTTACTCGCAGGATAGCGTGAACGGTGGATCTACCCTCCCTGAAGCCGAATTGGTACTCGGACAGATCTGGGCCCTCCTCTCTTAAGTGCCTGATGAGGCGGCCAGCGATAACCCGTTCAAGGAGTTTGCCCGCCTCGTCTAGTAGTACTATGGGTCGGTAAGCCGAAGGAGATTCAGCTGGCCGACCTTCCTTGCGGATGAGGACCAATTTGCCCTTTTTCCACTGAGGTGGAAATCTGCCCTGTCGAAAACATGCAGTTAGCAATCGACGAAATCTCAGCTCCAGGTGCTCAATGAGTACCAAGCACCAGGCGCGACCAGGAACACCATCGAGTCCTGGAGCCACCTTTTTCAGCCGAAGCCTTAGCACAGCAACTCTGAGCTCAGCTTCAGTGACCTCCGGGATCTCATCATCCTGCATGCCATAAGGATCAGCACCCGACATAGAGGGCGCAGCAAAATTCTCCCTGGTAGGAAAAAGTGCTGACACTACTGTGTTGACCAGTTCGGGCTGCAGACTCTGTGTTAGTGGGGGGGCCCAGTTACGGAGTTTGTTCCTCGCTATCCTGTATGGCCGTCCCCACGGATCACTATCAAGTGTCTCCAGTAGTGCCTGTCTTGCACTTTCTTTGGCCCTGCCTATAGCTACTCGAAGGGCTTTTTTGCTTTCCTTGTAAGCAGCATATAGGAGAGGCTCCTCATCGTCATCCGGTAGGTTGTTGTGCCTCCTGCGCCTTCGATATCGAGTATATCGGCGTCTCGTCAATACGCATGCTCGTCGCAAGTCAGCGATTTCAGAGTTCCACCAGTATACCTGTCTCCTGGCGGGCGGAGGTCTGGCTCGGGGCATAGCTGCATCGCAGATTTGCGACATAGACTCCCGAAACCAGTTAACCTCTTCCTCGACTTCCACGACAGTACTTGGAGCCATTATCCAGGCTTTGACGATGGCCGCCTCTTCTAGAGCTTCCCTGTCCAGGCTTTTAAGAACCCACCGAGGGCCAGCGTCACCACAGGCCATATGGTTTGCGATATTTGAAGGAGAAGAGACATCAAACCGAATATATCGATGGTCAGACAGAGTCTCCACGTCCTCCAAAACTCGCCAAGCCCGAACACGGTTCACCAAACTGGGGCTTGCAAACGACACGTCAATCAATGATGCCCCATTTTGGCGTATGCACGTGAACACTGATCCCTGGTTGAGGACCGAGAGGCCAGCTGTTACAAGCCATTCTTCAACTGCTTGGCCTCGAACGTTGTCCACCGGAGAACCCCACGCCGCAGATTTAGCGTTGAGATCTCCAGCGACAACCACCGGGCAGGGCGCAAACTGGTTAACCATGGCCCCCAACTCTACGAGAAACGTTTCAAACTCGGCAAGAGATCTATTGGGAGAGAAGTAGACCCCAATGGTTACAAAATCCCCCAACAGAGCCCCGACGCATCCTCTACCCTTCGCTACCTTTTCGAAGGGAGGGGAGCCAAAAGCACCTCGAGAGTTGAGAGCAACTAAGCCGTCCAGATCTGATACCCAATCACTGCCAGGAGGCACAAAGTAGGGCTCGGAGACTACGACCACGTGAATCAACCACTGCGCTGCGGACTGAAGCAAGAGATCTTGCGTCGCACTGCTGTGGTTGACATTCGCCTGCAGAAATTTAAGGGCCATTATTGATCCGTTGCCATTGTTTCCATCGCATCCCCCCCACCATGCGCTGAAGGTTGGGTGGGTTGTGAAGCACCAATTGGCGCACCAACTTTGTTCCTTCTTTGTTTCTTAGAAGGTGGGATACACGCCTTACCCCCATTCTATGGTCAGCACACTTTTTAGCTGCCGCACACAATGGGCAGTGTGGTGCGGCGGTGCAGATTTTAGCCTTGTGACCTGATTTACCGCAGCGGTAACAAAGTTCGCTACGATCAATGTTTGACGTACATAAAGCCCTCACATGACCTACTTCCATACAGCGGAAGCACCTCAGAGTCCTTGATGAAATCAGTTTGATTTGGGCTGACACCCACCCAACCAAAAGTCTACCACCTTGGGAAAGTTTTTGGGCTGCAGTGACTGGACACCGTACCCATGCCGTACCCAAACCTGTATGGTTTTGGCGGATTTCGCCGACCTTCACTGCTTCAATTGAGCAAGAAGCACATCGAGCTATAGCCTCGGCAACTTCTTTTGAGGATACCGAGTCATCCAGACCCGTAATTCGCATTTCTGCACATTTCGAGGGCCTAGCCACTTTCACATCCTCACTATTCAGCACTTTGCGAAGCTCTTGTGCAAGTGTGTCGGCTTTTTCTCCGCTTGTAACCCCAGCGACCTCTAGGATTCGAGCACCCGTTACAGCTTTCCGAATACGGAGTGCGTCAACACCAAGTTCTGAGAGGCAGATCTTTTCCTTGGCCTCAGCAAGCACCGAAGCATAGGACATTCCTTTCTTCTCCGCCTCCGGTTGCAGGGTAATTACGACTGCAGCAGAGCGAGGGGCGCGCAATGAGGCTGGTCGTAGTGGCGCAGGTCCTTTACCATTTGCCTTGCCGTTCGGCTTCTTCTTTTTGACCACAGTGGTCCAGCTAGTCTCCGTAGTGCCACTCGACTCTTTTTGGCTTGGATGTGCGGCAGCTTTAGCAGTCCCAGCCTCTTTGTTTTTGGCTACCGCTTTAACCTTCTTCTTCTTTTTCCGGGCTGTTTTTGAGCTCGGTTCAAGAGGCTGCTGAGGTGCAGCATTATTCTCCTTGGCTGCCTTGACCGTCTTGGC
Source organism: Athrips mouffetella (assembly GCA_947532105.1). NCBI lineage: Eukaryota > Metazoa > Arthropoda > Insecta > Lepidoptera > Gelechiidae > Athrips > Athrips mouffetella. The sequence goes on from OX383981.1 coordinate 29,964, forward strand.
TGCCTTTGTGTTCTTGCCATCGCTGAGCTTATCCGCAGCCAGGGGAGGCCGTAGACGTGTCTCAGGGAGCAGTCTGTCCTCAATTGATGCCAGTCTTGCGTTTACCATGTCCCCCACTTGGAGAATAATAGTACGCACGAGGTCATCTTGTCCTTCGTTACGTCCTGAAGAGCCCTGTGTCAGTAGCGGATGCTCCTCCATCTCTACCTCCTCATGATGAGCAGAAGAATCAGGCCTATCGGATCGTTTGTTAATCCTTATTTCATCCTTAAGAGCTTCTAACTCTTTCCGGAAAGCCAGCTGCTCAGCTCGAAGCCTTCCATTTTCCTCCTTCAACCTCTTCAACTCGGCTTGAAGGTGAGCGTTGCTCGTCTCCAGCCTCTTCGTTTCCTCGGACGCTGTACGACTGCTGAGAATATCAACGGCTTGAGCAATACTCGCGGCAGAGTCCTTCAAAGCACGCTGGAATGTTCCCTTAAGGTGTTTTGACCTGGTAGCCACCCTAAAGATAACGTCCAGACCCGCCGAGACTGTCTTCATAATATCTGAAGCAGACTTTGTCTCGTCAGTGTCCAGCGTAGATGGTATCGAAGCCCATGACGAGCGAGTGCTCCTAATCTTCTCTACCATGCCGACCACCTCATCCTCAAGCTGGCGCTCAAGCTCCTTTTCTTTAGCCGCCGCTAGTTCAGCTTTCGCCTTTGCAAAACCTAGGTATTGCCCTGTCTTTGGCGGGCGACCTCGCCCCCGTTTAGAGGTGGTGATTTTTGGAGCCGGCCACAGGATTTTTGAGGCCGGATCTTCTTCTTCATCGTCATCACCCCGTTGCCGTTTCCCTTGCCAGAGTTTAGGATCCGGCATAGAACCTGGTTCGTCACTTTCCACTGTGATCATGGAGCCCGTGTCAGAATTCTCGGACTCCGTGTCCACACACGAGCCTTCGTCGCTTTTACGAGCCTTTTCAGAATTAAGGGCTGAGCCCTCCCTCTTTTCGCCGTTTTCTTTCATATTTCCGATTTGCGATGCATCAGTTTTATTTTTATTTTTATTTTATTTTATAAGGTACATTTACAGTAGTACATATACAGACATTAAATAAAAAGGTTTCTTAGGTCTAGTTCTTATATGTCTACCAATTACAAACGTACACAGCATTGACAATAAAGAATATAAACAAACAGAACGATTAAAACATGCTGAGATCAATTAATAACTATAAATATATGTATATATAAAAAGAAAGAGAATGTTATGAACTATTTAGGGAGGGGGGGACTGACGATGATTTTCTTTTTAAGTTGGTCGCGAGTGGCGTTAAATATATCAAGGTCAAGTTTACTGGAAGCTTCGTTATATTTTGCACACATTCTTGGGATTGGACTGTGTAGAGCTAGATTTGTTCGATAGTTTGGAACGTGGAGAGGTTTTTGAATGGGGTGCCGAGGATATCTATATGGTACGTTAATTTTTATTTGGCCGAGAAGATGGGAGCAATTTATTTTGCAAGAAGTTAGTCCATGAAGGAATAGAATGTCTGATTGCATACGGCGATCGCGTAGAGTGTTAATTTTAAAGTGATCAAGCCGTTGGACATAAGGGCTTCTGTATGGAATCCCAGGTGAGCCAAATGCCAAGTATTTTGTGAACTTTCTTTGAATGCTCTCAATTTTCTGTGAGGAGATGCTATATACAGGATTCCACACAACACTACATATTCCAAGCATAAGTCGTGTTCACGAAGGTCAACATCTCGCTGACCTACGAGGCAGTTTTTGCCCCCCCCAGAATACGTGGGGCTGCCCTCCGAAGAGGGGCGGGATTCTCCCTCATGGGTACCCACCTGGGGTAGTTCCTTTTGAAAACTAACCTCCATATCTACTCCTCCTTCCACCAACAAGTTTGCAGTACGCCCACCGTAGCTCAAGAGCTACGCCAGCCGCTGCCTGGTACTAGACCCTTGTGACAGAAATCTGTCGTCATTGGCTCTAGCCCAGTACTGGAAGGTGCTGCGCACATGCCACCTCCAGCTGGTTATGGTTCGCGCCGGGTATACACCCGGTACCACCCATATCTGGGTGGCGTTCCCCTATCCACCACCTGGGGACGCGCCCGATGGGAGAACCAGAACTCCACACGGGAACCTAACCTAACCTAACCTAACCTAACCTTTTTTTTTTTTTTTTTTTTTTTTTTTTACGTGGGGAAATGCTCATAGCATACCTCACCAATTCGGGGGAACCGGCGAGGTTATGTCAGACTCTTACTGACTAAAACCCCACGGTGGCCATCCTCCGTGCTATTCGGAAGGCTCTGGGATCTCCAACGGAACACAACCAGTGCCTCCCTAGCACAGCGCCCGAAGGCTCCTCCCAGGTCAGGCTATTCGTAGCCTGCCTCTGCACCATCCTGGTGCGCAGTGACACAGTGACCACTCTGTGCCACCGCCCTCCCCGGGGTTGCTGTCTGGACGCTGCAGCCCCCGCTGCAGACGCCCACAACCCCGATGACCCCCTTTAGTCGCCTCTTACGACAGGCGGGAGAGACCGTAACCCTATTCGTCACCGGGGCTACACGGTTGGCGAGCCGAGACTAGTCCCGGCTGCGACGTACGAGAATGACTCTGCTATTATTCAGAGCCCTCCTTCGTCGCCGTCTTGCAGGATCCGCCCGCTCACGGTCCCGCTCCGCAGTTTCCTTCTGGACCATTACGGTCTCACAGAAGGAAACTACGGCATCCCAAGCTCTCTTGCGATCCAACATCCCAGCGACCACTGCTGGCAGGGAAAGATCTGGCCCAATTTCTTGGACCAGGATCTGACGCTCGGAGTGCCAAGCGGGGCACTCTTCGAGCGTGTGTTGAGCCGAATCCTGGTTAAACCCACAGTGGTGACACTGAGGTGTTGGCTCCCGTCCAATTCGGTGGAGATACTCACCGAAGCAGCCATGTCCGGTGAGCATCTGTGTCAGGTGGTACGTGACACGTCCTTCTCGGCCTTTCCTATTGAGCCAGGCCTCAAAGCTGGGCAGAATGGCTGCTACTACCCTTTGTCGAGCATGTTGCGGCTTATTTAGATAAACCCACCAGCGGTGCAATGCCTGTTTATGGGCTCTCTCCCGTATCAAATTCGCGTCCACACCGGCATCGTCTCCCACCCCTTGGCGGAGGGCGTGATAGACTTTTGCGTCCATTTCCGCCAGGATGTCGAAGGGTGGAAAACGAGCCAGTAGTGTTGCCGCTTCGAAGGAGATGGTTCGGTAACCTCTTGCCACTCTGATGGTTATGCGCCGCTGCACAGCATTTAGTTTTGCCGCACGTCGTCGAACAGACAAAAGTCTGTCTGACCACGCGGGTGCACCATAGAGTGCAATCGACCGCACGACGCCAGCATAGAGACGGCGAATTTCCTCTCTGGGACCCCCGAGATTAGGTAGCAATCTGTGCATAGCACCCGCTACTTTTTCTATTCGGGGAATCAGCCGTTCCAGATGCTCCTCGAAGGACCATCGACCATCCAAGTACAGACCCAGGTACTTTAGGTTTTGTCCTATAGATACCTGAGCATCTCCTACTCTCACTGTTGTTACAGGAGGAGCCTCGCTACGAGGGAGTCCGTGGAACCATAGCGCCTCGGTTTTATTGGGCGCGATCGCAAGACCGAGTCCACGGATCCTTCCAGCTATGCAGGCCACCCCGAGCTCCGAAAGCCTCAGAGTCCTTTCAAAGGTTTCTCCTTCGGCCAGAACCAGAGTGTCGTCTGCGTAGCATATGACATTTAAGCCGTGTGGGAGTTCTGTCCGCAGCACCACGTCGTAGGCAAGGTTCCACAGAAGAGGGCCTAGAACCGAACCCTGTGGAACCCCGCATACGACCTCTCTCTTTACGATGCGTCCATCCGGGCCCTGATAGTTGATGCTCCTATTGCTGAGGTAGTTTGTTATCACCTGTTGGAGATATGGAGGAAGCCGATGATAGGTGAGCGCTTCGTGTATCGCTTTCCAAGGGAGAGAGTTGAAAGCGTTTACTATGTCTAGGCTAACAGCCAGAACAACTCTCCCTTGGGATACTGCTTCCTCGCATAATTCCCGAACGCGAAGAATAGCGTCCACAGTCGAACGACATCGACGAAAGCCAAACTGGTTATCTGACAGGTCTGGACCATTGCGAGCCAGATGCTTGCTGACTCGGAGGGCAATGATACGCTCGAAGAGCTTTCCCATTTCGTCCAACAAGCAAATTGGTCGGTAGGCCGAGGGTGCATCTGCAGGCCTTCCTTCCTTCCTCAGAAGAACCAGCCTGGCTTCCTTCCATATCTCAGGGAACCTTCCGTGACGAAGGCAGCTGTTGAAAAGACGTTTCATCCTGTCTCCCAAAACGTTTAAAGCGATAACCAGAGCCCGGCCCGGCACACTGTCAGGGCCAGGTGCTGTGTTTCTGGCAGACAGGCGCTTGATAGCATACATCAGCTCCCCATCACTTACCTCTAGCTCGTTTGTCCATATTACTTCAGCCTGGGCAGGAGCATTAGACGTGACTAGCGGAAAGAGGGTTTCCACAACCCTGAGCGTGAATTCCGCCTCGAGCGTTTCCGTCAGAGGAGGGACCCAAGGACGCAGTTTCCCTAAGACCATTTTGTATGGACGGCCCCAAGGGTCCCTGTCTAGGCCATCTAGCAGCTCTTCAAACGACCGGCATCTTGCGTCTGCTATTGCTGTCTGTAGAGCAACAGTTGCAGCCCGGTAGTTAGCATAAGCGCTTGCCTTCTCCTCTTCTGTGGCTCGTCTTCTTCTTCTTGTTCTGGTGAACAGACGCCGAGAAGAAAGGCAAGTTGCACGCAGCCGGGAGATGTGTTCCGACCACCAGTAAACCGGAAGCCTTACATATGGTTTGCGTCGAGGCATTGCAGCATCACAAATATTTGTCATCTTCTCCCGAAACCAAAGTGACTCGCTCTCGGGGAAAGAAGGATTGTCCCAGTCAGGGTGAGGAACCCAATCGGCCGCGTGTGCTGCAGCTAACAACATGTCTTTGTCGAGGCGTTTCAAGACCCAGCCTGGAGAGGCGCTGACCTGACGTCGACTAAATCCATTTATGTTGCGATGGGCCACTGTGAAGATAATGTGGAGGTGATCAGACAGCGTAACCACATCCTCCGCTACCCTCCAGTCTGAGACCATTCTTTCAGCTGCTTGACTCGCCCAAGACAGGTCAACGATGGACTCTCCTTGCCATCGGATACAAGTGCTTACTGAGCCTCGATTTAGTAGCCGCAGATCTAGCCCAGCTGCCCATTCGAGTAGCGTCTCTCCTTTGACGTTGTCTAACACGTCTCCCCAGACTCTGGAGCGGGCATTGAAGTCTCCCAGGACGAGTACTGGGCGAGGGAGATACTTACGAAGATATCTCTCCAGCTTGTTCAAGTAGTCCTCATAGCAACTCAGGCTAGCGTTGGGAGAGATGTAACATCCAACCACTATGAGGGAACCCCACTCTACAATGACGATCCCCGAGTCAGAATCAACTTTCCGACACGGAGGGTCTCCGCGTGCTCCTCCCCAGTAAATGGCTGCTAGCCCAGCGTCATCTCCGAACCAGCGGGGATGGTGTGGGACATTGTACGGCTCTGAGATTACACCCAGGGCAACCGACCACTCCACAAGTGTCTGAAGGAACAAGTCTTGAGACCTATGGGAGTGGTTCAGGTTGCCCTGGAGAACTCTAGGAGGTTGCCGATTGAATGTTAAGTCTCCATTACCTCCGGTGACGGGTTAAGACCCGCTTTGGTCCTCGCACTTTCAAGTGCGGCTCCACCTTCCCTTTGATATGATTTTGAGCTGGGCCCAACAGCAGTCTTTCTAACTTTACCCGTTTTAGGGGGTTTGCACCTTTTACTGCCAACTCGATGGTCAGCAGGTTGGCCGAGGTCCGCACACAGTGGGCATTTTGGTGCTGCCGCATCACACAAATTTGCCTTATGACCGGGCGTTCCGCACTTATAGCACAGTGTGGAACGATCAACAGTACTAGTGCATTGGTGTCGAGCATGACCTTGCTCCAGACACCTGAAACATTGCAACGGTCTTGCTGCCAACACCTGCACTCTTGCCGAGACCCATCCCACACGCACATGCTTTGCGGCTGTCAATTTATGAACGGCGGTCAGTGGACATCGAACCCATGCTGATCCCAGGGACCCAGCGCGGATTCCACGTATTTCCCCCACCTGGATGTCTGCTATAGAGCAGCCGCTAGCTTCTGCAACAGCTGTTGCGACCTCCTGGGGTGTGATGGACTCATCCAGGTCCATAACCCTCATTTCTGCCTTTTTCATGGGCCGCGTGATGCGTACGCCCATGTTGCCAAGGACTTCATTCATCTTCTGGGCTAGCATATCCGCTTTTGGGGCTCCATTTTCGTCCAAAATTTCCAAAAGGATTCCGCCGTTTAAGGCCCGTTTTTGCCGGATGTCAGTGACCCCGAAATCTGTTGGCTTCACGTTCTCCTTAGCAGCTGCCATTACCTGGGCGTAAGTAAGATCCGAGCCCTCTGGGATGGAAACTGCGACTGCCACAGTCTTGGGCTGTTTGGGCAGCTTCACTTTACTGGTCTTCTTTTGAGGACCGGATCCCCTATCTGCTTTCCGACCTTTCGGAGATGTTGTACTGCCCTTTTTCTTTTTCTTGACAACAGTTGTCCATGCCAGTTCTGGGTTTGATTCAGGCTGACCGGACTTCTGTTGTTCCTTCCTTTGAGGCGGTGGCGCAGATACCGCCGCCTTCTTGTTCTTTGATCTCTTCGCTTTTTTTGTGGAGCTTTGTTTTGCCTGTTCCGTGACTGGTTTTGCAGGTTCCGACACTGGTTTTTTACCGAGAGGCGGACGCACTATATCTTGTGGGGAAAGCTTTGACTCAAGGTACGCCAGTTTTCCATCGATCATTGTCCTAATTTGTTCTAGTAGCATGTCATCAGGGCTACGTGATGGCCCGCTCCTGTTTTTTTCCACTTCGGTTTGCTTCTTTCCGGATTCCCGGAGTTGGGTTACTTCTCTTGCGAGCACCGAAACCTTCCCATTGAGCGCTTCAATTTCGGAGCGCAGCAAAGCGTTTTCGCGCTCCAGGTGTTCAGTGGAGCATCTCTGATATAATTCAGTAACCGCCGCCTGAATATCTCGTGCTGACATTCGCAGAGCCCGCACCATACCACCCTGTAAGTTCTTGGACTTGCTGGCTACCATTTCCACCTTCTCAATATTTTCAAAGATTCTGCTAGTAAGTTCTGCAGAAGGCTGCTCTCGCATTTCTGCAGCAAGATCTTCGACACTCGGTAAGGAGCGCATTGACTTTGTCTTCTTCTGGGCGGAAGGAGGCACCAAGAAAAGATCATCGTCTTCCTCCGCATTAATCCCTCTCTTTCTTGACTGCGAGTTTGTCGAATATGTAGACACAAATGACACAATTGAGCTGTCAGATTCGTTCCCGTCATCACGACTACCTCCAATGAGACAGGGTGAGGATGTACGTGAGTGTCCAGCACTAATGGCCCCTCGGGCTCGTCTCATTGGTCTTTTAGCGATTTCATCTTTTTCCAATCGTTTGGTATCTATGTCCATTGTAGTGTTTGCCAGGTCGTTAGTTTTGGTTTGATTGCCTTTAGCAAGCAAAAGCGAAAAGGTGCCCTCTCCAGAATACGCGGGGCTTGCCCTGCCCGAAGCCGAAGCTATCGGGGAGGGGAGGGATTTTCCAGCCGAAGCTGACACACCCTCCTGGAGTAGTTCCAAAGAATCTTTACTGTTCGCCATGGTTGCCATCTCCCTACGTCCAGTTTGCAGTACGCCCGCCGGAAAGCATTCACTTCCCGCCGGCCGCTGTCCGGTACTGAACCCTTTTGGCGTTAAGCCTAATCGGCCCCAGCCCGGTACTGAGAGTGCTGCTCACATACCACTCTCAGTTTGTTGGTTTTGGTCCGCGCCGGGTTTCCCCGGTACCCCTCATATCTGAGGGGCTTTCCCCTATCCGCCACCTGGGGGACGCGCCCGATGGAAGGTCCAACAACTCCACACGGGAACCTAACCTAACCTAACCTAACCTAACCTAACCTAACCTAACCTCACCTCCGATTTCGGAACACTTAGCTTATAACCGTTGCAATAAGTTCTACATTATTTGATTTTCGCTAACTTCAACATAACTTTCGAGACTGTTTCCGGAGAGGATGCTCCCGGAGGCGGCGTTCCCGGAGCGCTGCTCCCGGAGCACCGTCTCCGATTTCGGAACATTTAGTTATAATTATTGTAAAAGTTCTAGATTGTTTGATTTTCATAACTTCAGCACAACTTTCGAGACTGTTTCCGGAGAGGATGCTCCCGGAGCGGTGCTCCCGGAGCGCTGCTCCCGGAGCATTGTGTCCGATTTCGGAACACTTAGCTTATAACCATTGCAATAAGTTCTAGATTATTTGATTTTCGCTAACTTCAACATAACTTTCAAGACTGTTTCCGGAGAGGATGCTCCCGGAGCGGTGCTCCCGGAGCGCTGCTCCCGGAGCACTGTCTCCGATTTCATAACATTAAGTATGTAATTATTATAGTAAGTCCTACATGGTCTGATTTCCACTAACTTCAACACAACTCGACTGTTTCCGGAGGGGGTGTTCCCGGAGCGCTGCTCCCGGAGCACCGTCTCCGATTTCGGAACATTTAGTTATAGTTATTGTAATAAGTTCTGGATTGTTTGATTTTCATTTAACTTCAACAACTTTCGAGACTGTTTCCGGAGAGGATGCTCCCGGAGCGGAGTTCCCGGGGCGCTGCTCCCGGAGCACCGTCTCCGATTTCGGAACATTTAGTTATAATTATTGTAATAAGTTCTAGACTGTTTGATTTTCATTTAACTTCAACACAACTTTCGAGACTGTTTCCGGAGAGGATGCTCCCGGAGCGGTGCTCCCGGAGCGCTGCTCCCGGAGCATTGTCTCCGATTTCGGAACATTTAGTTATAATTATTGCAATAGGTTCTAGATTGTTTGATTTTCATTAACTTCAACATAACTTTCGAGACTGTTTCCGGAGAGGATGCTCCCGGAGCGGTGCTCCCGGAGCGCTGCTCCCGGAGCACTGTCTCCGATTTCGGAACATTTAGTTATAGTTATTGTAATAAGTTCTGGATTGTTTGATTTTCATTTAACTTCAACAACTTTCGAGACTGTTTCCGGAGAGGATGCTCCCGGAGCGGCGTTCCCGGAGCGCTGCTCCCGGAGCACCGTCTCCGATTTCGGAACATTTAGTTATAATTATTGTAATAAGTTCTAGACTGTTTGATTTTCATTTAACTTCAACACAACTTTCGAGACTGTTTCCGGAGAGGATGCTCCCGGAGCGGTGCTCCCGGAGCGCTGCTCCCGGAGCATTGTCTCCGATTTCGGAACACTTAGCTTATAACCATTGCAATAAGTTCTAGATTATTTGATTTTCGCTAACTTCAACATAACTTTCGAGACTGTTTCCGGAGAGGATGCTCCCGGAGGCGGCGTTCCCGGAGCGCTGCTCCCGGAGCACCGTCTCCGATTTCGGAACATTTAGTTATAATTGTTGTAATAAGTTCTAGATTGTTTGATTTTCATTAACTTCAGCATAACTTTCGAGACTGTTTCCGGAGAGGATGCTCCCGGAGCGGTGCTCCCGGAGCACTGCTCCCGGAGCATTGTCTCCGATTTCGGAACACTTAGCTTATAACCACTGCAATAAGTTCTAGATTATTTGATTTTCGCTAACTTCAACATAACTTTCGAGATATGTAAATGTAAAAACGTGTCAAACTAGACTGCGAATTCCTACGGTACAAAAGTAACTGTTAGTTATCTTACTATGCCCCAATTGTAATTTTTAATTCTAGACTTTAAGTTTAGATTAATTTACCATCTCCGAGGCTGGAGCGACGCTCCCGGGGCACTGTTCCCGGAGCACCGTTCCCCGAGCAGGGGTTCCCGGAGCACTGCTCCGGGAGCGCCGTCTCCGCTTTCGGGACACTTAGCTTGTAACTATCGCAATAAATTTTAGATTTTGATTTCCACATCTTGTGATATAAAGATGTAAAAACGTGTCAAACCAGACGTTGCGTTAATGTCTCAATGTGAAATGTATTAACTTTAAAGTGTTATCCATATCAATGTGTGGGGGGGAGCTAGGAGTAAACCGATAGCACACTGGCTCCCTTTCACCCCAATTATAATAAAAAAAAAAAAAAAAACCTAACCTAACCTAACCTAACCTAACCTTTTTTTTTTTTTTTTTTTTTTTTTGTGATGGAGAAAATGCATACGCATGCCGCACCGTTCGGGGAAATGGTACGGTTATGTGGGACTTGCACCCACTAAAAACTCCACCGTGTGCCACTCTCGCATTTCGGGTGGGTCACGAGCACTGTACGTTCGCACTACTTTCGCAACCCACCCTGCGACAGCCTCTGGAGAGGCTCCCTCACCTAGACGACGTCTGAGCACACATCAGACGTCGCCCCCTCACTGGCCTTTTAGAGCGAGCGACGGGCTCCCCGGCCCGACGCACGCAAGCCTACGGAGCGGGCGGAGGACGGGCGTACTCCCGTCTCCTGCGCCCCCTGCGCCTTCTGCGAAGCGGGTGAGACAGGGGATTATCCTCTCTTTCCCGCTCCGCGGCCTCCTTCTGCGAGATGACTGACTCACAGAAGGAGACCATGGCCTCCCAAGACCTCTTGCTGCCGACCATTGCCTGAACAACAACCGGCAGCGAGAGATCTCCACCCACCACCGCCACTAGGGCAGCACGTTCCTCAGCCCATCTTGGGCATTCCACCACTGTGTGCTGCACCGTGTCCTCGGCGCAGTCACAGTGATGGCAAGCTGGAGTTGGTTCTCTGCCAGCTATGTGGTGCAGATACCGGCCAAAACAACCATGTCCGGTCAGTACCTGCACCAGCCGGAAGGTTAGCCCGCCAAATATACGGTCCACCCACTCTTTGAGGAGTGGGCGAACCGCTTCTACTGTCCTGACACCTGCGGAGGGAGACTCGAGGCGGAGACTCCATTTCTGGAGCAGAACAATCCGCGCCTCATCCCTCCAGGCCTCGATCTCCTCCCGAGGAGGATGTGCACCCGCATTACGGGCCTCCACCTTCCTGGCATAAACACCTGCCAGGACCTCCGCTTCCAGATCCCACGGTGGGGACCCTGCCAATACGCACGCCGCCTCACAACTAATCGTGCGGTACCCTCTTATCACCCGCGTCGCCATTATGCGTTGCGGGCGGCGCAGCTCTGCCCTGTTTTGGGTAGAGAGGGCATCAACCCAAATAGGAGCTCCATAAAGTGCCATGGAGCGCACTACACTAGTGTAGAGGCGGCGACACCCTACATTCGGTCCTCCCACATTTGGGAGTAGACCTCCGAGAGCAGCTGCCGTCCCGATGAGCTTCGGGGCCAGCAGCCGAAAATGTTCTCGGAAGTCCCACTTCCTGTCGAGGACGAGTCCAAGATATTTCATCTTGAATCCAACCCCGACACTCAATCCACTGATCATAATGCTCGCACCAGCAGGCGGCCTCCTCCGCGGCCCATAGAAACAGAGAGCTTCTGTCTTCTCGACAGCCACCCTTAAGCCGAGGCGCTGGATTCGCGACACAACGATCTCGGCTCCATCTGATGCAAATTGTGCCGCTTCGCCATAATTGGCCCCTCTGGCAAGAACCAGCGTGTCGTCCGCATAGCAGACGAGACGCATTCCGGAGGGCAGCTCACCTCGCAGCGCCCAATCGTATCCAATGTTCCACAGAAGCGGCCCAAGGACCGAGCCCTGTGGAACACCGCACCTGGCTTCTCTGCGCCGGACCCTTCCGTCTCCACCCTGGTAGAGGACGCACCTACCTCTCAGGTACGCCTCAAGGACCCGTCTGATATAGAGGGGCACGCGATGGTAGAGCAGTGCCTCCTCTATACAACTAAAGGGCAGAGTATTGAAAGCATTAGCGATATCGAGAGATACCGCCAATGCCACTCCGCCCTGTGCCACACTTTCCTCAGCGAAGGTTTTCACACTAGCGATGGCATCGATTGTGGAACGACCAGCGCGAAAACCGTACTGGCACTCGTCCAGGTCCGGACCATCTACTGTCAAATGCTGGATGATGCGGTTAGCCAAAATACGCTCAAACAGCTTTCCCGCCTCATCCAGCAAAACGATTGGGCGATAGGCAGAGGGAGACTCTGGAGGGCGCCCCGGCTTCTTAAGGAGGACCAACCTTCCCTCTTTCCAGACTTTTGGGAAGCTGCCCGAACTCAGACAGGCATTGAAGAGCCCCCTCAGTCGATCTGTCAGGGGTCCCAGGGCGAGGGCCCAAACTCGTCCAGGTATCCCATCTGGCCCCGGAGCCGTCTTTTTGGACCGCATTTTCAAAATTGCGGCCCTGAGCTCTCCGTCGGTAACTGGTAGAGACGCTTCGTCTTCCGGAAGCATCTCATGCCTAGAGACCATTTGTGGTGGCGTATGCTCCGCCCTGTCCGGAAATAGGGCCGACACTACATCCTCCAGGAGTTGCGGCTGTAAGGACTCCACCACTGGTGGTCCCTGCGCCAGCTTGCCCCTCGCCGTACGGTAAGGACGTCCCCATGGATCCCTATCGAGATCTGAGAGCATTTCCTCTCGGGATCTCCTCTTTGCCTGGGATATGAATAGCTGCAGAGCTCCCCTGGCATTGCGATAGCAGTCATAGAGACGGTCAATTTCCTCCTGTACCCTGACCCTACGCCTACGGTAATTGGTGTAGGCACGACGCGTCACTATGCAGGTCTCTCTGAGATCCGCAAGCTCTCGTGACCACCAATATACCGCAAGCTTCAGGGGATGCCGTCTGATACGGGGCATCGCTGCGTCGCAGATGCTGGTGAGGGCGCCCCTAAGTGCGACCGCCTCATCATCCACAACCACAGCGTCTACCGGTTCTGCGAACCACGCCTGGACGATAGCCGCCTCCTCTGCAATTTCGCTGTCTAGGCGCGTAAGCGACCACCTCGGGAAAGCCGACTCTGCAACGGGTCGACTGCTGTTATTGGGGGCGGAGATTTCAAACCTTATATAACGATGGTCCGAAAGTGACTCCGCCTCCTCCAGAACCCTCCACCTCTGAGCACGAATGGCAGCAGCGGGGGTAGCAAACGTGAGGTCTACAATTGATCCCCCAGACTGCCGCACACATGTGTTCAAGGTGCCCTGATTTAGTAGAGCCAACCCTAGGGCTGCCGCCCAGTCGCGCAACACGCCACCGCGAGCATCTGTTGCTGGAGAGCCCCAAGCCGTGCATTTGGCATTGAAATCGCCCAGAACAAATAGCTGCCCCGCTGCCAGTCGCTGGACAGAGACCTCCAGCCGGTCGAGGAAGGCCTCAAACTCCGCTAAGCTCCGATTTGGGGAGAAGTATACACCTAAAAAGGTGATTTCTCCCCAAGCGGCTGCCACATATCCCGGACCTTTCTCTTTCAGCGAGAGAGGTGGGGAACGTGGAGCGGTAGAACTTATAATGGCTACGGAGCCCACCTCGTCACCTACCCAGTTAGGACGGGTAGGGACGAAGTATGGCTCAGCGGCCACCACGATATCCAGAGACCACTCTGCCATGGTTTGCATTAGCAGATCCTGCGCACCTGCACAGTGATTCAGGTTCGTCTGTAGTATTTTATGGCTACGGTCGTGGTCCATGATTAGTCCGTAGCCATAGTCTCGACCACCGCCGCCGGCTGCTCTAGTCGGGGCGGTACCGCTGCCGCTGGCGCTGCTGTGGTGGCTGCTCTTCGCTTCTTAGGGGCTGGAGGATTACAGCCCTTGCCGCCAATCTGATGGTTGGCTGGTAGCTTAGCCTCCGCGCAGACTGGACAGTAAGGGGTGGCGGAACAAGACACCACCTTATGACCAGACTGCCCGCATCGGAAGCAAAGCTCACCACAATCGAAAGCAGAGGTACAGTTCTGCCTTATGTGCCCCTGTCCCATACAGCGGAAGCAGCGCATCGGTCGTTGCTCCAGGGACTGCACCCGGACGGAGCTCCAACCGATCAAGAGCCGCTCTTCGGCAATAAGCAGCTTGGCTGCCGCGACTGGGCACTTGACCAAAACAGATCCAGCACCCCTAGAGCCCTGACGTATCTGGCCCACCTTGACTAGCTCTGCAGAGCAATTCGACTTTGTAACGACGGCAGCCTTGATATCCATCTCCGTCGTAGAGTCATCGAGACCCACAATACGCACTTCAGCGCATTTTGTGGGCCTCGTGACCTTGACAGAGGTAGGAAGGATTTCCCGAAGTTGTTTTGCGAGCTTGTCTGCCTTCTCTTCGCTATCCGCACCAGGTAACTCTATCATGCGGGCACCAGTCACAGCCTGCCTGAAGCGGCAACCCCCGTTTATGCCGAGCTCAGCCAGGTTAACCCGCTCCCGTGCACTACTTAGTACGCTCGAGTAGGTCAGACCTGACTGCGTAGCCTCGGGCTGTAGAGTCAGCACTACAGCTGCCGACTTAGGGACGCGGAGTTTTTTCCCCTTTCCCTTGCTCTTCTTGTTCCCCTTCCTTGGGGGAGGAGGACCAGAAGCAGCTAAATGACCTGCAGTTGCTGCGTTCTTCTTCGTCTTCTTCTTAGCGCGTCTGGTACCAGCTGTCTGCCAACCCTCTCCATCACCAGGTTTCTGTTTTGGCTTTGCTGAAGAGGCAGCAGAGCCAGGGAAAGTACCGGCACCAGGCACAGAAGTACCGGCTGGCACCTGTTTTGTGGTAGTCTTAGAGGCCACCGAAGCCCTCTTATCGGCTGCTAATGGAGGACGATGGACCACTGCAGGCAGCAGTCGATCCTCCAGACCCGCAAACCGTGCATCTAGAATCCTGCCCACCTGGCCAATGATGGAGTGCGTTAAACGTTCCGCCATCGTCTCTTCCTCAGCAGATTCTCTACTTAAGCAGCTCATCCTGAGCTTCCGGGCCTCCTCCGAAACGGAATCCAACTGTTTGCGAGTGGCATTAAGCTCCACTCGCAAACGGTCATTCTCAATTTGAAGGGAGTGGGTCTCATCAGACACACTCCGCTTCGCCAGACCATCTACGGCGGTCCGGACGCACTCGATGGCCTCCTTGATAGCCTTCACGCTTGTGCCTTTCAGGCTTTTAGACCTACGCACAACGTCAAGGACGAGGTCCATGCCCAGAGACGCTTTTGCTACAAGGACACCAGTAGTGTCCGCAGCGGTCGCTTCTCTCTCACCGGATGCCGCAATCAGTGTGGCACACTCGCGTCTGGCTTGAGCCATCTCTTCAACCCTACCCGCTAATTCTTCGTCGGAAAGCTCAACGCGACTCTTCGACGAACCACGCGGCCGGCCTCTTCCCCTTCCTCGTAATGAGGTAGGAATTTTGAAAGGTTGTGTAGCCTCGTCACCACTGGCAGCCGAGCTGCTCAGACTGTGGGTCCTCTTGACGCTTTGGGCAGCTGAAGCCTGAGACGTCACGGTCTGCGCACTACAGTCAGACGCATCCGACTCCATACCCTCGGATTGGGCCTGAGAAGGCCCTTTTGTAGGGTCTTTTACTTTCTTCAGAAAGCGACCTTTTTTATCACGATCCGCATCGGACATAGCGATAGCTGAGTAATCGCTATGAAGCAGTCACACAGAGAGTTCGCCTGTCTGGACGCCTGCGTTACCGGGTCCAGAACAGTTTCCAGGGTGCACCACGGGGAGGTTCTCTGCTTGCACCCCAACCTAACCTAACCTAACCTAACCTAACCTAACCTAACCTAACCTAACCTAACCTAACCTAACCTAACCTAACCTATGCATGAATCTGTCGAAGTGCATCATTGACTTCGTTATAATTTTGTGATTTCCTACTTACATTGAATATTAATGAAGTATCATCAGCAAATAACACAATCTTTGACAGATTCTTCACCACTGAAGGAAGGTCATTAATATAAATAGGGAATAAAAATGGCCCCAATATGGACCCTTGAGGTACGCCAATTTTGACAACAGATCCCAGTGATTTCGTCCTGTTTACTTGTACCTTTTGAATCCTGTTTTCCAAATATGACCTAAGTAGTTTAAGTGAATTATTCTTAACACCGTAATGTTCAAGTTTTAGCAACAATGTGCTATGATCTACGCAATCAAATGCTTTGGATAGATCACAGAAGATACCAATAGCATCTTCAGATTTTTCCCACGCGCAAAAGATGTATTTTAAAAGTGCAGTCCCGGCATCCGTTGTACTGCGCCCTTTCGTGAAACCAAATTGATGGTCATGTAGTAAGTTATTTCTATTGAAGTGTGAAAGCATTTGATTGAGTATGACCTTCTCAAAAATTTTACTAAGTACAGGTAAGACTGATATTGGTCTAAAATTACTGGGATCCTTTTTGTCACCAGCTTTGAATAATGGAACTACTTTACTTTTTTTCATTAAGTCAGGAAATGTACCATGATCGACACAATCATTGAATATAACAGCTAAATATGGAGATATAGTATCAATGATCGCACTACAGACTTTTACTGACATTCCCCATAGGTCCTCAGTGGTTTTCATTTTAATACTTTTAAAGGCTTTAACAATTTCGTTAGGGGTGACATGATTAAACCCAAATTCAGTTTCGCAGGCGTCCACATTCTTTTGAAGTAAATCGCTAGCAAGTGAAGATGATGAATTGAGTGACTCTGTTGTTTTCAAAGGAATATTAGTAAAAAAGGTTTCGAATTCTTGAGCCACTTCTACGTTTGAACTAATAGTTCCGCGATTTGTATGAAGTGTGATTTGATTGTCACGCGGTTTCACTTTTCCAGTTTCACTGTTTATAACATTCCATACAGCCTTAATTTTGTTATCAGCAGACTGTATTTTTTTCCGTAGAAAAAAATGATTTTGCTTTTAAACAAACTAATTTAAACAATTTTGAATAATTTTTGACATATTCAATGAAATTGTCGTCATTTGAATAATTTCTAAGCTCATATAATTCTCTACTTTTGCGAATACCAGCGGTAGCCCAGTCACTGAATTTGAATTTTACAATAATTTGCTTTTTTCTAATAGTGAAAATTTTACTGAATTCAGTATTAATCAATGTGAATAAATCTTCATATGAGTTATTAGGGTTGTTAGTATTATAATTGTGACAGGGCAGTTTTTCTAGCAACGTGTTTTTGTACTTTTCTAACCTACCGCTCGCTAGGCTCCTGGTTTCTATATCTATATTCTGCGTTACTCGAGAATAATTAAAAGTAACACTTTGACCAGAGTGGTCAGACTGAAGCGAGTTTATGATACTTTTCTCAAAATAATCGCAATTACAAAAGACGTTATCAATACAGGTAGCCGAGGATGACGTCACCCTTGTAGGTTCAAAAAATACATGCTCTAAATTAAAACATTTGAAAAGACTTATAAGTTTGTTACTATAGGTATTATTTTCTAAGATATTGACGTTAAAGTCACCACACACTATCACAAACTTATTTTCTTTTGTCACTATTTTTAAAACATCTTCCATTACTAACTCGAACATTGAAAAATTTTGAAAAGCGGGTGGTCTGTATACGCATACTACAACATGCTTGTCCAGCTCAACACAAGATATTTCAATACATCTTTCAACCGAAAGTCGAACAATATCTTTACGGTTCTTTATCTTAAAACTGTTACGAACTAAAATCAGTGATCCACCGTGTAAAGCAGACTTTCGATTGAAAGCACTGGCTATACAATAATTTTCATAATTTATCAACATTTGATAGTCTTTTTGCCAGTGTTCTGTCAGACAAATAATGTCAAGTTTTGTTCTTTCTAAGAATAATTCTAATTCTAAAATTTTTCCAGAAAAACCTTGAATATTTTGATGTAAAATTTTCAAAATATTAGATTTTTCCTTTGTCTTTGCTATAGGAAGTTTTTTGCCAGAAGGTTTTTTTTCATTTACTTCAGTAAAATTTTGTGTAGAAAAACCCTCTTTTGTCGTATGAACTAGTTTAAAGAATTGGTGTTAGTAATGTTACTAACTATAGAAGTTTTTTGTGTATAACTTCCTATAACAGAGTCAGATATATTATATGCTATCAATGTAGCCAGGTCTTTCTTAAACTTAAGAGGCAGATACATAGTATCCTTTGTCAATCTAAAATAACTTACAAAAATATTCATGTCAAGATATAAAATGTCACTATGACGACTTGTCAAATTTTGTAAATGTAAATTCATTCTGTGTATACATTTGTTGTGTTGCTCAGTAACATTTGAACAGTATGGGAAGTTACACAGAATAAACCTACACTTAGTTTCACTCTGTATCTTGTTTAACAATGTCACAAAATTGTTTAATTTTAATCTACTTATGTCAGAATGATTGCCTACCACGATAACAACAGTGGTGTTTATGTCAAACTTGCCTACAGCAATCTTTCTTACAAGACCATCGAAAGTAATATCGGGACAGCAAATATTGGTCACCTGCTGCAACTGGAGAACTCGGGAAACCTAAGTAGGGTAATCCGCTCCAGTGTTGTGGAATCCCTGCACACCCTGTACGAAATGGTGCTCAAGCTCTCGGATTCTCGGGCTCTGCACATACAAGAGTCCCTTAGAACAAAGGTAGAGCTAAGAACAAGAGCCCAAAATCAGGCAAAGCAGCACATGCGCGAAGTTGAAAAGCTCACGACCGACTTCATGTCCATCAAAGGACAGATGGAGGACGTGAGCAAAAAGCTGACCGAAGAGCTGCACATCTCGAGGGAAATCGTTAAGGATCTTTGCAAACCGTTGCAAACCGTGAAAAGGGAGACTGAAGTAATTCACCAGCAAACAAAAGAACTTACAAAGTCCCACAAGGATATGTCCGAACTACTGAAAGAATTAGAAAAAAGAGTCCCAAAAGAGAAAACCGAGGAAGTAATCCGACAAAGGGATGATGAGTTGCTGAAGGAGCTCAAGAGCATACACCAAGAGGTGGCTCGCAAGGAGAGGGCGTCTGAGATGGAGATATTTGAACGGTGTATTGCCTCTATTGAAGTCTCGGACGTAATAAGGCAGGCGGTTGTAGAGGGAATACAAACCTCACTGCCCCTCTCACGCCAACACGGCAGCATTGAAAAGACAGATCTGCGCCCACTCCTCGACCAAATAGCGGTAGACTCCAAGAATGTGAGGGAAGATCTGCAAAAACAACTGCAGCCCCTCACCGGCAAATTGGAAGACCTGTCGTCTGAGATGCTAACACTGCGGGAGCTCCAGCAGCAACAAACCAAACCAAAAGTCGTGAGCCTCGAGGACGAACTCAAAACAGCGGAGAAGGCAAATACCACCGCCAAAAAACCAGCCTACTCTGAAGTCTTGAAAAGACCACCCCCCCCACCAAGACCCAATCACACCCTTATCATCTCATCTAAGAACCCCAAACACACAGGGGAACAAGTTATTGGTGAAATAAGGGAAGCATTGGATGTCAAAACGACAGGGGCAAAAGTGGATCGACTTCGGAAGGCCAAGAACCAAAAAATAATCCTCAGCTGTGGGACTAAAGAAGACCTGAACCTAATTCAGGACAGAGTGAAGCGCAATGGCAATCTCCAAGCCGAAGTCGCCAAGAACAAAAACCCTTTAGCCATCGTAAGAGACGTGCTCTCTTTCTACAAAGACGGCGAGATTGTGGAGCATTTGCTTGCCCAAAACAAGCATCTGCTCCATGATATCGACCCAAAAGAGAGCATCGTTAAGGTGCGCTTCAGGAAGAAGGCTAGAAATCAGCACGAATGCCATGTCGTGCTAGAGCTGTCCCCACGCATCCATAAACGCTTCCTTGAAGCAGGAAAAATTTATATCGGCCTTCAAAGGAGACCTGTGGCAGACCACACACCTCTGGTGCAGTGCACCAAATGTCTGGGCTTCGGTCACACTAAGGCCATCTGCAAGGAGAAGGACGACCTCTGCAGCTACTGCGGTAAAGCACACTCATGGGAGAAGTGCGAGAGCAGGCTGCAGGGGAAACCTCCAACTTGCAAAAATTGCCTGCAAGCGCAATATGAGGTGACGGACCTGGCTCACATCGCGTTCAGTGGGGATTGTCGCGAAAGGCAAAAGTGGGACACCATTGCGCGCTCACGAGTAACGTACTGCTAAAGGCGACCTAGAGAACGAAAACTCAACTTCTTCCGCCTCGGGCAACTCGCTGCACATCATCCAAGCTAACCTGCAACGCTCCAAAACAGCTACAATCGAGCTACTCAGTGTGGCAAAGGAAACGGGAGTGACGATCGCCATAGTTCAAGAACCATACGTGGGAAGAACTGGCGTCCTTAAACAACACCCAGGCACTCGAGTCATCCAATGCACACTGAACCGCCAAAAACCAGTCAAGGCTGCAATAGTCATATTCGGGGACAAGATAGAGGTCATTCATGACCCCCAGTTGGTAACCGAGACAGAAGCAGCCGTTCTCCTGGTAGCGGGTAAGCTAAAGCTGGGAGTCGTTTCTGTATACCTCGAAGGGGATCAGGACATCGACCCCTACCTATCGAGAGTTAAAAGTGTCATACAAAAGCTCGACACTGGAAACATCATTGTAGCTGGAGATGCAAATGCCTGGAGCCCGTGGTGGGGAAGTGTCTCGGAGAACGATAGAGGGACTGCATACAACACCTTTCTAAACGAAATGGAACTTCAGATCCTTAATGAGGGAGACACGCCAACCTTCGAAACATACCGGCAAGGCAAGTACTACTCTAGCAGAGTAGACGTAACTGCCTGCAGCCAAGGACTGCTGGGAAAGATTGAGAACTGGAAAGTGGACAGAAGTCTAATACATTCAGACCACAATGCTATCACCTTTTCCCTGCGCCTCGAAAAGGCCCTAGTACCTATCCGGCCTTCAACGACGCGCAGGTACAACACCAAAAAGGCGAAATGGTCTGAATTTAAAACAGTTCTCATATCTCTCCTAGCAGAAAGAAACATCACCTTGGCAAAAATCGAAGAAGCCAAAACCCCAGAAGATCTGGAGAACCTCGTTGCAGCCTACTTAAATTCCATCCAGGAGACGTCAGAAAAAACGATTCCGAAAGTAGGACAATGGAAGGGAGATGCGGTGCCTCCATGGTGGTCCGAGACTCTTAATAAACTAAAAGAAGAAGTGCTCAGAAAAAAAAGAAGGATCAGAAACGCCGCCCGCAACAGGAGGCAATACGTCATAGAATAGTACACTCAGGCAGTCGAAGAGTATGCGTCCAAAGCAGAGTCGGCACAGACGGAAAGCTGGAAAAACTTCTGCACGACGCAGGAGAGGGAAAGTATGTGGGACGGTATCTACAGAGTCATTAGGAAAACAGGCAGAAGGCAAGAAGACATGCTTCTTAGGAGCGCCGATGGCGATACTTTGAGCCCAGAACAGTCGGCTGCACTTCTAGCCAGAACATTCTATCCTGACGACTCTGTGGAAACGGACCTCCAGGTTCACACGCAGCTTCGAGAGCTGACAGAAGAGAAGCTGCCGGAGGATTTTGAAGAACTGTCGGAGGACGATCCACCCTTCACACCGGCGGAGCTTGAACTAGTGCTTAAAGCACTGAACCCAAAGAAAGCTCCCGGACCTGATGGATTAACCGCCGACATTTGCACACAGGCTATCCAAACCAACAAGGAGGTGTTCATGGCGATTGCCAATAAATGCCTGTCGCTGGCACACTTCCCCAAGGAATGAAAAATAGCTCATGTAGTCATAATCCGAAAACCAGGAAAAAGTGACTACACACATCCAAAATCCTACCGACCAATCGGCCTTTTATCAGTCCTTGGCAAAATGGTCGAGAAGCTGATGGTAGGCCGAATTCAATGGCACATCTTTCCCTCTCTTAGTCCAAGACAGTACGGCTTCATGCCTCAGCGCGGGACCGAAGACGCCCTCTATGACCTAATGAAACACGTAAGAGAGGAAGTGAAGGCGAAAAAGATCGTCCTCATAGTTTCATTGGACATAGAGGGTGCCTTTAACAACGCGTGGTGGCCAGCCCTCAGACGCCAACTCGCTGCCAAAAAGTGTCCTCGTAACCTGTATGCTTTGGTAAACTCATACCTCACGAATCGGAAGATACAAGTCAACTATGCAAGAGCAACATACGAGAAGGAGACGACAAAAGGTTGTGTCCAAGGTTCCATCGGAGGACCGACCTTTTGGAACGCCATCCTAGACTCACTGTTGCACAGGTTGACTAATGAGGGAGTATACTGCCAAGCATTCGCAGATGACGTCGTCTTGGTGTTTTCTGGTCACATGATCAACGACCTCGAGCGTTCAGCCAACATGACACTAAATACCGTGATAGAATGGGGAACTCAGAACAAGCTAACCTTTGCTCCGCACAAAACCAATGCAATGGTAGTGACAAAGAAGCTTAAGTATGAACCCCCGGAAATTTACATGGCAAGTAAGAAAATTGACCTCGTAGAAGAAATAAAGCTTCTAGGCCTCACAATTGACCACAAGCTCAACTTCAAATCGCACGTTGCCGCCACATGCAAAAAAGCTGCGGATATCTATAAACAGCTAGCGTGCGCAGCAAAAGTGACTTGTGGTCTAAACGGAGAGATCACAAGGACCATATATGTAGCAGTTGTTGAGCCCATCGTGATGTATGCCGCAAGCGCATGGTACCCCTCCGCAGAGTTGCAGATGATCAAAGATCAACTCAAAAGGCTGCAAAGGGGATTTGCGCAGAAGATCTGTAAGGCATACCGCACGGTCTCACTCACATCAGCACTTGTCCTAGCGGGTCTCCTCCCGCTCGACGTGAGAATCCTAGAGGCTGCTAACCTCTACAAAACAAAAAAAGGACTCTCTCGGGACTACTTGCCACCGGGAAAAGAAATGGAGCACAGGGTGAATCACTGGGAACTTCCCCACCCCTCAAAAGTCATAACATCAGACTACGAGCTCCTGGAAAGTACCGACCCAGAAACCATGTCAGCCCTGCAAATCACAGGTCCTCAAGTTTACACAGACGGAAGTAAAATTGAGGGAAAAGTGGGAGCCGCACTGACTTGGTGGGAAAACGGCAAGGAAACCAAACACGCCCTTTTTGGCCTCCATCCCGCCTGCACTGTGTTCCAATCGGAAATGTACGCTCTCTTCAGGGCAGTTCAGTTGGTGAAGTCCAGCGGAGAACCAGTGGTCAACATAATGAGTGACTCCAGATCCTCACTTGACCTGCTGAAAAACCCAAAAGCAACTCACCCACTGACGAAAGCCATCCATGAGAGCCTGAAAGGAATCAGAGCGGAGGGACGTGAGGTCCGATTGTTTTGGCTGAGAGCCCACGTAGGAACTGCCGGAAACGAACGAGCCGACGAACTAGCCAAGAAAGCGGCCTTAAAACTGGAAGCGGCCCCGGACTACGACAAAATCCCCCTGTCCTATGTGAAGAGGAAGATCCGAGAGGAATCTGTAAGCCAATGGCAGGACAGATACGACACCTCCGCCACAGGTTCGGTCACTCACACGTTCTTCCCGTATGTCGACAAAGCATACCGCATACTTAGAACGACAAGACCGACACCCGTCCAGGTACAAGTCTTCACAGGACACGGAGGGATAGCGGAATATTTACACCGGTTTAAGTTGAAAGACAGTCCCGGATGTGAATGCGACCCTGAAGTCAGTGAGTCCGTTTGGCACGTGATCCTAGAATGCCCCCGTTTTCTGGCAGCTCGAACGGATCTGGAAACCGAACTAGAGGTCAATCTTACAAAAAGTCAGTTGCAGAACATACTAGCTGATACCGAGAAACGACAGCGTTTCCTCAAATATGCCGAATCAGTCTTCCGCACTGCAGCACAAAGAAACAGCGCCACAGCACCGATATCCTCCAATCCCACCACCACCAATGTGACCCAGTCTTCAACAAAGGTCACACAGGCAGAGTTACCAGCCACTCTCCACCGCATCACTGCCAAGCAATTCTTGGGAAGCGGGGAGAAAGGGTCAAAGGGAATAAGGATAAGAGGTGTGGCGCTGTTCATGGACAGCAGTGAGGAAAGAATAGGCATAAGCTTCTGCAGAGCTGGAACACACAAATGGGTAACCATCTCACCCGGCCTTGCTGCCCTGATGAACGGCAGCACCTTCAAGACGAGCATGAGACGTAAGACCTATGAAGCAATGACTGAGATTGAGTTGGCTGGAACACCCTGCCGCTTGGTGCGAACCCGTTGCAAGACGATCGCACTTCTTGCGGGTAGCCCGGGAAAATCTCAGTTTGCTCAGGCATTCTCGCTGCTGGTCAGCTTGGCAGGGGTTGGGGAATCCGACGCAAACATCGCTCGGAGAATAAGTGTGGACGCAATGGTGGTTGGCTACGAGAAGGGAGAAGTCTCCGACTACATTGGATGCATCAAAGCCTCGCAAAACCATGAGGTTGTGGTGTATGAGGATAGAGGTGAAAATCTCAGTTTCCTCAAACAACACATGCATAATCCAACCATGGAGACCATCCCGATCGACAGCTGGGGACACCCCATAGCAAATCCGAAAGCACTTAGTGGCTCCGAGCGTCTACAAGAGAAAACGGCCAACCAAAGCTATGCAGAAGCCCAAAAGAGGAAAGAAGAGGCCAAGGGAAAGGAAAAGTCTAGCCCGATCACGGTTACAATCAATGCTCTCAACGCGGCGGCACAATGCATATCCGGGATAGCTAAGAAGAAGCTGGGTATACTCAAAAACGAGGAGAGGAAAATAACAGCCCTCAGAAGCTCCAGCAGGAAGCCCCTCGTTCAACAACAACTTAACCCACAAGCTACCCGGACAAGAGCCGATATGGGACAAGTCGACCCTCCACAGCTCAGACAAGCGACAGGACCACGAGACCACATGGTCAACGCATTCTTCGAGTTTTTAGCAGTCACGAAAGCCGGTAGGAAAGTCTGCGAAATGACTTGCAAAAACATCCTGCAATCCTACGGGCTTGGAAATGAAAGACTGTTAAACGACCAACTCGAGGAAGCAGATGCCACCATATACAACAACGCCATCTCCGAAGTCCTTAAAGGAACCGAGATGAGTCAGCATATGGCGGCATACAACGCGACCGCTGGTTTTGTTGGCCTGGACGAAGACGCTTCTGAGCAAACGGGAAAGATAACGTTCAGGACCCCTCCTGGTGACCCCATAGTGATCACTGCCAAAAGCACCAAAGTGATGCTTGACGACAAGATCATCAGTATGGCAGAAACCATAACTGCAGGCAGTGATCCCTACAATTCTTGGGAAATGCCGAAAATAGAGTGGGTGAACGGAGTACCCGGATGTGGAAAGACAACTTGGGTCGTAAGCCGTTTTGACCAAGAGCATGACGTTGTGATTACCACCACAACTGAGGCAGCTAAAGATCTACGGGAGAGACTGGCTCAACGCATTGGAGCTGACGCAAAAAGAAAGGTACGCACAATGGCCTCAATTTTGGTTAACGGTTTGAAAGAACCGGAGAAAAAGAGGTGCAGTCGACTCATGGTCGATGAAGCACTAATGAACCACTTTGGGGCCATTGTGATGGCAACTCGTATCACCGGTGCGAAAGAGCTCTTGTTGATCGGCGACATTAACCAACTTCCCTATATAGACAGAGATAATCTTTTTGACCTGCAATACAACCGCCCAGTTCTTGTAGCTACCATCACACAAGAACTGCTATGCACGCACAGGAACCCCATGGACGTAGCCTATGCCCTTAACGAAGTCTACAGTGGCATATACTCGTCGAGACCTCGAGTCCAATCCCTGAGACGTGAAAGGTACACAGGCGCGCAAATACCCAAAACCCTTCCGGACACCCTTTACCTGGTTCATACCCAGGTAGAGAAGGAATCCCTCATCAGCCAGGGATACGGAAAGGGCACTGGGTCGCGCACCCTTACCATTCACGAGTCACAGGGCCTAACCTACGAAACGGTCGTGATTGTGCGAACATCTGCAAAGAAGTTGCAAATCCACGATAGCGTCCCACACGCAGTAGTAGCCGTGTCACGACACACGATCAGTTGTGTGTATTACACGGACGACAGCGAGGACGCGATTTGCAACTTCATAAAGAAAGCGGTAGGGGCAGGCGAAAGGAAAATCCTGGACTATAACCTTAAAATGGCAATCCGCTGCCGTGACTCAGCAGTCATAGACGCCCTATCGAGGGTCAGCAAACGCGACGAGACTTGACGAAAACTGAGTAGTGGCACTCCGATAAAAGCAAAAGTTTGAGTATATTTTCCTGGTACAAACTAGATTACAGTATTATTAAATTTTTCTTTTTGTGTAAAGCATGTTAAATATAAACAGTATGGACAACTGTATTAACTAGATTATAGTATTATTAAATTTCTCTCTTTGTGTAATAACCAGGTACTGTATATTATATTAAAGCATGTTGATATACGCTTGCTTTGGTATGATACACTAGCTACCGTCTGTTAGATTAAGCATGTTAAATATAAACAACTAGCTGTTACCCGCGACTTCGTCCGCGTAGATTTTATAAAAAAACAGAACTCGAACTTAATTGAAACATATTTTACGGAGCGCTTATCCTTCTTGATCCCTACGTAAAAGATGCATTTGTACCTATCCAAGTTGAATAAATGCATCTTACTACAAACTTAATTATCTTTTGATTTTATTTAACTGGTAGGTAGTGCGATACTTAGTTGAATAAAAAAAGTCCCATCAAAATCGGTTAAGTAGTTTCGGTGTGCTGTAGCAGATACAACCCCGCTAGAGTATTATTGTATGTGTAGATTCCCACGGGAATGAGATATTTTCCCGGGGTAAAAAGTAGCCTATGTCCGTCTCCAAGTTACCATCTATCACCATACCAAATTTCATCAAAATCCGTTCAGCCGTTTAGGCGTGAAAGAGCAACAAACAAACAGACAGACAGACAGAGTTACTTTCGCATTTATAATATTAGTATGGATATGGAAAAAAAAAAAAAAAAAGAACAATCACAAAAGAATAACAATGACGAAAAGAATGTTTTAACATCAAAACAATAAGTGAGAAAAAAAAAAAAAAATTGCATGCTAACCTTTAATTTTAAGTGGTGATGTAGAGTATTTATACATTGTAAAAGAGCAATCAAACAATAAAGAGAAACAAATCTAAAAAAGGCGCGGACGATTTGTCTGCGGAGTAGTAGAATTTATTTATAAAAAAAAAAAAAAAAACCTAACCTAACCTAACCTAAGTGAACTAGATATCCACGTAAACCCGATACTCCAGACTACTGTTATGTGTCTAAGTATTTTCGACATTGAGATACCAGATTAATAACTGTTGTTTGTAGAAGTCGATACTTTAAAAATAATTACAACAAACACCACATATATTTGTAAAAATGGCCCGTGCATTACTTTCCTAGCAAACACCGATTAAACATGCGCGCGCAGGAGGCACGTTGACTTAACTGCCAAACAGCCTAATCCTTAAATTATTTAAAATAAAATATTTTTTTACATGAAAGACAAATCTATGTTAGTTTTTAATTGAAATTAACGTTAATTTATCATAGTATCGAACACAGTTTATTTATTAATGAAAGTTATATAACTGTTATAGACATTATAAAATTTTCTTGCTCTATGCCAAAATAAAAACAAAAATAAAACACTAGTGCGGTGATATAATGGAAAAATCACAAAACCTAGAATAAACATTACATTCAAAGAGCACGAATGCTTGCAGAACCAGCTACACTCGTAACGTTGCTTGAAGCCCAAGTCACGGTTGGTATTAATGTATCTGCTCATGATGCCATCACTCTCTGATTTCAAGTCATTCCAACTCGGAAACTGTGATGATCCCGTCACTTACCAACTTGATTAGGACTTACAGCGAACACGCAGAGATGACTTATAGGGCTCCATTATCTCAAGAGTTCACTTCCAGCAATAAATACATATGCAGTTCCCGTTTTACTATATTAATTTGGAGTCATAAATTATAACATTACGGATTTAAAACAGATTGATGTTAGAAGTAGAAAAATACTTAGCATGAATAAAGCACACTATCAAAAAGCAGACGTAGAAAGACTATATTTGCCAATCGAGAAGGGAGGACGGGGACTGTCAAATATAGGAATGTTATACAAAACTCAAATAATTAAATACAAAAGATACATTGATACCGGAAATGACTACATTGTAAAAGCTATAAATAAACACGATTAAGACAGAGATAAATATTCAATAGATAAAGAAGCGAAAGAAAATGGCTCCAGAGTGGAGAAACTTATACAGATAGAAAAATTAAATTAGCAGTTTTGAAACATAGAATAAACAAATTAAAAGCAAAACCTTTACATGGATAGTTATACAGAGCAGTATTAGAAAAAGATAATATAGACACAGAGTTTTCCTTCCGCTGGTTGAAAAAGCAACCGGTATCCCCCACGTTGGAAGCGTCCATTTTCGCACTTCAAGACCAAGCTGTAGTTACGAGACAGCATGAAAGAGATGTGCTCACCGAAACCGAAACCGATGTGGAAACCGAAAGATCTTATTTATCTGTTTATTAATCCGTATTCGGTCCGAGTATGATGCTTGGTTGTGGGGTTTCATCAATTACGAAAATAATGAAGACACTGTGTAACCTAGCCGCGTAGAAACATCGTGTAACTCGATAAGTGGTCGCAATTAACGCGGGAACGGGAGGGGTGGGGTGGGTGAGGGGAAGGGGGGGCCAGATTCCGTTTCACAATTAAAAGTTACCGCCGGTTTATTATTATCTGAGCCAAGTTCCACAGTTATTCATCCCAGGCGAAGCCAGTGAAAAAGTTTTCATGTTATAAGTGTTACGAATGAAATTTGAGTTTAAATTACGGTGATGAGGAATTCTCGCTTGGATGGCTTCGCGAGCAGTCCTCAGCTTCAACTTTGATCGTAACTCTGGACGTTTTTTCGACTGATTTATTATCTTGGCTCTTGTCACATGGCCATAGCATGAGTTTTTTGAAGTACTTACTTGCAGTAACACTAACGTTAGCTAGTATTAATTTAATCACAATGGAGCTCGACAACCTCTGCCTTCACAGTGAAGGGTACAAATATGTATCGCCCCACCAGAGAATAAGTTTGGTTTAAATAGATTTAGTTTCAGCAGTATTTGGAGAGTTAAACGAAGCCCCCATTCAGATATAGAGTTTTAAACCTTTTTTTTTTCGGGAAAATCTCGATTGTAGGGTAGCCGCGCAGTTCATGTTTAATTAAGGTCGGAGCAATCGAAGTTCCCCTGCGTGGCTCTGCATACTGATCGCGGTTTAGCGGCTACAAACACCCGACGCAAGTGCCGAGGTGTAAGAGATTTAGAAACGCAGGCATTTTTCTTTTAATTTACCGTTACTTCGTACATATAGTAAAAGTTATACAAAGATGGAACTGGCCTTCAATCAATGACTTTCTCGTCAACAACATAATGGCAGCAATCAAATTATGGCTGTATCTAAAAATGAATAATAAAAATTTTACATAAGTTGAAATCTTGCTACTAATTTTAGTAGACACAATTTCCAAAAAAAACCGAATCAGCAACCACATCTTAAAGCAATCGGGAAAGTAATACGGGCGCCGCCGACGCATAATGAATCTATTCACCTATAGTTTTGGTAGTCACTTCACTATTTATGCATATTTTAGGGTTAAATACAAGTCAAGGTTAGTTTTTATACTACTTATAATAGACTTGCCTCTTAAAGAAATAATAAACGTAATTTAAGCTCATGGAACTGAACAACTTTTTCCAAGTAAAATAGGTCAAACGACGCAATTTTTGACCTCCTATACAAAATACGCTATTAGATATAGCAGTCTATAGAGAGAAAATTTTTTTTTTTGCATTTCGAGCTAAGTTGTTCAGTTTTATGGTCTAAGCAACGTGGTAAAATTATTTTCACTATTTCTGTAGAACCCTTATATAGAGGAGCAATCGTGTTTGAATGTAGCTGCCGAACTCAAAGTAGTGTACCTTTCGTTAAAGTCTCATTCGTTAAAGTCTCACGCTGTCCTTTTCGATTTTATTTAAAAATAAATTGACAGCACGAAACTGTAAGACTAAGGTCCAATCCAACGTCCAACGTCCACTGTTGGAGACCGCAGTGTGTAAGATGGTAAGATACACAGAGAGATTCTGCTGCCCATTCTCCGGTTCATAAACCTTTAGTCGCCTCTTACGATACCCACGGGTAGAGATAGGTCGGTGCTACTCTTTGCGGGCACCATACGGGTCGAGTTAATTTAGTTATGTTTAATCGAGTCTCCAAATAGAAGCAGAAAAACGGTTCAAACGTCATGATACAGAAATGATAAAATAATGACACTTAAATGTAACTTATGAACTTGTTTGGCAATTATCACAGATCGATTCATCAATAACAGACGTCACGGTCCACTGATTGATTACAGCACACAGTACCAACAAACGTTTTACATTGAATTTTATTCATAACAAAGCATTGTTATTATTAAGACTACAACAAATAAAGGAATTCCAGTAGTTAAACGATTGGTAGCCCCGTGTGGTGCCGGCAAAGAATAGTACCAACCCTTACATATCCGTGGGTGTCATAAGAGGCGACTAAGGGTTATGAACTGGAAGATGGGCAGCAGCATCCTCCTTTGTATCTAACATCTTACTTACTGCGGTCATCTACAACCGCTGTCCATGGTGCCAGCCGTAACGCTAACAAGCGTGGTAACTATGGTACTTCCCCTCTACATTTTTCCAGCAAAAGCTACAATTATAGAGCGAGCTTCCTGTCCTGTAGTGGTAATGTTGTAATGGTGGATTTTGAAATAAATTACAGAATGAGCTGTAGATTCTTAAAGTATTTTTTACCAAAGCACGTTGAAAAATAGATCATGCCACTTTCGTTACTTTCGCACATGATACCATCTAAGTTCTCAAAGTGAGCAACACGCTTTGCTGTCTTATTAGTGTCAAATATGCCCCTAATAAGACACTGGGCGTTGGCGACCACTTACCATCAGGTGGCCCACCTGCTCTTTTGCTCACTTTTAAATAATAATATAAAATGCATTATGAATTGTAGTGATTTTTCCGACGTTCCGTGTTAAACGGGTAGCTGTGACCAATAACACGTTTTTAACTAAAGATAGATGATCTAAATTTATAAAACAACTTGTCCTGACTGACTGATTCATCAACGCGGAGCCGCGAGCCGTGACCGCTATAGATACAGATCTGAGATTTTGTACACAGCTTCAAAACTACCCACTAAGGAAATATTTTACATAATTCATCCCCTAAGGGGGTTTATTTTTAAAGGTAGAATTATAGAAATTTGGTTTCGAGCTCTTGGTAAAAAATAAAAAAGGACGTGTTTTAGGCTTTTTCAAAATTCATCCGCTGAGGGGGTGAAATAAGGGATGATAGTTTGTATAGAAATCCTACAGTCTGTCATGAGGTACTTGAAAATTTGGAGTTAAGCTAATAATAAAAAATAAAGAAACACGTTGTTCAGAAATTTTGGGATATCATCCCCTTAAGGGGTGAAATAAGGGATGAAAGTTTGTTTGAAAATCCTACAGTTTTGACTTGCGGTACTTGTGAATTTGGATTTAAGCTAATAATAAGAAACAAAGAAACACGTGTTTTGAGCAATTGTGAGATATCATCACCCAAGGTGGTGAAATAACGGATGAAAGTTCGTTTTAAAATTCTACAGTTTTGACATGAGGTGTTTGAAATTTGGATTTTAGCTATAAGAAGTAAATAAACACGTGTTTCAGTAATTTTGAGATATCATCCCCCAAAGGGGTGAAATAAGGGATGAAAGTTCGTATGAAAGGCAACAAAAAATTTGGATTTACGCTAATAAAAAGATACAAATAAACATGTGTTTCAGCGTCTTTGAAAAATGATTTACCAAGGTGATGAAAATTAGGGATGTACGTTAATATGAAATTCCTACAGACCCAAAAACTGGCCAAGTGCGAGCCTCCAGCTGCGAAGTATTAAATACGCTTGAGTCTGACTCTCACCCGACCAGTTTTTATAATTTTAATAATTTGTTGTTATTTCTCTAAGAACTTCGCATAAACAACTTAGCTACCCACGAGCGAAGCCGGCAGCGTCATGCCGGTTGGACGATAGGAATTAAGGTGTATGGCTGGCTACCATAATGAGTACGTCACTGCGCGTATGATACAGGCTTAACGTAGAAGACATACCCGAAATATCCTTTCGAAACAGGTAGGAGTTGAGTTGAATGTGGCAAATCTTACATTACTCTGAAAAAGCTATGCGGGTCAGACATTTTGAAGCTAGTCGTGAAATATTCCACTAAGCAAGGAATATTTTCTTACAATTGTGGACAACGGAGGGTAGGAGCGGAAGCATCCCAAGCGGGGCCGGCGAGCGGACCGGCGAGCGGGCCGGCGGTTGACGCGAGAATAATACATTATTATCGGCAGGTGTGCCTCGCTACAGCCGAAAAGCCTTTTGATTTCTTACGATTTATGTCTAGGGCCGCCAAAAATTGCACAGTTTATAGAAAACTGCCTGTAGGGTACAATAAGTAGATAGCATGAAACTGAAGACAAAAGATTTCTCACGCTAATGCGACGCGTCCTTTAGAATCACGATATTATATTCCATCACATTAGTCAATGCGACGATGTTATTCATAAAATAAAAACATCGAGACGTTTCGATAAACAGGTATTCAATAAATTAGTGAAAAATTCAAAGGATTTAAACTGTTTCTTAAGTGCAATGACGATTGTTCTGCAAATCCATAAAAAATGTAACAACAATGAACTGAAAATTTTGTCAGTTGTTGAATGTCAACAGGAGAACCAATTATTATTGCTCTCTAAACTTATTTTTTATTTAGGAAAGTACAAGTAATGTTAATAAGTATCTCTTTTTTTTTGTTCACAAGCAAAACAGCTATTTTTCTTTCTATTTGGTGCGAGCAAAACAGAAGATATCCAGCGCTTTAGTGTCTCATTTACTTTTGTGCAGACATGGCGGCCCTATAAAAGTATATAGGTATCATTGTATCCAAGCGCACAAAGCCGTCTCGCCTCTTTTATTATATTTGCCATCCATCTTTGGGAGGTGACGTCACATTAAGGTGCAAATAAACGTGTCACGTGGGGTAACGCGCGCTCAATCTAACATCCTTTATTTTCTTTTCATTGATACGATGAGTACACGACACACACATTATCCCGACTTTAGGCAAATTGCGGGTGTTGCGGTGTCATTACAACACCTTTATCTCGACGTTTATATA
Source organism: Athrips mouffetella (assembly GCA_947532105.1). NCBI lineage: Eukaryota > Metazoa > Arthropoda > Insecta > Lepidoptera > Gelechiidae > Athrips > Athrips mouffetella. Next base: position 63,307 of record OX383981.1, read on the forward strand.
ACATTTACGACAATTTTGACTAGTGCGGATGATATTATTCTACTATAGTTTGTTACAGAAGATTATAACGGAGCGATACTTTACACATTCTAACGACAGTCTTGTAATACGACAATATTTACTTTATTTATTTGAATGTTGTTGGTGAGGTTAGTAAATAAGCCATAAGGTTCTGCGCATTGTCTATATGCAAAATGCAGGTAAATTTCCAAAAACAATCAATAACGAAACTCAACAACTTTCAGTGCATGACACTTTCAGGAAATGAATAGGAATCGGCCTCTCTATAGAAAAAGTTCAATCAAGTTTACGATTTTTATGGAGATGCAGATTTTTTATAAAATTTTATTTACAATACGTTGTTCAATTTCTTTGACTAATCATGCCCTCTCCGTTATTGGTAAGTTATCCACACCTTTTACATAGACAGGCTTGTTAGTGTTATTGGTAGTGCTCGTGCTTTCTGCGCTCTAGGTCGCGACTTTGAACCCCGCTCAAGGCATACCTCGTTGTTATTCATTATCCATTTATTTGTTACATCAGCCTCTGATATCCATAGAATAGTACTGGGCTGTCCCGTGTGGTGCCGGCAAAGAATAGTACCAACCCATACATACCCGTGGGTGTTGTAAGAGGCGACTAAGGGTTACTGGAGGATGGGCAGCAGCATCCTCCTTTGTATCTTACGTCTTACTTACTGCGGTCACCTATAACCGCGGTCCAAGGTGCCAGCCGTAACGCTAACAAGCGAGGTGACTATGGTACTTCCCCTCTACATTTTTCCAGCAAAAGCTAGAATTCTGGAGGGAGCTCCCTGTCCTGTAGTGGACGTTTCATGGGATGATATGATGAGGACTGGGCTAGCGTGGGAATGATTTCATTGTGTGTAAATATACCCTAATTCATCTTTGATTACAACAAATCTACGTATACGGTCGTCAATATAAAAAAAACTAGAACTCAATTAAGAGTTAAGTTTACAAAGAAGAAACTTCAGTGAGTAACGACCTACTTCTGTCTTTGTTGAATAAATTAAAACCTTGAATTATCAAGAAAATATCGTGAGTAAACCTATAATCAATCAACAGCAAAGCGTCTTGGTTGACGTTAATGACTGGCTGGCGAGTAGCGGGCGGCGGCGGCGGCGGCGGCGCTGATCCTCGGATATTCAAGTGAGTCATAATTTTGTAGGCTCTTTATTGTGCACTGGCTGGTGGAATAAACCGTTTCGTCACAATGCGGGCGACGGGCGGTTCTTGGTGTTGCCAGGCTTACATTCAAAACGGGCCGTAAAAAGTGTTTGGATTTTCGCAGGAACCGTAGGATGCGGCTTACCTCGTCTAAACCTAAATTCTTAATTTATAAGTTAATTATAATAAAAAGTGTTTGTAATATTAAAAAAGAAGTATTTTGTCCCGCATCGCCTTGGAAAAAGTAAATCGATGATGCGCTAAAAATACCTAAAGTATAGTGTATAGCTACGGGTACCCGTGTCTGCTTTCTGAGTGTTAAAACTATTGACTATATAACTTGGGTGTACTAGAATAATCCTACAATAAATACTGCAGATCCAACATTATAAACAATCATTCGAATATTTTGAAACACTTGTCACACTTAGCATAAAACTGCCATGACTTTTAAACGTCATTAATATCGTCATGTATTATTATAGTTACCACTACCTACTCATCATATTTTTTTCTGCATCTGCATTTTCCCTCATCAGTGACATAAAGAATAGTGATTTGAATATATCTGTGATCATAGTGATTTTTCCGCCATCGCCTGGCAACACCTGGAGTGCGGTGCGGTGAGGCGTAGAGAGCCCCGTGGGACGCACCCGCACCGGCTCCGTGTAATTATCAGCCTCCGCTTCTTTCTGGAGTTTTTGTGCGATCTTATTGGGCAAGATAAGGTGGCGACGGCTCTATTGTTCTATTAATGAGTTAAGGAAGCTGCCGGCCTCATTGCGAGCTTCAAATCGTTTTGGTTTATTTGCTTAACTTAATTGGAAAGCTTTCTTTGCCTCTCCGTAGGCGTATCATTTATTTAAAGAACCTTATACTCGTAGAAGATTGATGAACTCTTTTTTTCTAACCAAACGAGAATACTTTTTAAAATCAATAACGTGGCATTAACATCATACGTACGCGTCTTATTTTTGGTTAAAAGAAATCTACTCAAGCACGTACCTTTATTTCTAATTACCTGAGCATTTTAACCTGTTTTTACGGTATGTTTAATGAACAACTACTCAAATTCTTTAAAATAGTTAATATGGATGAAACTAACAAGACATAACCACCAATACTTAAAGTCAGTATTATTTTATTTATTCAGTTACATAATAGGCCCTGTTCGCTTTAGTCGCCCCACCTCATGTAGACAGCAGCTCCCTCCGCGTGGTAAGGCTCCACATTGTACATCGCCGGAGTTGGCGGGACAGACGATGAGTGTGGTGTGATTTTAGTATCGTCATCGATGTCACCAAAAAAGATCGATAAGATCTCGTCAAAGAAATCAGGCTCGGGGTCTTCATGTATTGCTGGAGCTCCTGCCAGTGGCTCTACAATTGGTATTTGTTCTGCTCTGTCCTCAGGTAATTGTTCTATCGGTGGGGGGTCTAGAATCAACTCTTCTTCATCTTCCGCGGGTGCTAAAGGAACCAGCGCCTCTTTAGTTGTTATTTCTTCTGCAGGAGGTGCCTCTGGAAGCTGTTCTGGCACTGCAGCTTCAGGAGCCGGGGATTCCTCAGTCGAAGCTGGAGCTGCAGCCAGAGCCTCTAGAGCAGGCATTTTCGCTGGAGCCTCGGGAGTTGGTGCTTCGTTTTCAACCGGCGCTCCACAGGCAAGACCCACAAGGGCAAGGAATATCTGTAACATTTTGTTTGAAATAATAGGTTTATAAAAAAGTTATATTTCGGAATGTACTTAATTAAAAATATATCATGTAATACTTATTTGCAATTTCTAAATAAATATGTATTTGTTTGAGTTTGAGAGTTGTATTATAAAATGTAAGTATTAAATCGTTTATTCACCAAAACATTCAGTGACATATATTCATTATATTCTGCCAAACCGCACAGCAGTTTGTAGGCAGTATACAGCTCCCTCTAATTATGTTTAGGTATACATACATATAACAAAATTTTTATAATAAAAAATTAACAAATATATTGCCAGGTAACAAGTTATTATCATATTATTTATTTATGAAACATGCATTATTATAACCTATTGATTGAGTGCTGCATAACATCGTTCTGCCATTTGATGTAACCATAGATTGTTACGTTAATTACTTGCGCAATATGATAATAATTTCGATTAACCCACTTATTTACCTCAGTTAATTTGTTTTGCATGGCGATAGATCTAAAATAGTTTTATTTATCAGTGACGCCGGATACAAAACATTTAAAAAGTGGTTGTCAATTGCCATTTGGCGACCTTAACACTGACAAACACGGGTATTCGGTTAAAAGAGCCTCGCTATAACTAAATATTATAATGAGTCTTTTTCAGTACTAACTTTTTAGCATTTTTTTCAGGAATTAAAAATCCAAATTTTTAAGATTTTTTTAAGATTTGTGAGATTGAAGACAATTCAACTTTCGAAAATCAATTAATTTTCAAAAAATATTATGCGTAAAAAAATATAACAAATCTAACGATAAAAATGTGGTCCGACGACATTTAAGACGAACAATTTCGGAACGCAGAGGCTGAGTCAAGTGTCTTTCTACAATCGCAAACGCCAGTAGAATAGAATGAAAATGTATGGAATGACATTTGCTAACGAAATGTCACGTGACAGCTTATGTCAAATCCATAGAGTTTTATTCTATTCTACTGGCGTTTGCGTTTGTAGAAATACACTTGACTCAGGGCCCTTTAATTTTATATATCAAATAAAAAAATGAAAACATTATTTTTTGCGTATATTGATAACCTTGAAGTCAAATTTCAAATATAAGACAAATGAAAAAAAAATTGCTTTAGAAATATAGGAATTATGATCTCATTAATCTGTAAGAAAATTTCGGCAATTTCAAAGTTAACTCTAAGTATGGTGCACAAAACTGAGATGATGATAGTCGCTAATGTTTCCACACCGTATTTGTACTACCAATTATTTCAATGGTTATTAGTATTTATTGTGTTTTATATCACAATTGAGTAAACCGGTACCGTGTTGCTAAGTGCTCTTAAAAACAGATAAAATGTGTCATTTGCGACACCAGGGCCCATGGTGTTTGGTGCGCAGAATTCCACCACCGATGCCAACATTCCACGCAGACGCAGTAAAATGAATGACGCTTATGGCATACGTTTCATGACACCCACGGGGAAAGATGTTGTGCTACCGTGATAATATAATTATTATTGGATACTATTCAGATAAAAAATAAATAAATAAAAGGTTTATTCAAGTTAGGGCTTGTAGGTACATTAAACCAACACTAACTGCCAAACTACAGAGTAGTTTGTTGGCAGTACATGACTCCTTACTGTTACGATGTCTACACATAATATGCTACTATGCTAGATATTACTATGTGCACCATTACTCCATCCATACTTTATTTTTAATTATAAATGCCAAAGTATTCCTATCTCTGTCTATCTGTCTGTTACGTTTGGGGTATAAACTACGATAACAAGGACTGCCCCTCCACTTACTTTTGCAAGTGTAGTAGTTTTGTACTACACGCAATATGGAGAGGCGGGATATGTTGTAGTAGTTTATCTTCACACATACACTTCACATATTAATTAAATTAATTTCTTGCTAGTGATATACCTACAGGGTCTATGGTAAATGTCTGTCAACATGTCAGGGTGGTAATTATAACTTTCTCTAAGGAACAAGTCGAAATGCGCAATAAAAATGTTGACCTCCTATACACAATGCGATCAGATCTTCCTATCAGCTGATGAACATTCTGAGGGACGTTGAAAATTGGTTTTCGTATTCCGACCTACGTTCCTTAGGGAAAGTTATTCAGTTTCAAGGGTAAAGCAACTACTTGAGAGGTTTACAGACTTCAAAGACCCTGTATAAATAAACTATAAAATATATCTTACTTACCAGTAACCGCATCTTGCTGAAGATATTGTAAACAATGTATCAGTTAACTTCCCGGTGGTAGGCATTTATATAGCGGCGGGGAAATTAAGTAACCGCAGTTGGTGAGATAGGACGAGCCACCGAATTGCTATCTAACGACTGCTAATGACATTAACAACGGTACAACAATTAGTTACGTCTATTGATAGGTGCCGGATGATAGAGGTACAGTCACGAACACGCCAAGCCTTTAGTTTTGTTTATTCGAATGATGGTTCGAAAGCTGTCTGACGACAAGAGTTATAAACATTAAGTAGCGTATTATTTATTCATAGAATGCAGAAAGACTCATTAGATCTCATTAATGTTAGATTGATTATTAAATTGTGCTGTCCTTTCCATTTTGTTAACAAGGGTGTAGATTTTCTGTTTGTAGGGTTCCGTAGTCAACAAGGAACCCTCATAGTTTCGTTATATTTCATTTGTATATTCGTTAACAAAAATTTTTGTTCGAAATTACATTATAGGTACATCTTAAAAAATTACATATACAAATTACATTTACAAATAAGTTAAACCGCTTTGTTTTCGCCCTTAAAAGACTGAGACAAACTGTTTCGTTTGAAGCAGCATTGACTGCTTATCATGGATATGTGTCTTCGGTTCTAAGTTACGGATTGATGCTTGGGGGAAATTCTGTAGATATTAACAGAGTTTTTATTCTTCAAAAAAAATTTATACTTGTTTTGTGCAATGCTTGGTTTGATGATAGCTGCAAACCACTATTTAAGAAGCTCAATATACTGCCACTGCCATGCATGTATATCAGGGATGTTTGCGTCTTCGTTCACTCTCACCCACAGTATTGGCAGAAACGTAGTGAAGTAACTGGACGACAAAATATCAGAGCAAAATACTCTAATCTTTTATACCAACCTTGTTGCCAAAAGGATATCTATAAGAGAAATGTATTTAACATGTGTATCTTAACATATAATAGACTTCCTGACGAAATTAAATTACAACAGAATTTTAAATCTAGTTTGACAAAATGGTTACTTCAACATTGCTACTTGGAATTTAAATAAGTTTTGTTAATTTAGTTATGTACTTATGTTAATATAATTAATTTGCTCTCACAAATATTTGCACGCTTGCACGCAGGCGAATACACAGGAGTTTATAATTTTAAGATCATCATATAACTGTATTCTTTGCAAATAAATGATTCTTATTCTTATTCATACAAAAAAATATTACCTAATTTACATTCAAATAAAAAATAACATTGTAAATAATTACATTCAAAGTCAATTAAACATTCTCACATTAAATATAAAATACCCATTAAAATATGTCAAGAATAAATGTCAAAAATATCTAGTTACAACTTGAAAGATTTAATTGAATTTAATAAACACAAAGTGGATGTTACTTTAACGCGCCCCCTGGTGGGAAAAAAAAATTAATGATATATACGTGGCTTAGCTCTGAGACCCTTAGTACTAGAAAGCTGTAATTTAGTACGGACTTGGAGGAGTTACGAGTACGGATATACATTTCATCCACGCCGACAAAGTGGTATAATAAAATTTTTGAAAAAGAAAATTTTGTTGGAGTCGAGTGTCAAGTCAGTCTGAGGTGCACAAAAACCACGCACCCATCTGTTTTGCGGCCAGAATAGATGTAGCTTTACTTAAAACGTAATATTGGGTATAGTCAGATAAGTTTGTTGCTCTGTATGTGAAATCATGTTCGTATTAGTAGCAGCCGCAGAATTATTGAGCTTCGACAAAATGTCTCACAAATGTGGGGCCGATGTTTGGCGACATTGACAAATATGATGTCCCCCCCCTCCCTCCTCCACCCGCGAGCAGTGAAAAGCTCTAAACTATGAACTACTACAATAGTTACAAAAAAACTTTTTTAAATTTAAAACTTCTTTTAATAACAAAATTCTATTTTTAGGGTTCCGTACCTCAAACTAAAAAAAACGGAACCCTTATAGGATCACTTGTCCGTCTGTCTGTCTGTCTGTCAAGACCCTTTTTCTCACGAACGAGAAGAGGTATCAGGTTGAAATTGATAACGAATATTAAAGTCCATAAACCACACAAGATCTGAAAATTTCAATTTTTTACAACGACGCAATCAAAAGATATGGCTTTTTATGTCCTCATATCCATACATTTATGCAAAAAAGCAAAACCTACAGGGTACATCCCGTTGACCTAAAATTATGAAATTTGGCAAGAAGCTAGGTCTCACAGTACAAATAAAGGGAAAAGTCTAAAATCATTAAATATTTAAATTTTTTCTCACAACTAACTAACCAATTAAGGTGAGCTACCGTTTCAAGAACTTTTCTATAAAAGACGGGTCAAGTTGGATGGTCGTGGAGTTTTTAAAATCAAAAAGCAAAAGCTTTTAGTATATCATATGGTAGATAGGTACGGAACCTATAGGGTGCGAGTCCGACTCGCACTTGGCTGGTTTTTTTTAGAGTTCCGTAGCCAAATGGTAAAAAACAGAACCCTTATGGATTCGTCATGTCTGTCTGTCCATCCGTATGTCACTGCCACTTTTTTCCAAAACTATAAGAACCGTAATGTTGAAACGTAGATGTATTCTGTTAACCCCATTAAGATTATCACACAAAAATAGAAAAAAATAACTATAAATTTTAGGGTTCCCCATACTAAGAACTGAAATTATTTTTTTTGTGTAGGGTATCTATGGATACGTCTTCAAAAATGATATTGAGATTTTTAATATCTTTTTTAGGGCTCCGTAGTCAACAAAGAACCCTTATAGTTTCGTCAAATCCGTCTGTCTGTCTGTCGGTCCGCAGCTTAGCTCAGAGACCCTTCGTACAAGAAAGCTGAAATTTTGTATGCATATGTATTTCATTCACGCCGAAAATGTGGAGAAATAGTTAAGTAATAGTTTATAGGATGGCATTAAAAGGAAAACTATCACAGCTCATGAGCTATAGCTGAAAAACTGGAAATAATGTAAATAGCAATAGCAATCAGGCGTTACGACATCGCATAGTATTAGGATGTAAACATTTTATGTTATGAATGTTATGAAATACTTAGTCAACACCGGCTTTGCGATAAACATCGTAAATTACTACGGAACCCTATATTGCGCGTGGCCCGACACGCACTTGGCTGGTTTTTTTTACTAAACTGAATGGTTTGCGCGAGAGACACTTCCAGAGTGGTAAAATGTGTGTCCCCCTCCTGTAATTTCTAAAATAAGAAAATATATGATGTACATTACCATGCAAACTTCCACCGAAAATTGTTTTAAACGAGATCTAGTAAGTAGTTTTTAGGGTTCCGATACCAAAATGGTAAAAAAAAGGAACCCTTATGGTGCCGCTCTGTCTGTCTGTCTGTCTGTCTGTCACACCTCTATATCTCAGCAACCACTTACGCTATCGAGCTGAAATTTGGAATAGTTTTAGAATATAGTTGCCCAACTTAATTGCACATGAAAATATTTTGAAAAAAGTATGATTATTAATGTAAAGGGGGCCAAAATAGGGGGGGCCAAATTTCAAATTGTCGCTACTAGGTCGAGTGGGGTATCATATGAAAGGGCTTTACTTGTACATTTTAAAATATATTTTTGTATTTTTTTAAGTTTCTTAGTTTTCAAGTTATGATGAAAAATGTCAAAAAAAATACCATTCCCCCCCCCTTATCTCCGAAGTTTGAGTAAGGGAAAATCTGAATTAATTACAGTTGACAGAGGTTTATGTAAACTTTACAGCAAAAATAAAACGATCTTTCTAAGTTGCACAGTTTTTCAGAAATCTGCAAAAAACCTTTACAAACAAATTTAGTTTTGCGGTCCTGAAAATGGACTTTATTGCTTCCAAAAATACTATAGGTATATCGGAACCCTCGGCGCGCGAGTCCGACTCGCACTTGACCGGTTTTTTAATACGTCATAAATCGTAAACCGCAATTTACCTTTCATTCAATTAACTCAAATATAAATTTTAGTTACTTACATCACATAATAAAGTTTTTTTAGCAATAAAAATACCATAACTTTTATTTATATACGTACAGGTTTGTACGTAACCCTCAGTGCGCGAGACCGACTCGCACTTGGCCGGTTTTTTTTATGTTGAGGATGACCCAGGCAGTTTTCTATGAAGTGTGTCAACTAAGTTTTTTAACTTAGTGTTTTTTACCCACGACGGAACGGAGAAGGTGTATGCGTTTAGGGTGAGAGGTTGTTTGTTTGTTTGTGTGTGCAAAGGAATGTGTCTATTTAGTACTTCAATTCGGATCAGGGAAGATACAGTAGGTACAGTATAAACCTATGTGACCGTGCCCCACGTACCTACATACCCTGTCCCGCCTCTCGCATTCGCCAAGAAAAAGCGTTCTTTTAAATTGAACTACTCTCATATTGACTGTTGATTGATGAGATTGGAATCGATATACCCTCACCTCCCCCTCACTCACCCCACACCGCACAGTAATGCATTCATATGGCACAGAGTATAAACGTTTTAAACAGAGGGTAACTAATATGTTAGTATATTTCTTTCTAATGTGAATATAAAAGTTTAATAAACATAAGCAAAGAAATAACTCTTAGACATAGCTGTAGAAAAACTTATTTCACTTTTAAGCGTTCGTAAGCGTTCTCACTCCTTCACGAAAGCTTGTATGTAACGCAGATTATTCATTTTATTTACATAATAACATTGTGTGAAAACTGTAGTGCAAGAAGTATGCCACACAAGGAACTAATCCTTATAAAATTATAAGTTACTAGCTGTTGCCCGCGGCTTCGCTCGCGTGGATTTCGTATTTATGTTGTTACCGGTTTTCCGAAGCAATTAGATATTTTCCCGTCATTTCGGGGTAATTTTAAACTAAGGGAAAACAGGACTAACTCTGCGCAAATCAATGAGTATAATTCAAGTTCCAGCTGAATTTTATATAATATACAGACGTTATTTATATATTACTCAGAACAGAGGAACTTAGCAGCAGTATCCTAACAAATGTAAAGAGAGAGATGAGAGACACCTTTATGTAATATTTCAAATCAGAGCCAATTCGCAGAAGTAATTGAGAAAAACTGAAACCCTCTCCTTCTCTCTCCCACTCCCCCCTTCCTCTCCCCCTTCCCGTCCCTCTGTCTCTCCCCCTCCGCCTCCTCCTTCTCCCCCTGCTTCTCCCTCTCCCCCTCCCTCTCCCTCACCCTCTCCCTCCCTCTCCTCCTTCCCCTCCTTCTCCCTCTCACTCTCCCTCTCTACCTCTCTACGTCTCTACCTCTTTACCTCTCTACATCTCTACCTCTCTTCCTCTGTACCTCTGTACCTCTCTACCTCCCCCTCCCCCTCCCCCGTCCCCCTCCCTCTCCCCCTTCCCCTCCTTCTCCCTCTCCCTTAACCTCTCTACCTCTCTACATCTCTACCTCTCTACATCTCTACCTCTCTACCTCTCTAACTCTCTACCTCTCTACCTCTACGTCTACCTCTACCTCTCCCTATCCCTGCCCCTATCCCTACCCCTAACGCCAATTTAACCGCTATCCCTAACATAGAAACGACACCCATATTTATTTTTAGACATTTCAAACCTATCGTACCCCAACCCTATCCCCAGGGGATGATGGTTTTTCACGTCCACCACGTTGGATTTCGAAGTTTTTGTAGCTTTCGTAATCAGCGACCCGATAAACCATACATTTTTAGACATTTCAAACGTATCGCATCCCAACTCCATCCCTAGGGGGATGATGGTATTTCACGTCCACCACGTTGGATTTCAAAATTGTCGTAGTTTTCGTAATCAGTGACCCGATAAACTATACAAACGACACCCATATTCACATTTCAACCCTATCGCACCCCAACCCCATCCCAAGGGAATGATGGTATTTAACGTTCACCACGTTTGATTTTAAAATTGTTGTAGTTTTCGTAATCAGCGACCGGATAAACCATACAAACGATACCCATATTGGTTTTTAGACTTTTTCACCCCATTTCCCTTTTTTAAGGGGTTGAATTTGGGGTGGAATTTCAATAACAGTGATGAACGTTGCATAGAATTACATCATTAATGCCTAAATAATAAATTATGTGGATTTTACTTTAAAAATAAAGAATTTTCAACTTCATCCCCCTTTTCACCCTTAAGGGTGTCGAATTTCCAAAAACCCTGAGACACGTAAATATTAATTGTTAGTCGTCAGCCTTAATACAAATTTTTAAGATCCTAACTTCAAAACTGACGGACTTTCATACAAACTTTCATCCCCTATTTTACCCCCTTAGGGGTTGAATTTTGTAAAACCCTTTCTTAGTGCACCTCTAGGCCTCATAAGGAACCTACATGCCAAAGTTGGAATCTCTAGAACCAGCGGTTTGGGCTGTGCGTTGATATGTCAGTCAGTCACCTTCTTCTTTTATATATATAGATGAGAGAAGGTTAGCCAATGTTAAAAAGTACCTATTAATTACCGAAACATAAGAAGCAGTATTGAAAATAGTTACTACACTCTAAGATAATTTTGCTAAGTGTTAATCTTGAACCGGTTTCAATATAATGCTTCTATGTGAATTGTAGCTCAAAGCAATGTTTTCTGTAATCCCGGCGCAACTTAACGTAAGGACAAACCAACTGAATAAACGTAACAAATTAATGGCTGAATAGTCTACTCTGTGGAATACCGATACTTTTCAAGAGTATATAAAACAAACGTCCCTGGTATGTGAATAAAAAACTTGCAGCGTTCGAGAGCGGCGCGCGGCGTTCGTTCGCGGAATTCCGATAGCAGCGGATACATACATGTGTCCTCAAATATTTATGAACCACTCAGCCGAGCGGTTTAGCGCAAGGATCTTACATATTACTGCCATTTCAAATAATTTCGCTAGATGCGGTTTGCAATCTGTTGTGATGTTGTGCTTAAAAGATGTTTAAAGAATGTGGTATAACAGGTGAATATTTTACGACGCTATATGAGTTTCGTTTAGAGATTGTTTTCTTATACGAGTAGGAAGCACAAATTAAGAAAACCAAAAATATCGATGATTTTTAAAAAATCTTCCGTCTGTAACTCAACGCTTGCGGACTTAATCCTCCGCCTTCTTAATTCAACCGGCCAGTGTTAGTAGAGTTAGTGAAAAATCCAAAGAGATTTGAACCTCGCTGTGACCGAGCGTAGCGAGGTTCAAATCTCTTTGGAAAAGTCAGCTGACTTTCCAAATTCAAATTAATCGGTGTCTTTGCATTGTTTTGACGTTTTCCCTCTTGCGTTTCGAGATCGATCGATACAACGATCGCAATAAATAATTTTTATTTCTTTAGAATTACTACATTCATACTAATTATTAACATTACAGAACCAAATGGTGTCTTCGCTATATATATTCATATATTCATATTCACTATTATCAAATTAACATAAATTAACATATACCTTCAGACTCCTTCTACATTGCAAGTATCGTAATAAAGAAACTTCTTAGTCCTTCTTTTCCTTGAATTCTGCTCCAAACTACTGTTTTTCAATACATCGCCTCTACATTTTCATTGCCTGACTGCAACTCCAGAGCTATTCCAAAGAACCCACGAGCATCCCTGGCGTGACTTCCACCATACCATGCCGTCACATGTTCGCTATGCAGTTTATAACTTTTTCTACGAGTACGACTGTTTTTAGTCTTGTCGTATTTGTGTATAAATAGTGCTAACAATGGAATTCAATTAAATGATGTCGGGAGAGCGCGCGGCGTCGACCCCGCTACACAAAACGGCTAAAAAGTTAAAACAAACTTTGACCGCTAACCACGGGCTTTTACCATTGTCTGGTTTTTAGCAAAAAATCTACTTCAGAGAGTACCTACCTATATAAATAATTTGTGCAAATAGACGGACAATAAGTATATAAAGGGTGTCGAGAGGGAAATTCTCAAGTTTGAAATTAAATAAATAAAAAGTAAACAATGCAACTCATATTTTATTTTGCCAAATTAAACAGTCAAGTTGCGGATATAAATTTTTAAAAATAATATTGATCAAATGATGCCCATTTTTTTCCAGGCACTTTTCATTCGGCCAATACATCCGCGGATAGAATTGGCGCACCACACTCTGGTTTTGGAGCAATGCAAACGCTTTTGATGGCTTTTTGTAGGGTTGTTTAAGTATCACTAACGCATGTTCTGCTTGTTTTCGTAGCCATCGATATGAAATTGTGCCTTATCACTGAAAAGTATGTTGCCAAGCGTTTATGCAGTTCGAAAACGCAGAGCATAAATTGTATTTGTGAAAGCTTCGCAAAAAGGATAGTTCTTTTCATTAGTCACTTTCATTAGTCATCATTCTTAGTTCGTTTATTCTCATAAAGACCTTGCACGATTTGAATTTTGTGTGGGAGCGACTTATTTTTTCTCTTCAAAATAGGTTACAAGCACTGTTGATTTTTTATTCCTCTTTAGCGCTTTTCTTTACGCAGATTTTGCATGACGTCGTGTCGAACTCGGAGTACATGTTTTGGGTTACCGCTGACGTTGATAGACCCGGAGGAGACCTGTTCACAACTGTCCCTTCTTGTCTAAACCTTTGCATCCACGACCAGACAAGTTGCGTGCTCGGGACATCAAGTGCGTGCAAAAATTGCGATGCGCAAGAACCAACAATTCACTTGTTTTCAATATTGCTCATCCAGTGCATTCTCGCAATTAATAAATCAGCAAGTTATCCGCATCGAACGATGCCTCCTCCGCTTAATTTAGTTGGTAACTATAATCAAATGTGATTACAGGTAAGTCAGTCTGTTATGCTTTTACGACTGAACTGATTTCTATTTTATTGTGGTGTGAAGATAATTAGTGCCCTGGGGATGAATATAAGCTACTTAGTTTCAGAATTCGACAAGAACAAGGTAGAAGACAACAAATAGAGTAAAGCTATAGTCCCGTGCTATAGTCTGACCTCCGAGTAGGTAAATCAATATACCAAAAGATGGCGCTGTAAAGTTTCTTGAATCACAATATAGATTTTCTTTTTCTAAACCATTGCGCACAAAAACGGGGACGATTTTTTCCAGACATTTGATTTTGCTAGATTGATTTATGTCCATAAATGATGCTCGTTTAATAGTGAAGGCTAACCTATACCACTAATGATTGTTATTTATTTTGATAGTTAGAGTACCAATAGGTATATCCTGTACGATTGTGCCTAATGTTGAAGTTTTGACAGAACGAGATGACCTCTGGATTTTGGTGGTCTGCTCCTAATTTCCTTCATCGCCAACGAGATATATACTAATCAACTTAAAATTTAGAGTAGAATATTAGTCAGATCATTTGTTAGATTGACAGTAATTAGATTTAATCGTCCAACCGATTTTACTCTTTGTCTATCTGTCATAACTCATCGATGGCGGAAGATTTATGTAAAATACCATCTAGTTTTCGTCCAGGACTAATGTTTCTGTACATTTCCTGACTGAAAAGAAGCCAAAAAGACATTATTACATGCATTGTATTAAACTACGCAATTGTGGAAAAACCCATTTGCTTCCCTTGTACGTTTTACAACCCCTAGATTGCCGTGAATGTTTGCTGTCCCCATAATGTGCAATTTTATCGCCCTCTCAGCGAAAACAAAAATAGGATGGTGATGTAAATGACATACGAAAAGAGATCAAAATCCGGTAAATTGAGTCGTTCAAAACAGCGGAGAGTGCGTGGGTGAGTTAGGGTAGACGACGCGAGCGGGAAATATGACGTACCTCCTCGCAGCGTAGATTGCGGGACGAACGAACGCGACGAGATAGCTATCACACACGTAAACACCCGAGGACGTGCTGACTACAGCCAAGGGAACGCTTTGCATTTCTGTTCATAACTCTACTATTTAAACAGTTATCTAGATCTCCCGTTTGGTGCCGGTGAAAAATAGTACCAAAAGATCTTTACCCTTGGGCATCGTAAGAGGCAACTAAGGGTTTATAACCCGGAGAATGAGCAGCAGCGTCCTTCTGTGTATCGTACCATCTTACAAACTGCGGTCACCAACAATAGCGGTCGCCAGCCACAACGCTTACAACTCACCAGATTTCCCTAAAAAATACCACGAGTTTTTGCTGTATTCTGGAGAAACTTCCCTGTCCTGCAGTGAAAGTTTCATGGGACTCATAAAATACTTAGAAACAGCCTTAAGCATGTGTACAGTACTATCTATTCCTAGCGCTTTTGTCTGCGGGGAATTAAAAAAATAAAACTATTCTGAAAGTTCAAGCTACAGAAAATCGTAACGTAAGAGATTTTTGTAAATATTATCAGAAATATGGATATTTCACTCTGTCCCTTTCGCATGGACTCCGGAGGGAGTATTTCTTCGCATCAAGCTTAAATTCTGACATCTGGTTTTTCAAGTCTTGCTTGAGCCACAAATCTAATAACGTCTACTATTATAGTGTTCCATCGCATCACGCGCGAGTGCTTATACCTAAGTTGTGCCAAAACGCTAAATCAGCTCAAGCGTTCGACGTTTATCATCTTAATGTCGCTGTTTGGCGCGACACGCGAGCAAAACATCGCGCCTCAACCCCACTCGACCTTATAATAGCTTCTTATCTTGCAACTTTCCACGAAAATATGTCGCACAAATATGAACATTGATCTAAGGATCTACTTAAGTAAGTGGTTGTCTGTTTCTTCTTGTTGACCGCAGTCAGGGCTAGTCACTTAAGTAGCACCAACGCAATATAAGCTCACATTGGCGTTTTTCTCCAATTACAAACCCTAAGCTCATAACATTATTGATTACATTCATACTGGTTCATATGAAACTGTTTTATAGTGGAATACACTATGTTGAATAATTTTCCCCCACGCACACCTAGACACAAGAAAATAAACTTTATTTAGTACCTCAATAAACACCTGAGAAGCACCGGCGGAGTTATCGCGTCGTGTATATTTGATATCGCAATCTCGACGATCTCGCACATAACTCGCGAGTTACAGTCGCAGTCGGAGCGGTCGTGATCAAATCACAGATACCGCGAGACACGATGTGAGTGATGACGTCATAAGCCCTAACGCAGTTCGCGTGTAGTGCGACAACTTGACAAGTGACGCTTGACGTCTGACGGCTAACACGATTGAGTTGGTTGTAGATGGTTGTACTCGTAGGTCCTCACGAACGAAGTCACTTTATCAGATCGGAGGTCTCTATTTGAATCTCAATAATGTAGGTTGATGATCCTCTGTACCAAGCTGCGTTGTCATTTGATCTAAAAGCTGTCAACTGCAAGGCTACTGCGATGACACCGTGGAAGGAAGACTATCAGCGGCTCATCAAACTTAAGGTAACGCACTACGAAAACATCAACTTACTAGGTACTACCAGAAAATATAATAATATTATCAACTAGTCACTAGACACCGTGGCCCGAGTAACCCAAAATATTTCAACCATAGATTCTGATGTTAAATTGGAGTAAAGTAGTAGTATAACCACAGAATATATAGGGTGTAAGGGACGGTGTACCGGAAACTGAACGGGCGTGCTCACTCAACGAAACTGAACAACTTTAGCAAGGAAACATTTATTGGGAAATGAAAAAAATGTTTGAACTCTCCATACAAATTGCTCACACTTGTATGGAGTGGTAAAAAAATATTTTCATATACCAAGATTGTTTCTTTGGGAAAGTTGTTCAGTTTTGTTTACTGAGCACGCCTTTTCAGTTTTCGATACACTGTCCCTTACACCCTGTATAATAGTAAACAATTTTAGTACAACTTGTCTGAAATCGCTCACTTT
Organism: Athrips mouffetella; assembly: GCA_947532105.1. Classification (NCBI taxonomy): domain Eukaryota; kingdom Metazoa; phylum Arthropoda; class Insecta; order Lepidoptera; family Gelechiidae; genus Athrips; species Athrips mouffetella. Next base: position 80,214 of record OX383981.1, read on the forward strand.
TCAAGATATTCATTATTTTTACAATACAACAAGTACAAAAATCTCCAGTGAAGCAAGCTTTAATGAAAGTGACGAAGACACTTGGCCGGTTTTTTTGTACTGACTTTGTAAAAACGAAAACTGCTACTCTTTCTTGTACTGCTACTGCGTCGGTTTCTTGCCGTTTCTTTTACACTGCCACAGCACGATCCGAAACGGCGTAGACTCGCTCTATTTGAATTGTATTCTGCATGACATTCAATAAGTATTCTATGAAGAATCTACATTGAATAAATAATCTGAATCTGAATCTTTCCCCGTGGCTGTAATGGGATACACGTGATTATCTCGGCTCTGTTGGATCACATCTCAACAAAGCAGGGCGCGCTCTTCACGAAATACTTGCAAAAATATGCAGCCCTGATGACTCGGCAACTTAGAATAGAACGGGGTCGCCCATGCCATGTAGGTACTCCTTATATTTTATGTCAAGAGTCGATATCAACAGCTAGGGGTACTACAGGATGCAATAATCATTCAGAAATTATTATTGCGACCGACGTTGTAGGACGGATTAAATATACAGGGTGTAAGGGACGGTGTACCGAAAACTGAAAGGGCGTGTTCAGTTAACGAAACTGAACAAAGTTTTGACCTCTCCATACAAATTGCTCACTCTGATCGAACAGTTGTATGGAGATATGTGGAAGTCCTTAGGTCACATCTATAAGGTGGTATGGTTTTGTCCCACCCTTCCCCCAGGGGCATGGCCACGGGTATGGTGGGTCCGGAGCGGTCCTATAAACCTTGTTAGCTGATACAGAAGGTTTTGAGCCATATATTTTTCACAGAATTTTATAATCAGCAAAAAAATATACAGAAAGAGAAGAGAAAACGGGTAGTTTTCCCGCCATACATTTTCATACATTGATGGGCAATGATTTTCGTCAATATCTTATCCAAATCGAATAAAAACACGAATCTGATTAGTCAGATGTTTAGGTTAGAACCTTGTTTTCTAAAACATTGTACGCATCTTAAATGTTCAGGAAAACCCATGATTTTCGGGAAACATACGGGAAATCTGACGAAAAGTCGCGTTTTTTTGTTAGTGATGTATTGACTTTATTCGGTACTGTAGGTAGTGACCTACACTAATTTTACCTTACACTTAATTTTCGAAAGATTTGTTAAAAAAAATATTTTAAGATCTGACTTGTACCGTTGCAGATGTTAGTTGTTAAGCTCTTTATTTGGCTCGCCAACGCACACACCATCTTGCACATCCTACTCGCTGTACGGTCGGTTGCAGACTGCGTATGCACGCTCGAGACATAGGCTATACACTACATCCCTTCCTTATTTTAATTAGATTTTTTATATCGTTCATAAATAACCTAATTAAAATTATAAAATACATTTGAATCGGAAATTATCAAATCATAATACGCTTCTAGCGGTACCTTCTACAAAATAGTTTTTCATCTTTTCCTTAGTTACTCCTCCTCTCCCCTACTGTTGCAAATGTTATCTTCTTCCAAATTATTCTTTTTGTCTAACACTTCCCAGTTTCTTCTTATCTGCCCCGTCTCCTTGTTCTGGACTTACAACAACCATTGACCAATGAAGCCTGCCTACAGCAGTCAATCCAGAAACTCCAGGAGGACCTTATTTTTAAGCCCTGTGTTACTTTAAAGCCTTGAGAGGAAGACAAGAGTGAGAAAAACCGCTACCCGTCTTTCCTCTACCTTTTTTCTTAATATTTTTATTTCACACTACTAGTTTCCATAGGTTTGCAGGTGATAAACAAAGAAAAATACAAAGACTATTCAAATTAAATTAAGGTTTTAAATTTTACAACTAATCCAGAACAATAACAAGTTCTTCAGCTATTTATTATAGGTATATAATTTCTTTTTTTTTTTTTTCGTATGGTTTGCAGGGTCAACGAATTCTTGGTGTTCTAATTACACCTATTAAAATTATGATCTATACCCAGACATACAAAACGCACTCTTCAAAGTACATATTTATATGTGTGGTGATGATACAAACTGGCTGTTTCAACCCAGGAACTCCTCGGAAAGTCGATCTATCAATTCGGCTCATTACTCTGCACGTACCTGCTGAACTCCAACCCACCACGCCTGGATCGAGCGTCCAACACATCTTCCAAGACTATTATGATAAGAATAAGTATTTTAAACTACTTATTATCGTTCTATATTATTTCTGTAAGCACGGTGGCAATTATGACATCAATCATTTATAATAAAGATAGGCGGGTGAATGATTTCTGTTTACCATGGTGTTTCTCCCATATAAAAAGGAAACTAAAGTTCTCCTGATCGCAATAAAGTGCTTTGTCACAATTTGACATAAATTAATAAGATAGCGATATCAAATGAAGTTATTTTTCAATCTAATTCAACTACTGGTACCTTTAATCTAAATGTAGAATCTCACCAGAATTAAACTTAAAATGTTTGTCGGAAACTATTTTTTATGTTACTGATCAATTTTCAAACCTTAGTGTCAAATTTAAGGAATTATTATTATTGTTTATTTTTAAGACTTCTTTCAGTTGTATCAATTTTGTAAATGAATTATTTATACATTTGCCGCTGCACAAAAGAACAGCACCCCTTTTTTAATAACACGTTTTTTTTTCTAATCTATTAAAACCTTTGCTCACAAATTTCTAGTGGAATTGCTGCTTGTCCACTTTGTTGATTTTATTATCTTACCTGTACCGTACGGTCCGACAAATCAACAAATCAATCGACAAATCAACTTTTTCATTAAATTTTTAATTCATTGGGACACATTATTCAGACAGAACTATTCATTTATTCAAGCAAATATACCTAATTACCTTTTCGTAAGTCCATAGGTAGCTTTATTTCTACAACGCTTTTAAAGAGTATTTTGTTGCTTTACGGGAAAGTTACATAAGAAAACCTAAATTAAAACTGCTTTTCAATAGTTATCTGAGAGGCTTATTTACCACAAAGATCCTACTAGGTGACCGGATTATTATTCCAATTTCTGTAGCCTTTCACGGGAACCAAGCTATTTCCAACCAAAGTATATTTGAGTATGCACTAATTTTAAATAGGTACCTATTAAGAATGATAGGTTAGATTTTTTTTATCGTTGTAAATGGACAAACCCATGACAAACCACATAATTTATTTCAAACATTGTAAAATTATTTACTTAATTATCTTTAAAATCGATTGCTTCTTGAGCTTGATTTATTTATTGATTAACGCGACAAGAAGAAGAAATAATCCTTGATCCCAATGTCTTGATTTAGGCACTTGAAATAGGTTGGTACTCGTAGGTATTATTTGTGGTTGTCTTGGCCCATAGAAGAGAATCAATATAACTTTACGATGTATTAAGTACACATATTGTCTATGTACCGGTCCTTCCAATTTTAAGTGAAATCGTTCAGTACAATATACTAGCTACACGCCGATGTACCTATGAGTAGTTGTTGGTACTTCACTGTCATTCATACTGAGCAGCAGCGATCCCTTTATAACACAGCGGAACGAACGTCGCCACTGTGAGTACACAAGTTTTTTTTTTTTTTTTGTGGCATCGTTGTTCAAGGTACGAATGTTAAACATAATGAAATAGGGACATGATCATTAAATAAACCCTTCCAGAATAATTTAACTTTTCGTGGGTATGTATTCATTAAAGTAGGAAATGTACAGTAATGGGTACTCTCGCTACAAGTGCCAAAACTTACCTGCTCCCTAACTACACCAGTGGTATTGAAAACTGTAAGATAGGTATCAAACTATTTAAAATTAACACTGTAGGTAGGTACTTTTTATCAAACCTTTTCCAAACACTCAGCATGTTTAAACTGAATTTAGGGACAAAATAAAATTGTCACTATATGTCCTTATAAAGATAACTTGACTGTCAAACAATGTGTGTGAATCTGAAATCCATTTGTTACTTCTTTTCAACTAAACAAGGAAGCATTTTGTTATTTATAATTCACACTAATCGGTTCCCGAATCGTATCATATCATTTTCCATTATCCACCCGGACTTTCCTTCACTCTTTAATACCATGGCTCAAAACAATACATGTCATTCGCCCACGCATATAACCTTTCTGAAAATATATGAGAAATATTTTAAGACGCGAGCTAGATTTAAAACCGCACCTTTGGAACGGACCAAGCATGAATTGTATTTACATACAACAAACATCAGAAGCAGCACGAATCCAATGCACAGACCACTGTGCTATCGCATCTAGACTCCCTTACTCTCTTTATATATTTTTTTTATGCGTGGCTATTCTTTGAGTTTCATAATACTATTTATGCAACAAATAAAATATGAACATACGATTTACTATAATTTTTATTTATACACATTTTTTCCATACGTATACATATTAAACAAAAGGAAATGAAAGCTGATTCAGTTTACAGAATTGTTAAATAATTATGTAGGTATTGTTCATGTTACCTGCATAAACATGTATAGAATGGTAATTCTATGGTTTGGTTTACTGATGAGGAGTAAGCCGTTCCAACCATTGGAGCCGATCAATTAAATAATTCAGTTGGAATTCACAACTGCTCCAATTATGCCTCATTTTATAAATGACATAATGCAATCTAATGCCCAGTTAGTAACTGCTCATATTTTAAATTATTAAAAGACAATATGCAATTTAATGGCCAGTATGTAGCTGCTCGTATGTATCTCATCACTGATAAAACTATTAGCCATTATGCAATTAAATGACCAGTTTGTAACCGCTTATAACATATCACATTATTAACAAGACAATATTCAATTTAATGCTCAGTTTGTAACTGCTTGTTTGTCAGATTATTGAAAGGACAATATGAAATTTAATGCCCAGTATATAACTGCTTATATGTTAAATAATTAAAAGACAATTTGCAATATAATGCCCAGTATATAACTGTTTACATGTCAAATTATTAAAAGACAATATGCAATTTAATGCCCAGTATGTAGCTGCTGGTATGTATCTCATTATTGGCACAATTATTAGCCAATATGCAATTAAATGCCAAGTTTGTAACCGTTCATAACATATCACATCATTAAAAGACAATATGCAATTTAATGCCCAGTATGTAGCTGCTGGTATGTATCTCATTATTGGCACAATTATTAGCCAATATGCAATTAAATGCCAAGTTTGTAACCGTTCATAACATATCACATCATTAACAAGACAATATTCAATTTAATGCTCAGTTTGTAACTGCTTGTTTATCAGATTATTGAAAAGACAATATGCAATTAAAAGCCCAGTGTATAACTGCTTATATATCGAATTATTAAAAGACAATATGCAATTTAATGCCCAGTATATAACTGCTTACATATCAAATTATTAAAGATAGTATGCAATTTAATGCCCAGTATATAACTGCCAATATGCCAAATTATTAAAAGACAATATGAAATTTAATGCCCAGTATATAACTGCCAATACGTGTAATATGCAATTAAATGCCCAGTATATAACTGCCAATACGTGTAACATGCAATTTAATGCTCAGTATATAGCTGCCAATACGTGTAATATGCAATTTAATGCCCAGTAGATAACTGCCAATACGTGTAATATGCAATTTAATGCCCAGTATATAGCTGCCAATACGTGTAATATGCAATTTAATGCCCAGTATATAACTGCCAATACGTGTAATATGCAATTTAATGCCCAGTATATAACTGCCAATACGTGTAATATGCAATTTAATGCCCAGTATATAACTGCCAATACGTGTAACATGCAATTTAATGCCCAGTATATAACTGCCAATATATGTAATATGCAATTTAATGCCCAGTATATAACTGCCAATATATGTAATATGCAATTTAATGCCCAGTATATAACTGCCAATATGTGTAATAAGCAATTTAATGCCCAGTATACAACTGCCAATACGTGTTATATGCAATTTAATGCCCAGTATTTAACTGCCAATACGTGTAATATGCATTTTAATGCCCAGTATTTAACTTCCAATACTTGTAATATGCAATTTAATGCCCAGTATGTAACTGCCAATATGTGTAATATGCAATTTAATGCCCAGTATATAACTGCCAATACGTGTAATATGCAATTTAATGCCCAGTATATAACTGCCAATACGTGTAATATGCAATTTCATGCCCAGTATATAACTGCCAATACGTGTAACATGCAATTTAATGCCCAGTATATAACTGCCAATATATGTAATATGCAATTTAATGCCCAGTATATAACTGCCAATATGTGTAATATGCAATTTAATGCCCAGTATACAACTGCCAATACGTGTTATATGCAATTTAATGCCCAGTATTTAACTTCCAATACGTGTAATATGCAATTTAATGCCCAGTATATAACTGTCAATATGCGTAATATGCAATTTAATGCCCAGTTTATAACTGCTTGTTTGTCAAGATATTAAAAGACAATATGCAATTTAATGCCCAGTAGGTATATAACTGCCAATATATCAAATTATTTCATCATAATCCAAAGTAACGACCACTACAGGACGCTGAGTTCCCTCCAAAATTCTAGCTTTTTCTGTAAAAAGTGAGGAGGGGAACCTCGCCTGTCAGCGCTACGGCTAACACCATGGAACCCGGATGTAGGTGATCGCAGTATGTAATATGGTATGGCACACAGGAGGATAACCCATCAATACGATTCAAAATTTATTGATAAATAAAAATTGGCATGTCAGTTACCTCCTCCCGTTTATGAGCCATAGTCGCCTATTACGACACCCACGAGTATGTATGGGTTTGTACCATTCTTTGCCGGCACTACACGGGATATAAAATAATTAGGATCATTAAAACTGACTCGTGGCTGGTTCGTTGGATCCAAGGTAAATAAATTATTCTATAAATAGTAGTAAAAACAGCACAAATAACCTGCGCTGAGTTAGCATCCAGCTAGTTAGTTTTTTGGGTACTATAATCCTTTTGAACCTACGCAATAAACTCAACGAGTACGTTCCAGATAGTAAGTATTCGGGACGAATATTTAAACGGAAAGCAGTCCAAGTAATATTAAATGGATAGTGGTATCAAAACCTATGGTAAATATGTATCAAAGTATTAGTATCTACTGTACTGGTAACCCCGCAATATGCCGCACGTCGTCGGTGGGTTAATTATGGGGGGTCAGCCCTTTTAATAGTAAAGTAAATAAATTTGTGTAGGTAGTTCATTGTTATATTCATCAAAAGTTTTTCTCGCCGTGTCAAGTTGTCAACGACCGACCGAACCCCTGTTCGGCGGAACCTACAGGCACCCTATAGGTTATTTTCAAGTTTCCTTAAAACCTTAAATCCTTTTTATTTCGATTGGCTTGACGCAACTACCTACATATTGACTTCTATCCGTTCCGATTTCTTTGGTTGAATTACTCAAACCACAGCCAAGGAAAACTTTAAATATGATGCAAAATCTGGATGGGCTGATACGCATCCTTTGTCCGTTCAAACAGGTTCACACCTGTTCTATTTATAGCCGGCCGACAATAACTATGTTTGTTTACATCAAGCCAAAAATTTGTTTAACAACTATTTGGTGAAATTAAGTAATTCCTTTCCTTTTTTTTCTGTTTCAAATATTTTATAAGCAAGTACTCACTTTTAATCCTCGTCGTCAACTGTACCGTTGCAGATGTTAGTTGTTAAGCTCTTTATTTGGCTCGCCAACGCACACACCATCTTGCACATCCTACTCGCTGTACGGTCGGTTGCAGACTGCGTATGCACGCTCGAGACATAGGCTATACACTACATGACTAATAATATTGGTATTTTTATTCGATTTTGATAAGATATTGGCGATCACTTTGAGTAAATCATTGTATGAAAAAGTTTTCTTTGCTCTTCAGTATTATACCTCGCTTGTTAGCAGCGCGGCTGCCACAATGGAATGGACTACGTTAATTGGTAAGGTGGTTGGTGTGTGGTGAGACGCTGGTGCCCACTCTATGGTTTAAAAAACCTAAGTTTCCTTTTACGACACTCTCAAAAAGAGACGTTATTTTATGTACATTCTTTATGGACCGGGTGGTGCTGGCACCGCCAGCAAAGAATAGTGAAGTGTAGTAGTACACGTGTAAGTATAGCCACACGTGTATAGGTCATTCACATTAAAAGGCATCGTCCTATTTGACCATATACAGAAATTGATAAGTTAAAAACATTTAGTATTTGATAGAATAAACAAGGATATAATATTACTGAAACAACTACCATAAATGTATAATAGAGATATCATATTTCAATAACTATGACCATATATGTAAAAACCCAATTAACATTAATACATGTAACCTGATATTATTTAGATAAGCTAAATGCCAAGGATAAATTCCTTAGTTCAACAACCTGTGAAAATAGTATAAAAACCCATAATTTTTCCCACTAAATATATTCAACTTTCCACCACCAACTAGTGTGTTTCTCTTGTACAACCCGCGTACATTGCATGGCGACCCTGCCAGTGCTGCCTTATACGGGCAGCGCTGTGCAATCGCGCGAACAATAGTGTGACTGTGCTGTTCTGTGTGATGGAAAATTTATTAAAAATTTAACTTGAAAAAAAAATCGTTATGAACTTTTCGGTAGACGTTATGAATCTAATGTGTTGTAATGTGTACTCCTAATAACATGAATAACATAAAATAATAAATAAAATTTGACTCTCTAAATTAAATAAAAATGTGAATTATCAATAATATTACTATGGTGAGTCAGTGGCGGTAGTGGAAGAAGAGACGGCGTAAAAATAGGTAGACAAGATCAGGAAGACAGTGTTTTAATAAGAAGAAAAAACAGAAGAACAAAAATGTACACATTTGCGAATTTAAGAAGAAGGCATAAAAGAAATCAGAAATAAAGAAGAAGATATAAGGAAGATCAGGGATAAGATGGATAAAAAAAAAACCGTGTCGAAATGATGGAGAAAAATTACCAACCGAAGAACAAAAATTTGGAAAAAGGTATATTAAATAGGAAAGAAGATCGGAAAAAATTTTGAAGATGGAAAAAAAAAAAAGGTGAAGAGTAAAGTGAACAGAGCAGGCGGCCGGGTGATGAACGAGTCAGATGGATGATGATGAGTGTTGCTGGGTGCAGGGAGCTGTTGGAGTCAGATGGATGATAAGAGTGATATGCAGGGTGCCGGGAGATGTTGGAGTCGGAAGTGGATGCGGCTATACAGTGAAATTGTGTTTCGGTTTTTTTTTATTAGCTAGGCATCGAAAAAAAAAAAATATTAAAATATATATATCCTATACCATTAAACGACAAATATTTGTATGTATATATTTGTAATCGCTTTATCGAAAACGGCTCTAACGATTTTGATGAAATTTAGTATCCAGGGGTTTTTGGGGGCAAAAATAGATCTAGCTAGGTCTCATGTCTGAGAAAATTCGTTTCCACCGTCTTTTTAAATATTTCTTAGCGCGTTTTAGTGTGTTCAAGAAACTTACAGCGCCATCTGTTGTTGAGAAGCATAGCTTGCTCACCCGATGGTATTTTAATCATACAGAGCCTTACAGAGCATAGCTCGGTCGCACATGTACTATATATATACAAATATTGCTCGTTTAATAGTATAGGATATTTACTTGATGTAAAATCATCTCAATTTAATGTAATAATTAAGTAAGTATCTGATTAATTGAGTGTAACAAAGTGTTTGTAAACTTTGTTGCACACAATCAATTATTTCGTTATATATTTGATGAAGACTAATTAGTAATTTTTCAATTCCTCTTTTCTTTTCCACAAAATTTTAGTTATTGCCAATACCTTCTCCCTTTTGATAGAAAAATACATAACAGCTTCATAACAGCAAGCGGTAAGCGACAAAGACCCTTTGAAGGGCGAGAAGTTGTAATGTAGTCGACATTATTCCAGATTCTCACAACAACAGCTTCCCCGCTCGGCTCCCTTCTCCACGAAACTTTTCTTTTCTTCGACGATTTGGCGCCACGAACTGTTGCACCCCTTGCCGCTAAGTTTCTCCTAGTTTGCGAATAATTTTGCATTCATGAGTGAGTTTTATTTTACGTGTGACGGAATGTGGGTTTGGGGTTTTAAGCATTTGGGGTGAAGAAATTTATTTTATGTTGTGAAACTTATTTAATTTTCCTCCTTTGGTTGGATATTTTTTATGTAGATTGTAATAAATGTAGTACCACGAAATTTATACGATTTTATTTTGGTTTTTCATCTTTGGATCAGTTTGTTGCAATACGTCGGCCGATAATAGTATCAAAATGAAGATTTTGACTTTGATATAGGTAGCTCCTAGTAATACTGTGCATGCATGTCATGTGCAGTTGGCGGTGGGCGTTGCAAGTGTAATTAAAAAACTCAATGTTAATTTTGACCTTATTTACACGTCAATAACGTTCACATAAGCGTGCCTTGCAACGTGGCTGTTACGACCAACGGTGACCGCGAAATTAACAAAAATGATAAAAAAATATGTTAGTCTATGCTATTTCAAAAATATCAAAAAAGTAAAACGACTATCATTAAATAAATATTGTTTTATCTAAAAAATTGAAAATTTTCACAGATTTTTGATTAAAAATGTAGCAGTAAAATGGTTACAAATACCTCGACCACATCACTTCTCATATCTTATTTGTTACTTCGTTTCTTTTCTGTTAAGATAAATGCTATAATTAATGTAAAAAGTGGTAACGAAGTTATTTATTCCATACCTACCCTTAAGACTCTTACCATTATTTACCACTCATTAATAGTCATACTTTGCCGCTTTAGTTTTTTTTCCTTTTATAAATAGTACTACAATAGGTTCTAAACAGGCGGTTAGCTTACACCTGGGGTGATATTTTTGGTTCTTCATAAAAATTGATCCGACCCTTTTCTGATTTTGTATGGACAAGCAAAAACATATTTCACGAATTATTGTAAGTCTTTAAACAAAAGTGGTTCAGTTTTATGGATAAAACCAGAACTCTAGAGATTTACAGAGATGTACCAAATACCCTGTATATAGATACATTTCATACTTCCTTTCTTACAATACTCTTTTCTTTGTTTTATCATCCACTCCAGTACTCAAGAGCGAGTCAAGAGCACACGAGAGATTCTTTCACAAAGCAATTAACACTTCAGTTGAGCACTAACAAAGAGGCGGGCAATCTGCGCGACGGCGACAATAGGTCTCCTCACTACGCATTGAGTGTGACAGTATGTGACGTGACGACCGTGACGGCAACAGACGCCACACCGCCTAGTAGCATTAGATGTGGTGTTCACAACGTCTTACAAGGTAAGCTGACTGGATTGGGCCAACTTGAATTAAAGTGGTACTGGCATGGAATAGTTCCGAAGCATAGTTTAGTAATATGTTACGCCTGAATTTACCTGTCTAAGACATTTATTGCCGCAGAACTCTATCATCTCAACGCTGATCGTGACGTTATAATGCGGGGTAGTGAAAAAAAAATCCTACATATTATTATACCACGTACTAACATTACTACCAGGACCAAATTCAGGACGTTCTGAATAAAGGCCAGGTTAAAAGTACCCTAAACCGACGAGCATGTATGAAAGGATTGATGAAAGTACAGGAAGCAAGGGAAGTATGTCAAGATCGTAGCAGGTGGAGAACTGTGGTCTCTGCCTACCCCGACGGGAACAACGCGTGATGTTATGTGTGTATGTACGAGTATGTACTAACAATCGGCAGCATTGTTCTTGGTCACCACCAATCAGCTGTAACGCTCATAGATATGATGAGTATGGCTTTCAAATATAACAAAACTAAAGAATCTTGAACCACTGCAATAACCTCTACCATACAGTCACCAGCTGCAACACTGATGAATTAAGTCTAGCATATAGCGAATTTAGTAGGTCATAAATATACCTTAAGGCTGTGACAAAATCATTCCTTGTGTTGGCATATAGGTACTAAATTATAGTACCCAGTTGGTAACAACGTTACTTCACGCATGAGCGCGCGCACGAGTTGCTGGCATCGCGCCAATCATAGTCATCTACCGTTAGCAACCCGCGCCACTCGCGCGCACTCGAATAAATATAATAGCTTTTATGAAAGTGCTCACGCCAATCTAAGACTTGCTCGATATTTCTTATTTGGCTAAGGTTTTTTAGTTTTATTTTACATAAAGTGCGCAGTTATATGCACTGTTTTCAAATTGGTAATATTGATTAGGAAAGTGTCGCTACCTCAGCATGATGTCATTTTGCGTTTATCTAGGTCTTTATTTTAAAGAAGTAGTATTGCCGTCTTTCTTATTTCAATCCACTTCATTCATTAATTTCGTTTTCTTGACAGCCAAGCAGTGCACCGCAAATTGAAAGAAAAGGATCGCTATATGTATTAATGTATACAGCTATATTTGTCAAAAATATGAAAAACGTAATTTGTGGATTCCTAAACCCTAAACATTTCCTCCCGCTGACATTTCTATGACGTCATTTTCCACATAAACTGACATTTCTCCGAGGTATAATTTTATCTAGGGCCTCGTGCTAAGCCAACAGCTGCCCATCAATAAATGATACTGTAAAACAAAAGATATGCAAAAACCCAAAAAAACACATTTATTTGTTAAAAATAAAGCGTCTTCCATATACAATTTGACCACGTTAACAAATTGGCTTCACTAAGTTTTGATTTATTTTATTCAGTAAATACGTTTTAGTTCGAGAAATATAAACGTCACTATTGAATGAAGGACTAACTATCGAAGCACACCTGCAGGAGCACCACTAGCCTCTAATATAAACGCTTTATTGCACTCTCAAGCAAATCAGAACTTAGTTTCAGAATTTTAATCTGCTTCATCGACATCATATTATCCTGAGGGTTGTAAGGTCGATAGCGGAAAAGTAAATAAATAAATTGCTTCAACATAACGAAAGTACTTATTAGTGTAGACACTTGCTTACATTGTCTCTAACAACAGCTACAATAAGTATACACAAAGTTTTGACTCCGCCTGAGTAACCTTTGTTATCCTACAATGTTGTTTTAATTTTTAGTAAAAACAAGAAAGAAGCGAGAAAGATAGTGAAAAATAGACAATTAGTTGTTGTTTTTCGCTCCCGAAAAGTATTGCCAAAGAATAGCAGCTTCGCAATTTGTTTGGGAAAGCCGCGGTGTCATAGGGCGTTTCCTGCGCAGATTACTTGCGACTCGAGACAGTAGGTATGGCCGGCCGCCAGCCGCCATGCCATCGCCGCCATCGCCGCGACTGACTCAAAACAATATTTATTTGCGCCAAAAGGAATCCGCCGTCTTGCATTCGCTAGATCAGATAGTCTTAAGAAGTGAAACATTCTTCATAGCGCGCAAGACTTTGAAAGATTTTATTTCTCTCTCTCTTTCTCTTCAAATTAAAGAGCAGGGTCTCTTCTCTGTGAAGTAATTGTCACTCGCCACTTTAGTTTTCTTTTGATAACATAAATTGTTTAGATAGATAGATAGATAGATAACACATTTATTTTCCAACACAGTACAAAAAAGACACAAAACAGAAATAAGCCAGGTAAGAACATAATATTAGTGAGTCACCATCTGAATGTACTGTGCCAGAGAAAAGGTCCGGACTCAGCATGATGTCGTAGGGGGGGGCTACGACGCTGATGATTCTGCCCGCACCTCAGGCAGGAAACAAGAGGGTCGCCATAAATTTAAATATGATGATAAATAGGAACATAAGTAGTAAAGAAAATAATAAATAGCCAAGCTTTCAATGATGTGAGAATATATGAAAAAAAAAAGTATGAAATAAAGTTAATATGTGTATATAAATACTAAATATATATCTAAAAATAATAATAAAAATAATAATATAAGTGTACATAAATAACTATAAACATAAATAATCTAAACCCTTACTTACGTACGGTCAACCACGTCGGTGGAAACTTTATAAATTCCCAAGGTCCCAAGTGTTTCCACAGATGTTCTGTTGACTGTACATATCATATTCATTCTAATAAAAAACGACTGATTTTCTCGAAATAGCAGAGTAAAATATTATGTTGTGTATTACGTGTAGTAATTAATTAATTTATTTGGTGTTCAACTAAAGCATATAGTTTTAGATTTCCACTCCACTATTAACACCTTGTAGCAGAAAGAGTTTATACTTTTGTTTAAAATATTTCACTGACGTAGTATTCCGCAGAGGTGGTGGGATATTGTTCCATATCTTAGTAGCGTGGTATCTAAAACTACTGCGAAAAGCAGCTGTCCGGTGATTCGGTATTAGAAGAGGTGGTACACAAGTACGTATTGCGTATTTTTTGTTGTATGAACACCAATTAAGTTTCTTGTACAGGTACTCTGGAAGCTTATTTTTAACCACACCAAACATCAGTGTTGCTGTGTATAATTTCAAACGGTAACGCATGTTGAGTAACTTAGAAGCGTTTAAATATGGTGAGACATGTGTACGTGGCGGGATTTTGAAACAAAACCGTGCACAGGCATTTTGTACTCGTTGGATCAAGTTTAAAGTTTTAGCAAAAAGAAAAAAGACAGGGACCAAAAACAGTAATGCAGTAATTTAGTTTCGACAGTACTAGGGTTTCACACAACATTATGCGCAAATCTGTACTGATGAAATCTCTTATACGGTAAAGAACTTTCAAGCGATAGAAACACTGCCGTACAACTTCTAGAACGTGGTCTTCAAAACGTAGCTTACCATCCATTAAGACACCCAGATTGCGCGCTTTATCCACGCGTTCTATATCTACTCCCATCATGTTTACCCCCGGGTTAAAAGCAATAGTTTTTGATATCTGCAAAACAGTGCCCAATACGAGATATTTTGATTTGCCCGGATTGAGAACTAAACAGTTTTTTGCAGACCACAAGGCTATACGATTAAGATCATCATTTATCCTGCCAATTGAATCGGAAAACTGAGAGCTATTTATAGGATGATATAATTGCAGGTCGCCTGCATAGAGATGGTAACTACAATAGATGGCAAAGTTCAGAAAAAAAAAACCTAAATAAGTGGGTCTGGGGTTGTCACGAGGTTAAAATTGACTCCCAACATAAGTTGAGACAAGTGGAGCTAGGTTCCAAACTCTTTATTTGGGACGTCTGTTCGCTTATTTTGAGGTCTAACCCAGGTCTAATCCAATCTTATCCAATTGTGAGGGAAAACAAATCTGAAATTTCAAACGACAACACAACAGGAACAAGGAAATATTGTCTAGCAGACCCAAGGAGCAAGATTGCCACGTGACATCGGCGGCGAGCAACTGTAACTGTCTTCTATACTACTTCTTCAACTTCATGTCACAAGGTTGTCTAGAAGAGACTGCTGTACTAGCAGTAGCGCGGGGACGTGAGGACCGGGAGGGAAAAAGTATCGGTCCAGCATAAATCTTTGGTATATAAATATACTTACTTATAGCTATATTTTGTCAAAAATAGTTTCTTTTATTTATTTTCCTTTTATCTAAATACATTATAGTAGGCTCTTATGCACATTAATCTCCACCTCAGGTCAGTATCATGGTCACTTTTCGCGAAGCATTTAAGACTGAACGAGGTGGCACTATCTTTGTTCTGTCCTATCTGCCCGTAACTCTTCTTTGCCCAACACAATCCTTCGAGCGGACTGCTGTAAACAGTCTTTTTAAACCAGCTCCAAGTTTTCTGTAATTGTTTATATTCAATTGAAATGTATCTTCGTTTGCTAAGTCCGGGTTTAATGCTTCAATGGAAGGAAACTTATCCGTCTTTAGCTGCGCAATATTGTAAGAGCTTTCTGCGATGGTGTACAGTGTACACATAATAATTTAATGGACTTTATTTTTCTAACAACAATATAACAAAAAGTCAAGCGAAGTGCGTCAATAAGTTTGACCAAAACATTGGGAGCTAACAGAAACCGTATATAGTGGTAAAAATAATAGGGAAAAAAACTTTCATACAATACTTATATAAAAATAGATAACATTGGTTTCTAAATGTCATCTGATCCATAACAACGTTCTAATATTTATTTGCCAAATAACACAATTTTATTCAGATTTAAAGATTGGATATGACTAATGGAAATGGCTTAGTTTCTGCTGTGATGAGGCCGTGGTCCCGAGCAGCGCTGATTTTCAGTCACTCCATCTTACCTGAGATGTGATGGTTATTTTATTGTAGAGTTGTCCTAGTTGAACTCATCATCATCATAATATCCCATGAAACTTATTATTTTAAAAGTGAGCAAACTAGCAGGTGGGCCACCTGATGTTAAGTCGTCGCCACCGCCCATAGCACCCACTGTCTTACGAGTATTAGGGGCATATTTTGACACCAATAAGACAGCAAAGCGTTCTGCTCACTTTGAGAACTAAAATGGTATGTCTCATGTGCGAAAGTAACGAAAGTGGCATGATCTATTTTCCAACGTGCTTTAGTAAAAAATACTTTAAGAATTTACAGCTCATTCTGTAATTTATTTCAAAATCCACCATCATAACATCCCATGAAACGTCCACTACAGGACAGGAAGCTCCCTCCAGAATTCTAGCTTGTGCTGGAAAAATGTAGAGGGGAAGTACCATAGTCACCTCGCTTGTTAGCGTTACGGCTGGCACCATGGACCGGGGTTGTTAGTGACCGCAGTAAGTAAGATGTTAGATACAAAGGAGGATGCTGCTGCCCATCCTCCAGTTTATAACCCTTAGTCGCCTCTTACGACACGACGGATATGTAATGGTTGGTACTATTCTTTTCCGGCACCACACGGAGCCTAGTTGAACTGCAGAGATCAATTAATTATTGTAAGGGTGATTATTTTTTATCACCCCGTAAACTTTAAGAGGTAGTAGGTACCTACTGCGCATGAAACTGCACAAGTTTTCCCCAGGAATGTCAGAGGCCGAAATACGAAAAGGAAATTCCGACCTCTCATACAAAATGTGATTGAGGCAGATGCAGTTTGTATTTTGCATGGGAAGCCGAAATATTAGTTTCGTGTGTGTTCAATGGAAATAGTAGTTTAATGTCATAGGGCAGAACCACTTCTTAAAATAAACACGGTGATAAAAAAAAAATACCGCATATATTAGGTCCGTGGTGGATGGAGTACTAGGGTTTTAGTTAAAGAGAAAACATGGCGAGGTGGGGCTTTGCAGACCAGTTGATAAGGCACTGTGAATGTGGAGCTCCATCTCAAAGCATGGCGCACTTGCTCTCTTGTCCACTGTGCCACTCCACCTGCACTGGCGAGGTCATGCGCGAAGCATCGGACAAAGCCGTAGAAGAGGCAAGGTTTTGGGAGGAAATTATTTAATCACGCCACGGTATTTGTACATTGACACGAAGAGGAAGAAGAAGTTATGTTACCTATACTCGTAACCCAACCACCAATTGAAAATTTACAACTTGATGAAGTTATCTACTCTTACAACTTCGGATAGCGAAGATTCACTCAAGAGGAGACCGTTGTTTCCCCAAATGTTGTGTCGGGAGCACAGAATACATCTTGGGGAGAGTTGGCGCCGTCTCTCTCGACAACATATTGTAGTGTACACTTTCTGTTAGGAAAGTCTAAAGACCCAGTCAATGCGCTCAGGATAGCAAATAGGCCGACTCAAGTCGAGAAATATGCGATGGCGCGTCACTAGCCGAAGCGAGGTTTAACTAACGGCGCTGAGGAGCAATCGGCCATTCCGCCGTCGATCGCTTGTAGGGTAACACCTACGTCCGCGCGCTTTCCGCGGCCATTTCTGCCGGCTGTGCCGGATTATCATATAATAGTAATAATTTTAAAAGTGCTCTAGGATCCCACTCTTTTTTGGGTAAGTGTGAACATAATTTTAATAAACTATCAGTGTATTTCGTAGTGATTCTTTCTTTCCGTCAACCGTAGGTAATCCTCGATCTTTTGTTAATATTTCGTGTCGTATGTAATAATTGGGAGTAGTATTTTATGCTATAGCATTGTAATTATTCAAGGCATTCATTAAAAGCAGTGGCAAGATGCCGTGTTATTTTGATAACCGTCACACGACCGTTATTCATTTCTTCAAAATGACGTCATCGCGTCGTAACGGTTTTTTCATTGTCGTATCTATCATTTAGTATTTTATTTTGTAAATCTGCTCTGGTTTCGTGTACCGTTGTAGCAATCAAAGATAGGTGAGACTCCCTTGAATGTTCTCACATTCATCGGGCGGATTGTACCACGGACACGAAACCCACGTAACGAGAACCGTCACTCATTTTCTAAACTGGTGCATTCCAGGAACAAAGAGCCTAACAAAGCTACAGCTAGAACCTGGATACAACAAGGCTACAGTTTCAACTAGCCTACGACTGAGCAAAACAAAGAACCAAGCTAGAACCTAGCTACGACCTAGCTACAACCTAGCTACAACTAAGCTTCAGCTACTACGAAGCTAAGCTACAACTACAGCTGTGCCAACCTGAGCATCTGCGGGTCCCGCTACTCGACCAGCTCACCCGTGACCTTCCGCGGTGAACGCGGTCACGCCCCGTCTACGCAATACAGGACATACCAGGGGAGTCTTATTTTAAAGGAAGCACAGTGATAAATAATTAACAGACTTTCGTGGTAATCTCGTTCAATCACCAAACGTAGGGTTTACGGAACCACCCCTGTTCTTTAGTTTAGTGTAATGACTGCAAGAAACTACTTGATTAAAATATTATTAGTGCTATCTTCAATAGGGCATTTTCATACATACCTTCCGTGGTAACGAATATTGGTAACGGTCATTTTGGGTCGACCTCTGAGTCCGCCCCTGTTTGATTTTTGTATTAAGATAAGTTAGTTAGAAATAAACCTCGTATTTGAGAAAATTAGTTGTCGTATCACTTGAATTCTCCCTTACGTTAAGAATTCCCACGACAAAGTGGCGCCTCAACGTGTTTTTTTTTGTGTGTATGAACGAGGTTACCATTTGTTTGTCACTGGCTTCTTTTGATTGCATGCACGGTACAATTTCTTTCTTTTGTGAAGTGTTATTTTTTTGTTTGTTTGATTTGATGTGTGACAGGGTCGTAATCAGGGATTATTTTTTTTGGAAACGTTTTTTTTGGAATTTATTTTATGGTAATTATAGTTAGACCATCACGCATCAAATCAAATATTGTGTTTCGTTCCAGGTTTTTGTAATAATTTTGTGTTTTTTTTTTAATTTTATTATTTCGTTACGTGTGTATATTTTTTTTTAATTATTAAGGTTGTAAAAATAACGCTGTTAGGTTAGTGCTTTGTAACGGAGCAGATATTAGGGTACGTTCACATTTACCCAAAGAGCAGTATATTTTTTTTTTTTCTTCTACCAACGCTCACTCATTTTAATTTTTAATTCATTTTTTTTTTTTTAAACATTTCTATATTTTCTCTTCGCGAGGTGGTAGGGCCTTGTGCAAGTCCGCCTGGGGTAGTACCACCCTCTTGCCCAAACCGTTGCCAAGGGTAAGGGAGCCAGTATCCACAACTGCACACGAGACCTAACATCAGTCGTCTCAAAACACAGTGTCTACCGACACTGACTTTAAAGAAGCAACAACTTCTTTCAATTTTTTTTTTTTCTTTTTTAATAATTATTAGAAAATCGTAATAACTTAGTTTTATTTTAAAATTTGTTGACTTAATGATTTAGTAGCACAGCTTAAAATGAGTGAGATTGAGTTTTTGTCCTTACAAAAGGAGGAATTAACTTATGAGGTCGCGATACGCGGAGACGATCCGGGAACCACGGTAGAAGCATTACGTAAACAAATCGTAAAAACATATAAAGATTTGCCTTCAGATTCGATTCTGTATTCGCATTTGGAAACGACTGCTGACATCAAACAAGCAGCGAAATCGATTCAAAAACTGCAGGATAAATTGCTGGAATTGCATACTACTTATGATAGTAAAAATTTAAAACGAGCACAGAATCTCGCAGTGCATTTACAATTTCGCTTATCACGCATTGAATGTGCAAACGATGAGGACGCGTTAGCATCTCTGAATGATTGCATTAAACGTTTCGAAGCAACAAACAAACAAATAAACACAATCGCGGAAGCTAAAAATCTTAAAGATAATAGAGATGGTCAGGACAATAAGCAGGTGCAGGTTTTTGTGAACTGCGGGAAAAGTGAGGAGTTGTCCAAGCTAAAGTATGATGGTAAAACTTGTGTTAGATCTTTCATTAAGCGTGTAGAGGAACATATATCAGCGCGTAGCATACAATCTAGTAAGGTACTTTCGTATGCCACCGAGATATTTACTGGAGATGCGCTCCATTGGTATCGTAGCATACAAGACGACGTGAAGTCTTGGGAAGAAGTATGCGAGCGGTTAAAAGACAGTTTTGGAGTAGTGGATTATGACTACCGTCTGCAGGCAGAGATAAGGGCACGTACACAAGGGGAAAATGAGAATATTACAATCTATATTTCAATTATGTCGGGGTTGTTTAATCAACTAGACAGGAAAATGGAGGAAGCTGAGCAACTGGAAATATTATTGCACAATATCCGGCCATGCTATGCGAGTGTAATCAGTTCAGCGGGAGAGATTACAGATATTGAAACATTACGTCAAGTATGCAAGAATTATGAGACAATACAGTCACGAATGACGAGTTTTCGTGAACCACCCAAGGTCACAGCAAGTACATTAGCACCAGAGTTTGCTTATAGCGGAGTTGCAGGCTCAAGTCAAGGCGTGAAGTCAAATAACTTCAATAACAGTCAGCAATACAGTAAGCAGTATGGGAATGATAAAAATCATACTCACAACTATGTCAGAGACCAGAAGAATAATAGTAGTACAGGGCATAACTATAACAGATCATATACAAACGCGAACTACTATAACGCGAGGAAGCAAGGCAATGAAGTTTTTAAACAGTTCACACCAAATAATCACAACTCATTAAGAAATTATAATACTACAAGTAACCACAACATGTCTTATAACCATAACAGACAAGCCAATGCACGGCCAGTCTTTACCATTAATGCGAAGAATAAATTCTGCGCACGGTGTCGTAGCGATGATCACAACTTGCGTAATTGCCCAACGGATAGAAACATTATTTGCTTCCGTTGCGGACGTCCTGGTTACCGCCACGGTGATTGCCCTAGCTGTCAAGCGAATACTCACAATCCAAAAAACTAGATAGGCAGGATTGCGCACAAATAGAAAATAAGCATCATAATGAACAGGAATGGAAGGAGTGGCTGAAGTTCATTAGAAATTTTTTAACGTTTAATAGGGTGTGTGCGATCCTAACAAATAGAGAGTTAGATGATAACAGGCCGTACATAGATATCTTGATAAATGGTGTACCAGCCTCTGGTCTATTAGATTCAGGAGCAGCGGTGTCAATTCTTGGAAACAACGCTCATAAAGAATTGCAAAATCTTGGATTAGAATTGCAGTCAAACGAAAACATAACGATAGTAGCAGCCGGAGGACAAAAGATAACCAGCAGTGGTTACATAAATGTTCCAGTCACATTCAATGAGAAGTTACGTTTCATAAAAATATTTGTGGTACCAGAGATAAAGATCTCACTTATCTTAGGCGTAGATTTCTGGAGGTTGTTCAAGTTGTGTCCAAAGTATATTGGCTCTATCACAACTGAACCAACTAAGAAGGCACCACTGACAGTTTTGAACGCAGAAACGGATTCACATATTGTGCCGTTTGAACAATTAAACGAGATGCAGGTGCATATCGTGGACAGCATAATGGGGAAGTTCAAGGAAATATCAGCAAATAATACAAATACAAATACAAATACAAAATATTTATTTCATTAACCAGAAGTGTGCTTACCATCTAGTTGCCGAAGCCTCCTTTTAAGCTTTTTATGCCTGTGTCAGGAGGCTCCGCTCTTCCATAACCGACTACGTAGTTACAGTATACAAGTAAACAATAAGTCAAGCTTGACAGATGGCCCGACTTTAGCCTCTACAACTAATGAAAAATAACGGTAACAGGCCCGATGTCAAGCCTACTTTGCTTGTATCTTAAATTCAAACAAGTCAAAATATAATTTATGACAAAAGAGAAAAAGGTAAGGTTAGATTATTTCTGATTGAGTGGTGCGAGTGTGGGTGAGTGTGTGTGTGTGTGTGTGTGTGTATGTGTGGGTGTGTGTGTGTGTATGTGTGGGTGAGTGTGTGTGGGTATGTGTGGGTGAGTGTGTGTGTATGTGTGTGTGGGGGTGTAGGTGTGTGTGCGTGGGGGTGTGTGCACTAAAGCAAGTTATTACTCAAGTATGGCATGAACAAGTTCATGCATACGTGCCTACGTGCGGGGTTGTTAAATTGAAGAGCAGATAGACCTACGACAAGGTCTTGGGATCGGTCAGATGTATATACAACTTCCACTAGCTACTCATCAATTCAACAACCCTTCCGTCATGTCATATGACTTAGTTTCTATCCAACGAGTTAACAATTTTTTACACTCAGATAGCGATTTTGGATAAATTTGCAACTCTTTGTTTGTTAGATTATATAATTTAGCAGAGCGACTATTAAATTGCCTGCTTGCGAAAGTGGTGTTTGATCCTGGCACAATAGCCGCCAAATCACATCTTCTTCTACTCATGATCCTGTTGTCGAAGGGAAGGGCCTTGTGTTTCCTTAACACAGCATGGACGATGTACAGTTTCCTAATCGTAAGTACGCTTGCCAGTTGATATAAGCTTTCGGTAGCAAATCTACGTTTTTTGAAATACATGACCTTTAGTAAACTTCGTTGGGCCCGTTCTAACTCTAGAAATTTTATTTTAGTTGCACCACCCCATATAGAGATACAATAAATCAGTATGGACTGAACTAGTGCTATGTATATCTGCTTAAGGAGGTCTTTCGCTTTGCACTTTGGATCAGCCACTACTCTTGGCACCACATGTCTTAGAGTTTTGAAAATCCATGTGAGCTTTCTGAGTCTTAATATAATATATTCGAGATGTGGATGCCAAGAGAGTCGCTGGTCCAAGAGGACTCCAAGATATTTGGTTTGGGCAACCTTCTGAATAACGGGGCAAGAACAGTTAGCTACACCGGTTATAGTTGTGCAATTGTGGATTTTGAAGTTGAAATCCTGCTTTGGTTGAGAAGCCTTATTGATGCTAAAGCAGATGTAATTGGTCTTCTCAGCGTTTAGCGTAAGTATGTTGTCAGTTAACCATTTATTTATTTTCCGCATTCCTAGCTCTGCAGAATACATAACACTGTCCCATGTGTCCCCAGTGAATACGACGGCAGTGTCATCGGCATACGAGAAGATCTTGGCATCCATTAATTGCATGCTACATAAATCATTAATATATATTAAGAATAGCGTTGGGCCAAGAATACTTCCCTGTGGTACGCCGTATGACACTTCCTCGTATTCACTGGTACAATCTACCAGTTTTACTTTTTGCTTTCTGTTCGACAGATAGTCACTAAGGAGAAGAAGTGATGTACCTCTTATGCCAATTGCTTCCAGCTTGTGAATAAGAATGGGGAGAGAGACGGTGTCAAAAGCCTTTTTTAAGTCTAAAAATACAGATATACATTTTTTATGATTGTCAAGCTGCTGGACAACCAGGGAGCTAAGCGCGTTTACAGCATCCTCAGTAGAGTGACCTTGACGGAAACCGAATTGGGAATCTGAAAGTAATTTATATTTGTCCAAGAAGTTAAGTAATCTTTTATTTAAAAGTTTTTCCAAAATTTTTGATATGGCTGGTAACACAGATATAGGTCTGTAATTACTGACAACGTCTCTGTCCCCACTCTTATACACAGGGGTAACAGTAGCTAGTTTTAGTGAATCAGGAAAAACTCCTTTTTCGAAGCAGAGGTTAACGAAATGCGTGATGATTGGCACTAACTCAGTTTTAGCTAGTTTCAAGAAAGAGGTAGGGATACTATCCCAGCCCGGTGCACTATCAGACTTTAGGTTCATCAGAATGCTAGAAACCTCGCTCGGATCTGCTGGGAGGAGAACAAATGAGTTTGGAACATTAGTTAGAGTTTGTGGATAAGAATTTAGATTATTTGCTATGGGCTGGATTTTATGCGCGAGATCTTTACCAATATTTACGAAGTATCTGTTTACAAATTCAGCCGAGGCCTCTGGAGTTGATTTTAGGTTGGTAAGCTCCGTGTTTACATTATTAGAACTACTTGTGTATGTTATTTGTTTTATGTTTCTCCATAATAATTTATTATTATTTATAGACTTAGCTAAAATGTCCCTTTCGTATTTTCTTTTCATTTTTTTGATTAGTTTATTGCAATAGTTTCTGTATCTAGTATATATTAGTTTATTAATTTCATTATACGGATCTTTGAGAACACTTTTCTGTAGTTTATTTCGATTTCGTATACATCTGAGGATTCCCGGAGTGATCCATGGTTTGATAATTCGAAATTTGGATGGGATTTTCGAAACTACTGTATTTTGCTTTATTTTTTGAGTTATTAGATAAATAAGTCGATTTATTACCTCCACTGGGTCGTCACAAAACAATAGCTCGGCAAGGTTTTCTGATTTTAAATTTTCTAGTGCTTGTTCAAAGTTAATTGTCTTTCTAGTTTTAGTAACAGAATATGACTTTTTAATTTTAGATAAAGATAAAAGGATGGTACGGTGATCCGTGGTGGAGGTGTGTAACACTGCAATATTTGCTGTTAGTCTCTTTATATTTAATTTTAACATGATATGATCAAGACAATTTATTTCTCTAGTTGATAAGGTATGCCCAGCAAGAATCCCATACATAGAGAGCATGTTTAGGTAACTAGTTCTGTTCTTTAATTCGTAATTCAATTCTTTCGATTTAAGTTTAATATTTATATTGATATCCCCAGAAATTATTATGTTCCTATTAGTCGAAATTAGCGTATCAAGTTGCCCAGATAGTGACTCAATAAAACCTTCGGCATTGTTATAAGAGGGTGACCTGTATATACCTAGTAATGTACTGTTAAATATATCTAGTTGTAGGCAGGAGGCCTGGTCAAGTTGTATTTCCTTTATTTTGTGTCTAATATTTCTTTTAACATAAATGACTACACCATCGTTTTGATTTAATTGATAAGTAGTAAAATATGATTCGTAATTAGGAAGAATTGGTAACTGTTTATTAGAATTAAGCCAGCACTCTGTTAATAATATTACGTCGGGTTCAAAACTGAGGTTAGATAATGTGATAAGAAAGTCATCGAAATTACAATAAATGCTCCTAATATTTTGGGTGATAAGCGTAAAATCATTTTTTTGTATATGGAGGAGATTCTTTAACTGGCTGGTATCACATTCAAATGAGCGCGCGATTTCAAACTGATCTATATCCCTAATGGTGTTTAGTGTGTCACACATTTATGTACCTGATAATAGTGAAACACGTTCCGAGAAAGTGTGGGTAATAATACGTCACAAGCATGGTCACAATCAGGGCTCCAGTACCAAAAGAATTGCTTACTAGAGTGATGTGAGTTCGCATAAATAATAGAGTAGGCTCGGTTGGATAAAAGCTGGTATGTATAGTATATGACATAACTTGCAAAATAATATAGTACAAGGGTGAGTGTATATTTGTGTAGGTATGTGTTGTGGTGTGTATTGGTATGTAGTTTGATGTAGGTGTAGGTATGTGTGTGTTTATGTGTGAGTGCACATCTTTGAGTTTTATGACACATAAAATATACATTTTATTGTCAACCTTAAGAAAATCACAGTAAAAAGGGTCTAGATATAGTCATTCTTTCATCATTAGGTGATGGACTTGGCTTTCGCTGTTTATCATGATGACTGGGGAAAGTTCCGTTTCACGGACATATACTTTGCCGTATTTAGACCAGCAGAATCTGTAATTTTTGGACTTTTGGAGGTCGCGGGCAAGGAAATATAGTCGAGACGCCTTGGGAGTCAGGTGCTCGGACAGATAAATGGGTGTATCCTCCTGGATCTTAAGACCAAGATGTTTCGCTGCAAGTTTTGTATTGTTTTTTATGTTGAACTGCTTCGCCATAAGGAGTATCTCTTCTTTTTTCAGCACAGAGATAGTTTCAATAATTACCGGAGTATTTTGGTGGTCAGGTTTTTTGCTTCGGACTCTGTAGATATCCTTTATATCGTTTCTGGTCAATCCAGCCTTTACGGTCTTAGAAAGACTGGTTACCATATCAATTAGGGTCTCCTTAGACTCATTGACCTGTTTTGGTACATTTTTCATCTCGAAGTTAGTTTTTCGGCTGCTGACTTCCATATTTTCAAGTTTGCCCTCCAGGAAGATAATATACTGCCTGTCCTCCTTTGTATGGCCTTCTAGCGAAGTTAGTCGCTTATGCATCTCGGTATTTTGATCAGTAAGGAAGTCGATTTTGCTCTGAGTATCCAGGTTTGACTGTCTAATTTCCGCCAGGGTGCTATTCATGTTATTAAAATCACTCTTATGCGCGGCAGTTAAGTTTTCGAGACCAGTATTCAGGCTGCTCAGTTCGCTCTTTTGGGTTGCAGAGAAATACGCCATTAGTTTTCTCATCTCATCCTTAAAATCTTGCAGTACGTTATCCAAGGGTGGGTTGTCTGGTTTTTGTTGATCTCCTCTAGGATCTGTGTTAACATACCCATGCGTGGTTTGATTCATTTGACTTCCTTCCTCAAACGAGATAGACATGTCTGGGTCCGATAAATTTACACTCTGTTGATCATCCATCGTGTACCAGGAACACAGAAGCGTCCAGAGAAGGTCGCCGCCCGCACTAATATGTGGCGCTGGAACTCAGTGGTGTACACTTCAATCCACAGCCAAAAGTTTTTCTACTAATTTAGTAGTATTTTTATGGTGATGGCAACAATTTAGATATGGCAACACTGAATTATGTGTCAAGTTGAGTGACGTCTTATAAGTCGCTCACTTCACTTTGTTTTGTTAAGAGATGTCTATTTATAGATCTAGATATATATATTTTTACACAGTTTTATCAATATTTTCCACTATTCACAGTATTTTATCTGGTTATTTGTCTTGATTATGACAGCGGAGATGTCTGGGCACAACAAACTTTGAACACTGGTGCACAAAACTAGGATTTAGCACAAAAAATATGTAAAATACACAGACGTAAGTAATAACTGACTTGTCTTGTCAACTGCCAGAACGGAAGAAGAAAAAGGTTTAGGAAGAACTCACGTCATAACACATCACATAGATACGGGGAACTCTCCTCCAATTAAGCAACGGTATTACCGACTGTCGCCTGAGAAGCAGCGCATCATAACAGAACAAGTGGATGAGATGCTCGCATTGGACGTCATCGAGCCCTGTGAGAGTGCATGGTCCTCTCCAGTCCTCGTAGCCCAAAAGAAGAATGGACAGCCACGTATCTGTTTGGATAGTCGTAAATTAAATGCAGTCACGAAGAAAGACGCATATAATCTTCCATATGTATCGGAGATTCTTGATAATCTTCGCGATGCCAAATACTTAAGTAGTATAGACTTATCAAAAGCGTTTTGGCAAATACCCATCGCAGAAGAAGATCGACCGAAGACAGCTTTTTACGTTCCGGGTCGGGGTACTTTCTGTTTTAAAACCACGGCTTTTGGATTAACCAATGCACCCGCGACACAGCAAAGGCTGGTCGACTATCTATTTGGGCCAGAATTTGATATGAGGGTATTTGCATACCTTGACGACATAATAATAGTCACTCGAACGTTTGAAGAACACGCCTCTTTACTCCTACGCGTGCTCGAAAAGTAAAGGTCAGCAAACCTAACAATAAATTATGAGAAGTGTCAGTTCTTTCGCGAAGAGCTGAAGTACCTGGGATACGTGGTCGATTCACGAGGGTTACGTACAGATCCAGGGAAGGTGGAGGCGATAGTAAAATTTCCCACACCTACAACAAAGAAGGAAGTAAAACGTTTTTTGGGAACTGCGACATGGTACAGACGGTTCGTACCGAATTTCAGCACATTAGCAGCGCCATTAAACAAATTGACTTCAAATAAGAAAGGATCAGCGACCTTCAGTTGGTCGTCTGAAGCTAACGAAGCATTCAACAAATTGAAGACGTGTCTGGTTACCGCACCAGTCCTCGCGTGTCCAGATTACAACTTACCTTTTGAAGTGCACACCGACGCAAGTAATTATGGCATTGGGGCCATGTTAACACAGACCATTGATGGTAAAGAGAGACCAATAGCATACATGAGCAAGTCCTTGAATGGAGCAGAGCGTAATTACAGCATAACCGAGCGTGAGACTCTCGCGGTTATCATAGCTTTAGAGCATTGGAGATGCTATCTAGACAATGGAAAGCAATTCACGGTGTATACAGATCATTCGGCACTTCAGTGGTTCCTCTCCTTGAGTAACCCCACAGGGAGGTTAGCTAGATGGGGAGTACGGTTATCTGCATTCAACTTTGTGATGAAACACAGAAAGGGAGTAAACAATGTTATACCGGATGCCTTATCGCGCGCCGTTCCGGTCGCAGCGCTGACAACTGTTACTAATTCTGACGACAGTTGGTATAACAAGATGTGCAAGAGCGTTCGGGAGAACCCAGGCGCATACGAGAATTACAAAATAGTAAATGAAAAGCTCTACCGTTTATCTAAGAACAAGTGTTCATTGACGAGTGAGTTTGCTTGGAAGGAAGTAGTACCAAGGGAACTCCACAATGAAGCTATATCACAGAATCACAGCGAACCTACTGCAGGACATTTAGGATACATAAAACTTATCTTCGTTTAGCGCTACGCTATTTTTGGCCAGGTATGCACGCGGACGTAGTTAAGTTCGTAACAACCTGTTCTACTTGTTTGTCATATAAAGCACCAAACCACGCGACGTTGGGTGAGATGGGCAGGCCTAAGCAATGCTCACGTCCATTTCAAATGATATCTATAGATTTTGTCGGACCATTACCAACTAGTAGAAAGCAGAACGCCTACTTGCTAGTCGTAGTATGCTGTTTCACTAAATACTGTCAACTATTCCCAATGAGAAGAGCAACAGCAGATGGAGTGATAAAAGCACTAGAAGACTCAGTATTCTTAGTCCATGGTATACCACAAACAATCTTTTTAGACAATGGAAGCCAGTTTATAAGTAGAAATTTGGAGACATTCTTCCAAAAGTACAAAGTACCTAACGTTTATTTCACACCCAAATATACGCCACAGGTGAATACAGTTGAGAGATATAATAAGACAGTCGTTACCTGCATATCAACCTTCATAGAAGACGATCACAGAACATGGGACGTCCACATAGCTAAAATACAGTTTGCTATGAACAATTCGGTAAACGAAGTAACCGGATACACACCCTCATTCTTAGTCTACGGCAGAGAACTAGTAACTTGTGGTTCGCATTATGTAGACACAGACTTGAGCGAGGAGATCATTTTCATGCCTCGTGACATCTACTGTGATAATGTCGGTTATTTAGCAGCAATATTTAACAAGGTCCAGTTCGCGTTATGGCAGGCGCATAGCAAAAACATAACGAGGTATAACCTTAGGAGGAAGCAGGCAGAATTTAATGTCAATGATATTGTATGGAAGAGAACGTATTATCAGAGCTCGGCAGATAAATATTTTAGTAAAAAACTAGCTCCTAAATACATACAGTGTCGCATAACAGGCAAGAAATCACCGCTGGTCTATGTCTTAGAAGACATGTCCGGAAGGGATCTCGGTACTTGGCATATTAAAGACCTGAAAATTGTAAATAGTAAAGAGACTCAAACGTAAGTCTTCGCGTAGAACATAAGTTAGGAACGATAAAGAAATAGGTGATTAGGATTTTTATGTTTTTGTGTCAGCAAACGCAATGTTTTTTTAAATTGACAAAACGGTACCGAAATAGCAAGAGTGGGTCTTGTGAGTTTTTTTGTTTTGTCTACGCCCATCTGAAGGATGGCTCTTCCGTAGACAGGACGCCTAGAAGAAGATGTGTTTTGTTTTGTCTGTGCCCATCAATAAAGATGGCTCTTCCACAGACAGGACGCCTAGTTAGACGTGGAGAATTTGTTTTGTTTTGTCTGTGCCCATCAGAAAGGATGGCTCTTCCACAGACAGGACGCTTAGAGGATGTGGTCGTGTCAATTGGGTCCAAGATATGCTTGGCTCTGCCCCAATTGATACGCAAGAAGAGTTTCGTGTTTTTTATTATGTTTTGTCTGCGTCCATTAGAAAAGTGGCTCTACCGCAGACAGAACATCAGACTATTTAGGAAGGTTCAGTTGGGCCCAAGATACTTGGCTCTATCCCAACTGGAACAGGTCGTGAAGAAGAACATGGGCACAATATATTTGGCCCTGCCCTATGTTACCGTTCTTACGTTATCAAGCAATAATACACTGTCAATACAAATTAGAACCTAAAGTTGCTGACACAAATAACTTGTAAATATTGTAAATAAAATAAGTAGTATTCACACTTACTGGAACAAACAACTCCAACCAATTACCTACAGTAGCAATATTTTAGCACAGAATTTTTCCGCAAAGTCTTCAGAACAAAAGAATCAGAAGACTTTAGTTTTGTGAATGTAGGGCATTATCATAATTTATTAAGATATAGCCATAATGTAGGTTGTATGAATGAGGAAGTATGTAAGGCGGAACACAAGGGTTTAGTGGAAATTTCAAGCAAGAAGTTACGGATTTCATTTCTGAGGAAATCAAATCCTACAGGGGGGAGAGGAGGTAATGTAGTGTACACTTTCTGTTAGGAAAGTCTAAAGACCCAGTCAATGCGCTCAGGATAGCAAATAGGCCGACTCAAGTCGAGAAATATGCGATGGCGCGTCACTAGCCGAAGCGAGGTTTAACTAACGGCGCTGAGGAGCAATCGGCCATTCCGCCGTCGATCGCTTGTAGGGTAACACCTACGTCCGCGCGCTTTCCGCGGCCATTTCTGCCGGCTGTGCCGGATTATCATATAATAGTAATAATTTTAAAAGTGCTCTAGGATCCCACTCTTTTTTGGGTAAGTGTGAACATAATTTTAATAAACTATCAGTGTATTTCGTAGTGATTCTTTCTTTCCGTCAACCGTAGGTAATCCTCGATCTTTTGTTAATATTTCGTGTCGTATGTAATAATTGGGAGTAGTATTTTATGCTATAGCATTGTAATTATTCAAGGCATTCATTAAAAGCAGTGGCAAGATGCCGTGTTATTTTGATAACCGTCACACGACCGTTATTCATTTCTTCAAAATGACGTCATCGCGTCGTAACGGTTTTTTCATTGTCGTATCTATCATTTAGTATTTTATTTTGTAAATCTGCTCTGGTTTCGTGTACCGTTGTAGCAATCAAAGATAGGTGAGACTCCCTTGAATGTTCTCACATTCATCGGGCGGATTGTACCACGGACACGAAACCCACGTAACGAGAACCGTCACTCATTTTCTAAACTGGTGCATTCCAGGAACAAAGAGCCTAACAAAGCTACAGCTAGAACCTGGATACAACAAGGCTACAGTTTCAACTAGCCTACGACTGAGCAAAACAAAGAACCAAGCTAGAACCTAGCTACGACCTAGCTACAACCTAGCTACAACTAAGCTTCAGCTACTACGAAGCTAAGCTACAACTACAGCTGTGCCAACCTGAGCATCTGCGGGTCCCGCTACTCGACCAGCTCACCCGTGACCTTCCGCGGTGAACGCGGTCACGCCCCGTCTACGCAATACAGGACATACCAGGGGAGTCTTATTTTAAAGGAAGCACAGTGATAAATAATTAACGGACTTTCGTGGTAATCTCGTTCAATCACCAAACGTAGGGTTTACGGAACCACCCCTGTTCTTTAGTTTAGTGTAATGACTGCAAGAAACTACTTGATTAAAATATTATTAGTGCTATCTTCAATAGGGCATTTTCATACATACCTTCCGTGGTAACGAATATTGGTAACGGTCATTTTGGGTCGACCTCTGAGTCCGCCCCTGTTTGATTTTTGTATTAAGATAAGTTAGTTAGAAATAAACCTCGTATTTGAGAAAATTAGTTGTCGTATCACTTGAATTCTCCCTTACGTTAAGAATTCCCACGACAATATAAATAATCGGCGGAACTGTGATATCTAATCGAGACCTCTCGATCGGCACACACACACACACACTCGATGACTCTCAGGGTAAAGTGAGCTATCTCACGTTGTGCACTATTAAACGAGCAATATTTGTATATATATAAAATTGTTGTCTCCGTGTTTTTAATATTTATCGAGTAGTAGAAAAAATACCACGTCATGATATAACTGAGCAATTTTTTTTGAAAATTTCCTTTGAAACTTCATGACTTGATTAAATTATTTTACATGGCTGGTAAAAAAACAATTATTTTTGTAACAAAATTACTTTTTTTGGGAAAAAGTGTTTGTTCATGCAGTTTCACTTTTATTGGTAAGTATTGTTTATTTTACCCTTCGATTTTGTTAATATAATATTTTTGATCCCTGTATCGCACTCATCATCATAACATCCCATGAGACGTCCACTACAGGACAGGGAGCTCCCTCCAGAATTCTAGCTTTTGCTGGAAAAATGTGGAGGGGAAGTACCATAGTCACCTTGCTTGTCAGCGTTACGGCTGGCACCATGGACCGCGGTTGTGGTGATCGCAGTAAGTAAGATTGTATTATACACAGGAGGATGCTGCTGCCCATCCTCCAGTTTATAACCCTTAGTCGCCTCTTACGACACCCACGGGTATGTATGGGTTGGTACTATTCTTTGCCGGCACCACACGGGACTCATCAGTAGGCTTTAACTAGAAAGGGTGGACCTATTTTTCTAAATATAAACAAACTCTTGGAATTTAGCTTACTTAAAAAAACCTCCGTGTTTTTGTTCTAATTTCTAATATTGGCTTCATACTCTCGTAAGAGGGCTAGTATTATACGGTTGTGATCTGATTCCACATTAATTTCTTTGAGAATCATTCGTTGGTTTACAGACTTAGTGCCCTTTACGTAGAGCCCTCGCAGCGTCGTGTTGTACACACACTGGATACACGCACACACCCCTACTGATACATACATCAGTGAGTTTGATACAATTTGCCGCGGAGAGTCGCCGCTTTGATGTATCGCCGGAAAAATAACAGTCGGATTAAACGCCGGCTCGCATCGCGCGTCAAACCAAACACGCCCCTATTGTTACCGCTTTACGAGCCACCCTGACTTCCACTGTATCAAAGAATATGCCACAAAAACCATTGAATTTTGATGTTTATCGACAAGGAATTAGAGTCGGTTTTGAGCACAGAGATGCGGCTGATCAGAAAATTCAGCCATTACTCCCTCGGATGACTTTTCCTGAAATTTACTATTGCGAGGTTTTGTTCATGCGATTGTTTATGGCAGATTAAGGCGGGAGCCGATATGGTTTAGGCTCTTTTATGTTCTCCGGAGGCTTATGTAACTGTGTTTACGGATTTTTCTTTACTTAAGCGGATAAAAAATATGTCTGTGGCTTTATGCGCATAGAAAAATTATCCTTTTGGGTCCGGTTCGGCTTTCAGCCCGCACGCACAGATTATCTTTTTATCGGAATATTACGTCGGCCGCGGATTCTATATTTGTTGTTGTACTCAAATATAAAAGGAATGTTTAACTAAATCATTCTGGAAAGGCTTTAACGGGAAAGTTTTATCTCCAGACTCTAACGATAAAATAAGCTTACTTATTCATAAAGTAGCACCTATTTCGGTTCGCTTAAATAACACAATAGTAATATTAATTTCATAATCATAATCATAATCATTCATTTATTTGCGTGAATATACATTGTTAAAGATCTTAAATTTAGTACAGTAGATATATTCAACCTGTATTCAGGTGTGCAAAGCGAGGGCATGCAAAATTATAATATTTACAATAATAAAAAAAATGTCACTTTCAAAAATATTCTGAATGTCAAATTATTATAAAGATTACTAAAATTTTGGATAAAATTGATATAAACAGTAAATTCAATAATAAAAGATAATATTGTAAAATAAAGATTACCAGTTTTTGAATTGTCAGGAACCCAAGCTAATTTAAATAACATTTTAAACAGCAGTCAAAATTAACAGGTCATGTCCAAACAAAGATTAAACCTATTTTTGGCCATGCAACATGTATTCCCCCACTGTGTAAAAGCACTTTTCACTCAGCCATCTAGTCAAAGCACCCTTAAACTCATTAAACTGCGTTGAAGCCGATCTCAAACTCTCAGGTAATTTATTGTAAAGCTCAATCGATGTGCTGTAAGAGCTTTTACCGTAGATGCAAAACGAACGAAAATGTTTGGCTAGATCTATCATTATATCATAACTCTTGTACTTATTAAGAATATCCCACGTAAGAAAAGCAAAAGATACTTATAATTTAATCGCAGTTCTTGTAGGGCCAATAATATTACAGGTATCTTTGATAGTAAAATATGCATGTACTTACTTGTGATCACAAACAATTTCTTGAGATACGAGTATGGGTCAAAAGTGAGATAAGTGAGTAAGGCCAAATAAATTCCTTTCATCGACCTATATTTCTTTGGGAAAGTCGTTTCAATCACGAGTACCTTTTGATATCAAGGAGCATTTAAAGATCCCCCCATACACACCTCATGTGGCATCATCTATCGGCTGATGCAAATAACAGCAGTGCCGGGTTATTACTAGAACAATGTGTATTCTGTACTCATTCCGGAGCTGAATGAAGCTTATTATGAGCACCCGATGATTACGCCCGCCCGTCCGCGCCGTGAATTATGTGCCTCGATGTATTGTTGTCTAAATAAACCTATTCCGAGGTTATTCAGGTATGTATACCTAATCAACGGAGCGTAAGCTTGGGCACTAGTTAATTAGGTAATTTTGGCCATTCAAAGCGGTTCGGTTATATGGTTTCTTTGAATAACCTAAGTAGGCTTAGTTAGAGCTCAATCTGACCAATCTATATTTCACCACTTCTGGGAAATAATTATAACAGGAATTTATTTAGAGTTAGGCTTGTTTCTGGTGAGTCCACATGACCAAGCTATGCTTTTTTTAGGGTTCCGAACCAAAATTGTGAAAACGGAACCGAAAATGAGTGCGACTTCGGCTGTACGTCACTGTCACACCTGTTTATCTGAGCAACTACCTACTCACGAAAATTAAAATTCTTTTCCCTTTTTTACTGCAAACGAAACAATTTAAAATATGCTCTTATTATTATTAAATATTGTAAATGGGGCTAAAATACTAGGTTTTAAAAAGTTTCATAGAGGTTTATGTTACTATTACCTACAGGTATAATATAAAAACCGGGCAAGTGCGTGTCGGGCCACGCGCAGTATAGGTTTCCATTTCTTTAAGGTTTTTTATCGCAAAGTAGGTTTTGTAAGTATTTCACAACGTTCATAACATAAATCTAATTCTCAGCTCAGTCTAGTATAGTATTATATTATCTGTGGCTTAGTGAAGCTCTAGCGCCTGATTGCTGTCATTTCCTGATTTCGTTTTACTACTTTGTCGGCGGGGATGAAATATATACCTATCTGTCACCTGAAAATGATAGGTATGAATCGTAAGCTGATCGATTTCCTAGAAAATTTGTACTCGTAGTTAGGTCGTGTTAGGTTCTCTTTCGACCAAATTCACGAGTCGTGAGTGCCAGAAGCGAATTTTTAGAAAGTTGATCAAGTTACTAAAAAAATTATCAATTTACGTTTCCGTATTATTTTCCGGTGAAATATCTATACTTGATTACAGCTTTACCCTAAAAATCTCTCTTAATAGCACAGATTTTTAGAAATCTGAAAAAAATCTTTACAAACAAACTTAGTTTTGCGGTCCTGAAAATTTACTTACTGCTTTTAAAAATACTGCAGGTGTATCGGTTTCTTAAGCTTGCGAGTCTGTCTCGCACTGGACTGGATTTTTCCTATTCCGTCCATCTGACCGTGTCCTTTCGATATTCCCAGTAGCAACACAAGCTCATAAATTTTGGCCTGATGTGAATTATCTCACCAACAAATTGTTTCCAGCCTCGTCGCACTTGTTTGTTGAACATCTTAAATTGTATTTGGCTAAAGAATTTTTAATTTTAATACCTTGGTGGAGGAAATTTATGTTTCCTTATTTGCGTCTTGATTGATTTATTGCTGGTTGAATAATTGATGAGCATTCATTAAATTATTCTATAGGGGAGGAATCTGTCTAACACCAACCGATTTTGGCTAATGTGACGATAAGTCATTAAAAGATTTGGGACTCGAACATATTTTGATGGAAAACGAAATTATATGGATAAATCTAGAATAGACCGACTGCGTGTAATACTCGCGTCTGTCGTAACATTTGTGAGCATGCTCACTAATAAGTCCCGTGTGATGCCGGCAAAGAATAGTACTAACACATTTGTACCCGTGGGTGTCGTAATAGGCGACTAAGGGCTCATGAACCGGAGGATGGGCAGCAGCATCTTTTTGAGTATCATCTTACATACTGCGGTCACCAACAACAGCAGTCGCCAGCCGCAACGCTTACAAGCGTGGTGACTATGGTAAATCCCCTCCTAAGTACCACGCGTTTTTGCTGGAGTTCTGTAGGGAGCTCCCCGTCCTGCAGTGGACGTTTTAGGAGATGTTATGATTATGACGAATGCGTCGCTATCATCGTGTTGACGGCTTAAAATCGTGTCAACTTTGACAAAACAATTATCGCAGCGTTATATGACTATTAAATGACGTTATGAAATGTTGACAGGTCAGGACCACCAAAGACCCTAACCTAACCCTACGACGCATTACGAATCTTCTTAAACCTACGCTCACATTTTATTAATTAAATACAATATTTAGATGCTGCTTCACATCATCTTACTCTTCATGCAGGTTATTTTTGGCACGATTTGCTTTCTAGAAACACTAATAAGTAGATGATATTCGAATTCCATCTACTAGTATGATGCAGACAGATTTATTGATAAACTGCATGAACGGTGTGATGAAAAATGTGTCACCGGGTTAGAGAAGATTCGTAAATTAAACAGTTTTATGTATGAATCGAGTGCAGCGTCACGCCCGGCGTCCGAGCTAGTGATAAATGGGGGATGACTCGCGAAGACAAATTTATTGCAAGTTGTGTGTGGGAAGTATTGTGGAGCTCACTTTCATATCCGCCCGTATTATATAGCCTAAATTAAATCAATCTAAACTTTAGAAATTCGACAATAACAATACCTGGTTAGCTGCAGAGTACCTAATAGTAACAAAGTCTAAAATATACTGGGAGAGGATATCATGTTCATAAAAATATAAATTATCTTAGATGATCGACTAGTAAACAACTCAACAGATGTCAAAAGTATCGATCTACCAAAAATCTATCAAGTCCAAGAAGATCTGTTGGAGATTCCAATTACCAATTGGTAACAAACTGCATGCAACGGAGACTAGATTTTCATAGGTTGCTGAGCCATCAACCACCAACAGGTGTTGTACTATATTGTCAACTCTTAGCGTATTCTCTGGAAGAAATTCAATATCCCGTGACAAGGTAATTGAACTCGGTAAATTTGTCTATCTATAGCGTTGTTTAGCTAGCGATATCTGTTTACTACCGTCATGTAGTCTCCGCAGACACAAAGCTAAGGAAATAGCTGCGAATGTGTGCGCTGTTATCGTAAAAAGTAATGCCCGTGTTTGGAGGCCGTTCGCCGCTCGGTGACACAATTAAAGAGAACGCCTTCACAATGAAGTGCCCATGTATTCACAGCCAGTACACACTGCAATCTGAGGGAAACTGAATTATCTAAATCCTAAATGTGTAGAGTAAGAGTATTACGTTTTATATTGAACGCTTGAACATACGGACGAGAATATTATAACCGAAATAACAACAAGAATATTCTTCGGATGTAAGAAGTGTGTTCTCATGGGAGATCAAAGCTTTTGCATAAACAACTCGTACTTTATTTGAAAACTTACTCAGGAATGGCCTCTGAATGGATGAGCTTATATTATAACAAGGTAAAGTAATAATTTTTGTGTTTTTATTGAGAATTTTTTTTAATCACTCCACGTCTTATTTCAAAGCAAGTTTCAAAGCATGTAACTATTTGAAGGTATCTTTATTATGAAAATTCGAATTTTGTAATTGCGTTAAAGCGCAAAGTAAAAAAAAAAAATTAAAGAAGCCTCTTAAGCTTAAAATATGTATCGGTAATTCGAAAACAATTATTAGATTATTTCGTCAGGTACCATTAAGCTCGAACTGAGGTAAATTAGAGGTTTCGTGGGATAAATACCATAACATACCTAACCTAATCAATTTTGGGAGTCATGAAAACTAGGATTTGCCACTCAGTAATTTTACTGTGTAAGTATATATTATGCCTTTGCCAAACAAAAAATAAAAATAAAATGAAAAGTTAAATTATACTGTCTTTGCATACCTCTCGGGTTCTTGGTGTTGCTCTCGCATAAACTGGGGGACTAGACAACGTGCTACGAGTATTTGACGAAAACGAACTTACCCACAATTATCATGACGTTCGCCCTGAACATCTAGATATTTCGCTTAACTATTCTTAGTTTGTATGGTTTTTTATACAAAATGATAATTGAGGGTCAATTTGTACGAAAAAGTAGTTCAATTTCATAGAGATAAAAGTTGCAGAGTTACAATGTTAGAACTCGTTGTTAGAACTTGCCCCATTTACATGAATGAGTCAGATCATGCACAGTAAATTGAAAATTCTTATATCCTGAATCTTTTAGTTCCATGGCTGTGTGTAAATTCTTGAAGTATTTTCCGATGCATATTCGGCCTATCTAAGAGCAGGTAGGCACTAGGCATGCAGTATAAAATACTCGGCACCACATTTGGCTCGCGACCACGTCGTTCCGCTCTCGACAAAACGCGATATTTTTTAGCAACTACACTACACTACCGACTGCAAAGCAACCAGAGAGCTACGAATTTGGTGACGATTCAGTTAATAGTTGGGTAACGAACCAAAAAGCTAAAAACGGAACCCTTATGTCGCGACCTCGTCTGTCTGTCACACTTGTTTATTTCAACAACTAGTCACGCTATTGACTTGAAATTAGGAATAGTTTTAGAATATGCTTGCCCAACCACATTAAAAAAAAAATAAAAGTTTTAAAATTTTGTTTGGAAATGGCGCATAATTTCAAATTGGGTTGAGTGGGTTTCGTAAAAAGGGCTCCGATTGTACATTCGAAAATAGATTTTTGTGTTTTTACGATTCCTTGTTTTAAAGTTATGTTTAAAAACAACAAAAAAATAATATTCCCCCCTTATCTCCGAAGTTTTCAGTAAAGATTACAGCAAAAGTAAACGATCTCCCTTAGTAGCACAGTTTTTCAGAAATTTTCAAAATACCTACCTGTACTCGTACAAACAAACTTGGTTTGTGGTCCTAAAAATATACTTTTCATCCCATCTATTCGAAAAGAACGACTTGGTTCTCCTTTATAAGCACCCAAAGGTTGTGTTTTCTATGAAACTTGATAAGAGCGCCGGAAAGTACTTTGCGGCACACTTATTTATACATAGATATAAACTGCGCCGCAATAGTAGATTGTATCACAAGGCTGTAAAATAATATTTTTAAGGCGAGGGCGCTATTTTGAATCCAGAGCGAAGTGAAGGATTCTTGAGTAGAATCCCGAGCATGGCGAGGGATTCTAAAGTAGAATCCTGAACGTAGCGAGGGATTCAATAGGTTGCCCAAGGTAAAAATATTTTTGCTGCCGCGTAATACACTCTACTTTTCATCTCCCTCTAAGAGAAAAGAATAAGAGGCTCATTAAGTCACACTCGTCATTAAATTTAAACAAAAAATACCATTACAATATTATTTCTTGATGAAACAATACTAAAAATCATATTAAGTATTATTTGTAACCACTGAAAATGTTATTGACATTTTTGTATCGACTAGGAACCGAACCTCTTTGGTTGGTAGTCTTGTTTACATTTCAAGTATATTTCTTTTTTTATATTAATAATAATTTTAATAGTGCAACCAGCCAGTATCATTTTTCATACAATATTTTGGTTCGAGTTCTATGGTTGACCTAAAATATCCCTATGGTGGACCTAAATTCAAATTCTAATTTTAAATCCCATTTTTACCCGCTACGAAAGTCTCTTGCAGAAAACAGCTATTTTGTTCGCTTTTATTGACGAACCGTTCAGCGATTTTCGAATAGATGGGATGAAAAGTACTTTCCGGCGCACTTATTGAATTTGGTACATCTTAGTGTTCAGCGCCAAAGAATAAAAGGCGACTAAGTGCCCTAATCTTCCACTAAGTGTCTTCATCTACCGTGTCTTAAAAGGCG
Source organism: Athrips mouffetella (assembly GCA_947532105.1). Taxonomy (NCBI): domain Eukaryota; kingdom Metazoa; phylum Arthropoda; class Insecta; order Lepidoptera; family Gelechiidae; genus Athrips; species Athrips mouffetella. The sequence goes on from OX383981.1 coordinate 120,646, forward strand.
ACTAAGTGTCTTAATCTGTCATTGTGTCATAAAAGGAGACTAAGTGACTTAACCTTCCCTTGTGTCATAAAAGGCGACTAAGTGTCTTAATCTGTCATTGTGTCATAAAAGGCGACTAAGTGACTTAACGTTCCCTTGTGTTATAAAAGGCTACTAAGTGTCCTAATCTTCCACTAAGTGTCTTCATCTGCCCTAGTGTCTTAAAAGGCGACTAATGGTTTATATCTATCATTGTGTCATAAAAGGCGACTAATTATCCTAATATTCCACTAAGTGTCTTCATCTGCCCTAGTGTCTTAAAAGGCGACTCAGTGGCTTAATCTGCCATTGTGTCATAAAAGGCGACTAAGTGTCCTAATCTTCCCCTAAGTGTCTTCATCTGCCCTAGTGTCTTAAAAAGCGACTAGTGTCTTAATCTCTCATTGTGTCATAAAAGGCGAATAAGTGACTTAACCTTCCCTTGTGTCATAAAAGGTGACTTAGTGTCTTAATCGACCCTTGTGTCATAAAAGGTGACTAAAGGCGACTAAGTGTCCTAATCTTCCACTAAGTGTCTTCATCTGCCCATGTGTCTTAAAAGGCGACTAAGCGTCTTAATCTGCCATTGTGTCATAAAAGGCGACTAAGTGACATAACCTTCCCTTGTGTCATAAAAGGTGACTAAGTGACTTAACTTTCCCTTGTGTCATAAAAGGCGACTAAGTGTTTTAATCTGCCCTTGTGTGATATAAGGTGACTAAGTGACTTAACCTTCCATTAGGTGCTAAAAGGCAACTTAACGTCTTAATCTAAGCATATGTGATAAAAGGCGACTAAGTGATATAGCCTTCTAATATTTTATACAAACCTGTCTGCTAAATTTAATTTGGTCTTGATTTTATCAGTTGCTTAGCAATAAATAAAATATGAGGCGCCTTTTTTTTCTCAAAGTGATGAAAAGTAGAGTGTATCACTCGGGTGCAAATATATTTAAGGCTCGGGCGACGTACTTTGAATCCCTCGCTACGTTCAGGATTCTACTAAAGAATCCCTCACTTCGCTCTGGATTCAAAAATGCGCCCTCGCCGTAAAAATATTATTTTGCTCCCTTATGATACAAACTACTGTTATTGCTTCTAAATCAGATAAAATGTGTTGTCTTCTTGCATCATTCGCCGCCTTTATCCTGTAAAGATAATTATAAAATTGAGTTACTTAATAAACATTAAGGCTGTGTATATGTTGCAGGCAAATTGTATAATTCGTCGTTTCACAGTTTGCTTTTGTTTGTTTGTTTTTCGTTTCACAGTTTCTACAAAATGCCGTAATTTTTTTCATAAAACGGCGCGTAATTAATGTCTGGCAACCGATCCCGAGCAGGGATCGGTTAGGTACGGTTTTCCGTGGCTTACGAACGTAAATTCACTAGTGATCTAAGCCCGTTTACAATCTGCCGGCGTCGTTGTACAATTTGCCGACCGATTACATTTTCCCCGCATTTTTTAAACGGCGAATTTTACGATTTGCCTGCGACAGATACAAAATGCCTGTCCTACGAACATGGTTATTATTTAGTCAAAATTGAATCAGGAATCTTACAAAGATCTATAGAGCCATGATTGGTGTCTATTCGCAAATCCAATTATACTGCTAATAACTTCTTTCGTCGTTCTCTTCATAGCTACAACAATGACATATCTCACATTGACCTCTTTTGTAACTCAGCTTCTAAATTCAAAAATCTTGTTATCACTTCCCTAAAAGAAAAAATGTAAACATAGCACTGTTAACTTATATTATATATTGTAATTGCTGTAATTAATTACTTCTCGACACTTAAAATTACCTGTATCTACCGTTTTGTTAACCTAGAACTGCTGTTCTTTGCTATTAAGTATTTATATTTATATTGTTGGCACTCAAGGTCTGTATTTATATATGAAATGTAGTTTTATAAAAGTTTTGTCGATGTATATGACTGTTTGTTGCCATAATAAAATAAATAAAATAAAATAAATAAAATCAACTGCAATCAAATTTCGGTTGCTGGATCTACGTCGAAATAAAAACTTTTTTATGTTCAAAACTTTTTGAAAAAATGCAAAGTTACTTGTTACTTTTATCAGATCAGTTCAATTCGTTCCGCTTTGAAATTGTGGCTCTAAAGTCTTATCCTTATGTCTTGGTACATGATGCTTTAGATACTCTCTATTATCATGAGCGTCACCCAGCAATTACCCAGCTGTCGCGCATCTCTTGTCGCCGGTCGCCACTGCACTGCCGCGTCGCGTCGCGTCGCATGATGCATGGCACTATTTGACTCTCTCCCACCGCCCCCACCATATCGGGAACTTTCCACTCTGTGGGACCGGCTACTCTCATTTCAGTGTTGATATTTTTGGGGTCCACTGATAAACGAGGCTTTCAACACGCCGTAATTTTGGTATAGTTTGTGAGTTTCTGGTATAACATAGATTATTAAATGCCCATTCTCTTTTACAGAACGGGACAAAGACATGAATACACGTGGAATTTACAGGCATTTTCAAGTTAATCTAAAAGTTTATTATACGTAAACATCTTGTTCATAGCCTGAAGCAAAGTTTTCGACATACTTTTACATGGGTTTCTATCTTAATTACGTAATTAATTAGGTAACTCTTCTTCGGATTAAACGACTTTTAAGTTAAATTGCTTATCTGATTCCGTGAATGCATTTCATTCTGTTTAAATAAACATTTTGTTTGCTATGCATCTCGTAGTTGAACTATAAATTCGTCGCACCCGACAGGTCTCCTTACAGTTTTCATCTGCCGCGTTATAATGTGTTATGGAGAAGACGCACCCGCTGTGATATATGGCTACAGAAAATAGTTTGCAGATTTTAACTTGATATAAGAATTTTAAACCGCGTCGTGAATACGAGGGTGTGAGAATTTATTGCCAGAGTTGCTGCGAGCCACGACACCGACGACCATTTTAATTCTCTGTATATTTGGCAAGCGAGATAGTGATTACTATTGTGTCAAGCTAAAAAGTTGGTTCATTAATCTTCTCAACTCACCCGAGCAGATTGTTTGCCAAACAGCCAGCAAAAAATATGTCTGCGTCTGGTTTAAATTGGTTAGTTGCTTCTGTATTTTTTATGTGCTATTCGTAATTTATTTCTTTAAAAGTTTGTAACCATATTAAGGTCACAAAGAACTTCTTAACAAGTATTTTGTCTTATCAGACTTCTAAATGTGTTAGTATAGATGGCAAAGTAATCATTGAAAGTGAATAACAAGGGCTTCGCTCGAGGCACGACGGCCTAATATTCTTTTAGGGCGGTGTGTGGAGCTGGTTATTGAATATGTGTCTCTCGGGCGGGTGTTTTCAATGGGCAAGGATTTGTGAAATCCCTCCAGCCCGCATTATTGATGGGCCCAGATATCCACCAAGAGTCAGAGCGCATTATGAATAAACGGTGCTTTCGGCCATCGTACCGTTCACACGGTTCATTGATAAATCTGGCGCAGTCAGTAGGATTTGCTTTGTTGAAACCTTAATGAGAAGATGGAATTCCAGTTTGGTATTCGTAAACGCAGCTAGCATCATAACGACATGATGTGGGTAATTGCTCTTCGTCACGGTTTGTTATACTAGAATGTATGTAAACAATAACTTTTCGTATTGTTTTTATAAAAAGTTATGAAAAAACATCTCCAGAAGTCCATAATTATGGATTCAGACCATGAAATTGAACAAATTTCCCTAAGGAACATAGTTCGAAACTTGATTTTCTTTAAACTTTACGTAGCACTGCATTACGCGACAGTGCATTTTGTGTGGGAAGCCAACAAGTTTCTTCTTTATTCCACCAAGTTTGTTGGGAAAGTTGTTCAGTTTCAAGATCCGGTTCATTTAAATTTTCAAAATAGTTTTTTACACTCCTATACAAGAAACAAAAAAATTGTCTCTTCTATGCATTCGAGGAAGGTACGTGTTTTCGGTCGTCCTCCTAAATTAGTAGTGATACCCTTTCGGAGGGGTCGCGGTTAACCGCTCATCTACCGCTCATAGTAAAGAGGGCTAATTCGCCATTTGAATGAAAACCACGATCTTAATTAAAGTTTGGTGGCAGCTCTGGCGTGCTTCGCTGTTAGCGGAACGATCTTGACTCCCCACCGCCACGTACTACTTAAATACTCATAGTCCATTCGTAGTCGTAAAGACGAAAATGTAATGATGTATAACGAATTTCCATTAAAAGTCATCCTAAGTTGTATACTCGTACCTTACTTTTATGGTTTCCTCTGTTATTGTAAGCAATTTTCAAAGACAAATTAGTTTTGGCTTCGGTATCAAATTTTAATTAAGGGCTTCATTGAAAGACAAACCGTAGATGGAATCCTATTTATTATTCGTTTGCGCAGTTCCAAATTTATTTTGGGTACGTATCTACACTTCATGTCAGTCTATCTGTCCGCGACTTAGCTCAGAGACTTTTAAGCTGTATACACATATTAGTCACACCGACAAAGTGGTAAAATAAAATCTTGGTAAAAAAAGTTTGAGTTAAGTTGCAAGTGAGTTTTACTATAGGCTAGGTCCTGCCTGTAGGACCTGGTAGGCCAGGTAGGACGGGCCCGGTCACGCACGGTTAGTAACACTGGAATCCTTTTAACTACTTGCAGTGCTGTAAATCAATAATAAATTCGTTTATTAGTTTCATCTAATTAAGTAAGCACTCGCTTGTAAAAGCACGAAGTAGTAGTTTCCCCACTAGACGGGGTTGTACTAATTTTTCGCGAAGTGAGCTGAGGAGGGCCACGGGGTGTTGTTGGTAAGTAATTAGTTCCATATTAAGCTGAGCTTACTACACTGGAGCTACGAAAAATATACGCTCATATTGTGGAGTCTCGCGAGACGTAGGGGACCTACTTACTTCTTATTACATGACATATTCATGTCTTCATTTGGTAAGCTGTAAGTTTCATAAACAATGTTGGTTTTTATTAGAGTTGTTTTAGATTGATGGCCGCCTTTGCCGGTTTTTTTTTCAATTGTGGTAAAGTGCTAATCGACTTTCTTATAGTGACAGTGGTCGTGTCAGGTTATGCTTACAAATACCGGAATTTAATCAAAACAAAAAACCGGCCAAGTGCGAGTCGGACTCGCGCACCGAGGGTTCCGTACCACAACATAATCATAATTGTATTAGTTGAAATTTCAGTAAGTTAATGTGCTAGATTTTTTTAGTCCGACACGCGCTTGACCAAATTTTATTATTTGTTGTTATTTTATAGTTTATGCACTATAAACATACCAATTTTCAAGTTTGTAAGTGTTCCCGTTTTTAAATAGAACTAAAACAAAAATCGCCTCAGCGACCATCCAACTTGACCCCTCTCTTATATGAATGTTCTTGAAACGGGAGCTCACCACAATTGGTTACCATTAGTTGTGAGAAAAGTTGTAATATTTAATGATTTCAGACTTTTCCCATTATTTGTACTGTGAGACCTAGCTTCTTGCCAAATTTCATAATTTTAGGTCAACGGGAAGTACCCTGTAGGTTTTGCATTTTTGAATAAATGTATGGAGATGAGGACATAAAATGCCATATCTTTTGATTGCGTCGTTTAAAAAAAATTAAATTTTCAGATCTTGTGTGGTTCATGGATCCTAATATATGGTATTAATTTCAACCTGACACCTTCACCCGTTCGTGAGATAAAGGGTCTTGACAGACAGACAGACAGACAGACAGACAACAAAGTGATCCTATAAGGGTTCCGTTTTTTTTCTTTTGAGGTACGGAACCCTAAAAAGAAAACTGAAATTATCATACTCACACCCACTCCAGAAAAACTGTACATCGTGATTTCCATTGGCACACAAAAAGTTTAAGGACAATTTTAACCCAGGATGCTCTAAACAGTAGACATGGCATGCTGACGACTAGCTTGAAACATACCTCTTGTAAAAGGACTATTACCAAAAATATTAACTGTGGATCTGGATCCACCAATAATAACACAAAACACAAGAAACACATTGTAAAAAGCCGACTCTTAAAGTAGGCCGTGCTGCAGTGGTTTCTTGCCGTTTCTTTTACGCTGCCATAGCACGATCCGAAACGGCGTAGACTCGCTCTATTTGTATTGTATTCTGCATGACATTCAATAAGTATTCTGTAAAGAATCTATATTGAATAAAATTATCTGAATCTGAATAATTATATCATGACACAGATTTTTTTTTTTCTACAAATTATTCTACTTTTACAGACCGTATAAGAACGGAAAGCCCGTTCCACTTTTCAAGGAATAGTTATTTACAAAAACACCACGCACTGACACTACTTTTGTTTTAGGTTATCTTATCATGTGGGGCTGAGTTCCTAGTTATTGGACTTAAGAGCACTTCGACCATATGGACTCTTACTAAGACAGTATGGGCTCTTTTGTGCTTCTCTGCATGCTCATGTGGTCTTCCGCTGACTTTTACTCGTGTTTTACTTTCAGCTCCGTCTAAGCGACAGATTTTTAGAGCTGCACCTGTTTGATCGTTATTAGCTAGTAACTAGATTTATTTTCAGCACGTCGCCTAGGATTGCGATGCAAGTGAGTTCGGAGCAATCGGTAATATGGCACGTTAACAACTGGCTGGCTGCACCGCTCAACTTCTCGGAGCGCAATCAACAACATTACGGAGCTAAACAATCGGTTTTACTCGGAATTCTTTTCTCGCGGACCACTGACTTCAAAACGCGAGAATTTTACACAGCTCCGTAAATAGAGAACAACTACTGCCTTGGTTTTATTTGTTGTTCTGGCTGAAAACAATGGAGCTAGCGAATGGATTTAGCCTGTATCGGAACAAAATTCCAAAGTTTTTATGTAGGTCTTTAATTAAAAAGAATGATTTTTTCGTTTATACATATAGTGAAAAATTTGCCTTGACTGTTAGGACAAACCGCTTTGAAAACCTCAAGCAATCTTTATCAAACTGGTAAACTAGGTACCTATTTATTCCCAAAAACTATGGGCTACAATCATATTGTAGAGATCATTTAAGTCTTTCTGTAGCTATATAGTCCTCGTTTATTTGAAATAGTTTTTGTTTAGTTTTACCTTATAAGTTCAAAAGACAACTTGATAAGATCGTCTGAAGATCACTCACGGTTACCTTGAAGTGACCTTAAGACGAATTAATTTATTGTGTTGTTATTTTGCGAACAACATTTCGGCGTTGTCATGGTGGTGGTGCCGTACCGAACCGGACCTACAAGACCAGTATTAATCTTGGGAATTAGGTACGGACGCCTGAATAAATAATAGAAACGCTGGCGAATACATTTCTCATTTCTTCGATGTACATTGCTACATCCTAATCCTCACATACATAATAATGTTCAAAATATAATTGTTGTGTAATTACAATTACAAGTTCAACAGTTATGAACGCTATTGAGCAATTTCTTTAGAAATTAGTGGACTTTAAATTTAGAGTTGTATGGTCACTAGAACTAAAAAAAAATTCGATACTATTAATTACATGTGGTTAAATTCCAATATCGTAAAAAGTCTGTTTCTATCAAAGGTATTTATTTGACGTTCTGTATTTATGGGTGTCAGCGTTTTAAGTATCGGTAACTTTTTTTAGCTACGAAATGTTGTTTTCAGGGTTTTGAACCTCAATACAAGTTTTCTTACAACAAATAAATCAAAAGTGAGCTCTCATTTCAAGTACATTCATTTTAAAAAGGGGTCAGGTTTGAGTGGTCCTGGAGTTTATACAATCAAAGGGCAAAAGCTAGTGAACAGGTATGGAACCCTTTGTGTGTGAGTCCGACTCGCACATGGCCTGTTCGTTTATGTGACTATTGAACAAACAAGCAGATGGGACTATTCACCCTCGCTTACAACACCTACTGTCCTGTTTTGACGCCATCACCATCATCATATCAGCTGAAAGACGTCCACTGCTGCACATAGGCCTCCCCTAAAGATCTCCATGACGACCGGTCCTGCGCTGCCCACATCCAGCGGCTTCCCGCGACCTTCACCAGATCGTCAAGTCCACCTTCTGAGCTCCTGCCCACGCTACGTCCTTCCAACACGTTCTTCTTTCGCCGCTCTAAAACCTTCACGCCTCATCGGTCATCGGTTCGTCTTGCAATGTACCTTGACCACTGTTACTTTAAAACATCAAAGCGCGTTGCTCGAAAATGTTCTGCCGGAAATTTCACAGTATTTGTATTGTTAAAATAACTACGCAAGCAACGATTATTAATTTTCATAGTTATAATAATTTTCATTAATGAAAAACTGTCCCCATTTTTGTGTATTCAAAATTTGGAATTTCAAAGTAAAAGTATCCTGAACAATAAAGCGACTGAGAGCAAAAAGAGGCGTGAACCTCGATATGGTGCCACTTTTTGAGTAGATATCGCGCATCTACCACTATATGATCGTAAAAACAAAGTTCTTATTCTATTCAATCAATTTTATCGAGTATCTATGACGAATCTGCTGACATTTCAATCTTACAAGAAGCATTCAGTCACGATCTACGTCGATACCATTCCGGTATTTACGTAAGTGGTTTGGAAAATATAGCTTCTCCGTAGAGTTTTGCCAAAATATTTTCCCACGAACCGCATACAAGCGTACAACTTCATGTTTGGTAGCAACTTGTCCCGTTCGGTTGAATTTTAAATTGCCATAGTTCGCAGACGAGAGGGGTCAAGGGGAGGGGAGGGGAGTGACTGCATTTTATTACTCTCCTTTCTACTACACACAAAGTATAGCCCACATATTCCATTAGGTACAGAGCTGTTGTAAAATTCTGTCTACATTAACTCTGGCTAGCTGGAAGTTGAAAAATACTAACCTAAGCGAGCTGAATATTTAAACGATAGTTACTAAGTACATGAAATTCTGAAAAATTTCAGTACATTATTTATGTAGCATATTTTTGCACTTAGGTAAAGGATTAATGCAATTGTGTTGTGTTAATAACAAAGTTAATAATAGTTTAGTTGAATGATTTATACAGAGTGTAACGGATGAAACTGAACAACTTTCTCCAAAAAACATAACCGGAAACGTAAAACAAACTGTCCCTTACATCCTGTTTATTCATTCAAAAGAAAATTAAACCTTCCCGACTTGACAAATCTCAATAGAATCTCGCAAGAAACACAGAAGAGCCGATCTCGTATAAAAAGGGGAGGTTCAAAGAAGGAGTTTACCAATTTGCCTGACTCACTGCTGAGCAAAGCTTTTTTACACTCTATTCTAATTTTATTTTGATTGTATAAAAAACCATCCATCCACCTATTTTGTGAGAAGTCAGAGCAAGTAATTATCTATGCGTAGCTTTATAGCTACAGATATTATAATATACTGTTACTACATACTTGCAACACATGATCGGAAACACTCGCTTTGCACTAGGTACACATACTTTATCTACCATCTTTTTATAAAATTTTGTGTGATAAACGCAATTGTCTACCTGAATAGGTGTATCGTAAGGTAGATTTTACGTTTTAGGGTATCGTACCTCAAAATGAAAAAAAAAAAAAACGAAACCCTTATACTATATGTACTATATTATACTGTATGTCATGACCTTTTTTCTTCCAAACGGGTAAAGGTAACAAGTTGAAGCATAGACATAAGCATAGAAGACCAACAATGAGTGCGAGCGAGAAACAAATCTCTTATGGTGATACTGCAAGATAGCAAAGGATAGCGAATCGAATAGCTCTGTAACCGATTTTGAATGACAGGGAGCCACTTTGAGCCACGCGAAAAACCAGCTTTCCAGTTTTTTGTAAAAAATTGCGTAAAAACTACATATTTATATAAAAATAAGGATACTTTTAACTATGACGGTGTGTAGTGTAGTTGGATGTGGTGTTAATTACAAAAATAGTCCAGAGAAATGTACATTTCACGGGTAAATTCTTAGGACGTTATTACTTTTGAACTATATGTTTTTTTGCTTAAAATAACTTATATTTCATGTTTAAAATATAGAATAGCTTCTTCTGAATTGCTAATTTTCGTATTTTGCATTGAAAAAAGTTTAGTTGTTGATAATGTTCTGAATTTTAGTGTTATATTTTTCATCAATATAGCTCACATTTACGCTAGGGCTTGACTCAAATTTATCGATACCTATTTTCTTTATGTTTATAATACGAGCTTACAGACGCATTGTTACTTACTTGATTTACCATTTTCGTCTTGAAATAAACAGAAGTAGGTCAGTCCTAACTTTGTTTTGCCATTTTGTTCAACAGTTTCCAAAGGATTCGAATATAAAAGGAAAATAGATAAGGGTGATTGGACGAGTTGGAATCCTAAAAAATACTCTTAAGTTTGTAGCAAACATTTTCTAGATGTAGGTATATAAAAGAAAATGCCGACTTAATACAACTTTATTAAATGGAGCTAACAGATTCGGCAGCTTGGAATCGGGGTTGACTAATTTAGTTCTGTTACCAATTTAAAAAAAAAATCAGCACCGGCAGCCATTTCAGCAACCGGCGCCGGTCGGTAGCTCATATAGGACCCGGCGCCGGCAGCAGCGGAGGCACTTCCGTATAGTTATTATCGGCTCAAACAAATTGTTACTAAAATTATAATTTCATTCCTTCCTTAAAACTGACTATTCTAAAATTTTTGTGTATAAAGTAGAAAATCGCATAATTTCACAACCACAGACAGTATTCGAACCTGCGTCTTCTCCGTAAGTACCGGAGACGTTTTACCTACTAGGCTAAAATGCGCCGGCAGCAGCGGAGGCACTTCCGTATAGTTATTATCGGCTCAAACAAATTGTTACTAAAATATAATTTCATTCCTTCCTTAAAACTGACTATTCTAAAATTTTTGTGTATAAAGTAGAAAATCGCATAATTTCACAACCACAGACAGTATTCGAACCTGCGTCTTCTCCGTAAGTACCGGAGACGTTTTACCTACTAGGCTAAAATGTGGTTCTGTCTGATGTTGTGAAATATGCGTCTTCAATACGCATTCCAACGTTGCGTTGCGTTTGTGGTTGTGAAATTTAGCGATTTTCTGCTTTGTAGAATTATCAGCCATTAACGTCTTCAATGGTCTAGTGGTTAGAGCGCTCGGCTCTCGATCCGGAGTCCGGAGGTTCTGTTTTTGATTCCTGGTGGGGACTCTGTCAGACAAAAATCCCTTTGAGCGGCTTCCCCAGTTTGGTTAGGACATTGCAGGATGAATCACCTGATAGTCCGATAAGTTGGATAATTCCGTGCTTCGGAAGGCACGTTAAGCCGTTGGCCCGACTACTACCTATGGATGTAGTCGTTAAAGAGCCATATGTGAGAGGCCTTTGGCGGCCTCAAATGCTATATTTTGACATTTGCTCCATAAATAAAAAATAAAAAAAATACATTTGGCCTAAGATAGGGGCTCATGCTGCTGGCACTGGTCATGCAGTGACGAAGATAAAAAAATGAGGTTTGAACAAAGAAACATAAATTACAGTTCCACCGACTTTTTTGGGTTGGTACCTAGAAAAGGGGCTTCCTGTAATCGTAAACGGTAGTTGCATATAATATAGCCATAGCCGTCACGCAACATTTCGTCAGTGAATATCAATCTCATACATTTTTATTCTATACTACTGGCATTTACGATAGTAGAAATCCACTTATCTACGGCCCCAGGCGGAGAAATGGAGGATTATCGACACTACTACCTACTACAAGTGAAACACTGCGATTGTTGACAGCGACGCTACCGCCTGAACAGACAAGTCAATGTCGCCAGGGTACTCGAATATCGATACCAAAATGTACATCACTATCTAACGCACACATTGACAAATCAAAATTGGTTACGCGTTTTCGGGCTCTTTGTTTATCTATAGGCAGTAAGCTGCCGTTATTCATAATCTAAGAGTTGAAGTCTATTGACCCTTGAAGTTGTCAAAATTTCAAGTTTCTACAAATACACAATCAAAAGATACGGCCATTTATGTCTCCATCTCCATAGATTAATAAACCAAACTAAAACCTATACGGTACTTCCCGTTGACTAATGAAATTGTATGTAGCTAGTTGTAGTGTCATACCATTAGCACAGGAAAAATGTAAAGTAATTAAATTTTAGAACTTTTCTTCGCTAAGCTAAATAAATAAAAATGATTTGTTTTATATTTTTAACTGAAAATTTAGACTATTTTAGGAAACTAATTTGTTTTTTTCCGCCTAAAATACTATTATTAATTTTATATAAATTTTTTAAGTTTTAAAGTTGATGACGTCATTTCACAGTAGACGATGAAACGATTGCCATACCAAAACGAAATCGCGGGTTGGTAGGAAAAATCTTTAGCCAAGTTATGCTTGGTTTTATATAGAAAACCTTTTTACAGCTAAATCGTCAAAATTTTTCGGATGCTTTTGGTTCTGTGATTTAGCTACTAATTTCTAAAATTATATTTGATCTAATTGTGTTGTTTATGGTCAAGCAGGTTATGAACTTCTTCATTGGTCATCAACCTTTTTGGTAATATTTTTTACACATTACTGGTATCCCCGTCTTTGACTTATTTTTATGTCATGCTAAATGTTGTTTAAAATCACGCATTTTTCTGCAAAAACAGTGAAATATTGTTGCGTAAATGGCTGCAAAATTGATAGCTATGCTATTTGCGGAATATTCTTTTATGGGTATGCATTATTCCTTTGATTTTTCTATGAAAAAGCCGAATTGTTTTACGTATGAAGTAGGGTGGCTATAATATACGATGTTTGAACATACAGGAAAACAAAAGGTACAACCACATCAGTACTGTGGGATGTGAATCTGCGGAAACTGCCCATAAAACTGAACAAATTGTCCCAAAGAACATTATGATAGACTAGTCTCAAACTCCCAACTAACATTATGGACGACACGCGGGGAGCCAATGAACAATTTGCACGTCTGCCCTGCGCTCCCTCGCGATATTTCGAGCCACATTTACGGTCAGCATCGGAGTTTAGTGCCGTGATTATTGAGAGGTATTATGTGAAGTTTTTTTACCTTGGGTTGGAATTTATTTAAAAGAGTTTCATTTTTCGATATTGGTATGCCTCTTACGGCCAGTTGCATAAAGCAACATTAAAGTTAAATTTCCTTTAATTTTTATGCTGTCACTTTCTTTATCATCGAAACAGAAAGTGACAGCAATAGTGTACCGAATGGCACAGTACGATCGAAGCAGGAGGACAGGAGCAATAAATAAAAACGCCTTCGTACACGGAATACAAAACTTCGTCGTGTAGTAGTACTGAAGCAAACCACCTCGCTGAGAGAGATGTATTCTTGCTCATATTCAAGTGGTTGGTAGTTAATTTTAGAAGGTATTGTTTTGGAATTTGGGATAAATTTTGTTTTGTTTTATTCATTGATAGACCGACCTATTTTCTCGATTCATCCGTAACTTCATTTAAAAAGTAGGGAGCTCGCGACTAGGCCGAAATGCAGTTGGTTTATGTTGAGTTTTTACAAGAATACCAACAAAGACCTTTATCGGCCTGTTGTTCACGGACGGACAGAAGGGACGCACGCACGTATAGATGGACCGAAAGACAGCTGATGTACGAGTGGTGTTCAGTACGTAATGAGAATGAACAACATATTGGTTTTAAGTCTTTTGATGTTTGAAAGTATTGATAGTTTATTTCAGTAAACCTACCAAAGACTTGGGCCATAATATTAAGAAACGTATAAATGAGGTAAAGTTTAAGAGCCAGTTCATATTTTTGAACCTATTCCTATTCCGTGTGAGTAAAAAAATGTAAAGTCGGAACTAAATCTATGAATTAAGAAATAAAACCTTTTATTTATTCGATAATTTTGTTACAAGTCGTACCTTTAATAAAATTTGTTTATCAATAAACAATAAGTCATAAAATACAAGTCAAATATTATTTATTGCTTTGCTTCTGATGATGACGCATCGTACTCGGACTTTTCTGGAAAGGAAGAAGAAAAATGAAAAAAGGTTTATTTTGGAAACAAACAAAAAGAATGCTGCTGCTGAAAAAACTCCGATCCAATTGTTGAATATCACCGAGTGATAAAATATAATTTTTGAGACATCAAAAATTAATGTACCTTGATAATCTGTTAAAATATGAACCATTATACATGAAAAGTAATAATCCATCCCTACTTTATATTTAACGAATGTCAATCCCATCAAACCGCACTTTTGTAAAGATGAAAATTTAATTTTGAATATTTCGGATGATGTACTTTGTACTCATGACATGCTTGAATAATATTCATGACATGCAAATAATATCATGCTTGAATAATACTCCCATGTTATACATAACATCAAATGAAACGTCCACTACAGGACAAGCTCCCTTCAGAACTACTTGGAAGGGGATTTACCATAGCTACCATGCTTTTAAGCGTTGTGGCTGGCGACCGCTGTTGTTGGTGACCGCAGTACGTAAGATGAGACGATACATACAGGGGGACGCTGCTGCCCATCCTTCAGTTAATAAGCCCTTAGTCACCTCTTACGACACCCACGGGTACAGATGGGTTAGTACTATTCTTTGCCGGCACCACACGGACTTGACTTGATTTACCTCTATGATTCTACGATTGAGCCACGAGCCAAACCAAAGATGGATCCTCAGCGTTGCAAGGGTTTCAATGCACGAGACGCAAAATACTTTTTATTGCCGAGCGAAACACAACTTTTCAGGTAGAGACGAAAGTATAAAATCTTGCCAAATAAAATATTGAAAATGAAGCTGCTCTTCCAGAGGGCTTCAATAATAATACAACCCCAAGCCTAAATAAAACAGTTTGGTCACCCTACTTTGTGACAGAGATGCATTACCGACTGTTGGCGTTTAACAGAAAGAGCACAGAGAATAAAAGTTTTCTTATCTATTGGTTTTTTTTTGTTGTGGAATGACGTCACTCAGTGGTCAAATGAATGTTACAACTGCCGCAGCATTTTTTAATATATTACCGCAATCAAATTATTTTTCTATTCGAAAATAACAAAATATGGTATGATATAAAAATATCTCGAAATGGTTTTTGTATTTCAGTGTCTTATATCATATTTAGCTTGGCCAATTATAACCAATTAAAGTGATGTCTCGTTTCAAGTACATTCATATAAAAGAGAGCTCAGGTTAGAGTGGACTTTTTTTAAATCAATGGGCAAAAGCTTGAAGAATATGATTGGTTGATATGGAACTCATAGGGCGTGAATCAGACGCTAACTTGGCCGGTATTTTAAATTTGAAACGCGCAAAACCTTTAAGTATAAATGAATAAAAATCTAACCTAACGGTGATTTTCTTAGTTGTTAAATAAGACTTGATAGTTTTGAAAGAGAACGTGTTTGAATTAATAACTTCTTCTTTTTGTGTCATTGGCAAAAATAACTAATTTATAATAAACTAGCCCAAATCGTGGCGACGTCAGCGCTTTGTTTGCCTTCAAAAAGGTCCATCCCAGAACAAGATTTAACTACTGAACATTAAAGTGTTTCTGTACCCAATTTCAGTTGTTAATTGTCTTCATAACTACAACTCACAAAGACTTCGTCGTAAAAACGCTTTATGGTTACATAATTGGCTCCATAATGTGCCAGCCCTATTGTTTCTGCCGCCTCTGCGACTACATACTTACCGCACGGAATAGAATTGATCCCGGATGATCCTAGTCCAGGAGCGAAAGGAATTCACATCGAGTTTATTATGACGTAGTACGCCAGTATTATTTTACTCTATGGTCGTAGTTAGATTAGAGAATGAACTCTTTGTCAGTAGAAGAGCTCCAAGCGTATATTATCTTGCTTTCTCTTTGGAATTGTATTGTGTATTTTAGCTTCGTAATTTGCTGATAGTCGAATTCTGGACACGGGCATCAGTACTATAACGCCTGACCATTTCATGAAACATCAACCCTAATTATAACCTAACCAACTTAACCGTTTCATTAAAGGCTGGGGCTCTACAATCAGGCTGCCATATCTAGAATATTATAACAATTTAGAAGGAAAATTTCGCGCTCTTAATTATATTTTAAAGTACTGCGTAAATAATAAAAAAGTTATTTTTATAAAAGTTTAACTCATTTTATGAAAATGCGCTATCCTATTTTGGGCGATCAAGCTTTGCCCTTCTGTATAAAATACAACACCATCTAGTATCACTATCACTACATAGTATAAAACAAAGTCGCTTTCTCTGTCCCTATGTCCCTTTGTATGCTTAAATCTTTGAAACTACGCAACGGATTTTGATGCGGTTTTTTTTAATAGATAGAGTGATTCAAGAGGAAGGTTCATATGTATAATAACATCCATTAAATAGTGGAGAAGTACTGTTATTTTTGAGGTTTCTAATGTGATGTCGTAAATAATTACATTTTTCCGCTTACATTGCAAACTCAGGCTGAACCCTACGAGTTTTATCAAAATAATGTACTAAGTATTGTACACATTGAAAAGGTCTACAGAAAAGTCCGTGATGGTATATGTCTATCTCTTATGGATAACCCACAATAACTTTTTTTTGTCATTTACTTTTTACGACAAATAATGGCTAATTTTCGAAGCGATTTTAACCAATACAGCATTAATCCTTAACCAATTAAATACCTTGAATACATTGTTCATTTAATATAGATCTATATGGCCCTTTACACCGTATGATTTAAGTGAATATTTTCGAAGATATTACAGATTTAAAAATTGCGGGACGTAGCGTTTGCGGCGGTACCGGCCGGCCGCCCGGTGCGGCAAGAGCGTGCCTACGAGTATACATAGCGCGTCTGAGGCCACGGTTTTCCCTATACTCGTAGCACGGTAAAGACATCTTTTGCAATGACCATTAATAAATCGCAGGGTCAAACCTTCACCGTTGCAGGCTTAGATTTGAGCGTTGACTGTTTTTCACATGGACAACTGTATGTCGCTCTTTCAAGAGTGACCTCCAGAGAAAACATGTTTGTATTGTCTAATGACAAGAAAGCTGTGAACGTTGTTTATAAAGACATTCTGTAATATGTTGTAAAAATAAAATAAATAGTTAAAAATGTAAAAAGTAAATAAGTAAAAATGTAGTGTATGAATTTAGATATTCCAAAGATAGCAGGAAATCTTCATGGTATAGGGAAAGGGGGATTGTTTTACTCCAAATTTAACGCGTGCGGGCCACGGGCAGTAATGAATAAATCAAAACTACTGGATCGATTTTAATCACATAGGCTATATATTTTATACCCGTGCGAAGCCGGAGCGGGCCGCTATGTTTTTATATACAACGTTCACAGTTTTTCTGTAGTGTATTTAGTATCAGCATTGCACCCGTGCGAAGCCGGGGCGGGTCGCTAGTTGAAAATAAATTCTTCAGTTTATCAATCGCGATTCATGACTGGGAGATTTTAGGGGCTGTAATTTTTTTTAATTAACTATTAAAACGTAAATCACAATAGTATTAATTATAAAACTTTAAAAGCCGCTTTGAAATTAATATTACATTGGGTGAGCAAGCTATGCTACCCGCCAACAAATGGCACTGTAGGTCTCTGAATGAAACGCGGTTTTTTTTTTTCAGAAAACGTTAAAAACGTTTTTTTCCAGACATGACCTGGCTGGATTCATTTTTCGCCCCGAAAATCCCCGTATGGTAAATTTTATCGAAATCGTTAGAGCCGTTTCCGAGAAACCGCAAAATACTGCTGACAAACATTGCTCATTTCTACAAATATTGCTCATTTAATAGTATAGGATACATGCATAAAATATCAGTCATTCTGCTTCTTTTCCGTCGGGGTAGACAGACAACAGCCAAAAAATAATGTGGCTGCCACGATCTTGACATTCCCTCGCTTCTTCAGACTCTGCTTTCATTGACCCTTCCATACTCACTACTATACTCATCAATCCTATCAACCGTTAAAATCTGTCGCGTACTTTAAATCAATTCATCTAAATATATAAAAGAGCATGTCCTGACTGACTGACTGATTCATCAACGCCGAGCCGTAACCGCTATAGATACAGATCTGAAATTTTGTACACAGGTTCTATGCAAATCAAAACCACCCACTACGAAAGGATTTTGGAAAATTCATCTCCCAAGGGGCTGAAATAAGGCATGACAGTTTGTATGAAAGTCCTTTGTTTCTTGAGCTAGATTCACACAAATTTGAATTTAAGCTTCTGGTAAAAAATAAAAAAACATGTATTTAAGCATTTCTTAAAAATCACCCTTCAAGGGGGTGAATAAGGGGATGTTTTTTTTTTTCGTATGTTGGTCTATAAGTCTTTCATTTTTAAAGGTAGAATTGTAGAAATTTGTTTCCGAGCTCATGGTAAAAAATAAAAAAGTACGTGTTTAAGAATTTTTCATTATTCATCCCCTAAAGGGGTGAAATAAGGGATGAAAGTTTGTATGAAAGTCCTTTGTTTCTTGAGTTAGATTCACACAAATTTAACTTTAAGCTTTGTGTACAAAATAAAGAAACACGTCTTTCAGCATTTTTTTAAAATCACCCTAGAAGGGGGTGAAAAGGGGATGATATTTTTTCCATATGTTGGTCTAAAAGTCTTTTATTTTTAATGGTAGAATTATAGAAATTTGTTTTTAAGCTTTTGGTTAAAAATTAAAAAGAACGTGATTTAGAATTTTTCAAAATTCATCCCCTAAGGGGGTGAAATAAGGGATTGAAAGTTTGTATGAAAGTCCGTCAGTTTTGAAGTTAGGATCTTCAAAATTTGTACACAAAGTGTACCAAGAACTGAAAGGCTTGCTCAGTAGACTAAACTGAACAATTATCCATAAGAAACATGTGTTGGGAAACTTAAAAAATCTCCATGCAAGTATCCTACGGTAGTATCCATTGATCTGTGAAAATTCAACACCCTTTTTATGACTGACAACTAAAAATTAAGTTTTATGTGTCTCTGGGTTTTTGAAAATTTCATTTCATTTCATTTCATTTCATTTATTCATGCTTACATTGTACAGCTTAAAGTTCTAAAATAATTGTAGCAGTTAGTACATGAACCCTATATTAGGGCATCGCATATTGTGAGGCATGCAGTAAGAGACATTAAAAAAAATTAAATTAAATTACATTACATCGAATTGTCAATTAAATTGTCAAATTGTCAGAAGAAATTAAATTGTCAATAATAATATAGAATCAAAAGAAAATTAAATTAAATTGTCAACATAATAAAGCATCAAAATTGAAATTAAATAGGTAACATTGTAAATATCATTGTGTAAATAATAAAATTGATAATAAGGAATTCATAAATTAGATTAATGATTAGTTTTCGATTACGAATGACTAGATTGGATCATGGAGGAACTCATTTACTGTGTAATAACACTTATTCAACAAAAGGTTTTTTACTTTATTGTAGAAAGGTTTGTCTTTAGGTTCTGCTTTAATAATTTCGGGCATTTTATTATATATTGTTGCAGCCTTATAGTGCGGACCAGTTTTTCCCATATGCATAGTTATATGTGGCAGAACCAGTGTGTTACTTCTTCTGGCACTCGTACAAAATTTGAATTCATTTATGTTTTTCCGGACAAATAAGGTGGCTTCCAATATGAATATACAGGGCAACGGTAGTAATTTATGTTGTATAAAAAATGGTTTACAGCTTTCCCTTGGCTTTATGTTAAAGAGGATTCTGATACATTTCTTCTGTAAAACGAAAATTTCATGCGAGTGTACACTGTCTCCCCACAACAAAACCCCGTACTTCATCCATGCGTAGGCATACGCGTAGTATGCAGCTCGTGACGCTTCAAGGTGAGTGTTCGTTTTAAGGGTCGACAGCGCATACGTAAATTTAGAGAGTTTTGATTTTATTTTTTGAACATGTTGCTCCCAAGTTACATGAGTATCTATTGTAATGCCTAATAAATTGAACTCGCTTACTTCTTCTATATTTAGCTTGTTTATAACAGTACTAACATCTAATTTTGATTTTTGTCTAGGTCTAAGTTGAATAAGTTTAGTTTTTTTCAAATTAATTTCTAAATTGTGATTTACTAACCAATTTTTGACATCCATAAAGCTTTTTACAACGTTTTCCCTACTATCGTGGTCATCCCTACATCCAAATAATAATGATACATCATCTGCAAACATAATACACGGTGAATTTTGTATGTTTGGTAATTCATTTATGTAAATAATAAATAAAATACATCCAACTACACTTCCTTGGGGTATCGACCAGTTTGTACATTTTATTTCAGATTGTACTGCTTTTATCATGTTCTTACCTGGATCGAAATATTCGAGTTCTACATACTGTTTACGGTTTTTTAAGTAAGACCTAAACCACCCGTGTGCCCTACCTCGAATCCCGATGTTGTATAGTTTCGATAATAGGATTTGGTGAGAAACTTTATCGTACGCTTTAGTCATGTCAAGCAATATACTAACGACATAGTATTTATTTTGTATATAGTTTAATGCCTCTTGAATATATTTAGTGATTGCTTGCGTAGTAGACCGCTGTTTACGAAAACCAAACTGATTTTTATTTAATAATCTATATTTTTCAATAAAGTTGTAAATACGTTTTGCCATTGCTTTTTCAAATATTTTTGAAAAAACGGGCAAAAGCGCAATCGGCCTATAATGACTTGTGTCTTCTTTAACTCCGCCTTTTTTATGAATAGGTATTATTTTTGCAATCTTGAGTCTTTCTGGAAAGATTTCCTGTTCAAACGATTGATTAATTAGTAGGGTAAGTGGTGACGTTAATTGATCAACACACGATTTGATCAAAGCATTAGGAATTTCGTCTACACCGTAGCTATACTTATTTGGGAGCTGCATAATAATTTGTCGCACTTCTCGCTCCGTGACCGGTTGAAGGTAGATGGAGTTCTCCGCGCGCTCAGTTGACTGCGGCAGCGGGCCACTCGGCCGAGCGCACTCTGACTCACCGATCGAAGCGAAGTAGTTATTAAACGAGTTTGCTACACTTAGGGGATCTTCAATAACTACGTTACCCTGCTTTATTTTAATTTTTTCCTTGTGTTGTTCGCTTTTCTGATTTTTTGTTACATTATTTACTATTTTCCACATAGATTTTTGTTTATTATTAGATTTTTTCATAAGTTTTGTATATTTATTTCTTTTGGAAGACTTGACACATTTTTTTAAAATCTTTTGATATTTGTTGTAATATATTTTAAGTGTTTTATTTTCTGTCTGATTAACTAATATTTTAAGTTGTCTTTTTGCTTTACATGAAATTTTTAGTCCTTTTGTTAGCCAAGTTATTCTTTTATTTGGTCTTATTTTGACACGTTTTTTCGGAATACAATCGTTTAAACTTAATTTGATTTGGTGATCAAAAGCGTTGTAATTTTCATTTATATTATTGTGTATTAAAATATTATTCCATTTAATTTCGCTTAATTGATTTTTGAAATGTAGTATATTTTTAAGTGTAAATAACCTTTTTTCTATGAAACAAGTACTCGTAATCAAATTATTCGTATTTATTGTGAAGGAATAAAGCAATCCCCTATGATCTGAGACGCCGGAATCAATTACTTCTGAGTTACTATCCAAATTATTTGTAAATACGAAATCTATACAGGATGATGAGTTTTTCGTTACGCGAGTAGGATCTTTAATTTGTTGCCGCAAGTTACACTCTAATAGGTAATCACATAATTTATTATAGTTCTGCTTATCCTTCTTCTTAAATCGATTTAAATTGAAATCACCCGTGAAAATTATATGCTTGTTATTGGCAAACCTTTTTAATTTGCTTATGATTTTATTGATGACGCTAAAAAAAGTATTTAAATCACGATCCAGCCTATGAATATTTATAATAATTAGGTTATGTTTTGGTATTTCTAAGGCACAACACTCTGTAACATGTTCTACACTCATATCCTTAAAGTCCGTTAGTTCTTTATATTCCACCCCGTCACGAGTTAGGATAGCTACACCACCTCCTCTGTAGTGTCGCCGATTAAATGACGTTGCAAAAGTGTAGCCATTTATTTGTAGATAGTCCATTTTTTCTAGTTTTATCCATGTTTCTGACAGGCAGACCACATCATATTTTTCCTCATCTAACAAGCTCTCTAAAATATGTAATTTATTATTTATACTTTGTAGATTTTGAACAAAGACTTGGAATTTAGTTGTCTCGAAAGGAATTTCTTTGGTTCTCAAAGTGTTGTTTAGGAGTAAAAGTTTCTTCCCGTTGTGGTACTGAGTTCTCTGTTCTTGAGTGCTGTTGCTGAAAGGCGTCTTCGTTCGGTTGTGCTTGTGGCAGCACGTATTCTTTGCCATCTAAATAAAGCTTGTTGTTTCGAATCACAGCATTTCTTCCATTTCTTCTTTCTTGAATCAAGATTTCGCGTAGTCTTCTCCTTATTTGTATAGATTTTTTATCCAAGCATTCTGCGATTGCTATGCCTGTATTTTTAAAGCATCGTCTATTATCCAATAAGTATTTATTCATTCTCTTGCTAATTAGTTCTACCATCACTGGTTTCCTGTACCCCTTTTTTCCTATTCTTGTTATATTCTCTATGTACCCAGTTATATCAACATTCAGTATCTCTCCTATTACTTGTATTACTCTGTCGTGTAGGTCGTGTTCATTTTCTTTGTTTTGTTCTTCTAACCCGTATAGTATAAATTTCTTCTTTCTATCTAAATCCAAGTCGATATCATATGTTGTTGGTTTATGACCAGCGCACATATTTTCGAGATCTACAATTTGTTGTTTTAAACTCTGATTTTCCTTTTCTAAATTTGATATCCTTTGTTCCAAAGCCTGCACGTTAGTTTGTTTTTTGTTGTTCCGTATTAATATTTTTTATATGTCCTAGCATCTCTTTTTTTGAGTCTTTAATAGCTTGAGAGATATCACTTTGTAGTGTGGTTATGGTTAGTTCCATTTTTTTGAAGATAATTTTAGTATTCGCTGCTAGTTTTGCGTCCAATAGTTGACTGATTTGCTCGAGGGTGATTGTGTTTGTAGGTTCCTGTGTGGGATTAGACCTGCTAGGGCCAGATTCATTTCTATTAGAAGGCAAATTAGGCGAGACCAAGGACGAGGAGGTGCTAGAGCCAGGCCTAAGAGTGCTTAAGGTATCTCCTAAAATGCTTTGGTTGTCATGTTGTTCATCTGCGGACATTAGTGTGTCGTCTAATAATGTAGATTGCCTTACTGGTGTGTCATCGTTTCTAGGTAGTCTTCTGGTTATTCTTTTACATTCTGGGCAGATCCAGGCCCTTTCCAATTCATGATACTGCTTTTTATATATTTCTTCTGTTAAGAATACACAGGTGTAATGGAATTGTAGTTTACATTTAATGCATTCTATTAATTTGCCAACATTTATGTGTTCATTACATTCTGAGCAAGCCCTCATTTTGTGAGTTTTCCTAATCACTGACCTTGCTGTTTGTGACTCTTCGTTCGCTTCTGCTTAAATTCGCAGGTACCTTTGCAGCGGCCGGAAGGTAGCTAGGTAATTTGTGGTTGACCCCTACACTGTGGTCGGCTATCTTCGGGTCGTGCTCGCGTTCTGACGTTACTTGATGCTCGGTGAACGGTGACTCACGCGCAAAAATACCGGCTATGAATTTGAAGTTATTTGGCTTATATCGTGGAAACCCGGCACTTTTTTACAATAATTTATGCTCAATAATTTTAAATAATTAGTTTTAAACAGTTTTTTGGTATTTTTCACTTCTAACTCAAGCAGAATTCACAGTTTTTGGGAAAACAATTTGGGACAAACGAAATACGCGTACACTTCCAACGGCTCTCGCGAGCATCTTCCAAATTCTACACTCTAAGGGGTGAAAAGGGGGATGAAGTTGAAACTCCTTCATTTCAAAGTAATATCCACAAAATTTATTATTTAGGCATTAGGGTTGTAATTCTGTGGAACATACATCACTATTATTGAAATTCCACCCCAAATTCAACCCCTTAAAGAGGGAAATCGGGTGAAAAAATCTAAAAACCAATATGGGTATCGTTTGTATGGTTTATCGGGTCGCTGATTACGAAAACTAAAACAATTTTGAAATCCAATGTGGTAGACGTGAAATACCATCATCCCCTGGGGATGAGGTTGGGGTGCGATAGGGTTGATATGTCTAAAAATCAATATGGGTGTCGTTAGTATGGTTTATCGGATCGCTGATTACGAAAACTGCAACAATTTTGAAATCTAAGGTGGTGGACGTGAAATACCATCATCCCCTGGGGATGGGGTTGGGGTGCGATAGGGTTCAAATGTCTAAAAATCAATATGGGATTCGTTTCTATGTTTATATAAGGATAGGGATAGCGGTTAAGACGGCGTTAAGGATAGGGATAGGAGTAGGGGTAGGGTTAGGGGCAGGGATAGGGAGAAGGAGAGGAAGTGGGATGGAGGTAGAGAGAGAGGGAGTGGGAAAGGGTGAGGGAGGGGGAGAGGGAGAGACTGCACGTTGTCTGAAATTCACGCGGGTGAAGCCGCGGGCACAGCTAGTTCATTTATAATCATGCATAATTACCTATAACTTTAGTTTGATTAAGTTTAGTATGAGAACTAATGGCGTACCAGAAAACTTGATCTTATTTTAAAATCTTACAAGAAAGTAAACATTTTGGAGAGAAAGTCGCTTGGTGGTCGCCTGATTCTTTGAAAACAGGCCAAGTGCATGTTAGGCCACGCAAAGTAGTTACTTTTGGATTTTTTTTCATAACATAAACTTTTTACCTCCCAGTGCTCAGCGAGGCCTAGCGCCTGATTGCAATTGTTTTTATTTTTTCGCCAAAGCTCATTGACTTTTCGTAATAGTTTTCCTTTTAATTTGTTTACTACTTCTGTGAATTTTTTCTTGACTCCAACAAAAAATTGTGCTTTCCAGCTAAATATTTCGCAAACAGATCCCTTAATTGAAAAATTATGTTCACAGACTACATATTAATAATAGGCCTATTTAATAACACCCCATACCATGGGGTAGACAAGAAAAAAAAAAACAAATTACCCCCACTTCACGTGTACCCTGAAAAACATATTTTATTTTTCAAGATTTTGTCTATTAGTGTCGGCGTGGACGAAATGTAAATCCGACCTAAATTACAGCTTTCTTGTACTAAGGGTCTCTGAGCTATGCCGCGGACAGACAGACGGACATGAGGAAACTTTAAGGGTTCCTTTTTGATTACGGAACCCTTAAAATAGTAAATTCTTACAGGAACAACAAAAGCCAGTGAGTCAGCTCGCAGCCAAATTTTAGGAACAAAAAATACAATTCAGCCGTATTTCAACATAACCTTACTAACGAAAGATGCATAATGTATGAGCCTTGATGACTAACAGATATCTTCCATTCCAAAGTTAAGAACCTATATCAGACACTTGGCATTTAGACATTCTCAGAATTTCTATAAAAAGCGGCTTCGTTCGCATTATACATGCCTTTGTAAATATGTAGTATTAACGCGGTGCGGTGGCTTGGCAAAACAGCTTTTTACGTGCCGTTCAAAATGAATCGGTTCGTATGTTAGGGGAAACCTGCGAGGTGGAATTTAAAGACCCCTGCTCATTAATAATGAAATTACTTTGTCGAAAAGGGCCCTAATGGTGGCTTTCAAATATACACATTTTACCGAGGAAACGATTCAGAAAATTGAGGAGTTAAAAGGTGCGGTAGAGGTTGGTTGATTTTACCTAAACGTTTACATTCAGATATCTTTCAAACAGATATAGTATATTACTATATAACTTTTCAGACTAACCAATTACACTTTTGGTCCCTAACGTGTCTATGATGGTAGATTTACATAATAGGCGTTAGAGAGAATTCTCAGAGCGTGTGATTTAATCAGTGTCCACAATCCCGGCAATCCTATTACAGCTGGCGGCTGGGACGTCTTCTGGAGGGCGTGTAAACATGACGTGCGTAGGGCGGCCGATTACGACCGAGTCCTCGCCATAAATATTACATTCGTCGGCAAATCTGGAATGTGCAGAGATGGGCCGCCGGTGGCGCCGCGCGGAATAAATTAGCAACCGAACATCACTCACTGACACGCGCCCTCCGCTCCGTCTGCGAGCACCATGAGGTAACAGCTTCAGTTGTTGTCATCATATTTTACGACCTAGTTTATGTAACTTTGCGGTTTACCCGCTTCAAATTAGCTGCTAATGAAGACCAGTCCGCTAGTGCGGAAAGGAAACTTTTTAGGGTTCCGATCCAAAATAGGAAAAACGGTACCCTTATCTTGCGACTTCATCTGTTTGTCTCTTACACCTTTTTATCTAAGCAACTACTCATGCTATCGACTTGAAATTTGAAACATAAGATTTAAATTGCTAGATTAAAATTACTCAACTTTATTGCAAAAGAAAGAATTAAAAAACATTATTGTATAAACTTAGATACGATTATTCGAACTAAACCAATGGAACACTTAACCTCCTGTCCCGCATGTCCTGACACATGTGCACGTGATGACCTTTTTAAAGCCACAAATGACGCAATAAATGTGGCAACGTTCTGGGGTACAAAAATTTAAATATTTCTGATTGATAGACACGCTAAGAAGAGGTAATAGGAAGTTATAGGAAGTTTGCACTTTATATTTTTACATACTTTATAGATCTATGAGTCTATTAGCAGGAGTTTCTTGGTTGAAACTCAAAATGTTAATGGTGTGATGTTTTCCACAACTTTGCTATAAAGCTAGCTTTTTAGGCACTCTGTGATCTCTTGCAAGATAACCCGTAAAATTTCAGATAAAATCGAATCGTCTTATTTCCGTCAACGAAATACGAAAGGTCAAAGGCCTTTACGGCACGGACGGCACTGATCGCAGGTTTAGCGAAATATTCCTGTGAATTTATTGAATAACTTGCGTTCCGGTTTAATAGCCTCCAAGGTTATTAATCTCCATGGTGACGCCCTAAATCCAAATTGATTCTTAAAACGCTCTTTGTGACGAAGTTCGTCGCATCTACCTTATTAAAATGATTCATTTCTTCTGTAGCCGTGCAATAATGGATGACCCTTAAAATTTATCTTAGGATATTTCCCGCATTTCATTGTTACCATTCGATGTGATTTCAGCGCAAATCCGTTTCAATGGGCCATTCACGTTTTTTTTAAAGCGGAAATATTTTTAATCGCCGTTAAAAATGAGCCTCCGTTTATTATTCACGTAATGGTTACGTTTAGTTAAGCTCCGCATAAAATATTTTCGTTTATTTTGACGCAGAAATATAAATTCTGGCATTAA
Organism: Athrips mouffetella; assembly: GCA_947532105.1. Classification (NCBI taxonomy): domain Eukaryota; kingdom Metazoa; phylum Arthropoda; class Insecta; order Lepidoptera; family Gelechiidae; genus Athrips; species Athrips mouffetella. The sequence goes on from OX383981.1 coordinate 147,955, forward strand.
TTTGGAGGCATTAAATGTAAAATTTGTGTTTTGTTAAATTGATGTAATATTTTTTATTGTAATATTTTACGAATGTGTTTACAAAATATATATATCTGAACATGGTGTGTGTCTGTCAGCTAATTGTACAAGGAGTCTATAAAGTTAATGGTCCATTAATTATTATGCTATCTTTTTCTTTCTTATCAAAACAGGAAGGAACAGCAACAATAGCAGAACTTTGGGCCTGTATGGAAGAACGTTCCGTTCCGTGTTCAAATGATAACATTTCAGTAAAATTTTATGTGAACTTATAGCTACCTTCTTATCCTCCTCGCTTTAACTAACGATCTCTCGGTGGCCGCACGTCTACAGGCTTAAAAATAATGGCGTCTTGCACCACGAATTAAAAATTTTAACTGTTATAATTTATTTAAATGAAGCAACGCGAAGTCGAGATGTCTCTTCAAGAACGTTATAGGGCATATTATATTTTTAACTGTGTTCAGTCACCGGCACGTCAGTGGAAACATTTGTAACTCTATTACTATGCCAAAAGATCCAAAGTGTTTCAACTGACGTGCTGTTGGGTGTACTGTAATGTGAAGCAAAAACCATTTCTGCCATGTCATACCCATAGCCCCCACAACCCCACATTTAAATTTTCCTCTGTTATGTTATTTTCTGAGCAAACCCTAATAACATTCCAAAAAAGCACACACACTATTTAGTGATTGGCCTAAAATGACGCATTGAAAGTGTGACACTTTTTTGAAGATAATCAAATGGATGTTTCAACAGCCATTGACCCGAAAAACAGAAGGAAAAGAAAAGAAGAAGAGAAATGTGATTCCCGGCTCGCGTCAAATTTTTATTCCTCTTTATTTTATTTACAATATTATCAATGACACCTGAAGTGTCTTAAATGTCATAAAAATATATTTAACACCTCCAGAGCGAGAATATTTAAGTCTCCCTGTATCTCTCCCTGCTACTCCGCACAGATAAAATATCTGCGCTGAAACTTCATCGTCAGAGCTAACGGCGCCTCCTTATCGAAACTCTCAGAAAGGATTAAAATTAAATGAAGGTAAAGTTCTAGGTTCATTCGCTACTGACACTGAAATTAAGATGTAGAAAGATAATTAACGGAGTGAGATGGTAACTTTACAAACTTTTGTGATTGTATTTAATTTTAATGATTTTTGTTCGTATCACTTACTCGTAATACGAGCACTCAGAACCACTGGTTCATGTCACTTAAACGCTAATTATTTTTAATTAAGTATTTAAAGTTTTCTGATTCATTCACTCATTGATTTACAGAATATTTTCGAACGTCATAACTTGCCAAAAATTGACAAAACATAGCGATTCAATTTCATTCATTTTGTTATTAAATAACAGCATTACATAATACCTAAGCCATACAAAGTAAGCCGTAAAATATATAACTTAAAATTATTTCATTAAATATCTCAAAAAATAAAAAACACAAAATAATCGAACTAAAATAAAATATCACAAGTCAGATAGAGTCAGTAAAAATATATATAAAATCAAATCTAACGCAGTTTCAAATACAAGCTTACTGCACTGTAAAAATAAATAGTAGAAGATCCAAGGTCAAGCTTGTATGGGGTTCTCTGCGCACAATCCTGCTGGGATGACACTTGGCAAGATTCAAGTAAATACTTATCCCACCAAAAACATAACTGTTAAAAAGGGGGCCAAGTTCCTATCGGCTAATTGTTTGCCTAAAAAAGGGTTGAAATCCGATCCAATGCCAAGTTTAGATGCACTTTAATATCGATCATAATCATCTTCATCAGCAGCCTGATCCACAAGTAAACTTTTGCCATTCCCAAGACTCGCCACCACATCCAGTCCTCCGCCTTCCGCATCCAGCCACTATCCGCCACCTTATTCACGTCAAAGGTTCATCTGGCCGAAATTCACTTTACCATACACCCAACTTAAAATATGGTATAGCTGTGAAAATACGCAGGTACGTTGAAAATAATATCTAAAATTAAATACTTCTAAATTTGAACTTGGCAGGTTTTGTACTGTAAGTAACACTTGATTAATTGTGTAATTAGATTTATTATTTATATAATGAAATTAACCTGCCAAGTTCATATTCAAAAGTATTTCATTTTAGATATTATTTTCAACGTACCTGCGTATTTTCACAGCTATACCATATTTTAAGTTGGGTGTATGGTAAAGTGAATTTCGGCCAGATGAACCGTTGACGTGAATAAGGTGGCGGATAGTGCTGGATGCGGAAGGCGGAGGACTGAATGTGGTGGCGAGTCTTGGGAATGGCAAATATTTACTAGTGGATCAGGCTGCTGATGAAGACGATTATGATCGATATTAAAGTGCATCTAAACTTGGCATTGGATCGGATTTCAATCCTTTTTTAGGCAAACAATTAGCCGATAGGAACTTGGCTCCCTTTTTAACAGTTATGTTTTTGGTGGGATTTCAATACTTTTTGTTCAGTTTGCTATATTATATTTATAGTAACTATCGCAACGTTGTTTGTATTTTCATAGTTTCGTTAAAACATAGGTACTTGTTTTCATGCATGACTAAGTCTGACCTTCTAGAAATACTACCTTTTTAATATTGGGTACATTAATTTTAGTCTGACTCGCACTTGCCCATTTTCCATTTTTCAAATTTTTCCTTTATTTTAATGCTTACGACTACCCCGATGCCAAATTTCAGATTTGTAGGTCTCACAGAAGAATGACCAACAATTTCATGCATAGTAATGACTATATCCTGACTCGCACTTGACCAATTTCCAATTTCCAAATTTTTTCTATACTTTTTTAATGCTAACGACTATCCTCATGCAAAATTTCAAATTTTCAGGTCTTAGAGAAGTATGACCAACATTTTATACATAATTTTGACTAAAACCCGACTCGCACTTGACCAATTTCAAATTTTTTAATTTTCCCATTACTTTTACCCTAACGACCACCTAAATGCCAAATTTCATAACGCTAGGACAATTGGAAGTGGCCTGGAAGTTTGATTACCGGTCAGTGAGTCAGTCATTAAGTGCCAAAATTAGCTATTTTCACGGTGATCTACTGTAGCTATATCTATGAAATTTGGCAAATTGATTCAGTATTAGTATATGATTATGTTGGTACAGTTTTATTTTATCTCTGTACTTGCAATAGGCACTAAGCTACAGGGGGTTCAAAAGTGGATCGAAACGGTTTGTGTTAATAGTGCACGGCATGCGCGTGGCCTGTTGCGGGAACTTGGCCTGCGCACTGCCGTGCGCTATAATGGTGCAACCAAGCAGAACGTGAGGGAGACGCACAGTGGGACATAATTTCAAAATATTTAGTTTTTCGCTAGGTTGAAAGCAAGACTAACTTACTTGAAAACTATCCTTCAATACTTTTATATGATACTCGTAGTTATTGAAGTCTCTACTAGTTTATCTAGCATGGCGACGCGGTGAGGTACGTAGCTGGCGACTGGCGCGGTCACAGGTGCTCTCTATTCGTATTCATGTGATCACGCCGCTCGATAGACTTTATTTTTTCCCTCTCAACTCCTTGCCGATTCATACCGATCCGTTTTATTGCTCACATATATTACCTATGAAAAGGTCTATATATTTTCTTTGAGTAATAAATACGGAATCAGGTTGGCACGTCTCTGTTTCTCAGAAACAGTCTCTAAAAATGCATAGAATTTGATATTTCGTTTAGTTCCAAACATGATGCCAACGTGTGTTTTGTTCTTCAGTGGTGACATGTATGAAAAGGTTGCAGATAAAGTTAACTGTCTCGTAAGAAAGAGTAAACTCTGGAACTTTAATCGATTGCATCGGTTCGATAGCTGATAGAGTATTATTTATACCTACAGTTTTTGCTGATAGTAACAGATTCAGATAAATTTATGAAGATTCTTAACAGAACACCTACTTATTGAATATCAGATTTGTGCAAAATACAATGCAAATAGAGGGAATCTACAACCATTTCAGATCGTGCTATGGCAGAGTAAAAGAAACGGCAAAAAACCACTGTAGCACGGCCTATGACAAAGCCAGCTTTTTATAATATGTTTCTCTACATGTTAACATCTGATCTAAGCAATCGCCAATCTTTAAGAATAAACCAATGGATGTTTTGATGCAGCTTTATCTATAATATTGAGGCATATCTGCCACTTGTTGCCAGGTCAGTAAAACTAAACTGCATGCAGAAACGTAGTTTTAGATACTTTACTAATTACATAGTTTCAACAAAACCGATCCTACTGACTGCGCCAGTTTTATTAAATTAACTTTGTATACAAAAAGATGGTTGAAAGCAACGACAACATTATGCCGTAAAGAAATCAGGCTAGTGTGTTTATGAAGGGGTCACATTCAGCTTTCATTTTCTTCACCAAACAAAATTGCGTCTCTTGACAGTAAGACCGTTAGATGAGGTGTTTGACGAAGATTGTTTCGAAGATCACACCTAAATAAAATATCCAGGAAATTCATTGCATGATCAAGAAAAAGAAAAACAATGTTACATGTTCCGTATCGCACCGGCTTTTGGCTAAGTTCTTATCTAAAGATCAGATCCATGTGTTTATTCAACTTGGATAAACTGGTGACGTCTTCTTTGACCCCATGAAATAATGAAATATATGACAGAACAACAATTGACCCGCTTTCTTTGCTACTTAGCATAATCATGTGCTCCAACTCTTGGTGGATATCTGGAGCCCATCAATATTGCGGGTTGGAGGGATTTCACAAATCCTTGCCCATTGAAAACACCCGCCCGAGAGACACATATTCAATAACCAGCTCCACACACCGCCCTAAAAGAATATTAGGCCGTCGTCGCGCCTCGAGCGATGTCATTATTTTTGTGTAAGTAGGTTTTTCCCTTATTTTTTTATTTTATCCATTGACACGAGTAATCCGTTTCGTTATAGTATAACGCGATCATGCTAGTAATTCTTGAAATTCCCAAACCAGTCCATAAAACGATAAGAGTAAGCCCATTGACGATAAAAAAAAAATCTTTTGAAATTAAATAAAATCATCCTCTCAATACTCTCATCAATGTAATGATTCATCCACGCGATAAATATCAAAATCTTATAAATCTGCAAATTGATGGTCCAAAAACGAAATACTTACAGATTTTTTTATTACAACAGGTACCTAGTTAAAAATACAAATCTGCAAGAGCTAAGCCGATAAACAAAATAATAATATAATTATTTCAGACACAGTTACAAATTAATGCATTTGTTTTGTGCTTTGTTCTCTCCATTATTTGTGTAGTATTATGTGATGCGTACAGTACTAGTATCAGCTTGCGCTATCGGATAGGATTTTTTTAATGCTTTACTTTCAATCAGGCTGCAATCACCAGAGCAAACACAGAGAGTGTGACTGCTGGAATATATTGTACACGACTGTTATTTATACTATTAATTACTTACAAGTGAACGTTATTGCAATTATTTATTTACTGATTAAAGTATTTTGAAAATGGTTCACAATTAAATAGCCAGGTAAGAAAGAGGTCCAATGATAACCTGGTAAATGCAACTAAACTTTTGGGATTATTGGTTGCACAGAGAACTCTGTTTATGTCAAAACTGGGCAAAAGAGCAGGTGGGCCACCTGTTGGTATGTGGACACTACCATTCAAAGCACTCAATAAGACTTATTAGTGGCATAACTTGACACTAATAAAACAGCAAAGTGCATTACCCACCTTGAAAACTAAAATAGTTTGTCTCATGTGCCGGTAAATTCACAGGATCCTAACTCTTCAAACCGGAACACGGCAGTGCAAACACTGCTGCTTTATGGCAAAAATAGACAAGGGGGTGGTATTTCTCCGGATAGACTTTAAACAGAAGCCCTACTACCTTCAGCTCTACCTGATTTAAATGAAATCAAATGAAGATCCATGCAGAAGTTTCTAAGATAAGCGCGTTCGGACTGGCGCTGTGAAGGACTTTAATTTGTAAAGTTACCCAGCTAGCATTAGCTAGCACCCCGTGTCTGTGAGCTTAAGTTGGACAATTTGTCTTTAAAATATCAATGCCTTTCTAACTTAATAAGTGAATAGGCTTCTTCTGGGTAAGCTCGTTCCATCGTCGACCTCATCTCTGTCTTCAAGACTAGATCGAGGTCAAGAGTAAGCCCATTTTCAATAAAAAAAAAAAGTAGTAAATGGGAGATGCTTCTAAGTACACTAGAAGCCACTTACTCTCTAGCTATATATATAAAAGAGCATTTCCTGACTGACTGACTGATTTATCAACGCCGAGCCGTAACCGCTTTAACTACAGATTTGAAATTTAGTACAGAATTTTATTGTACGTCAAAAGCGCCCCTATGAAAGGATTTTTAGAAATTCATCCCCCAAAGGGGTGAAAGTTTGTATGAATGTCTTACAGTTTTTACAAGAGATACATAAAAACATTATTTTAAGCTAAATACTACGCGTTTCATAATTTTTAAGAAATCACCCCGAAAGGGCTGAAAATGAGGTATAAAAGTTTGTATGAAAATCCTTCAGAATTGACATGACATGCATCGTAATTGCTACAACACAATACGGACTTTCTTTTTGATGAAATCAGAACAGTTACATTTCTTTTTGGTTGTTATGGTAGAGTTTACATCTTGCAACTTTTTAAGGTTATGATTTAAATAGAACCTATATATATTATCCACATTTATCAAGGTAAGAAGTGGCTTCACACAGAGCAAGTACTGCGTACAGTCGCGGATCGCAATAAATCCGTCGGCGCGACTCCGCGCTGCCGCTGCCGCTGCCGCCCATGCATCACTGTTCGCACGCGGAACGTGACCCGCGCCCCGAGCGATAAATAAAACTCGTTAATTGATCAGCTTTCTGCGACGCTGTCACATTTATTGTCATCACTGTACAATGTACTCAACATGTATGTGGATATTTGTAACGTTTGGTTCAAAAATCCCGTGAAACGTCCACTGCAGGACAGGGAGCTCCCTCCAGAATTCCAGCAAAAACGCGTGGTACTCGGGAGGGGATTTACCGTTGTCACCACGCTTGTAAGCGCTGCGGCTGGCGACCACTGTTGTTGGTGACCGCAGTATGTACGATAAAAAGAAAGATGCTGCTGCTCATACTCCGGTTTATACCCTTAGTCGCCTTTTACAACACCCACGGGTAGAGATGGGTTGGTACTCTTCTTTTGCGGCACCATACGGACGACTATTCTACTACTACCACGTTTAGTTACTGGATGGCTATCACGGTAGCCGGAACGTGTCTGCCAGATGCGAACCATTTCCTTTGCTACAAGAACTCCAGTGCACAGCGTGGCACAGCCTTGAAGAGAGTATGCAAATAGTACTGACGTTTCAACTTTTGCAGAGAAATTCTGCGTAGGGCTTCTCTCTTCCGGGCTTTGCGCGGGAACAACCATTGCAAGGGAAATGGTACGTATAAGGAAGACACGCACAACCGTAATAGCGTCCCTGTTGTTCAATCTGTTGTCTTGGCCTTGTCATTGTCTGTTGAGGTAGATATGGTTTTTGCCACAATCAAAACTTACCAATCTCCGAGGCCTCGCGAAGGACTACTGTACTTCCAGTGACCTATCTTCTATGTTCTTTGTTCCAACTGATATAAGAGAGATAGCTAAAATAATAGATGGTCTGAAAACTTTCTCGGCACCTGGTAATGATAATATCAGTAACTTAATCTTAAAACGTAACAAGTGTTTACTGGCACCTCTAATTGCTCATATTTGAGTATGAGTGAGGGAGTTGTCCCAGAAATATTGAAGACAGCTAATGTTAGCCCGATACACAAGGCGGGGGACAAAAAGAATGTATCAAATTATAGACCAATTTCACTTATATCGTCCATATCCAAAATTCTGGAAAAGTCGTAAACAAACGTCTCCTAGGATTTCTAGAATCGAAGCAATTACTGGCCGGGTATCAGTACGGCTTTAGAGCGAAAACTTCAACAGAGGACGCTGTAACATCTTTAGTCAATCTGGTAACTGACAAACTTGACAATAAGCAGCACTGTTTAGGAGTTTTTCTAGACTTAGCCAAAGCATTTGATACTGTTTCCCGGCCAATTCTGCTGAGAAAGTTGGAAGGAATGGGAATCCGTGGAATCGCGCTATCATGGTTCTCGTCTTATCTAGAAAACAGAAGACTAAAAATACAAATCAGTCCTTTCTTAAGCGACTTTAGACCGATACACTTTGGTGTGCCTCAGGGAAGTGTCCTTGGGCCTTCTCTTTTCCTTGTGTATATAAATGACCTATGTAAACTTAGTCTCAAGAACGCAAATATATTTACTTACGCGGATGATACTGCAATTATATTTCACGCCAATACCTGGTCGGAAACCAAAAAAGTTGCTGAGGAAGGCTTGATGCGTGTAACTAACTGGCTAAATATGAACTTACTTACATTGAACGTACATAAAACGAAAATGTTAAAGTTTCAAATAATTAATAATTCTACACCAAAGACACCCTTAAACATCAAGATACATGAGTGCGCTGACCAAAGGAAATGCAATTGCACGGCGCTTGATGAAGTGAATCACATAAAATATCTAGGTGTTATAATTGACTCCAGACTTACATGGTCTAAGCAAATTGAGGCAGTTAATTCTCGTGTTAGAAAATATCTTCACATTTTCCACAAGCTTAGGCGTATAGCCGAACCTAGCTTTATCAAATTAATATACACATCACTATGCGAATCGGTACTGAATTATTGTATTGTGTGCTGGGGAGCAGCTAACAAAACTCACCTACTTAAGCTTGAAAGGGCGCAAAGAGCTGTTTTAAAAGTTGCTTACAAAAAACCCTATAGACATCCTACCTCTCTCTTATACAGTATAACTCGAGTACTTACGGTATGACAGCTATTTATTGTGGCAGTTATGTTAAGGTTTCACAGGAATGCCTTATCTACATCAGTGACCTCCCAAAGGTCCACTCGCAAGCTAAAATGGCAACCAAAACCCTCAAGAACTGTATTTGCAAATAGGTGTTTTGATTTCACTGGGCCATATTTATACAACAAAATCAACACTATTTTAAATGTCGTGCACTTAACCAGTTATCCATGTAAAAAACATATTAATACATGGCTCTTAAGTTTAGATTACGAGAAAACTGAAAGCCTTCTAAAAATTTGTAGCTAACATTTACAGGAACACCATCTACCAACAAATATATAATTACACCATACCCTTATATCCCTTAGTCAAAACATACCCTCATGCATGTACAGTCAAGAGCACATCAAGCTTGACACATTGGACTTTGTACCGTTCATAATTCGATAGAGGTAAATAATAAATAAATAAATATTTTATTGTACAATATGACACAATACATGAACAGCATTAATTGATAAGTTGTACAAAATGAACTTAATCATAGTGGGAAAACCAGATCCCCAAACTAGGTAGAACCTGTGTTTTGGGAATTTTTGATGTTCCTCCGCAAACGAGTTGAGATTACAACTAGATCAATGACACAATATCAAATTGGCGTATTGCTACATAGGTAAAAAGAAAGGTGACAAATATAACAATAAAAACAAATAGGCGAACAATTTAGAAAATAGGAATAAAATAAACTAAAACAGCACAACATTGAGAAACTATTTTTAGATTTGAGGCACAACGGTATCAATGCAAAAGCACGTCATGAGAGAGAGACAAAAAGCTTTTCTGTTTCATCGTAAGACAAACCCAGCAACCACTCCCGCAATTTATGTTTGACTTCGTATTTCGACAGAGGGTGAAAGATTAAAATTTTATTAATTTTATCATATAAATATGAGCTACGATAATCAAACTGTCGACGTGCAAACTCAGTACGTACTGATACAGAAGGGCAGACCTGTTGAACCCTACGCTTTGTCGGAATGCTATTGTCTAGAGGAGTCATAGAATGGCGCCTCAGGATAGACCGATGTATATATAGTTGTCTTATAGTGAGAACCTGTGTTAAATCATAAAGTTGCCTAGTGCTAAAGTCACGTCTTTTAAATGCCATGACTTTTAAATATAGCGCGCTGCGCACGTTCAAGGCTAAGCATAGTGGTTTTATGGGTTCCGCCCCAGGCCGGAATGCAAAAAGTAATGATTGCCTCGCAGAGGCTTTGATAAACGTTAAATAATGTTTCTTTATCAGCAGTGTACCTGAGTTCTTTAAATATGTAGATGAGCCTTCGTAGTCGACCACAGAGGGCATTCATATGAGTATTCCAATCCAGCCTGTCGTCCAGAATTACACCTAAATATAAACTGATGACACGGCTGTTATAGGTAGACATGTGCAGTTTGAGGTGCCTTCAGCACACGTATGAGCCTTGACGGGATCTGTCTCCGGTGACGGTCGAGAGGTGTTTGGTAAAGAGAACCGCATTATATTAGTTTTAACAACATTTAGGGTTAATAGATTTGAAGACAACCAATTCGTAATAACTCGTAGCGACGATTCAACTTGGCGTTTAGCCTCTGCCCAAGATGAATCGTAAATTAACAGAGCTGTATCGTCCGCGTAAGTAAATATCTCAAAGTTTGGAAGAGCTAGTCTGCATAGCTCATCAATATATACTAGGAAGAGCGTTGACCCAAGGATGCTTCCTTGTGGCACACCAACGCTAATATTCTCTTCGCAGCTAATATGAGAGTCTATTTTTACAACTTGGACCCGATTGGAGAGGTAATCTCTAAGCAGTTTAAGGGACACACCTCGAACTCCGATACGTTCTAATTTGTCCACAAGAATGGGAACAGAGACGGTATCGAAGGCCTTAGAGTGATCTAAAAATACGCCATAGCACTTAAGTTTACCATCCATCTTTTTTGTCAAAGAATTTGTTAGATCATCTACCGCATCCTCAGTAGAGACTCCCTTTCTAAAACCATACTGATTACCAGCAAGAAGGTTATATTTATTGAGATACTTCGTCAAACTATTATTTAGTATTCGCTCAAGAATTTTAGAAAGGGAGCTCAGAACAGATATCGGCCTAAAGTTAGAGATATTGTCTCTGTTTCCATTCTTGTAGATAGGATGGACGACAGCTTTTTTGAGTGCGTCAGGGAAAGTCCCCGTATTTATAGCGAGGTTACATAAGTGAGTAATAGGTGGAACTAGGGTTTCACGCGACACCTTCAGGACCTTACTGGGTATGTTATCCCAGCCCGTTGCACGTTGCAGGTACGGCCTAGAGTCGCGCTGCGAGTGCCAAGCTTGACCTGTAGTTGACTGTATACATACTCACAAACATACATGCACTCAAACTCACAAATACACATACTCTCAAACACACATGTACACATACTTACAAACGCACATGTACACACATAATGCATTACATCTACACTTTTTATCTGCACATTTTTGTTTTTCGTTTTTTAAAATAATAATAATTTTATTTTACTTTTAACTAACCTTTCTTTGTATTCAGCGGAAGAGCGTTGACAACCCACGACACAGGGTATCCTAGTGTGGGTGTCAGATTGAATTGTAACAATGATGTTCTTTTTCTCAAATAAAGTATTTTGTATTTTGCCTTAGCCGGTAGGGCAATGATAATATTGTTGTTTTGAACCTAGAGATATTTTTAAAGTGCAAGGTTACTCTATATTTAGACCATAAATTATTATTGTCAGAGTTTTTTTAATGTTATTAATTTAATTGTTAGACACGAGACATGAATGTAGTCAAAATACTATATGAAGAGCATGCTTTCAATAATTGATACCATTTCGAAGCATAATCAACATCTTACAAGTAAGCTAATTAGTAGGCTCGCAAACTGGTGGAAAGTGGTCTTATTTATTAGTGACAAAATTTGACACTTATAAGATAGGAAAGATCACCATGAGAATTAAGATGGTCTCAGTGCTGGCGATTCAGTGACTCCATAGCCTTCAAACCAAAACACAGCAGTACAGATACTGCTGCTTAACTTCCCCAAACGGACATTGCACAAAAGCCCTTCCAGCTTTAGTGGGTGTTTAATTGCACAGCGACATACAGAGGGCTTACCTACGTTCCGTCGCTAGTAACGGCCGTGGATGTAGTTATCTCCATTGCGAATGTCCTCCGTAACGGCATGTAGCAATATCGGTGTCATGTCAGTTGCACCCGCCATCCGCCCGCAATCAACGTATAGACCTGGAGTGCACCACCGACAACCCTATGTGATCGAGTACCAGCATAACACAGTCTCTATGCAAAAAGGTAAAGAATTACTATAAGTCAGGGTTTCCCAAACTTTTTCAGTTCGCGGCGCACTTACAGGTTTTAGTATTTTGTCCCGGCGCGGCGCCCTATACTAAGGTACAACTTTTTTTCCCTTTGTAAATTTTGCAACTAGTACATACCTTTTAAAAAATCACGAGATGTCTCCAAATATTGATTTAGCTTACTGCGAAGCACAGTTTCGGACGAAAGAATTTTCAAAGTGATCACACACAGCGGCCTTTCTTCATTATTTACTCCTACTCCTATTTGAAGTAGATCGTGTAGAAGGAAAAATTAGTTCTGCTTGTTATGCTTTGCGAACGCTCAGAGATGAGCTTACAGAAAAACAACTGCTGATGGTTTATTATGCTTTAGTTGAGTCGCACCTGAGATACAGTATTGTGCAATGGGGAGGCAGCTATCAATACAATATGCAAAAAGCCTTTATCATACAAAAGAGAGCAATACGTATTATTGTGAGGATACCCCAATGGGAATCGTGTAGACCTCATTTTGTTAGGTTGGGCATACTTACAGCTCCTTGTCTTTATATATTTGTCCTGCTCGTGAACTTTAAAAAAAAGCTTATAGGACGGGAAACAGAAGAGGAAAAAGTAGCTACGATCAGTACACGTAGGCGGGATGTAGAGCGCAGCGCATTACCACAGCGTCTTGAAGTGGTGCGCCACGGCGCGCGCTACAATGAGGTGCGTCTCTTTGATGCCCTGCCGCTGGAGCTTAAGGGTGACTATCTATAATTAATTTTAATTTATTCGGTTGATTAGGTTTAAGATTTTGACATTACAATATTTTTTCTTTTTACTTCTAAATTTTCATCGAATATGATTTAATTGCATGTTTTGTTACTGTTTTGTCGTCTCAATATTTATTACAAATAATTGAATTATGTTAAATATTGACACCTTTTGCCGAGATATTTTATTATTGTAATTACTACCATTTAATTGCAGCGCCCTCCCAGGGTCCATATTGTGTTCTGTTTTATGTATTTTCCATCTTTTGTACCATATGGAAGCAATAAATAATTTGAATTTGAATTTGACATCACGCTGGCCAGCTTCAAGACAAAGCTGAAGGCCCTTTTGCTGAAGGAGTGTTTTTATTCCTTGGCCAATTTTTTTAGTTATAAGACTTGACATTGTTTTATTCAAGTTGATGTGACATATCTAACTTATCAATCTGACATTTTTTTTACGACACATAAGTATTATTTTTGAATTGAAATTGAATCTATTGTAATTATAAGTATTGTTGTTTTGTTATTAATTTGATAAAGTCATTAAAATCATTAATCTGTCTATATGTTATGTTTTAACGATAACATGTTTATTATAGGTAATTATGGTACTGTGTATATATATAGAACCTAAGTTTCGAACACAAATTATTTTGCAAACGAACTAATAAACTGAAACTGAACAAACTCCAAATAGCTGTCATCGTATTTGCTATACTTCCGCTTATTTGCTTCCCCTCTATTTGTAGATGCTTGATCAATCTCACTTGAACAAACTAGTGGTGACGTGTGGGTAGTGGGATGGCGGGCTAGTCAAGGCGCGGGAAGAGAGGAGTTATGGTCAGTTTCTTATTGGTGGACGGCTAGTGAGTTGCGCATGCATCCGCGAATATCTAAGTTCAGTTTCCGGAGAGTGGTAAACAGGAGCGCATTACGACGCTCCTGTTTGGGAACTCCTGCTATAAGTTATATCACGTAAATTTCATTCGGTTTCATCCCATAATGCAGTGATTCATATAGTTTAACTAAGCAAATTTCCTGAAAAATAAAAAATATCCATGTTTATATTTACTAAATATAAACATGGATTTACGGGTAGACTTATGTAAAACCTTTAAATTTGTGTAAAGCCATTTGAGAGTATTATGCAGGGTCTAATCTAAAAAACCGGCCAAGTGCGAGTCGGACTCGCGCCCTGAGGGTTCCGTACCACCACATAAACATAATTGTATTAGTTGAAATTTCAGTAAGTTAATGTGCTAGATTTTTTGAGACCGACACGCGCTTGACCAAAATTTTATTATTTGTTGTTATTTTATAGCCTATGCCCTATAAACATACCAATTTTCAAGTTTGTAAGTGTTCCCGTTTTTAAATAGAACTAAAACAAAAATCGCCTCAGCAACCATCCAACTTGACCCCTCTCTTATATGAATGTTCTTGAAACGGGAGCTCACCACAATTGGTTACCATTAGTTATGAGAAAAGTTGTAATATTTAATGATTTCAGACTTTTCCCATTATTTGTACTGTGAGACCTAGCTTCTTGCCAAATTTCATAATTTTAGGTCAACGGGAAGTACCCTGTAGGTTTAACATTTTTTAATAAATGTATGGAGATGAGGACATAAAATACCATATCTTTTGATTTCGTCGTTGTAAAAAATTGAAATTTTCAGATCTTGTGTGGTTCATGGATCCTAATATAGGGTATTAATTTCAACTTGATACCTTTACCCGTTCGTGAGATAAAGGGTCTTGACAGACAGACAGACAGACGGACAACAAAGTGATCCTATAAGGGTTCCGTTTTTTTCTTTTGAGGTACGGAACCCTAAAAACACAAATACCACCATTCATCTGATCAGTTCAATTAGTATGGGAAGTCAACCATTTTTTTCTTTCTTAAAAAGTTGTAAGACGAAAGTTTTGAATTAGCGTCCTGAATGCCCCTAGCCCCTAAGAATTTCATTTCAAGAAGTTTCACTAGCACGGGACCAAAACCGCGCTAGCGAAACCCTGGTCTAATCCTAACACCAGTGAATACTAGCAAAAATAGTACTTGTTCATGTCTCCAAATAGAAATGGTTAATGAATACAAATACCTAGGTCTGAGTGTAGACATACATTTCAGTTGGAAAAATCATATAAATTATCTCTGTAATAAACTAAGATTAATACTCGGAAAATTTTACAACCTTCAGTACATACTCAATAAGTCAACATTGTTTGTGGTATATCATGCACTGGTAGAATCATACATTAGCTACGGATTGATTGTTTATGGTAAAACCTTCCCTACATATATTAGCCAAGTCAAAAGAATACAAACAAGATTTTTAAAAATGCTAATCAGTACGCAAAGAAAAGCCGAATGTAAAGGTAATTATGAACAGTTGTACCAAGCGTGTGGGATACTACCAGTGCAAGAAAAGGTTAAATACCTAATAGCTATAGAAAATTACAACTCTGATGTACATAAAACAGAGAACATCTTAAGTAAGGCCCTTAGGGTGGACAAGAGATGTAAGTATATTGAACCAAGAAGCTATAATTATTATGGTGAAAGAACACTCCATTACATTGTACCTAGATTATTTAACACCATTGATTTCCTGCAAGAAAATATGAGTAAAAATGTTTTTAAAACTAAGTTAAAAAAGATGTTACTCAAAAGTTGTGTACCTACAGTTGAACAATTATAGTAATTTAAGTTGCATAAAATCAAATACGTCCCTACCTGACTATCAATTGCATGTTTCAAATAGTTTCGATGTTAATTTTTATTTTACTATTAAAAATTTTTCAAAACATTTTAATTTATTAATATTAATTTTAATTTATGTATAATTAATTTAAATACTTAACGATGTTTAATTAATGGATAAAAGTGAATGAGCGCAAAGCGCCAACAAACTGCATGTACAGTTTGGCGCAAGATAAATATGTAATCTGTACTATAATTTCTATGAATAAATGCTTTTTAATTTTTTTATTTTTTTTTAGCAAAAATTTGTCACTACTACAGTACTAATGTAATTTATCTCATCACGGTATAGACTAGAAGTGCTAGAGAAATGTGTCTTTGACTCCCTACAAGATATTCAACGAGTATATGATTAAAACTTTTAACCTTTCTTACTTTTCTCCTTAGAGACTGTCGGTAATGTTCTGCTGGTACTCAATCAGATAGGGTTACCGACGGTACCCGCTCAGACTAGCGCTGGCAGACGTGGACGGTTGTCGAGACGCGTTGATTGCGACACTCGACACGTCAATACTGTGAGCTTTGATAGGCGATGGTCGGGCTTTGGGCTACACTACATAGATAGATAGATAGATAAAACATTTATTCAGTGCCAACAAATACAGTAGAAGAGAAAAACATTTCTAAATTTACTAAAACTTAAAACTTTAAATTAAAAAACACAAAATAAATAAAAGCACTGAAATGGGCGACCAGCTCAGCGTAATGCTGCAGCTCAAGGCCACAGTGCTGATTTTCAGCTGGACCCTTAAGACCAGAGAACTTGAAAAAATTATATAAATTAAGCCAATCATTCTATTCTAAAAATTAATGTAGGACGATACAATCAAAACACACAAAAGGAACTACAAATAAAACAAAAGGAACTATAAATAAAACAAAAGAAACTACAAGTGAAACAAATGGAACTACAAATAAAACAAAAGGAACATACAAAACAAATTAAAGTAGCGAAATCAGTCGGAAGAGAACCAGGGTAGATGGAAGTTAAATTAAATGATCAAAAGTATTCTGAATTTGTAGATTTAAAACATATTCTTTAATTTTTTTCCTAAAAACTTTTACACACCGTAACTTTTGCAAAGGAGGAGGTATATTATTCCAGATCTTTGTGGCTGCGTATTTGAAACTACCCCTGAAAGCTGTGGTTTTATATTTAGGTACCTGTAGACGGTTCAACCGAATACGTGCTGTGCTTACATTACAATGCTTCAAACTATCCTACATATTTCCGATTCAAAATTATTTAGTTTCATGTAGATTCCTTAAAGAATAATTATTGGCAGTCATAACATGCAGAATACAATGCAAAAAGAACGAGTCTACTAACGTTTCGGATCGTGCTATGGTAGCGTAAAAGAAACGGCAAGAAACCACTGCAGCTTTGTACAATGTTTTCTTGTGTTTTTTTGGAATATCAGAGCACCATAACTCTAATTTCTTATAATGTTGCTTTACTCAGTCTTTAAATTATCTCTGCGATTAATGCCCCACGTATTATATTATCTGTGCCCACGTTGTCAGGTATTTTGTTGTAATATCAGACTCTACCTACCTCTCAGACCGACGAATGATGTTTTGAGTTTTGCTATGTGGTTGATCAAGTTTGTATTTGACTGATATTGCTAAAACTTTTTTGCCAAGCCACCTGATAGAAAGCGGTCACCACCACACATGAAGCCCAGTGTCTTATTAGTGGCATAACTTGGCACCAACAAGACAGTAAAGCACGTTGCCCACTCTGAAAACTAAGATGGTGTGTCTCGTGTGCCGGTAATTTCACTATTTCCCTTAGCTTTCAAACAGAAACACAGCGTTGCAAGTAGGTACTGCTACTATATGGCCGAAATAGGCAAGGGGGTAGTACTTCCCCAGACGGACGTTGTACAAAAGCCCTTCCACCTTGACAAATATATATCTAAACTAATTGGAGCAATCAGTTTGGAATAGCGTTTGAAATAATACTATAACAACTTACTGAAACTTGACTTTACTGTGACTTATCTACGAGATTTTGTTACCGAAAGAAATACCGTAATACTCGTACACCATTTTGATCTGAAATATTGATTCTAGTGAGTGGATATTCATGTATCTAATTCAAAGTTTCGTTTTATCTCAACGATGGGAATAGTTCTTACATTTCGAACCGAAACGTGCGTCAAAGTATTCAAATTACTGAAATAACGTAAAAGTTAAATGATACGTGAAAGTTGTTTGTCGAAACATTAGTCGCGCTACGGAGCTGTGATTCGGCTTGAACTTGGCAACTTTGGACCTTTTATCGCAGGTTGTCTAAAAGTATTTAAACAAGATAGAGACACAAGGTCTTTGGAGAATAACTGCCACAACTTTAATTTAATGTAAAGTTTTTTTAGGTAATATAATAGGTAAGTATCTACAACCATCATCATCATATCAGGCGAAAGACGTCCACTGCTGGACATAGGCCTCCCCTAAAGATTTCCATGACGACCGGTCCTGCGCTGCTCGCATCCAGCGGCTTCCCGCGACCTTGACCAGATCGTCGGTCCACCTTGTGTGGGGCGGTCCACCTGCCAACGCTTCGTCTCCCGGTACGTGGTCGCTACTATAGAACCCTCACGCCCCATCGGCCATCGGTTCGTCTTGCGATGTGCCCTGCCCACTGCCACTTTAATTTAGCGATTCTCAGGTACTTTAGTTCTTCTACGGATCTCCTTATTTCTGATTCGATCGCGCAGAGAGACTCCGAGCATAGCCCTTTCCATAGCCCTTTGGGTGACTTTGAGCTTCCTGTTAAGGCCCATCGTGAGCGGCCACGTCTCGGTGCCATATTATGTCATTCTATTCTAGGCCAGTGCCGCCGTGCATTGCCGGCCTAGAATAGAATAGTACCTACCGACCCATCTCTTCCCGTGGATGTCGTAAGAGGCGACTAAGACAATGAAATCCAGAGGATAGGCAGCAGCGTCCTTTTGTATATTGTCCCATCACACTGTGGGCGCCAACCCGTCTGCCAAGCGTGGCGACTATGGTAAAACCACCTAAAGTTAACCATGAACTATTAGTATACAAATTTCTAGCCTTATACAATTTGGTTAATAAGTAATTTAAATTTAAATTAAACTGCTATGATAGAGTTACTAAGAATGTAGGCTGCCCGAGCACGACCGAGAATCTGTGGCCGATAATCGGCCAGGAAAAGGATGGAGGATCCACACGATACACACGTCAGAGCAGGATGCCCACAAAATATCAGTCACCTATTCTCGGACGTGTTGGACGTGCCTTCCCACTTTACTTATTATCTCTATTAAGGCGTCTCTTAAGGAGCAGTCACTTGCCTTTGTTTTCTTAATAAATAAGCCCTTCACTAATATAAAATTGTCTATCACTACACTAATTTAAAAGGTTTTGTCCTTTGCAGTCTTCTATGTCTGTATTGTCAAGGATCTGATATACATGATGACGAACTTTACCATATTACTTAATAAAACTAAAAATATAGTATACGTTAATTTTAACGAATCATTCAAAGTTCCTACGCAGTTTCGTTGACTACTAACCGATTATATAGTCTGAAAAGCTAGTTTAGTTTTGCTGTACACAAAATATTGCAATTCATGCACTTAACTAGCTAATAAAATTTCTCCATCGTAGTTGTACGATAGAGAAATTTTCGCTACGCTTTTTTATCAGCAATCGGCAACCTGATCAACCAGCTACCTATTTAATATTAAACATTATTATACGAGTATTTGTATTTATTCCGGTGTTTTTGTAATGGATAAATACTCCGTGCATTGCGTTGTAAAGGTTCACGCAAAACAGATAGAACCACAAGCAAAGCCAAACAAAAGTTATGCCGTTGTACGTGGAGAAAAACCACACAGACATACAGGATTTCCAAGAAAAAGATGTGAATATTCGTGGGTCACTTTATTCAACAAATGAAAATATTCGGAGTATGCCTTGATTGCGCCGTACTCACACTGGCCTATAAAATGTTCCAGTTATAAGTAGATAGTGTTCATTGTTAGGTTGAACCGATAACCTAACGACCTTCCCCGCAATATGTCCGCTTGCTCTGATCGCCGGTAATGCAGTTGATATTAACCTGCTTTGTGACGCTATTCACAAAACTACGCGGAAAATGCTGGACCTTTGTTGGACACATATTCACACCGTGAGGGAAGAGCTACAGCCAATTATTCACCAGAGAGATGACGTCTAATGAGGTGTCGTATGGCGGTAAAAAAAATACAAAGGAATTCAAGGTCTTGCTCTTATCATTTTCGCGATTCACTGTGTTTTATCCGCACTCACTGATAGCAAAGAATATATAATATTACGCTAACGCGCTGATAGCCTGTGTTTAACTGGTAGTAGCATGTTCGTTCATGACTTCTGTATGAATTTGTTATTAAAAGTTTACAGGAACGACGAAAAATTCGCTTGATTATTTTCTTTGCAAAATGAAAAGGACGAGATCTTCAGTATTAGGTTCACGTTTTCAAAGATTATTTTCATCGTGAAATGTTCAAAAACTATAGGTTCATTATAAACTCACTTTGTTCCTGTTGAACGTGCTACACGGTTTCCGTATGTGACTGTACTCTGTACACTCGCACACAGATAAATGTTTACCCGTTTGATTGCCACGCTTCGAACGCGTGCCCTCCGCGTAATGAGCTGTTTATACAGACCACCATACGTGGCGCCACCTCATCAGTGCACACGCTTTTTGTCTACACCACGCGCTCAAATTTAATTTGGAACAATCGATAGAATGTAGCGGTCAATGGACAGGGAATGCTGTACAGTTTTTATATGTTGCGAAAGCGCTTCGCGTGTCGATCGTACTGTGGTATCGGGCCCAGAATGAAACTTAGTTATGTTGGGGCACGTCCGCGATGTAAAAAATCCAACGGTGTTTGTATAAACCCCCGGATCGGATCGCCTCCGTATTATAAACAAATAAAAAGTAGAGTGTTCCTCTGTTGATCGTGTATATTTAAAAACGATATATAAATGGAGCTGAACGAGTGTCTGTTTGTTTGCAATTTGCATACTAATAAACAATGTAGTCACTACAGCCTGAATTGGACGGAACGACACAGTTCTCAGTTTCATGATTTTGCTAGTTGATTAGTTTTAGTTCCTAAATGATATATTTAAATTGGACATTAAGTTTAATTGCGTAGTTTAAAAAGACAGGTTTTTATGTACAAGTTATAAAATACCTAAAATTGAATTTTATAAATGATGTTTTTAAAATATTCTAAAATATTTTTAAAATATTTTAAAATAATATGATGTTTATAAACGGTATTTAAAATATTCCTCAAAAATAAATTACAATAACAATAAACACTTGCTATTGGTTTTCAGTCCTTTCCATTAGACGAACTGCTACGAACAACTATTTGTGTCATTTAAGAGTTTTTTCGGAGAATCCTTCCTGTGCGCACAACTACATATTTTTCCATTTTATATGATTTCCCTATCAAACAACTATGTACTAATAACCATGTGCAGAAATATTCAGATAGTGTTATAAGATTTTATTTCGCGGTCCAGTAGTATTACAGATGCCTGCTGCGAGAAATTTGGCACACATATTAAACTAAATAGTATTTCGAGCCTCACACCACACTCTATGGCAGTAGATGTTTGGATTTTCTCCTTAAGGGATATAGTTTTGGAGTTACTCACATTCCCCAAAAATGACACTTTGTGTAAATAAGACCGCGGCCTCTTGGTTTTCAGATAGTAAACGTAAAGCAAAATTTTACAGTCGTTACAACTCCATCCCATAAAAACTCAAATTACCACACTAAGTAGCAGTTTATTACGGAACTTTTTCCTAGTTCTTCTCTTAGTTTAGTGTGTAATGAGCGAGTAAGTAGTTGCGGTCGCGGCTTCTTTGTGGTCTCAGACTGCTTATTATGTATCTATGCAAGATTGTTTGATATAATATTATATCTCAAATGAAATGCTGCGGCTTTTGCTGAGTGAGGCCCTTTTATTTATTGGGTATCACAGCACATGAGAGCAACCGTTTTTCAAATTGTTTGATCCATTTAATAAAGGTATTTGTTATTGTTTTGTTCTTTTTACCAGAAATAATAATTAGAAATGTGATTCTGATTTTGATAATAAGTAATATCGCTCAAAGTACTTCGCAAAAGTCTTTATCTGACGCTTCAGAGAGAAGGGCATGAAAAACATTGCATTGACTTCCAAGTTCGCCATTGCACATTGTGTTGGTGGTGGTAAAGTTTCTGTTGCAGGCAGGAGTGAACTCTAACTTACGGTGCTGGATATTTTGTGTCCCGATAATGTTTCTTTATATTAAATCTCATGAAGCCTTTACTTCCGCAGACTTTGGGCATATCTAAGTGTTGCTCAAGTTGTCAGGAATCCATTTATTGCTTTTGTCTCTCTACCACACAAGCTGATTCTCGGTTAAAATCTGGTGGAGCTATGGTTTGCCTGTCTATTTACGGAATGTTCACTGGGATAGATATGAGCTCGTAATTACAAGCATCTGTCGTTCGCATTACCTGCTTATTGAACATCGCTTTACCACGTTATGCAATTCTCTAAGAGCAAGTTTTGTACCGCTTTGTAATCGTCCTACAGCAAAGTGAAAGGAGTTGCACGCATAAGCGCATTTATAATTTCTTGTCTCGCTAGTATTTTAATGCGCCATTATAAAGCACTTATTTTATTTACTTAGCATTTGTGTTTTTAAAAAACAGTTAATAATAAACAGATACAAAGAGTACGACTAAGTATAGTGACACACCTGTGGAAATTCCGACGAAGAAAGTTCCGCGAACAAAAAATCTGTCATGTATGACACCAGCTGAAATCCCGCTGTATGTGTCATCATAACATCCCACTACAGAAAAGGGAGCTCCCTCCAGAGTTTTAGCGTTTACTGAAAAAAATTTGGAGGGGAAGTACCATACGCACCTCGCTTGTCAGCGTTACAGCTGGCACCATGGACCGCGGTTGTAGGTGACCGCTGTAAGTAAGATAGCATGATACACAGGAGGATGCTGCTGCCCATCCTCCAGTTTATAACCCTTAGTCGCCTCTTACGACACCCACAGGTATGTATGGGGTGGTACTATTCTTTGCCGACCCCACACAGGACGTATGTGTCATAGGTAACCAAAAAAAACGCTTCGAGCATAATAACCGGAATTCTCCGCGTCGTCGGTATTTGCAGGTGCGTCGCTACATTAATCAGAAATTGAACCGAAGATTCACCTCATTTATGAGAGAAGTCCAAAATTTTCAAATATATAGCGGTAGTTTCTTGTTAGATACTCATACAAATACAAATTACAAATTTCAAATTCAAATTTTACTCATACAAGTACAAATTCTATCATAAATTCTCGTCATTTTGTATCAATGCACATTAAGACTAATTCTGGAGGCTACGTACATTAATTTTTGTTCTACGACTTTTATACTATTTTGGAACTTTGCAAGTATAAAAATACAAATGTCAAAAATCGCAGGTTGTTAAACAAAAACTATGGTTATCTTTAATATAAAATACTTATTACTAACCTTATTATCCATATACCTATCCAAAGACTGTACATTTTACTAAAAACCTAAGATGATCCGTTTTCCATACAAAAATTAAAATGACTTGCATTCTTACGCGGGACATAAAATTCTGTTGAAAAACGAACGAATACTGCTATTTTTAGTTAAATTTTTCGCTAATTTATACAAAAATACAGTAAATGTACTGAAAGTACTATTTTTGTTAGCAATTTTTGGTTTAATATTACGATTGTGGGCGTGCGGTCAAAACTGTACGGTTGTGCTATGTGTGCATGTGTTAGTGATCGTACTCATGTAAACACGGACTGACGAGAGTAATTGACTTTAGTGGACATATGGAGATATTTTTCTTATAGAAATTGTTGTTAGGCATTGAAGTTGCACGATGAAATTTACGCGAATCAACTTTTTGCACATATATAGTTGGTAGTTATTGCATTAAAAAATAAAACCTTATATTTGCAGCAGTGGCTTCATCTAGTTGCGTTCGGGGCTAAGCTGGCCGCTACAGATCACCTTCAGGTTTGCATCCAGATACCTCAGGTATACGATAAAATCTGGTTTTGAGCATACCAATCTAAGCCTAACCTTACCGCAGTTTATGGTATAAACAAGTGTGTGCAGAGGGCATTAGAAACGTAATCAAAGGTTCCCACGGGATTCCAAGGGTTCCATTACCTATAGAACCTAAAGACCGTGAAAATGTGGCGCGCTGAATGACTTTCACGTTTCTAACCAGTCTTTAGAGTATTGTGATTACACCCCGCGTGACGAGTTTAGGCCACTGGCCGGAAGTGGAGGGGGTATGTGAAGTAGTAATTTTCTTGCAAATATTGCAACTGCGCATACCCCCGCCACTCCGCCCAGTGGCCTTGATACACCCGTTGATAGAATTTCGACTTGATTTTTTACAAGTGTACTTCATATCAGCCGAAAGATGTCAACTCCTGGACATAGGCTTACTTAGAAAATAATACTATACTAGTACAGATGCCTCACGTCATAGAACGAATTTGTGCCGAAAATTGTTCGGGCTATTTTTTCCATAAGGTATTTTCTTAGAATCAATTGATATCTGGATGTTAAAATTGAATTAATGTTATAGTTTACACCTTTACCTACCAACCTAGTAGTAATATTTAGTTTAATTATTAAAAACAAAAGGGACAAATGAATTCGGGCTAGTTACTCCGTCGAAAAAACCGTAGTACGGAATGTGACCCCATGCTTAGAAGAAAAAAAAACCGGCCAAGTGCGAGTCGGACTCGCGCACTGAGGGTTCCGTACCACCACATAAACATAATTGTATTAGTTGAAATTTCAGTAAGTTAATGTGCTAGATTTTTTGAGTCCGACACGCGCTTGACCAAATTTTATTATTTGTTGTTATTTTATAGCTTATGCTCTATAAACATACTAATTTTCAAGTTTGTAAGTGTTCCCGTTTTTAAAATAGAACTAAAACAAAAATCGCCTCAGCGACCATCCAACTTGACCCCTCTCTTATATGAAAGTTCTTGAAACGGGAGCTCACCACAGTTGGTTACCATTAGTTGGGAGAAAAGTGGAAATATTTAATGATTTCAGACTTTTTCCATTATTTGTGCTGTGAGACCTAGCTTCTTGCAAAATTTCAAATTTTAGGTCAACGGGAAGTACCCTGTAGGTTTTCCATTTTTGAATAAATGTATGGAGATGAGGACATAAAATGCCATATCTTTTGATTGCGTCGTTGTAAAAAATTGAAATTTTCAGATCTTGTGTGGTTCATGGATTCTAATATATGGTATTAGTTTCAACCTGATACATTTACCCGTTCGTGAGATAAAGGGTCTTGACAGACAGACAGACAGACAGACAGACGGACAACAAAGTGATCCTATAAGGGTTCCGTTTTTTTCTTTTGAGGTACGGAACCCTAAAAAGTCACTGAATTCACAACCACAGTCAAGAGGAAGCTACGTTTTCTCCGTACGTCATCATCATAACATCCCATGAAGCATCCACTGCAGGACAGGGAGCTCCCTCCAGAATACCAGCAAAAACGCGTGGTGAATTGTAGAGGGGATGTACCATAGTCACCACGATTGTTAGCACCATCATACGTGGTTTTTGGTGACCGCTGTATAAACGATGCCGCACATCAGTAGAAACACGTTTGGACCTTATAGCGTGGTAATAGAGTTGAAAAAGTTTCTACCGACGAGCGGTTGACCGTACGACACAAAGAAGGACGCTGCTGCCTGTCCTCCAGTTCGTAGTCCTAAGTAGCCACCTACGACAAAATTTGAAAATTTCTCTTGTCTGCCTATACACCCCACTGACAGACAGACAGACATCGGAGGCATAGTCCGTTTTTCACCTTTTGGGTACGGAACCCTAAAACTAGTACAAGTTGAACCAGCGCTACGGTACAGACTCCCGAAACCAGAGACTCCTTAAGGTTCAAGTGTTTCCAGTGGAAAGGTCAATTTTGACGTGGTAAAGTCCTTGCTCTCGTTTGGTACTAGATCGAGTTTGGGTGAGTCAGAGGGTTAGGGGGGAGAGGGATGAGGGAGGGGAGACAAGAAGAGGTGAGGGGAGTTTAGAGAAGTGATGGGGTGGTATGGGGTAGGGGTTCGAGTGGTCGTAGGTGGCATGGGGTAGGGGTTCGAGTGGACGTAGGTAGGAGCTTGACGTTCTCATAATAAACTTATCCACGTAAACTTCTTTTTATTCTCAATGGGTTTACTTTTGACGTCGATCAAGTCTTGAGGACAGAGATGAGGTCGAGGATGGAACGAGCCAGCCCATAACAAGCCTATTCACTCGCGACTTGAATAGATTCGGGTTATATGAATTCCACTCTCCAACTTACCGCCGTATCAAGAATACAGCCAACCAGCGATATTTTTTATAATTTCCTATGAGTTTCATTCACTGAAAGATGTTTAGTTTCGTTGTCTTATCATGCCCTTTAAATTTTTGAACAGCTGTTTCTTACATTCTGTACGTATGTAGCTTAGTTTTAATATAGAAAAAAGGAAAGGCATGAAATTCTAAATGAAAAATTTAAAGGGGCATAAACTAGTTTTAGATGAGATTATAGTGGTCTAACATCTTAATGAGTTTGCTGCTGGACAAGGACTTTTGTCCAGAATATCTTAGCAAATAAGCTTGGCATATGATGGAGGAAAAGTCATAGTCACCACGCTTGTTAGCGTAGCGGCTAGCACCATGAACCGCGGTGGTTTGTGATCGTAGTATGTAAGATAACGACGTTGCTGCCAATCCTTTGGTTAAAAATACCTTATATTCGCGTTTTACGACACCCATGGGTAAAGATGGAGTGTTGCTATTCTTAGCTGGCATTTTGTCAAACAAATAATAAATCAGTACCTGGGCGATCGAGCTTTGCTCTGTATAATCTTAACCAGAGCTCACTAACAGATGGCGCAGCAGGATTTCTGAAATGCAATGTTTTCAAGAAGTACTCAACAAACTGAGAATTTTTTTCGCCTAATTCAGACCGGTTTCTTTTAGTTTCAAGATCGGTATCGAAGTCGTAACGGCCGTTTATGAGAACACCATTTACAAATATAAATATTTTTTTTAATATACAAATATTGCTCATTTACCAGTATATGAATCAAGATGTTTTTATTTTTTATAAACAAAACTTAAAAATACCAAACATGGACAAAGAGACTGCATTGCGAATGTTCACTACAAAGAGTTTCATTTGTACTGTACACTTTATTTGCTACAAATCTTACAATAAAACGTCTGACCGGACAAAAACAGCATTGAAACGTTGTATTGTGCTATACTTGTTGTTTCGTATCGAAAATTGAATTTTGTTTTCCGCAAGACAAACTTCGCGTCGGCCAAGTTGTTTGTGCCTTCGCTGCCGATGCCGACGAGACCGACGCGCTTAATACTTGCAAAGCTTCAAAACAACTACTTGTACTGTGATACTCAGATATTAAAATCTGTTATGCTCGAGAAAAATTTGATACAAGTTGGGTACAAGAAAATCTATTGTTAAAAAGTTTTGTATCCGTGAGCTATTTTCATACAAGTACTAAATAATAGCCCGTGTGGTGCCGTTAAAGAACAGTACCAACCCATCTCTACCCGTTGGTGTTGTAAGAGGCGACTAAGAGATTGTGAACAGGAGGATGGGCAGCAGCGTTTTTCTGTGCAGCATACCATCTTACATACTGCGGTCACCAACAACCACCGTCAATGGTGCCAACTGCAACGCTGCAAAGCGTGGTGACTGTAGTACTTGCCCCCCACCACCCGTTTTTACTGGAATGGAGGGAGCTTAGTGTCTTACATCGGATGTTTCATGGGATGTTAAGATGATGATGACTAAATATAAAACTAAATACTTTTAACTTAGGTTCTTTTGATTGTAAAACGGTACTTGAAAAATGACAGTTTAGCAAAATTCTTCTCTTTCAAAAGAAAATCGGTCATCGATCTTATAATCGCATTGATAAATCCCTCTCAAGTCTAAGATTGCACTCAAGATCTACATTGAAAAAACGGAGAGCTACCCAAGATCAATTTTCTCTTGTTTGGCATTTTGTGATTAAGTCTAAAAAGATATTGATAGATTCAATAAAGCGTCTTAGTCAATTTAAATTTATGATCTTTAATTCAATAATCAAAGTGATACAATCCAATAAGGTCTTTGCAAGCTCAAATGGAGTCAAGATGCTTATTTGAAACTATCAAAATCTTGATTGGATTAGCATATTTTTTTTTCAGTGTATATTTTGTATGTGTAAGGTACATCTTGAGAGCCATCTCACACGGGATTTATCAATACAAGTCTTACCTTACGACCCTAACAATATAATGATTAAATTGAACAGTTTACAACCGTTACTAAATTGAAGAATGCATAGCGACCCTTATAGTTGAAAATACTAATAACTGTATTGTTTTATTAATTTCATAATAATCATAAGCAAAAAGCCTTAAAAAAATCTCTATTTAAACAAGCACTAAGGCATAAATTTTATATCAAACAGTTTATAGACTTTAAAACCAATATGCTTTAAAACCGATCATTCAGCTAGTTTTTTCTCTCACGCAAACCGTGGGAAAAAGCTACTAAAACCAATAAACCTCGACAATTAAGAGATGAACAGACTTTCCTGTTAAGAGCACTTGTCACAATTACTTGCGTATTATGAAAGAAAAGCGGTGTCATCTTCAGGGTGTCACCGTCGTCGCTGGAGGCCACGCTCTCATTAGCGGCGTGTTTTGGGACTCATTACTGCTCGTGTTATGATTATACCGTCTTATTTACGTCAATATGTTTCCCATGTTTATTTTAGGCTCATGTTATAATATTTATTTATTTTGACGATTTTTTTAATACAATGTTACTTGTTACATTTTCTGTTACGGTGGTATGATTTTCAGTACCAGAGCGACCGAGCTTAGCTCTATAATAGCCGCCTTAACATTAAGGGGCTGATAAGAGCTAAATACGCTTCACTTGAGCAGGTTTTTAACGAAAAGTGATGATTATAAGGCCGTGAAAATAATTTATGTGATAAGTAAGCATCTTTTCAAGAATTTGGCCGACTCCGAAACACGATTAAATATATTTTGTATGACATAAAAAAAAAAACAAAGTTATCTCGTTTCTCT
This sequence comes from Athrips mouffetella, assembly GCA_947532105.1. Taxonomy (NCBI): domain Eukaryota; kingdom Metazoa; phylum Arthropoda; class Insecta; order Lepidoptera; family Gelechiidae; genus Athrips; species Athrips mouffetella. The sequence continues at coordinate 176,982 of OX383981.1, forward strand.
TAAGTACCCATTAATCTATGATCCCAAAACTTTTACACATTATTCAATACATTATGCATAATAATATAGCTATTTGATAATTAATATTATGGGTACAGATTTGGAGAAAAATGCAAAAATAAGCGAAAAACGTAAAACAGCGCGAATCTGCCCTTTGTTAGAAAGGGAGGTAATTCAACTCTTATCAGTCCATTAAAATAAGCTTAAGCTATGCTACCCGCCAACAGATGGCGCTGTATGTTTCTGTCTACAAAGCGGTATTTAAACAAAAATCAAAACACGGGGAAAACAAATTTTCCCCGACATGATACCAAACTAGATCGATTTTTTGCTTCCGGAATCCCACTTATGATTAATTTCATCGAAATCGTTAGAGCCGTTTTCGAGAAACCGATTACTACTATACATACAAATATTGCTCGTATAATATAGGATGTTACTACATACATACATACATAACATCACGCCTCTTTCCCGTCGGGGTAGGCAGAGACCACAGTCCTCCACCTGCTACGATCTTGACATACTTCCCTTGCTTCCTGTACTTTCATCAATCCTTTCATACACGCTCGTCGGTTTAGGGTACTTTTAACCGGCCTTTATTCAGAACGTACTGAATTTGGTCCTGGTACGTTCGCCTAGGTCTTTCCCTTCCAACGTTTCCATTCACTCTCGCCTGGTAGATCTCTTTCGTCAATCTTCGTTCATTCATCCTCTCCACATGACTAAACCATCTCAGCATCCCTTTCTCAATTTTGGTCACTACGTCTTCTTTTACGCCACACCGTTCTCTTATCACACTATTTCTAATCCTGTCACTCAATTTAACACTAATCATTCTCCTTAGCGCTCTCATTTCCACTGAATTGATTCTACTTTCATGCTTCTTCTGCCATACCCAGCTTTCACTGCCTATCAGTGTTGGTACAAGATGTTACTCAGACCATGAAATTTAATAACTTTCTAATGTCAGGGGTACCCTATTATAGAAGCGTATACATTGACCTTTATAAGTTTTACTAATTTTCTGAACATGGCTGACATTAGAAGCAAGTTGATTCTTGTTTCTTATGTTGACACTGTGCCTGTCACTATTTTTCTCGAAAATATGTATATTTAGTTTAAATGTATTCCGACACAAATGTCAAAATGTTAATTTCTTTAAATTTATTTCAAAATGATTCTCTAGGCTTCATTTTATAAATTGCAAGAATGGCTGGCTTTGTGGTACAAAAATGATGTTTGCATCCTCAGCCTGACCCCATAAAAAAGGCCATATGACATGAGACTATTGAAATTACTGAAGTGAGCTCTTATTTTACAAGACTCAATAACACATCTGCTTCTACAAGACTCAATTTTTCATTTTTCACTAAAAGGTTTATAGCATTTGGCGTTATATTAGACAAAACAAATTTAACACACTTTGTTTTCCTTTCATAGCAAAAGATTATTAACGGTGAACTAAAAGTAACAAAAACGCAGTGGGCCACTTTCAAGCGGTGTCACCTTACCAAACAATAATTTACAAAGAGTTGTTCCAAAACACAAGTAGTTGTTTTGCATTGTACTATTAATAAACTTGAATACCGGCTGTCCACTGACAATTAGCCGCAGTCGGAGGCGCCCCGGGGGCGCAAGGCGAGGGGCGGTTAGATTAGCGCCCCCGTCACTCTCTCTATGATTTATTATCCAACTTCACTGCAGCCTCGCTACTTGGCCTAGGACAGGGGTGGCATCAATTTTATCGTGTTAATTAATTAAATCAATTATGGCAGTAATTAATTTCCTGCTAACATAAATTGAGTTACGAAGCGTTTGGTTTTGCCGCTTATAAAAAACTGTACTGCGTGAATAATCTTTGTAAAACAAAATTCTTTTTTTATCAAAGTTAAAGTAAATTTTATTTACAGTAGGTATAAAATTCTCTTCGCTTTACTATATGAATTCACTTCACAAACAAAGTGCCGTGATATAGGCTGCTTCCTAATTTCAATTTCTTCAACTGTGTTCCTTTTAGTACAATACTACTAAAACTCTAAAGTTTCTATGCGAGTATTTTTTTTTTCGTATTTTCACATACGTTCCTTAAGAAAATTTGATCAGTTTTATGACCCGTGTGATAGGAACGTAGTTGATAAGGAAGCCCTATAAAAATGTTATACTTAATATTATAATATGGGTGCAGATTTTGAGAAAAATACAAAAATGAGCGAAAAACGTAAAACAGTGCAAATCCGCTCCGTTCTAACACGCGCATTCTGTCCTTCGTTAGAAAGGGAGGTAATTTAGCTCTTATCAGCACCCCTTAATGCCTAAGATCTTCAAAGAAAATAGTTTGAGTGTTGACCGTAGGCGTTCATAAAAATGTAGAAGATGTAATTACATCTTCAATTGAACCGTGGTTGTCAAGTTCCACAAAGAATAGGTACCTAGATTATGAGTTTCTTTGGAAAATTAATTACAAGGTGAAACCCGATACAAGTTTAATGACATTCTCCATTGTTATCGGTCATAATCCTTTGTGATGGGAAAATTAGAGCAATACCACATAGTTGACAAGTGCTTTGCACTCGATCATCATGACAGCCCATGAAACATCCACTGCAGGACAGGGAGCTCCCTCCAAAACTTCGCTTGTAAGATTTGCAGGTGGCGACCACTGTGGTTGGTGATCACAGTACGATGGTACGATACACAGAAAGCCCATATCGATCCATAAGCCCTTAGTCGCCTCTTACGATCTCATGATTAACACGTGCTTTGCACTCTATATAAAGCACTAAACTTAAACAGCATCAGCCGTTGTCAGATGGGTGACTGGTAGCTAGTGCTTCGGACTTGTTGTCGTGCTTCGGAAGGCAAGTTTATTAGTCATTGCTTTCAGCTGCTATCAATTAATAGCATCGGTGGTCTAGCGGCTACAGCGTTCGGCTCTCGATCCGGAGGTTTTGGGGTCGATTCCTGGTAGGGACATACGGTCTAAACAAGAATGAATTTGTAAGAATTTTTCATTTGGTTTAGGACATTGCAGCATGAATCACCTGATTGTCCGATAAATAAGGAGATTCCTTGCTCCAGAAGGCACGTAAAGCCTGGCTACTATCTACTGAAGTACTAGTTACATGAGTCACGAATGGTTCAATAAATTTGACAACAGGGTGACAACCCAGACATAGTAGTCTTAAAACCAATTTGGAGGCCATAGTGACCTGATAGACAGGTTGGCCATTAACCTGGCATTGTCTTGTTTTAAATTGCGTTTAGATAACCCTCAGAATTGCGAAGTCGCTTATATTATGAAAACCATATCTATCCCTCATGGCTATGTAGGTAGCCCTAAATATTCAAATATAAACAACAATATTACTTTGTAGACAGCCCTAATTCTCTGTCAGACAGGATTACAACAAAACTTCCAACTATTAATACCTACAGACTACCGGCCACCGGCGGGCTCACAACGAAAACATGATAAAGATGATGGCGAACACAGTTTGTTTCGGCTATAAATTTTGGAGGATCAGTTAGATTTGCGAATGGATTCAATCTTCGGCTGATTTTGTATCCTTTGTAAAGTTAACGATCGACACTTTTACTGATACTCTGTAAAAAGCATGGACGAATAGTATGAAGAGAATAAAGAATAAAAAAAAATAGCCAAGTGCGAGTCGGATTCACGCACCGAGGGTTCCGTACCACTAAGGTAAAATACCGTCTTAGTTATGGACACGCAGTCGCGCAGAAGTGTATTAAATTGGTGCGAGTACGAATACGTACGCGTTGTTATTCCATAGCTTATTGCCATACCAATTTTCACACTTGTATGTGTTTAATTAAAATTTTATATAATATTTGATACTGTTAGGTTTAAACTAAAATTGTGATAAAATGAAATAATGATATAATATGTTAATTTTAAGCACCTAACTAATATTGCATAATGCCCAAACAGCGTTTCATGTAGAACTTTACACTAGCAATAAGACGCACTTATACTCATGGAGGCAATTAATAAATGAATGAATGTGTTCCCGTTTTTACGATTCAGCTATAACAATATGTTTAAAAACATGTTTTTAGTAGGGGAGCCCCCCTTAATTTAAAGTTAATTTTATTTTGAGTTGTTATAACGAAACAGAAATATATATTCTGTGAAAATGATAACTGTCCAACTATTACGGTTCATGAGATACAACCCGCTGACACACAGACAGACAGAAATTGGAGGCATATTAATAGGGTCTTACAAATTATGTATACAAATATTGGTCGTTTAATAGCATAGGATTATAATATGGCAACTGTGTCTGGTTTTCTTTCTTTTTGGGTTGATCGCTGTGTGTTAAAACCATAGGCCTCGTCAAAACCATTATACTTGGCAGCTGTCTCCGTATTATTCATGCATCGTCATTGCATATTTAAGTGTGCGGTAATCATTAATCATGCCGTTGGGCCCGGCTATATACGTAAGTAGTCATTGATGAGCCATGTCAAAGGTCTTTAGCGGCTCAACAACTCTGACACCAGGGTTTGCGAGGTCGGTTATCGACCTTACAACCGACACGATATGATGATGATCATTACCATTACCATGACCATTCAAAATTCAAATTGACTTATGTTTATTGTATCAACCCTGTACATTCAAACATTCGCATCTCTTTTTCACACGATGGCGCCACTTTGTTGTGAAGCCATGGACGTCATTAAGAGTTTAATATCCAACAACGGTCTGATTTTATATATATTTTGTCCCGTTAAGAATGCAGTAAGTCATTAATGCAAATGCAAGATAAAGGCGTATTCACAATGGAGTAAAAATGCAAAAAAATATATATTTTTTATTTTATGTTTATTGATTTTTTTAAGTATTTTAAGAGACGCACAAAGGGAACATAAAAAACATCACGCCTTGTTCCCGTTGGGGTAGGCAGAGACCACAGTTCTCCACCTGCTACGATCTTGACATACTTCCCTTGCTTCCTGAACCTTCATCAATCCTTTCATACATGCTCGTCGGTTTAGGGTACTTTTAACCTGGCCTTTATTCAGAACGTCCTGAATTTGGCCCAGGTACGTTCGCCGAGGCCTTCCCCTTCCAACGTTTCCATTCAATCTCGCCTTGTGGATCTCTTTCGTCAATCTTCCTACATTCATCCTCTCTACATGACCAAACCATCTCAGCATCCCTTTCTCAATTTTAGTCACTACGTCTTCTTTTACGCCACAACTTTCTCTTATCACACTATTTCTAATCCTGTTACTCAATTTCACACCAATCATACTCCTCAACGCTCTCATTTCTACTGCATTAAATCTACTTTCATGCTTCTTCTGCCATACCCAGCTTTCACTGCCGTACATCAGTGTTGGTACCAAAACGCCTCTATGAACAGCCAGAACAGGGCTTTTTTCAAAAGCTTTTTTCAAAGGGAACAACGGCTTTTTTCAAAGGTTTGCCTTCAGTTATTAATTGTGCATTTGAGTTTACACTTTTAAGCGACTTGATTGGTCACGGCGCTTGGCTACCAGCAGCGAAAAGCGATGGCTCACTGTATTCTTACAATGGACATTCTTAGTCTGCATTAGGCTATCTTAAAATTGTAAGCTTGAGCTTGACAACAGACAAAAATGTTAATTGCCGCAGTTTGATATACCTCTCCTAAGGTATTCTGCGAACACTGCGAGCATGGAGTCAACTCTCTGTGAATTTTGTACGCATCACGTAGACGCACGTCTAAAATTCCATACATATATTACATATATATGAACGTTGCGTCACATCTGCATATACAGCGCACTTTATTAAGCGAATAATGTAGCGAGTGGCAGCTGAGTGGTTGGTGTGATGGGTGACACGCGAACTACGATTACGAGTTCAATTATACATATTTCAAATGAAAACCTATTTTTAAAGGTGGAAGGGCTTTTGTGCAAAGTCCGTCTGGGGAAGTACCACCCTCTTCGGTAGAAACAGGTTTCTGTCGAAAAGCAGCAGTGATTGTACTGCTGTAATTCGGTTCGAAGGGTAAGGAAGCAAGTGAAATTACTGACACAAAAGACATACTATATTAGTTCTCAGAGTGGGCAACCTAATAAGACAGTCAAGCGACTGTCTTATTAGTTTAAAATTATGACACTAATAAGTCAGTGGGTGCTATGGGCGGTGTCGACCTCTTACAATCAGGTGGCCCACCTGCTCGTTTGCTCACTTGTGACATAAAAAAAACCTTTTTACTACCAGTTGTAAAAATATATTTTTAAGTTTATTTAAGCCTCTCTAAAATATATCGAAGATATTTTCTTAATGGACAAAACAGCTGCCGTATTCTGAAGTGAAACTACGATAATATCGCGCCGATAATGAGTCTATGGTTCGGCCTTTGACAAAGAAATTCCCATACAAAGTAAATTTGATAGTATTGAAGCTCCGATAAAACTACGGAATACGCACCCAGGTAAGATCAAAAGTAGAATCTAAAGAAAGTTTAAATAATAAGTGCCTTTCTGACTTAATATTATTGAACACAAAAAATACCTATGAACATTGTTTGCAAAGAAAAATGGGTTCAGACTTATTCACTTTCAGTGAAACTGGTATATTTTGGATAGATTGACTTTAATAAAGTGAAGATGTAAAGAGAAATAAATAAATTATTGCTTATACAAAGCTTAGAATAAACGATAAACTTTTTACATTATTTTTCATCTGAGCTCATTTTAGGGTTAAAAAAAAAAATGTCATGACTCATAAAAAATATCAATTTTGTTTGTTGAGGCACGCTTACTTGTAGCAAGTCTGCACACGTAGCATATCCACAATCCTCTTCATTATTCTCTCCTTACATTTAATTTTGTACTTAAGTAAGTATTCTTTTACGAACGCTGAGACAAATCTGTGCGTGAAGATAGAATAAACTCAGTGAATGCGCGCAAACTCGCCACGATATAATGAGCAATCGCGTAGCGATCCGACTACGCTGCTACGAGGGAGCTACGAGCTACGGGCTACGAGCATCAGTACCTCCGCGGCTCGCTTACGACGCGCACCGCCGTTAGCGTCCGTTACTCCGCGTATTACGTACTCTTGCCAAATTAGTTCGTAAATAATTGTTGTGATCCCTTCATCCGAATACCTCTAAGTCTTGTGACAATAGTTATTGTAACGTAGAATAAAAGTTCTGTAGTTTATGTCCAATTGTTGTTAAGAAGTTAAAGTGTTATAAGAAAATGTTTGAGATGAAAAGGATTTGTCATTTTATCTTCAGACTGCTGTTCCTGCTCGATGGTGAGTTGTAGAAACTTTTTAAACGATAAATTTAGAGTAAATTTGTCCTAATTTCTGAAGTAACAGATAATTGTGACCTTTGGGGATCTGTTACAACTTGTAAGCTGAGACGCTGTGAGTTGAAAATTATTGTTAATTGGTGAGAACTCAGAGATAATTACAGAAATAACTTTGCAAATTCTTCGTTGTATTTCTTAGACTAAAGGTTATTGATGATATGATGGTTATGACACTAAAAGCGGTGTAGATTTGACGGAAAAAATATCATTGTTCTACAAACTTGTTTTTTCTGACAGTTTAAGCTTATTGCTTTAGAAATAGCTGCAAAATGTGTTGATAAGCGTGGAACTTTACGAAAAAACGGATCGTAGATTATTTATAGAACAGAGGAAAAATATGACAATCATTTAAACTTTTAAGAAAACACTAAATTTACCGACTTTAAATAAGAATAAATCTAGAGCAATAACAATGTTTTAGATAACATACTCTTTGGTTGAATATTGTTGTCGTTATATAACATATACGATAGTAGTTATAATCTGAAATAATTTAATCAATATAATAATTGAAGACGAAGGGGTAGCTACGGCCCTGAGTCAAGTCGATTTCTACAATCGCAAACGCTAGTAGAATAGAATGAAAGTGTATGAGATTGACGCACAGACAAATGAAATGTTACGTGACAGCTTATGTCAATCTTATACATTTTTATTATATTCTATAGCGTTTGCGAAAATAGAAAGATTTTAGTCTCAGGGCCACGGGTATAATTATTTATTTTTATCTAGGTTATGTTGTACTGACTTGTTCGCTAATTGACCGACCATTTGACTGTCCATTGTAGTGCAGTGTATTGTCCAACTTCGATATTGGCAGAATTATCTTTGCTGACAGAAGCTATATTACAAATTTTTGATTTGATAATTCGTAATTAAACTGGGATTATGTTTTTTTTAATTCATGTGCGAAAATTTGATACAAACCAATTTCAGACCTAAATAAAGTATTCGTTCAAACTCCTTATAACAATTCTCAATAAAAAAAACGACTAGTTGTTACCATGACTATGTCCTCATAGAATTTCGTAGGTTCATAAGAGGGCGGAGTTTCGCAAAATCCTTTCTTAACGGATGTTTAAAAAGTTTGTTAGAAGAACTATTCGTGTATCAGATTTCAGCTCAATCCGATCAGTGGTTTGAGATATGCGTTGAAAGATATGTTACTCAGTCACGGTTTACTTTTAAGGACAGTCACAGTCAAAACTCATAGTTGGTTGAAACTAATTTTGACTAAAACTCATAAACCGCAAGTCAAATTTTGACTAATTTTCGTAACTACTTTTGACAGCAAAAAATTTACAGAATTATTTTAGTAATTTTTTAAGGTCCGTTAAGTAAGGCAAAAATAACTTTACCGATCCTGAACGGGATCAAATTGAGCAGAAGCGAAAATGCGCTACAAGTCTTTGCTTTTGTAAAACAAAACCATATTTGACCGGTTTACATTTAAAAGCAGTTTTAACAAGTTATGACTTTTAACCGTAAAATTATATAGAAATTGTCAAATTTACGATACAATAAATAAAACAACCATCTATCTTCTTAAAGCTAGTACCGCAAGCCCTCAAATTTCCGCCTCCGAAATACAAAGTCAATTACGACGCGTCGGGTAACATTCGTGTCAAAATAATAAACCCGGGGAATATTGAATTATCCACACCCACCTTCTGTGACGGGGGGAAGTACTCTATTCTGTCGTTAATACATTAACGTTTTATCGGCACATAAAAGCGATCTTTGAAAAGCTGTTTGCGACAATACGCTGGCTAACACGTGCTAAAAGCTTTCATCGAACGGTTCCAGACGTGGAGTACTCATCTTGGAATGGGTGCCGTTTTATCTATTGGTGTATGACGGTATTACTCATTCAGTTAAGTATACATACATAGCATCACGCTTCTTTACCTGTAGTGGGGTAGGCAGAGACCACAGTCCTCCACCTGCTACAATCTTGACATACTTCCCTTGCTTGCTCCCGTTTGAGTGAACCGATTGAAATGAAACAAAGCTTATTTAATGCACGAAAGTAAGTACAGTTCGATAGTTCTGTCAGTTAGGTTCAGTTGTTTGTGTAAACTGTAATATCAAATAATTCCACGCGAAAAAAGTCGTGGGCGCAGCTAGTTATCTAATATTTTTTATATTACGTCTGATTTACAAGGTCGGTCCTTACCCGAGATTTAAATTATCGATACCAAACACCAAAATAATTATGGATTCATAACATCTAGAAACAGTTTGTTTGTGGAGACTAAGTAGATTAATTAAACCTTATTTAGATCCTTAACAAAAACAACGTGTTTACCAAGTGCGAGAGCCTAAGACAAACAGGCGCTTGATATTAGTTCATAATAATCTCACTCCCGCTCTCAGCCGCACGAAGACACCTCCTGTATATCCCGGACGTTGGGCACATAAACTATCTGCGGTACATAGACATACCTGCCTCAAAACTTAGTGATTACCTTCTCTCTGCCTAGACTAGTAGAGAAGTAAATTATGATAAGAGCACAGTAAAAAGAATAATGGTAAAACATACCTCATTATAGAGTGGCATGAATCTGTTGGCAGGTAAATAAAATCGGAACTGTCACTATTATATATTTGCTAATAAATCCATCTCGCTCTGTACCACCCTCGCTATCTGTTTCTGGCCTTTGAATTATTTTTTTTTAATTAAAATTTGTATTGGTATTTAAAGTGAAAGATGCCAAGTAACTGAGTATAAATACAAAAATAACATAAGTACACACCGAAGAATAAGGTATTGAGATCCATATACATTATATAAATGCTTACCTGTACCAGGAGTTCAACCTAAAATCTTTTGTTAAGCAGACAGAGTCACTTCTAACTATACCATAACGGTCGACTCATTTGAATCGTAACCTTACTTTTAAGCCATTATGGTATGGAATTCTGTGATGAATTATGCAACATAACCATTATCATAGCTCATAGAAACATCAGATAATATTAATAGCAAGGTAGCCAAAAAAACAAAGGAGATAGGTAGAAATAATAATTAATTCATGAAATAAACATGGTAGTAGGAAATGAGCCGGCGTCCTCGCTGTGAGACTGGCCGCCCGAAATGAGCCGGGAACGATTTATTATGTTTTAATTTCCTGAGGCAGAAAGGTTGTGCCGTCTTTAATATCGTTGTTTGCATTTCGAGCGATCATTACCAACCTCTCTAATATTAAATTCGACACCTTTTGGATAACTAAGTACTGTTGGTATTATTAAACAGTATTCTTAATACGACCTAGAGGAAAACTCTGGCGAAGCTACTTCGATCAAATAAAAGTTGACATCATGACTGGAAGTTACTCCATCGATAAGAGCCAAGCTCTTAAATAAAAAAAAAGATTTTCATTTTTTTTTATATAGATAACGAAAGGAGTAAACATGTATCTATTAATTCATATAATGTATTTGTCTAAAACGTGTGAAGTGTAATAAAGCTTTCTATACATGACTATATAATGACAAAGAGGTATGGTACTCTGATATTCCAGCGAAACACAAGAAACACATTGCAGAAAGCAGACTAATACAGTAGGCCATTGTCACTATTGTCAGGTCAAATAATTAGTAACAAATATAATTCTGAAAGAAAGCTGCAGAGTCTGGTCTTAACTAGGATACCTGTGTTTTAGGTTTCCAGGAATATAAACGACTGTTACTCAGACGTAAAATAAAACAAATCATCTTCTCTCAAGAAACATAATATCAATAAAATCAAAATGCGCCATCAGCTGATGCAATATTTTTATGTCGACCTATAAGTATTCCTTGAAAAGCGTTTGCTTTCGGTTTCATATTCTGAGAGAGATGCGGTGCACTATTTTAGGAAGACCCCATATTTAAATTTATACTTTATACTCGACACAAATTATACAGATAGTAGGTAAACAATCGCTCAGGAAATCAAATACTACCAGCAAAGTTGTTTGTCTAAGAAATAAGGAATTCAAACATTTGTTTACGTATTTATGTTAGGGAGTTACCGGCAAACAATTCTGCAAGACCTGCTTATGATGTGGTCGCTTCAGTTTGAAGCGTTAGATATTTATATGCCAAACTTGTTTTTAAGTGGTACTTTTGTACTTTCATTACCATTGTGACCCAACTCTGTCAGAGATTTCGCTTCCAAAGTTTTTGTTATCTAGGTACTTAGGGTGGGATGCACCATTTTACGTAACTGTAACCGAATATACGCGTCTTGCTCTCTAGAGGGTGGAGAGAGCAAGAGGCATATATTCGATTATGGTTGAGTTTGATGGTGCATCCATGGAATGTCAACCCATACAGGTCTCCTAGTATAGACACCAGTCTTTCACATAGATGAACTTTACTAGTGTGTCTTACTTATCCATACTATACGGTAGTGAGAGAATAATAAAGTTTTTTGTATTTGTATCGGAACCAATGGCTGGAATAAGCCTTCCGAAGTACGAAATCTTATTTTTCAGACAATCAGGTGATTCATCTTGACACCCTGCCGGGATTCCAACCCGAGATCTCAGAATCGAGAGCCAAACGCTCCAATTACTGCACACACTAAACTACTCTGAGAACTGTTTGAAAGGAGATTTTACTGTTTTTGGTGAAAATCCATTAAACTCTTAACCAAGAATTAAACAGACTATAATTTGGCTGAGGGGTACTCCGTAAATTTTGTGTTTTGACAGTGGAATTAATTACAGTCATGATTTATTAATGTAAGTTGTACATTCATTGTATTTACAGCGCTACTTAAGTTCGCAGCTCCAATATTTTTAAAATATACGGATCTCTGGGTAAAATGTTATTAGTCGTAAAAAGAAAAATACGAGTAAAATGTCGGAGCTTGAGTAAAAATTTGAGATGGCTATAATGAAACAGAAAGCCACGCACGATATAAGAGATACAACGTGTTAATTAAATAACGCAAAACCTCTCGGGTGGTGGCTCTGGACAGTCATGAAACTGAACAATTTTTGTTCAACGACTTCAAAAATTCGCAAAAAAATATTTTGCTTTTTCATATAAATTGGCTATAAAGGACCAATTTTTGTTTTTTGCGAATTTTCAAAAGTCGTACGAAACGAAATACTTATTGAACTTAATTACGTGCAGAATAGAATTAAAATGCAGGTAGAGCGAGTCTTTTAACGTGCCTTCCGAACTACGGAAACGTTCTCGTTTTATGCCATATCCAACAAGATCACGGACATAGTTTTGTAACCGTATATTATATAATAAATTAAAGCTAATAAATTAACTAAAGGTATGGCCCGCTGGATGCGAGCAGCGCAGGACCGGTCGTCATGGAGATCTTTAGGGGAGGCCTATGTGATGATGATGATGATGATGGCCCATGTGGTGCCAGAAAAGAATAGTACCAAACCATCACTACCCATGGGTGTCGTAAGAGGCGATTAAGGGTTAATGAAGCAGAGGATGGGCAGCAGCATCCTTCAGTGTATCGTATCATCTTACATTCTGTGTTCATCAAAAACCGCGGTCCATGGTGCCAGCTGGTACGCTAATAAGCGTAGTGTCTAAGGTACTTCCGCCCAACATTGTTTCAGCAAAAGCTGGAATTTTGGAGGGAGCTCCCTGTCCTGGAGTGCACGTTTCATGATATGTCATGATTATGGCCCACTTGTTAGTAAAAAAAACATTGAAATTAAAGTCTTAAAACCGCTTGGCCACGAACTCCTAATTTAATGAATCGCGTAGTAAGTAGTTAGATATAAGTCATTACACACTCCAGTAGAAGAGAAACCGACACGGTATTAGCTCCGTGATAAGTCGGCCTCGTGAAGGTGGTACGTCCGACGAGTGTAATTAGAACCCACATGGAGGCTTCTGTCTGTCCCGGTTAGTTCCACCTCTCCGCTTCCGAACGAGACTTGCCACTACGCTCTATTTATGTTACGACTCAATGAGTGTACGGTCAGGATCACATCAAGCTTGACACATTTGACTTTGTATCTATCTTATAAAATAGTCGCACTGCGAGTGTCAAGTTTGATCTGTCGTTGATTGTACAGTCTACCGCGCTTCTGTGGAAACATTTGTAACTCTACTAAAAAGCCATAAAGTCCTAAGTCTTACCACCGACGTGCGGCTAGGTGTACCTGTACATACAAGGATGGGCTAGATTTTTTTGTATGTTGTTAGAGAACAAATAAATAAAGCCAAGGTTACAAAAGTTGGGCTAGGTAAAATAGTAGGTATATAAAAAAGTTTGTTTATGCCGGTATAGTGCAAGATCCAATTCTCAAAAGCCTTAATTCGGGAGGGTCTAGACCTCCTTGGTCCAGACAACCCGAGCAACGCACCATTTGACGAAAGTATGCAATATAAGAGTTGACATTTGACATAATATTATGTCATCTTATACATTTTTTGACGTTTGCTTTATCTCTTAATCTAAGAGGCACAGCAGACGGCAGATTTTACGTCCGTAACAGTCCGCCAGTGTGGACGGCATTGCGAATATTATAGTTTTTATAAGAATAAAATTAAAAATTGTCATTTTTACGTATTAAACTAAATGACAATCAATCTGAACAACCTTTTTGACTAAATAACTCTTTGAACTGAATAACTTTTCAAGCTGCATACGTTCCAAACCTAAGATTTTGGAAACTATGCGCATAGAAGCGAAGCGTTTTTCTCATGCTAAGGATATTATAAAACTATTATAATATAGAACAAACCGGTCAAGTGCAAGTCGGACTCGCGCGCCGAGGGTTCCGATATACCTATAGTATTTTTGGAAGCAATAAAGTCCATTTTCAGGACCGCAAAACTAAATTTGTTTGTAAAGGTTTTCTGCAGATTTCTGAAAAACTGTGCAACTAAGAAAGATCGTTTTATTTTTGCTGTAAAGTTTACATAAACCTCTGTCAACTGTAATTAATTCAGATTTTTCCTTACTCAAACTTCGGAGATAAGAGGGGGGGGGGGGGGGGGGAATGGTATTTTTTTTGACATTTTTCATCATAACTTGAAAAATAAGAAACTTAAAAAAAGACAAAAATATATTTTAAAATGTACAAGTAAAGCCCTTTCATATGATACCCCACTCGACCTAGTAGCGACAATTTGAAATTTGGCCCCTTTACATTAATAATCATACTTTTTAAAAAAAAATTCATGTGCAATTAAGTTGGAGAATTTTCTAAAACTATTCCAAATTTCAGGTCGATAGCATAAGTGGTTGCTGAGATATACAAGTGTGACAGACAGATGGACAGACAGACAGAGCGGCATCATAAGGGTTCCTTTTTTTACCATTTTGGTATCGGAACCCTACTAATTGCAGTACCGGCCACACTGGCGGACTGTCACGACATTGAGTCTGGTGTCTCGTAGGTACGTTGTTAACGTTGTTCGTCAACTACCTCCGCGAACGCGAAAATAGGCTGCCTGTTCCCCCATAAAAGCTCTTAAAAATAATTTGAATCTAAAATCGGCTTATCGAGTCCTCGTCAAAGAGAGCTCATTTAATTTGTTTCTCTTATTAAGTGGTTTAACTAAGCAATTAGCGAGGTGTTTGTTTTGGCCGGAATCCTTGCGAGCGCTTCCTCCAAGCTTCAATCTTCGCAATTACCGACTTAGATTGAAAATAACCGATTTTATTAAAGCCTCCTAAGAATTTTAATGAGTAATTTTACGTTGTTAGGTTGATCACTTACCTGTTTATTAAGAGCTTAAATTGCGTGGCAGGAAATTTGTGTTAAGCAGTTTGCGCCTTTAGTAGGTACATTGACGCGTTCGCTTGCGGTAGCGATACTGCGAAAAAACTGTAAATTGTATGGCAGCATTACGCATAATAATATGCTCTGTCTCACTCTACTATATAGGGTCTAAATGAAATAGCGAACACAATTTTAGCAAGTTACTTAGAACATGCAACTCAACAAATTTTCCCACCACTTTCTGACCCTCCATATTAAATCAGATAGCGCGATCTCTATTGGAAGCGGTAAATATTTTTTTCGTATTTCGACCTTTGAGTTTCTTTAGGAAACTTGTTCAGTTTCATTGTCTAAGAAACATGATAAAATTATGTTCATTTTGTCTGTAGGTCTTTACATAGCAAGATGGTGTAATATAATATGAGATAGTGCGTTCTTGTCTGTACTGTTTTGTAGATGACTGCGGAATTGTCTTAACGCCGACGCGCGCAATTTGCACAATATGTGAACCAGTACCGACAGGCGCAACTATCTCATCACGCTAATAATTTTTGTAAGGTGGTAGGGCTTTCGTGCAAAGTCCGTCTGGAGAAGTACCACCCCTTCGCCTATTTCTGCCGTAAAGCAGCAGTGTTTGCACTGCTGTGTTTTGTTTCGATTGATAAGGGAGCAAGTGGAATTAGCGGCTCAAGAGCTTTACCATCTTAGTTCTCAGGGTGGGTAACGCGCTTTGCTGTCTTATTAAATTCAACTTATGCCACTAGTAAGACTGTGGGTGTTATGCGTGGTGGTGATCTTTTGCTTTAAAATCTGCTCAACTGTGGAATAATTTGCCCTCTGAAGTTCGTCACTCCGAGTCGCTTGCTATTTTCAAAACAAAACTGCATAATTATCTCCTAAGTCGTTCCTCTTCTGTTTGCAACTGAGTATACATGTATTCGTAACACTATAGTTATATATATGTATATTTATATTTATTTGTTTATATTTTTGTATTTATTTTATTTATATATACCAGGCCACTCAGAAAGTATTGCGAAAAATAGTTTTTATATATGGGAGACTGGCCGGTCAGAATCTTTTTCGAAAATATGATTACTTGTAAGTAAAAATATGTGTGTTCCATTTTCAAAATTTCCCTCCACATTTTTTGCGAGCCAATTCAAAGTATCGTGTCTTACTGAAAAATGGATCTGCGCCGGGAACATTTTAGAGCTATGATTTTTTACGATTTCAAGTGTCGCCTGAAACCGGATGAATCGTTCGATAGACTTCAAATGGCATTTATGGATGAAGGCCCCTCCAAGGCAACCGTGTATCGTTGGTATAACGAATTTAGGCGCGGTCGACCAACCTTGGGGGATGAAGAAAGAAGCGGTCGCCCTTTGACGGCTATTACGGAAGAAAACGTGCTAGCAGTGAAAAATTTAATCCAAGATAATAGGCGAATTACATATCAGGAGATTCAGCACATATTAAAGATTGGATCGGGAAGCGTTCACGAGATTCTACACGGGCATCTACGCGTGAGGAGGATAGTATCGCGCTGGGTGCCGCACTACCTCACCGACGCTCAGAAGCAGGCCCGGGTGGAATGGTGCCGTGATATGCTGAACAAATTTGAAGCAGGCTCGTCTCGGCGTGTTTACGACATCGTAACAGGTGATGAGTCCTGGATTTATCAATACGATCCAGAAACCAAGCGCCAGTCGACAGTTTGGGTGTTTCAAAATGAACCAACGCCTACCAAAGTGAAGCGATCTCGAAGCGGGGGGAAGATTTTGATCGCCAGCTTTTTTAATTTGACTGGCCACTTGGCCTCAATTCCCTTACGAGATCAAAGAAGCATCAACGCCGAATGGTATACTACCAAATGTTTACCAGAAGTTTTTTCTGTTGTGAGCAACAAGCGACCAAACACAGGGCTCCGCGGACTACTGCTCCACCACGACAATGCGCCTGCACACACCGCGCTCAAAACGAGGGACTTCCTGGACAGCACACCAGTTAAACTCCTGGGTCACCCTCCTTACAGCCCTGATCTAGCACCGTGTGACTTCTTTTTATTTCCAAAAATAAAAAATCAGCTCAAGGGGATACAATTTTCGTCGCCGGAAGATGCGCTGGCTGCGTTCGAGCAGGCTGTAAACGAGGTGTCTACGGCGGACTGGAAAAAGTGTTTTGAAAACTGGTTCAGACGCATGAATCTTTGTATAGAGGCTGGTGGAGAGTACTTTGAAAAGATTTAATAAAAATATATGTACCTGTAGAACAATTTTTTTTAGTGTCGCAAATATTTCTGAGTGTCCCACGTATATATATATATATATATGTGTTTTTTGTATGAAATTTTTTATTGGTACACTACCTGCTGTGATTATTTATGTATGTCTTTTCCTCTATACAAAGGTTGTCTGGTAGAGATCGCTCTCAGCGATAAGACCGCCTTTGCCCACTATAACCTTAAGTGTTATTCTTTGTGTGTTCTTATGTTTATGTGTGCAATAAAGAATTCATTCATTCATTCATTCATCTGATCACTTACCATCAGGTGGCCCACCTGTTCGTTTGCCCACTTGTCACAAAAAGTTAAATGAGACATAGCATTATGCGAAACACTGTCAAGTGTCGTAGTACTAGTATTGCATGCAAACGCGTCCGTGTAATAAAGGCGTTAGGGTAAAATATACTACGTCACTTTCATACATATTGTACGAGTATGAACAAGTTTTGAAGTGGCACCGTGTCTTCTTCTCGCCTGTCCCTTGCCCTCACCGTGTACCTTATAAGTATATTTCAGACTTTAAAGGCTTTGACAACAGGACTATATAAATTTGACAAGTGATAGGTGAATATAATTAATAATCTGTGGGTCCGGTGACTGTTATTAATAGATATTGCTATCTGTGATAATGCACCTTTAGCCATGTCAAAGTCAACGTTCTGATTGATATTACATTTGATAGGCTTCGTCTGTAAATATTTTTAAATGTTAACGGTACAAATTTAACTTTACATTTTGCCTGGTCCATTGGTGTGGTCGGTAGTGAACCTACCATCTACTCTGTGGGCCAAGGGTTTGATCCCCGCTCAGGGCTAACATTTGTTCTGTGTCTGGGTGTAATCTTTCTTTTTGCGTATTTTATATAGATTTCGCAGCCAAATTGTTAATTCGCGGCTTCATATAATGTCTCGGCATTTTACAAAGTGACGAAAAATTTTTAAATTCGTCATTTCACTAATGCCTCTCTTTGCGATATGTCTATTTTATAGAAATAAACATAGCATATAATGTGTCAATTGACTTTTCAGATACTTCTTTGAATTTTAGTGAATAAATAAAGATGTATAAAAATAGTGTTTTTATACCTTTTTAGCTTTCCAAGACGTATGTAATCTCCCCTAGAGGGCGCTATATTTAATTTAATGTGACGACTTATATCATATAACCAGCGGATGATAAAGATGCTTCTAAAAATACCTCATTTGTCAAATTACAACAAGGTTTTTAGAAGTTATGAGGGAACAGATGAACATACATACATACCGGTAATAAAAAACATAACCCTCCTTTTTGTCGTAGTCGGGTAAAAATGAAAACCCTCCTTTTTGCCGTGATGGGTAAATAGCATAGAGTAACACGATTTTCGCGCGCAAAGCCCGGGCTTGCGCGGTTTGACGCGTTGCTCTAAGGTAAATAGGTTTTAACATGTTGAATTTTGTCAATCATTGGGAGGAATCTCTATAATTACAAATGATATTATCCAAAAATTATACCTAGGTTCATACAAAATGTTCCGTTACTCGTTGATCCGATTTGAGCCGGTGTCAGTACCGTTGCCTAGGGGGACTTTTTAAAACGGATTGATAGTTCACCCCCGGGAGAGATTAATGTGGAAAAATGTGGCACCGATTTTCAGTTTACCCTAAACAAATTGGTCGTTTAGGTGTTGAAAATACTCGGGGCCTTTGAAATATACAATTTATGTCATAATGACCATGGTGTAAACTTTTTTCTAGGTTTTCCTATAAAGACACACACATATTCTGTACTCAATTTCTGTGCACACATACATAAAAAAGCTCACGCTTATTTTAACGAATATTATAAGTATTGACGTACCTTATAATAAACCGTGTAGTGCCGGCAACCCGTGTGGTGCCGGCAAAGAATAATACCAACCCATCTCTACTTATGGGTGTCGTAAGAGGCGACTGAGGATTTTTAAACCGGAGCATGGGCAGCAGCATCTTTCTTATCTTACCATCTCACATACTGCGGTCACCAACAACAGCGGTCGCCAGCCGCAACGTTAGTGACTATGGTCAATCCCACGTGTTTTTGCTGGAGTTCTAGAGGCTGCTCCCTGTGCCGAAGTGCATTGGACGTTTTAAGGGATGTTATGACAATAACTATGTTACTACCTTAGGAAAAACACTCACAGACTTGTACAGTTTCGGTCTATAACAGATAGTGCAAATTGGAAGAAAGGAAGGAGTTGCATATTTATTAAGTAAAGTCTAAAGAACAATTCTAGTCAGCATAACATTCTCAGCAATTATGCTCTAAGTATATCTACACTAACTGGGTGCGCATTCCGAAGTTTTATCGGAGTTCCGATATTATGAGATTGACAACAACAATTACGTTCGGAAATTTACTTTGTATGGAAATTTCTTTGTCAAAGGCCGAATTATAGACTAATTATCGGCGCGAGATTATCGTAGTTTCACTTCGGAATACGGCAGCTGATTTAGGATGTGTGTTGATAGTCAGTAAATAAGCCATTGTCAGATATTTATATCTTGCATTGACCCTCTGTTTTGGGCTATCAACAGTGTATTTTCCACGGCTTGCGGTTGCTCCGCCATCGACGACCGCCACACCGCAAACTCGGCCAATTTGCGGCCTTCCAAGCATAAAGCACCGAGTGCTCTTCAGGATTTAAATTAATACAGCTTCATTAAGAGTTGCAAATTGATTTTGTATGTTACGTGCTCGCTCATGTACACTTAAACGTAGACTATGGTTATTAATTTGCATCAGCGTAATATATCGAAAAGCCAGTTGTGCCCCGGGTGGGGCGCGAAAATCTCAGAATTTAAATGGGTCGAGTCTAGATAGTCCCATGAACGATGGCAAAAAATTGGTAGCCACCAGGTAAGAATGGACGTGGCTGGTAAAACCAGCTTTGAAAAGCCGAGAGATCGCAAGATCGCAGGGCCGAGAAGCTCCTTAGTGATGATGAAATTAATTCCACCGTCGCAAAATTACATGTCAGTCGGTCTTTAACAAATTGTACTTCGGAGAGTGTGCCCTAGAGCTTCATAGGCTTATTCCGCCATACTTCTGCTAAACCATCGGGAATACAGACGCATCGTAGGATATCATCCACACTTGGTTGATATTTGCACGGTTAAGTTACGGAATTTTATGCCTGTGTTGTGTTCCCGATTTCATATCACTCGGATCTATTGAAGGCACGAGTTAATAAACTCTGGGCAAGACCGTCTCATCGTCAGCCTCATATTGTCCTCAGGACTAGATCGAGGTCAAAAGTAATCCTATTGATAGTAAAAGAAGTTAAAAGGACCTGGACATCGGTTTCAAGAGTGTAATGCCTAAGTTTCTCAAACAATCCAGTAGACAAAAAATCGGCCAAGTGCGAGTCGGACTCGCGCCCTATGGGTTCCGTACCTATCTGCCATATGATATACTAAAAGCTTTTGCTCTTTGATTTTAAAAAAGTTCTTGAAACGGGAGCTCACCTTAATTGGTTACTATTAGTTGTAAGAAAAATTGAAATATTTAATGATTTTAGACTCTTCCCTTTATTTGTACTGTGAGACCTATTTTCTTGCCAAATTTCATAATTTTAGGTCAACGGGAAGTACCCTGTAGGTGTTGCATGGAGATGAGGACATAAAAAGCCATATCTTTTGATTGCGTCGTTGTAAAAAATTGAAATTTTCAGATCTTGTGTGGTTTATAGACCTTACTATTCGTTATCAATTTCAACTGGATACCTCTTCTCGTTCGTGAGAAAAAGGGTCTTGACAGACAGACAGACGGACAACAAAGTGATCCTATAAGGGTTCCATTTTTTTATTTTGAGGTACGGATCCCTTAAAATGAGCTTTCCAATACGTTATCTTAAGTATATCTCAAAATTAAACCATGTTTCATTAAAACTTCATTAATACAGGACTTATCACTTTCCGTTATTCAAGTTAGTCGAACGAGGGTAGACACATTAAATTAGTTTCCAAATTCGCTTGTTTTGGTGTTACACGATCGATTGCACGTGCCGTTAAACCAACTGGTTTGGTTACCAGTTCGCGGTCATTGCAACTCGACACCACTATTTGCCTTCACAACAACAAATCTGGGCCCGTGCTGCTAATACTCTCGTCCAGATGGCGCCGACTAAAGTCTACAAGAGATTACGGTAAGGCACCGGTAACGAGATTTGTCTATAGAGGACAAACAAAATAGCAAAATATTATTCTTTTTAGCTAAGAGCTTTTTAGGTTTACATTAAGATGCACGTGCGCTATTTTGGGTATTACGGCCGAGGCTCAGAAATTGCAGCCTGAGCCGCAGGCGAGGGCGTAATAGAGCCGAGGGTGTAATCACCAAAGCGCACAAGCTTCTTACGACGTTTTTCAACACATTTACGAATAAAAACGAATCAAATTCACTTACATTTTTGCAGTTCGGGCTGCGATTCCTGAGCCTCCATTTTTCGTTCTCACAATACTTTTCAACATGGAATAAATACACCACAAAGAGCTAGGTTTATACTTATTCGCCAGCTCATTGAAATAAGCCAAAAAGTCATTCTCTGAAAACGAATTGGCATTTTTGCTGTTCTTCCATTCAATAAACTTTTCGTAGGCAAGAATGTATTTTTTATTTGATTTTGCTGGAAGGAGACTCGCACTTGCATTTTGTGCCCCAGTAATTATTTCCTGTGTGGTTAAATTAAGTTCTTCTTCATTGCTTGAAACCATCGTAGTCACAAAAATCAAAGCAAATAAAAATGCTTCTGAAAAATGGCGCGCGGAATTCTTGTTGCGCGCGCATTTCTTTTTTCAAATGAGGAGCTGTGACGAAGCAGTGGCTATGCTCCCAAACAGCGTAGTCATTAAAAAGGCATAAAAACTTAAAATTTATTGCTTACAAAATCAATTAATGTTAATTTGTTGTCAAATTTAAGTAATCTCATGCAACAAACTGTTTATATATTATATTTTCATCAACATTGGGTTTAAATTTACGAAAATGTTATAAATATTTTAGACATTAGAACTCCTTGCTCTTTGTTAATATAAAAAAAAAAAAAAAAAACCGGCCAAGTGCGAGTCGGACTCGCGCACTGAGGGTTCCGTACCACCACATAAACATAATTGTATTAGTTGAAATTTCAGTAAGTTAATGTGCTAGATTTTTTGAGACCGACACGCGCTTGACCAAATTTTATTATTTGTTGTTATTTTATAGCTTATGCACTATAAACATACCAATTTTCAAGTTTGTAAGTGTTCCCGTTTTTAAATAGAACTAAAACAAAAATCGCCTCAGCGACCAGCCAAATTGACCCCTCTCTTATATGAATGTTCTTGAAACGGGAGCTCACCACAATTGGTTACTATTAGTTGTGAGAAAAGTTGTAATATTTAATTATTTCAGACTTTTCCCATTATTTGTACTGTGAGACCTAGCTTCTTGCCAAATTTCATAATTTTAGGTCTACGGGAAGTATCCTGTAGGTTTTGCATTTTTGAATAAATGTATGGAGATGAGGACATAAAATGCCATATCTTTTGATTGCGTCGTTGTAAAAAATTGAAATTTTCAGATCTTGTGTGGTTTATGGATCCTAATATGTGGTATTAATTTCAACCTGATACCTTTACCCGTTCGTGAGATAAAGGGTCTTGACAGACAGACAGACAGACAGACGGACAACAAAGTGATCCTATAAGGGTTCCGTTTTTTTCTTTTGAGGTACGGAACCCTAATAATAATTATATAACTAGTGCTATAATATATAATGAGAAAAGCACGCGTTTTTAATAAGCTGGATTATGGACCTAAATACAGTGCAAATAGAGCTGTTTTATGAGCAAATGTGTTGAAAAAGAAGTTCTTTGCCTTGTACTAAAAGATCAATTACATTCATCATATAAAATGAACGATTAATGATAATGATTAATGATATAAAATAATGTGAAATCCTATACTATTAAACGAGCAATATTTGTATATATAATAACAATAATAATCGGTTTCTCAAAACGGCTCTAACGATTTCGATGAAATTTACCATACGGGGATTTTCGGAAAATCTATTCAGCTAGGTCTTATGTCTGGGAAAATTCGTTTTCACTGTCTTTTTAAATATTTCTCAGCGCGTTCAAGAAACTTACAGCGCCATCTGTTGTTGAGTAGCATAGCTTGCTCACCCGATGATATTTTAATCATACAGAGCATAGCTCGGTCGCCCAGGTACTATGTCATTAATCGTCATATTATTATTATCCTATACTATTAATCGAGCAATATTTGTATATATATATATTTGTAATCGGTTTCTCGAAAACGGCTCTAAAGATTTCGATGAAATTTACTATACAGCGGTTTTTGGGGGCGAAAAATCGATCTAGCTAGGTTTCATGTCTGGGAAAAATCGTTTTGCCCGTGTTTTAGGAATTAAAAAAAAAATACCGCGTTGTAGACAGAAACCTACAGCGCCATCTGTTAGCGAGTAGCATAGCTTGCTCACCCGATGATATTTTAATGTTGAGGCGGCTATTGTAGAGCGAAGCTCGGTCGACCAGGTACTTATTTTTTAACATTGTTCAAAATAAACGTCAACTAAGCCGTAACCGTACATCATCCGGTGTCAGTGCAAACAATTTGATCTTTGCCTCTAACAGAATTTTATTTTATCTTAAGCGTTTTCACTGACACGCGGCAGTTTGTATTTAAATGTAAAGGTACGCTTGGATAACCTATTATTAGCTTCAGTCCTATATACCACTCTCATTACTCTGTTATAGTTAATAAGCCGTTGGTTATCTATATAAATAAAATAAAAATAAAAAAGTAATAATAATAGTTGTATTAAAACTACTACGACTTGTTGTTTGTTTCTTATTCTTCTCAGTAATATGATATGAATACTTTGATAAGCACAACGTGGTCTAGAGTGAAGTAGAAAGATTACAATATGCTCCTGAGTTCTTTAGGCTCGAGCAAAGGAACTTAAAAGCTATTTACTTAAGAGGAAATTTCATAAGTCCTTATGAAAAGAGAGGCAGCGTACTTGATACTTTCTTGTAAGCTGTCTGGACCTATGACTATCTTAACAAACAACTATCCCGGCGTCTCACGGAGTATGGAGTCCGTTCCAATAGATATTGTAAACTATGTAAACAATTTCAGTGTGGCTTTGTCATTTACAGAATTTGTCTAGCAAGTTTATGAACATTGTTAACAAGACAAGTTTATCAAAATACACTAAAACTTGTGCTAATATTACTCTATTACGCTAAGAACTAACTTGATGTATTAGTATTGAGTAAAGCCGTCAACTTGCAAAATATTTCTTTAGTGAAATAAATTAATACTAATAATTTCTAGTGTTTGAAATTCTTATTTGATTATCGTTGCTTTGACTTTTATGTCTCGTGCCTTTGTTTTAAATCAATGTATGTAATTTGTTAAGTCTCAATGCTACTTGATAACTTCGAACTGCTTCTGAAAATAATTTTTGCCACGGATGGTTCTCCTTATAAAATGAAATAAATTAAATAATACATCAAAATTAGTAAATTTTGATGTATTATTTAACCATCGTTATTATTATATTTCAGTCTGCGCTCTGCCTATGAGAGGCTTCATAATAATATCACATTACTGTGAGAGGAGAGAGTCGGAAAGCCGTGATATTATGCCGTAGATTTGCATACGAGCAACTTTGGGGAAAATAATTAAGTTGTGGAGTCATTGCAGAACTTGATTAAAGCAGAGTAAACACTGTGCAGGGCATGCACAGTACTCGAGAGAATATTTATTAATTGAAACTAGTATCGACAGGATATAGGTGGAAATATAAGGGTAATAGGAGGAAAATTAATGAAAATATGTGTCACAAGATATTTTGACATTCATTCAGTCATTGTAATAGGCATGGTTCTGTAAAGTTTTGTACGAGTATGTCACGTTTTCAAATCTCGTTTGATGATTATTTTGACATTTCAACTTGGGACACAATGTCGGATTACTTCCCATAGTAAAATAAATTAGTATATCTGTGAGCGGAGCAAAGATTCCGAATTCTTTGGATATTCCAAAATTTGATGTGCTAGTAGACAAGGCATCCGAAGGCACTGGGCCCGAGAGATCACCTAAGCAGTGCATGGACCAGAAGACTATAAAATAGGCAGTCAAGTATCAAGACATTATAACGTCGGAGAGTGTAGCGACAGCCTAGCTCGTAGTCGAGATGGCTTAACATGCCTTCTGAAGCACGGAATCATCTAAATTTCCGGACAATTTGGTGATTCATCCTGCATTGTCTTAACCAAACTGGAGAGGTCGCACAGAGGGATTTTTGTTTGACCGTGTCCCCACCAGGAATCGAACCCAGAACCTCCGGATCGAGAGCCGAGCGCTCTGACCACTACACCACGGAGGGTTATATCCAACTTAGAGGTAATTAAAAAAAAATGGTCTTGTGACCACTTACTTTATAAACATTACTGCAATAAATATCGTTAGTCACTTACACCAATATTTTTTTATCAGAAGATATAAAGATTGAAAAAACCTGGTCATTTCTCTATTGATGGCGTGAAGCCTATGTTTCTGAAGAAAAGTTTATCAATACAGCCAATAAGTGTTGCAAAAATACTAAAAGTGTACTAAAATTTTTGTGGTAACAGAGAAGTAACTATGTAAAAGAAAACTACACTTTGCGTTGTCCATCAGTTAGTCAGTTAGTTGTAGTCTCATTGTGAACCACATACTTTCATTCGTTGGAATCATTGTTCGTTGGCTAAAGGAGTGATCGCTGATTCGGCATACATTGCTGGAATGCTTGGTTATGTTAATTGCAATATCCTTACTTCAACGAGCAATGTATGCCGAATTAGTCTTTGAATTCAGCTAGGTGTGATCACTCCTTAAGGGACCGAGGACTTTAGCCTACGACACGCCAAAGACGCCAGTCGTCCCTTCTTAGTACCACTTCACCTCACACTAGTCAGATCTTTGGGTCTTTATAAAATTTGTCACTCCAGGAACATTGCGTAAGAACATTTCTCATTTTTAGAATTGCTTCAGCTCTTGCACAAATGCCAGGGTATACTGATAGTTTGTGTCACGTTGCCGTCTCATTTTTCTTCAGCAAACGAGCAACACTTGTGAGACAACTAACTCAAGTGAGACGGTGGGAATCTTGTTGCAAGTGCGGCGCGCGTCATAAAATAACCGAGTTATAAACTGTCACGAGATCTTCTTGTTCACTGCAAATTCATCCGTGTGGATGAAATACTATAAAAAAAATTTCATCGCATCTATTCGAAAATCGCTGAACGGTTCGTCAATAAAGGCGGACAAAATAGCTGTTTTCTCCAAGATACTTTCGTAGCGGGTAAAAATGGGATTTCAAATTTGAATTTGAATTTAGGTCCATCATAGGGACATTTCAGGTCAACCATAGAGGTCGAACCAAAATATTGTATGAAAAATGATATTGGCCGGTTGTACTATTAAAATTATTATGAATATAAAAAAAGAAATATGCTTGAAATGTAAACAAGGCTACCAACCAAAGAGGTTTTGTTCCTAAATGATACAAAAATGTCAATAACATTTTCAGTTGTTACAAATAATACCTAAGGTGATCCGTTTTCCATACAAAAAATCAAATGACTTGCATTCTTACGAGTAATTGACTTTAGCGGACATACGGAGATATTTTTCTTATCGAAATTGTTGTTAGGCGTTGAAGTTGCACAATGAAATTTACGCGAATCAACTTTTTGCACATATATAGTTGGTACTTATTGCATAAAAAAATAAAACCTTATATTTGCAGCAGTGGCTCCATCTAGTTGCGTTCGGGGCTAAGCTGGCCGTCACAGATCACCTTAATGTGATTTTTAGTATTGTTTCATCAAGTAATAATATTGAAATGGTATTTTATATTTAAAATTAATGACGAGTGTGTGTCTCAATGAGCTTCTTATTCTTTCTCATAGAGGGAGATGAAAAGTATTACGCGGCTGCAAAAATATATTTACTTTGGGCGACCTATTGAATCCCTCGCTACGTTCCGGATTCTACTCAATAATCCTTCACTTAGCTCTGGATTCAAAATAGCGCCCTCGCCTTAAAAATATTATTTTACAGCCTTGTGATACAATCTACTATTGTTTGATAACGCTGACTTCTATTCTCTATTCTAATCCTATTTTATTTGACTATGGCTTACATGTTTAGTTGTAACTGTTAGTGTAAGTTGTATTATAATGAATGAATGAATAAACTTCAAATCTGTACACTCAACAACACGTCTGTAGAAACACTTTTGGACCTTATAGCATTGTAATAGGTTTGAAAAGTTTCTACCGACGTGCGGTTGACCGTTCAACTTTCTCTAGGAAACGTATGTTGAAACACGAGAATTTTTTTTGACATTCCGATACGAACCATGCGTCGTCGATCGAGGCTGTTTGGGTGGATGTTTGACCAGTGTTTTGTTTTCATTTTATTTTATAGTCCGAGTATTATACTTACATGTTTAATGTTATGAAAAAACTAACTGCATATTTAACTGACCAAATTTTAGCTATCTATATTTCCATATTCTGAAAGAATAAAATTTAAACAATTTTTTTTTTGTAGAAAGTAATTCAAAATCGCAAGTTATAAACGTTCTCAAAATATAAAATCTTGTGCCTGAAAGCATAACTAAACTCGAACCAAATATTGTAATAACAAAAGTAATAAACATAACAAAAGTTTATATCTCTCTACAAAAAAATCGCCATTTGGGAAATCGCGCCACTTGTAGTGGATTCCAAAATTTTCATTATGTTGATACATTATGATAACAGTTGACCACGACATAGGATTTTTGGGAGCTCCAAACTAAACCTAATTATAAAAGTGATAGTGACCGAGAAATTCACGAACAACATATTTGATCTATGTTTTGTATAAGCGAAAAGTTAACTAATCAAAACTTAAGTGAAACTGAACGAACAGGACCAACTTAGTCACGCGGACGAGATGAATTCGGATGAGTTGACAACTAACTCGGTCTCGCGGCCTGTCTCGTTTTCGCTACATATTTCGATAAAGTCCTCGCATCTTTTTATGGTGCCTATTTGGTTTTTAATATTTTACGCTAGAGTTGAAGCTCGTAGATTCTTAAGAGAAAGAATAACACTTTATTGCACACAAAGTTAACACAGAATTATAACGTCTGAGTATAACTATGTCTATGTGTAGTAAGTATTTAAATATGTCTTATTTAAAAATTTATACTTAATTTTTTTTAAGAAATTCATTAACACTGGCAAGTAATCGGGACGACACAGTTCACGAATTAAGATTTTTGTTTACAAAGAGTAGCATATTTGACTAGAATGAAAACTAGCACATTTAATTAAAATATAAAGTTACAGCCGAAAGACGTCCACTGCTGGGCATAGGCCTCCCCTGAAGATCTCCATGACGATATCTTTCGGCAGATATGATGATGATGATAAAGTTACAGGAGTTTAATAATTTTATGTCAAACTAAATATAAATCAGCTGATTATTTTTAGGGTTCCGTAGTCATGTCCGTCTGTCAGTCTGTCTGACGGTCTCTCTGTCCGCTTAGCTCAGAGACCTTTAGTACTAGAAAGTTGTGGTCAGCTATGGGTATACATACATCCTCAATGACCCGCACTCCCCACCTTACCTTCGTTCCCGTTTTCAGCTGCTTCCTCCTCCCGCTTGGCCTAGGCGCCCTTACATTACACAGATGTTTGAGGTGCCTAGGAGTAATACCAATTTCCAGTTTCACTCTTTTTCCGTCCGTGCCGTTCTATTGTGGAACAAATTGCCTCGAATTATTCAAGAAAGCCCCTCCATTCACACTTTTAAAGTAAGGTTAAAAGATCATTTCCTGTCACAAGTTGCTTCATAGCCATCATCATTGTAAATATATCTGTTAAGCACTCATCATTTTATTTATGTAGTATATAGTGTGTTATGTATTTATTTATTATTTATATTTATTGTATTTATTTATTATTTTATTGTATTTATTATAAATTTATGTGAATTATGTATTTGTATTATTTAATAGTCTATTTTCTTTATTTATTATTTATGATACATCATTTTTTTCTCACTTTTTTTTTGCACTATTGTGTTCCCGTTAATACAACTTTCTCACTGCGTTCGGTTGGCTGGAAGAAATCTCTTTTAGAGATAAGCCCGCCTTTGTGTATGTCCTTTAGTTATAGTCTTCTCTGTTAAATTTTTTTTTGTGCAATAAAGAATATATATACATATTAGTCACGCCGTCAAATTGTTAAAATCAATTATCAATAAGTTGGGCTCTGATCATTCTGGCCAGTTGGCAGTTTTCAAAGTCACGACTAAAAAAGCATTGAAAAAGGATATCACGTGCGTACCTATCAATGAAGGTAGACTTATCCGATACAAAAGTAGTGTTGAAGAAAAACTGACAAACTTACCATATTGTGATAATCCAAATAAATTGTATGAGTCTCTATTTACTTTAACTAAAAGTGAGTACGATGCAATTTTCAAGGAAAAGAAAATTACTGTAAATGAGAATCTAATGTTTAGTGATTGGGCTACAGTGGGAATACACAGAAGCAGGCTAAGGTTATATGAACTTTACGAGGAAAGAACATATAACAATAGTGATGCATTTGCGCAATTTGTAAAGGATTATTCAAAAACATTCAAACGGGTTTGTGCTGCAGCCAAATCAAATTTCATTAAAAATAAAATCAAAAATAGTTCCAACATTACGAAAACGACTTGGAAAACTATAAATAGTGAAACTGGAAGATCTAAAGCTCCTCGGAATGACTTCCAGCTTAAGATTGATGATCAGATCTAAAGTACAGATATAGAAGTTGCTGAAGCTTTTGAAAACTTCTTTACGGATATTCCAGTTTCAACTACCAAAACCTTGAACTCATCTCCCACTCTTGCCAAATCTTACCTCGAACGACACGTAGATGTTTGCAATGTAGATTTTAAATTCAGTTACGTCAATGCTTTCGTTATAATTAAAGCCTTTAAATCACTTAAAATGAAAAAGACCGCCGATATAGATGGCCTGTCAGTTAAAATTATTAGTGCCGTTATAGAAAGCATTGCACCATACTTATCTAGTATTTTTAATAAATGTGTAGATGATGGTGTTTTTCCTGATTTGATGAAACATAGTAAAATTATTCCGTTGTTTAAAGCTGGTAGTAAATCAGACCCCACTAATTTTAGACCTATTTCTGTTCTACCAACTCTTAGTAAGATATTTGAAAAGATAATTTTAAATCAGGTTCAGAGCCACTTTTATCGCAACAACTTGATGAACCTAAAACAGTTCGGTTTTACCAGGGGTCGCTCAACAGTCGATGCAGGTGTTGAGCTTATTCAAAGTATATTTGACGCCTGGGAGGAGTCAAGTGATGCCATTGGCGTTTTCTGTGACTTGTCCAAGGCTTTCGATTGTGTACATCATGATATTCTTATCAGGAAATTACACCATTATGGAATTAGAGACCAGGCTCTAAGCCTTCTGGAGTCGTATCTAAGTGAAAGGATCCAGAAGGTTGATGTAAATGGGAAAAGGTCACTAGGATCAAAAAATTGTATGGGCGTTCCACAAGGCTCAATCCTGGGACCATTCCTGTTCATTGTCTACATTAACGATTTGCCAAACCTTGTAAAGGACAAGAATGAGATAGTACTTTTTGCAGATGATACGTCTTTGATTTTTAAAGTCAAAAGACAACAATCAAATTTTGACGACGTAAATAGTACAATCTCTAATGTAGTTGAGTGGTTCACCGTAAATAATCTTTTACTTAACGAAAAGAAAACTAAGTGTGTTAAATTTGTTTTGCCTAATGTAAAGCCAACTGCTACAAGCCTATTAGTGAAAAACGATAAATTGAGTCTTGTGGAATCAGCTGTGTTCCTAGGTATTACCTTAGACAACAAATTACAATGGGGACCGCATATTAATAAATTGTCGAACAGACTTAGT
Source organism: Athrips mouffetella (assembly GCA_947532105.1). Lineage (NCBI taxonomy): Eukaryota > Metazoa > Arthropoda > Insecta > Lepidoptera > Gelechiidae > Athrips > Athrips mouffetella. The sequence continues at coordinate 208,354 of OX383981.1, forward strand.
TCTGCAGCATACGCAGTGAAAAGAATAAGAGCTCTGACGGATGTAGACACCGCGAGGTTAGTCTACTTCAGTTATTTCCATAGTCTCATGTCATATGGCCTTTTGTTATGGGGTCATGCTGCGGATGCAAACAGCATTTTTTTACTACAAAAGCGAGCTGTTCGTGCAATTTATAAAATGAAGCCTAGAGAATCTCTTCGAAATAAATTTAAAGAAATCAACATTTTGACTTTTGTGTCGCAATACATTTATGAGAATTTAATATATGCTAAACGGAATATACATATTTTTGATAAAAATTGTGACAGGCATAGTGTCAACATAAGAAACAAGAATCAACTTGCTTCTCATGTCAGCCGTATTCACAAAATTAGTAAATCATATAAAGGTCAATGTATACGCTTCTATAATAAGGTACCCACTGATATTGAAAGTTTACCGTTAGATAAATTCAAAACTGTAATCAAGCAGAAATTATGTAAGAAGGGTTATTATAAAATATCAGATTATCTAGAAGAGAAAAATCCATGGGATTAGACTACGGTTCTAACAGGCTAATTCAAAATTAAAACTGACCTATGTATGTTGTATATCAACCTTGTACATTCAAACATATTTAAAAGAGCGCGTGGGTTTTTATTGTCGCTTCTTTTTTTCCCACAATGGCGCCACATTGTTTGTGAAGCGATGTAGTTTAGCTGACGTCATTAAGAGATTTTAATATCCAACAATGAATAAACGATTTTGATTTGATTTGATTTGATTTGATTGATTAAAAAAAAAATTGGGGTACCTCCCCCAGACGTAAAATGGAGAGGTTTTTTTTTCTCGTTGTGTTGGTTGACGTTAAAAAACATTGTGAGTATTCTAAAAAGTTTTTTGATTTAAAGATCAGTTTGCGAAATATATAGCTTGAAAGCGCTATTTTATATTTGAGTTTATTGTCTCCCCCCTCCCCCTGCCAGCTAAACGGGTGATACCGGACACGTGAGCAAATTCACAGAGGTAGTATATAATGATGAATTAAACAGGAAAAATATTACAGCTAAGAAAACTTGAGAGCTTAAGGACTGTTAGACAATTTTGTCTAACACTCCTTAAAATAATAAAAATAACAATCAGGTGTCCGGCGCTGTTGGTTAGGATGGAAATGTATGTGAGAAAATCAAAACATGTTTAACAATAATGATTCCTTAGGCAACTACGGAAACCTTCCCTGCGCGTGGCTCGATTCGCACTTGGTCGGTTTTTCATAAAGAGTCGAATTTTCACTTTTGACCGGAGCGAGAAAGGTATTATTTTATTTGCGTGTTTCGAAAATATTTTATAGGAATATGTAAAAACCTTTTAAATTAAAGTGAATTAAACCCAGTATATGCGTGATGTTGCCATCAATAACAGACAATATATCTAATTTTCCTAATCACAATCAGGGCCATCCTAATAATTTTAATAAATTCAATGTACATTTGTACAAGTACTCGTACCGAATCGTTTCACGTGTAACCGCGTATTGGCTGAGCCTGTAATTTCGTCTGTTACACACACACACACTGTTCTCTTGTAATAAGGAGTACCGTTTGGGTTGAAGTATGAAATTACTCGCGTAATCCAGCTCTTATAAGAGCTTATGCTTTGACGGTGCTTGCAAGTCGTTTGTAAGGTTATTAACTTTGTGTCTTGACGTTGTTGAGTGAAACACAAAGATTCTAAATTAAATATAAGATCTTTTCTGTAATAATTGAAAACAACAAACGAAAGATTTAAAGGGGAGGATCAGTGGAAATGTTGGAAGGGAAATGCCTCGGTAAACGTTAAAACATCAAAGCTGTTAACTATAGAAATAGAAAAATTGTAGAGAAACAAATTCATCGGGTGGAGTCGGAATTGGGAGCCGATGAACGGGGGGGAAATGAAGGTGGTTGCAGTTGTCATCTTCCCTAAGTAACGACCAGGGCCGTGGATAAACGGCTTTCTACAATTGTAAACACTATTAAAATAGAATGAAATGAACGCAATATTGCGTGACAGCTAATTTCAAGCCCATGCATTTTTATTTTATCCTATTAGCGTCTCGTGGGTGGGTTCGATCCTCGCCCAGGGCAAACATTTGTGTGATGAACACAAGTGTTTGTTTTGTGTCTGCGGGTGATTTATCTAGTCCCTGATATCCAAAGTCTGTACTACTTGGGATCAAATGTGCTTTAATGATTGTTATTTTTTATTCATTGTATGGTATTATTTTTATTCTGTTGCCAAATTCTCTGGTTTAACGAACGATGGGTCTTCCGCACTGCGCTTTTACCTAACAGTGCAGGTAACGGGAGAGAGGCGAACTTCGTACCCGGGCTGCTTCTCGTTGGGCTAAGAAGACCAACGGTCATGTCATTTGTGTGTGGGCTCAGAGCCCTGAAAGTGCTCCTCTGTGTCGGGGCTTCGAGAACCGAGGTCTTTGAAGACCGGCCATACCAGAGGAATCTGGATCTGCGCAGTCATGGTAAGAGGTGCATCTCCCGCACTCGATCCTGCAACCACGCGCAGTATTTAGAAAGTACTATACTTAGCTAGCAACACCATACAGTGAACCTCAGTCGGTTCTAAGTACTTATTAATTACACACGAGGTGTAGGTATGCAAAGCTGGTGCGGGCTGCTAAAACATAAATTACGACCTCGTTATAGCCTTATTTATAATTCCCTTTCCCAGTGCGAGGCCAGTGAATACCTTCTCAAATAGCTACACGAGTCCACAAAGAGACCAAATACTTTGAACTCCTTAGAGACTACGAATTATAATAATTCGCTGTATAAATAATTGTACAGCAGGTTTTTATGTGTGGAGTATTTTGGAGAAGTCACCGAATTTTTATGTTGAATAGTAATAGCATGGTCCTGTCGCTTTGCGACACCTACGAAAAAAAAGGACGGGTTGCACTCCGGGAGTGCCGGCAAAAGTGAAAACTTGCATTTTTGAATATTATTCTTTTTGTAAGGGTCAATCGCGCCATTGCTCGCGTACTTCTTTGATGTCACTGAATAAAAACCCGTATTGTAATAACAATACGGTTGGCAGCTGACCCTTTTTCGATCAAGCTACTGATCTGACTCGAGATCTAAAGCGAAATCTGACGCGAGTTTAACATTTTTTACCTATCTAAAAAAGTGCCAAGCGCCGCTAAAGAAGTTTTCACTTCAAAAAATTGATGATACTTAAAGAGAATCCTTGAGTTGACTCACTCACGTGAAAGAATATTTACGTTTCCGATGAAAAAACTTTAATGGACCTAAGAAATAAAGGTTCAGTTAGACTTCGGGACGCTCTAACCACTCGCGTGCGCACTCTATTTTTTGACATACATGAAATACATGAAAGAATAGTTATTTTAAGATACCTTAGGACCCAAGGACCCCAAACTTCAGGTCCATGGATGTACTAGAGTCGTCAATAAAGCGGCCCCCGCGTAATCGCGCAGAGCCAACCGACGTCGGCCGCCATAACGCCGTCCCTACGTATCGCTTTGCATTCAATTGTGAGGCCTTTTACCGCCCATATAGTTTACCCATAGGGTATAGTCACTAGCGAAGCGGGAAAAAACGTGGTGCTTTTATTTAGGTGTTTATTTTCGTGTAAGTGAGTGAACGTAATAGCGACGCGGTTACAACTCCTCATTTACCAGATCTGTTAGACTAGTGAGGTCAGATCAAAGTAAACCACTAAAACTTTCGTGATATAAGTTGACTTCTCTTCCAGTAGTAATCTCATGTAGAAAAACTTTTAGAGGCGCTACTAGATGAATCAGAAACATTCTAAACACAGAGGTCTATAGGTCATTTCTCAGCCTTTCAATTGCCACAAAAAAGAAATGTTATGCACTCCCAACATATAATACAATATTACTATAGAATGATAGGAATCACGAAGGCCATGAGGAGGTGCAAGATACTATCCTAGTCGATATACGGTCAAGAGAATTTTAAGTTTGACACATTGCTGTTTGTACCGAACACCGTTTGAGTTAGTTAACCTTGATCTGCTCTTGACTGCACAAGTTTTAATTCACGTAGGACGCGCGGCAGCTAACAAAACCAATATAAGCTGAACCAGCGTTACGCTAAAAACGCCCAAAACCAGAGACCCGCCAAGTCGAAGTGTTTCTATCAACAAGCGGCCGTGTGTACTATTTTGTGTTTGTAGCAAGAGCAATATAGGCACTGATACTGATAGGCAATGCGCAAAGGTCGCGGAAAGCTTCTGGATGCGAGCAGCGCAGGACCGGTCGTCATGGAGATCTTTAGGGGAGGCCTATGTCCAGCAGTGGACGTATTTCGGCTGATATGATGATGATGACTGATAGGCAACACTCTAGTTGCATTTGTAAAAGTTTTGACAAAATCGCCTCGTATTATTACTCCACTGACAAAAGCTCTTGAATAAGAAGAAGATTTTCATAAACCCCCTAAAGTATCAAACATCAACCAGCTATTTGACTATTAAACAGACAACGGCAGAGTTAATCCACAATTTTGTACAAAATTTATTAACTGGCTTTGTAAAGGTAAAACGCTGGTGAATTAGCAATGATCGTCTGAATACATTAACAGATTTACTGAATCTAAAATAATTCTGCTTCATGCTTATGTAAATAAACGCAAGAATATTTTGCTGAGCTAAGATACTACTTTCATTTAAAGTCCTAATGAAATATTGAACATAATTTTATCATATTACTCAGATCGTGAAACTGAAAATTTTTCCCCAACGAACATAGGGCAAAATACGAAAAACCATTTTTGAACTCCTATAGAAACTGCATCAGTTGTAAACTCATTTTGTCTAGCAGATCTGCACATGAAACTGAACAACTTTTCCCACGGAATAAAAGTCATAGAACAAAATAAATTTTTGACCTCCCATAGAAACAGCGTCAGCTGACAGCGCATTTTGTATGGGAGGTTAAATTTGGTTGTTTGTGTTTTGACCTATGTTCCTTGGGATTCACATCCTTCAGGGTTAGTATACCCTTTCTGTTACACCTTGTATTGTTTTACACTGAGTTCCATTTCTGTGCCTTACAAGGTCTCCTACATGAGGGTACCTTTCCACCAGTGTATTGCAAAGTAGCTACGCTTAGACCCTGTTTTGAAAGGTTGAATTCGCCGCGTTTTTGTTTGCGCATTTTCAAGTACAATGCCGCTTTGTTAAGCCAGTGTTCAAATTATTAATTTTGAAGCTTATAGAAAAATGTGCCTATGACTTAAAATATAGGAGCTAACGCCATAGTCACCCCACAGTTGCGGTTGGAGAAAACAGTAATCCTGTTTTCTTTTTATTTCCCTGTTCCCTTATTGATCAGCTCTCCACACTTTTCTGTGTCAAGGTTGTGTCTTGGGTTGTCGGCTTTGGCTTTCAGAGTAAATGTGGTAGAATAATGAATAAACGTATACTTTGGGTCGTTTAGGAACGGTCAGTCCCCTGTTACGTCATCCAATGCTGCATGCACCTGGGACTATTTTATAATGTTACATAAGCATACCCTTTTACCCACCATATACGGACCATTGCGCCAGCTGCAACGCTTACAAACGTGATGACTATGGTACATCTCCCTATTATGATACCCCATATATTCTTGCTGTGTTTCCCAATTTAATAATGATAAAGATGTGTCCTACATTTTGCCGGCACCATACGAACAATTTCCTGTATGTAAGTACTTATTACATATATTTTATTCCGCTAACGCTATGCCCGTAGTTTTAGAAGGTCAGGAGATTATAGAGCGGGCCCGACTGTCCGAAGCAGATAATATGACCGCTCTGCCGGTGACACATTCGCACTACGAATACCAAATACTTACGAGCTGGGAAAAGGTACTCGACTGGCATAGAAACACACTGAATGGAAAGGACTTTGTGACAATGACTACATAGGGTGTTTGGAAGCTGGGTGCAAAGGCGAAATCAATCCCAATTTTTCCCCACATGGCGCCACTTTGTTTGTGAAGGGACGTAAATGTTGAATAAGTAACATAAAATAAATAAAAATAAATAAATAAAAGCTGAAACCATTTGTCTTAGACTGTCTAATAACTAATAATTTTTATAAAAATTTTAGGGTTCCGAATGGAACCCTTACGGTGTGACTTCGTCTGTCTTTCTATCACACCTGTTTATCTCGGCAACCACTCATGCTATCGACTTGAAATTTGGAATCGGTTTAGAATATGATTGCTCAACTTAACTGCAAACGAAATAATGACAAAAATATTATTATAATTATAAAGGAGGCGCCTAAACAGAGAGGGCACAATTTTAAATTGACGTTACATGGTCGATTGGGGTATCATACAAAAGGGCCGTACTTGTTCATTCCAAACTGGAAGTTTGTATTTTTTTACTTTCTTGGTTTTCACGTTATGATGAAAATTGTATATATATGTAAGAGACTTTAGTGAAGAAAATCAAAATAAATTTATTGATGCAATAAGTAATCTGTCGTGGGAGGAAATTTACAATGAAACAGATACTAACCAGGCTTTTTACAAATTTCATGAAATTTTTACTTTATTTTTTAATCTCTGCTTTCCCGTTATAAAGAAAAAATGTCACAGAAAGCCAAAAAAGCTACCTTGGCTTACAAAAGGAATAAGGATTGCATCTGAAACAAAGCGTAAGCTTAGGTTTTTATACTATAAAAAACGTCGAAGTAAGCATAAGAAAGCGTATTTACAGTACAATAGGTGTTTTAAAAAGTGTATTTTTAAAGCACAAAAACTCAGTAATGTAAAGTTTATAAAATCTGCCAAGAACCTATGTAAAGCCACTTGGTCTCTTATAAATGACAATATGACAACTAAGCAGCCAAAACAAAATATTGACAGTATTATTTATAACGATGAAACTATAACAGATCCAGTTGACATAGCTAACTCTTTGAATAAGTACTTTATTGACCTGACAAGCAATTGTTTCACCCAGGGTGAATATGAATATCCAATTCAAAAAGTCAACTCTACTATGTTTTTAATGCCGACGGATGCCCGCGAAGTCTCAAAAATGGTAAAACTTCTGAACAACACGCCATCTGTAGGATATGACCTTATCCCCACTAAGTTGATTAAGTTATCGGATGCTTCAATATCACCTGTGCTAAGCCATATAGTAAACCTATCATTCTTTGAAGGCGTTTTTCCAGAGGCACTGAAAACAACTATCATAAAACCAATTTATAAGAAAGGAGAGAAAACGAATCCTAATAACTATAGACCCATCGCGTTGATTCCTATCTTCTCTAAATTAATAGAAAAATTAGTTCACTACAGAATTACATCTTTCATTAATAAATATAGCATTCTTAGACCGGAACAAAATGGCTTTCAGAAGGGTAAGTCAACTACTTTAGCAGCGTTCTCTCTCGTGGATAGGATCACTCGCAGTATCAATGAAAGAGAGAAAACTACAGCAGTGTTCTTTGATATGAGCCGTGCTTTCGACTATGTTTCCCACGAGTTGCTTTTAGAAAAATGTGAAGTGTATGGGTTGCGTGGCCGAGTGCGAGATTGGATACGTAGTTATCTAACAGGGAGAAATCAATTGACTCAAATATCTCGAATAGGTCTAAACAATGTAGAAGAACTTGCACACTCTACCAAGCTAGTCAATCAGTTTGGGGTTCCTCAGGGAAGCATCCTGGGCCCACTATTGTTCCTTCTGTATGTGAATGATCTCCCTTTAGCCACAAAGCATCCTTGTGTGCTTTATGCAGATGATGTTTCTGTGATAATTACTAGTAAAAATAATGACACTAATGAATATAATTCTGAAATTAATAACACAATCAAATCTGTTGCACATTGGTTAAAGACAAATAATCTGCATGTCAACATCAGTAAGACGAATTATATTCAATTCCATAATAACAAAGCAAAAAAACTAGCTCTTGATATACGATATGAGGATAAAACAATTAACGAAGTAGAAAAAACAGTATTCTTAGGGTTAAATTTAGACGAACATTGTAACTGGAAATCACATATAGAAAAAGTTTGCAACAAAATTAATAGGTTTGTCTATGCACTTTGGAAACTAGTGAAAATAAGCAATTTAGATACTGCTGTTCAGGCATATCATGCCTATGTAGCATCCAATCTCAGGTACGGCATACTAATCTGGGGAAATTCAGTCGAGATAAATAGGGCATTCATCGCTCAAAAGAAATGTGTTCGTGCTATCTGTGATGTTGGTCCCATCACCCCATGTAAGCCTTTGTTTCAAAGATTACAGTTGTTATCTGTACCATGCCTCTATATATATGAGGTATGTTATTTTGTTAAACTACACCCGAGACTGTTTCAGATAAATAAGGATATTTGTGGTTTTAATACAAGGTACCCTAACAGATTGGTGCTTCCAAGTCTTAGATATAATATATGTAGTTTAAACTGTTACGCAATGTCAGTTAGGATCTATAATCATTTACCACTGGAACTAAAAAACTTGCCGTTACGAGGATTTCAATCCCAGCTCAGACAATGGTTGATATCGAAATGCTTCTATTCGGTTAGAGAATACCTGGAACATGTTCAAAATTTTATTTTATAATTTTTATGACATAATAATATTTGACAATTTACAACTTTTATGACATTATTGAGATTATTTCACGCTTAATTATTATATTTTTGACTGGTAGATTTAATGAATTTGTAATCTTATTTTGAATATAACTAATTTTAAAGAAATTTGCATGCCAAAATATAGGCTAGATATATGGCACTCTACATATTGTACCCTTCATCTACATGTTACCATATCTATAGCAAATAAAACCATTTCATTTCATTTCAAAAAAAAAAATTGCCCTCCTCCCCCTTATCTCCGAACTTTGCGGAAAATCTGAATCAATTATAGTATTACAGGAAAAATAAAACAATCTTTCCACATTTCACAGTTTTTGAGAAATCTAAAAAACACTTATACAAACAAATTTAGTTTTGCGGCCCTGAAAATAAACTTTATTGCTTCCAAAAATATTATCACACCAAAACATTTTCATTTAACATGTTGCCAAGACGAGAACATAAAGCTCGCATTTTCACAAAGTTATCAGATCTCATGTAGAGCCAAGCTTCTAACTCTACTCAAGGCTATCACCCCTTCAAGCTTTGCACCCAGCTTCTAAACACCCTGTACATCAGACAGGGAATCCATTTGCACTGTTTCTGGATTTGGTGAAGTTATGCTCTAATTATTAAGACTTACTCTGTCCCCAAATAAGAAAATGTAAGGAGAAAGGTGCAAAAAACAAACTCAAGGTTGTGGATGTTGATGATTTACAGGGCTTTCCTAGCTAAAGGAGTGATCACACCTAACTGAATTCAAAGACTAATTCGGCATACATTGCTCGTTGAAGTAAGGATATTGCAATTAACATAACCAAGCCTCTCCCAGTAAGGTATGCCGAATTAGTCTTTGAATTCTGCTAGGTGTGATCGCTCCTTAAGGCTCCTGTCTTCCCCACAAAGACATTCCTAGCCTAAAATTTGGTTAAAAAGAATTCTCAGGTATTTTGTTTGAAAAAACTCTCACTCACTCGACAGGTGCTTTGTCGAATTTTTGCACAAGAGATTATACAATAGGCATTACAAATTAAATTGGACGGTATAAATTGGTTGGTGAACGAACGGCGGTGAGATGGTTATATTTTTCTGACATATTTCGAGTTTTTCATTCGTGTGGTAAACCATTCGGCGTATTCATTGGAATATTTTGTATTTTATAAAAGTATTTTTTTTCGATAGTAAGTTTGGTTTTTAGGGTTCCGTACCCAAAGTGTGAAAAACGGGACCCTATTAATATGCATCCGATGTCTGTCTGTCCGTCAGCGAGCTGTATCTCATGAACCGTAATACATTGACATTTTATATTTTTACAGATTATTTTTTCTTTTTTGCCACTATAACAACAAATACTAAAAATATAAATTAAGTAAATAAATTAAGGATTCTCTCCTACTAAAGACCTGTTTTTTAAGGCGCTTTTTGTTTAAGCTCGATCTTAAAAACGGAAACACTTACAAACGTTGAAATTGGTACATTTATAGTGCAAAGAATAACAACAAATTATAAAATCTGGTCAAGCGCGTGTTAGATTAAAAAGATCTAGCACAGTAACTTACTGAAATTTCAACTACTTAATACAATTATGATTATGTGGTGGTACAGAACCCTCGGTGCGCGAGTCCAACTTGCACATGGCCAGTTGTTTTTAGGGCTCCGTACCTCAAAAGAAAAAATGGAACCCTTATAGGATCACTTTGTTGTCCGTCTGTCTGTCTGTCAAGACCCTTTATCTCACGAACGGGTAAAGGTATCAAGTTGAAATTAATACCATATATGAGAGTCTATGAACCACACAAGATCTGAAAATTTCAATTTTTTACAACAACGCAATCAAAAGATATGGCAATTTATGTCCTCATCTCCATACATTCATGCAAAAATGCAAAACCTACAGGGTACTTCCCTTTGACCTAAAATTATGAAATTTGGCAAGAAGCTAGGTCTCACAGTACAAATAAAGGGAAAAGTCTGAAATCATTAAATATTACAACTTTCCTCACAACTAATAGTAACCAATTGTGGTGTCCCGTTTCAAGAACATTCATATAAGAGAGGGGTCAAGTTGGATGGTCGCGAAGGCGATTTTTGTTTTAGTTTTATTTTAAAAACGGGAACACTTACAAACTTGAAAATTGGTATGTTCATAGTGCATAAGCTATAAAATAACAACAAATAATAAAATTTGGTCAATCGCGTGTCGGACTCAAAAAAATTAACACATTAACTTACTGAAATTTCAACTAATACAATTATGATTATGTGTTGGTACGGAACCCTCGCTGCGCGAGTCTGACTCGCACTTGGCCGGTTTTTTTTATTACATTATGTATTACTAAATATGGATTTTTATTTTAAAGTTCCACTGCACAATATTAATTATATTATTTCCTTTAACAATAATTTTATAATAAGTAAGTGTTTTTCGTTAAATTTATAGCCTGGCTAAAACGGTGTCCACGATACAGGCTTGCCTAGTGTGGCGTCCATTTGTCTACTTTTGTAAATTTTGAACTTTTAAAAATAAAGATATTTGTATTTATGTTTTTGTATTACCAAGATGGTATTTTTACCTTAGTGGTACGGAAACCTCGGTGCACAAGTCCGACTCACACTTGGCCGGTGTTTAATTTCATTATGGAGTAGTAAAACATACGGATGTCCCCCTCCTTATTATAACATACAAAGGAATACAGTAACCTATATTGCGGAGTATTGACAATCGTACTTGATGTACGTACGTAGCCCTAGCCCTTGTCCTATTTCGTCTAATGTAGTCGACAACCTAATTCTTGAGATTTAACAAGCGCATTGATTTTACCCCGAGCGACTGCCATCTAACTTTTGGAAGGCAAATCGGGCTCAATCCAAGATTAGACTTTGCCGGATTAGTGGCTTACCTGACTGTTCGAGGCACATCAGACGGCAGACTTTATGTCCGGGATAGTCCGCCCGTAGTGTGGCTGGTATTGCGAAAATTAAAGTTTTTATCAGAATAATATTCAAAGTTATTTTTTAGGGTTCCGTACCTCAAAAGAAAAACAACGGAACCCTTATAGGATCACTTTGATGTCTGTCTGTCTGTCTGTCAAGACCCTTTATCTCACGAACGGGTAAAGGTATCAGGTTGAAATTAATACCATATATTAGGATCTATAAACCATACAAGATCTGAAAATTTAAATTTTTTACAACGACGCAATCAAAAGATATGGCATTGTTAGCTACAACCACCACGCTGCGCTGGCAACACCAACCCATCGCCTATATAAGCGGGCTGGACACCCGATGGGGCTCTCACTTGCTGCTCAACCGTTGGAACGATCGGACTTCCAAGAAGCGTATATAGTTAGCTGTGGTACCTAGGTCGTATCTTGTCATTTTAGATTTCCTGAATATAGTCCTTGTTGTGTTAATTTAATAGAAGTTCGGTTTGTCATCAAATGTGGTGTTATTCCAATAAAATGTTGGATAGGTTCATCTGTGCCTCATTTCCTAAGAACAACCCATTTGCCTTCTGGTTTGTAAAATCAGAAGTATGTAGAAAATTTTCACGCGTCTTCGCTCGTGTTCCATCCATTTTACTCAGTTTTTCGTGTTTTCTAATGTGTTGATTGGAAGGTAAGTGGTGTCGATTGTTCTAAAAGTCTGACCGTGCATATAGATCGACAAATCGCGACTATTCCCTGCATCAACGGCATTCCTGCGATCATATCTTCGTCTGATAGGCCACGTGGTTATTGTGCTTTTCACCATTTGTGGCTACGAGTATACGCAGCAATCGCTTCCGCTTGCATCAGTACATTTCATCGCGTTCTGTCACGTAGACGATCCACAAGACATCCGAATACATCGTGATTTTTCATACTGTTATCGTCGGGCGGGTTATTTTAGAACCCAATATTTTGTTTGATGAGTTTATTTAGGAATGAAGGTAGACAAATAATTTTGCTTCAAAGTTTTCTTAAGCAAGTTGAGATAATTTCACATGTTGTTTTTGCGTCAACCCGCAAAATAGAATGCAGTACGATTAGCCGGATGTCGGTAGCAACACATTGATCTCTAGTGATTTTGGATTTGGTTGTTAGTACCTTTGTAGAGTTGCGCTAGTTCGGTTCATGTATACAGGTTTTGTTGTCAAGTTGTTACCACCAACTTTACTTGGCAGCCGGGAACGCGATTCCACGAATGTTTTAGAAGATAGGCTGAGAAAATCGTCACGTAATTGAACGTTGTTGTGAGCAAACCTTGTTTGTACAGGAAGGTTGATATTTTCGGATGACTATGTGTTCAATAGGTGGTGTGGTGAGAAAAAAGTCTCATTCCTTTCTACACAACCCAAGTAAACAGTTTCGTTTTTAATTTGAAGGTAGTTTTGACACGTCGTAATCGAGATGGAGTTGTTAGTGGTTTAACCTTTGGGTTTATCGAGGTAACAAGAAGGTGACGTATTTGTGCAAACTCGCACGAGGACGCGCGATCTATCATGATGGCCGAATCAGAGAAAGAAAAGGTCAGGAAAAAGTAATTCTTAGGTTTACGTGTGGTTTCTTATGTCAAATTTTTGTGCAGGAACATTTTTAGTTGGTTGTTTGTACACCATTGTTGGTAATTTTTCCGTAACCGTCAAAGTTTTTATTAAGTGGAGAACAGCATAGGTTGAGTTTTATTCCTCGTTTCGTGGAATAGCCTCATAACAACTAAATGGACAGAAGATGTTATTTTCACGGATGACTTTGTAGCGTTGTTCAGTTAATGAAAGGACTTACTGATTCAACAAAACGAGTAAAAAATGGAGTGCTTAGTCTTAGATTATGTCGGTGTCTAGTTCACTTATTGGTTAATCGTGTTTGTTTCGGCTCTCTTTGGTGAAAAGAAAAGACAGCAATGGTGTAAGGTACACGTGGCATGAGACACGTGCGTCGTAAAGTAAAATGATGTAGTGCTGTGATGGCGTAAAGTAAAAAAGTTGTTTGTATTTTCGTATCGATTTATTGGCGTCTTATTTGTGAAATACAGAGACACTCGACGAGCGCGCAGTAAAGTTTCTCCGAGCTAGTGTGAGTCGACATCAAGCAAGATAGGCCAATATCTGCTAGTAGTCATTCTTGCTTTGTTTGTAATTGTCGACTGGTCATTGGCGATAGTCGTCGACACGCAGTGATATTATTGTTGTAGCAGTAAATTGTACTTTCGATATTTCGACACCGTGGCATGATCACGGGTAAACCGGAGTGTGTGGTTATGATGGTATCTACCGTCCTTTGAGAATCCGTGGAGCGACACGAGATATGTCATGCTGGACCTGCTGACTTGGAGAAGATCAAGGAATAAGCCCATCTATTTACTGTGTCAAGGAGAAGATGTGTTAGCCCTCTGTACAGGATTGCAACAACGACTTGTGCTATGTGGTGGCCGCAAAATAATGGAGTTTTGCCTGAATTTGAGTAAGGTTACATTCGTACGCCAAAAATAGATTGGTAACTAAGGCCCGTATTGATAAATCCCTCTCAAAATCTGACTTAATTATCAAGATGCAATTAGCATCTCAAGATCTTGCTTATTAATAAACTACTATCCAAATATCAATCTCAAGTGTCCGTCTTTGAGTCAAACGTCAAAAGAGCAAAAAGAATTTGTCTGCGTTTTGAGTTAAGTTTCGTTTATAAATTAGTGAGTGTGTTTTAACACTCAAGTGATAATTGCTCCGAGGACAGCTACTCAATTTCTGTTTATTTATTAATGCAACACCTCAAGATACCCCTTAAGGGCAATCTTACACTTAAGCAGGATTTATCAATTCGACCCTAAGTAAGTAGGTATCCATTTGTTTAAAGGTAAGCCAGTTTTTGCCAACAAGCAAAAGAGTTCTCATTATTTCTACCCACTTGTTGTCTTTATATCAATGAGAAAAGGACGTGAACTAAGTCCGTCGTAAGTTGGTGTCTTTCGTTACATCCATCACAAAAGTGGGAAACAAGTACCAAAGTGTGACCGTAAGTGCTAAGACATATCGAACATTTTCTGTGCTTCGGAAGGTATGGCGAGACTTTGGCTACTGTCACTGTTAAGGTTAGGTAGTAGATCCCTAATAAAAAAAAAATAAGAATAGTACCTACCTACAACGATAGTTTCAAGTTGGTAATTTTTGTGTAGATGCGCTACCAAAATAATGCAAAAGCAGTCGTAAATTAGTTTTCAGAAGATACCAACACTGTTTCTGTTTATTTCTGCAAGACTGGATGCTCTCCGCTTTGTTTTTTTTTACTAAAGTTCTTATTTTAGTCTGTTTTAGAAGCTATCTGAAGGTATTCTGCTAGAATCAAATATGATGGGGATGTTGAGCTGGTTCTAGCAGAAGTGGGATGATCCATGAGAGTAAATTTCACAAACTGCTACTGACATCGGAGATCAACATTGTATGTGCAGGGAGGTGGTAAATCACTCACTATGTGTTTGGAAATGACAGTGACTCCTTGAGGTACCTAAACAATGTTATGAACTCGGTAAGGTTTTACCAATTATTATGTATCTGACTTAGATCTTTTTATGCCATGATGCTGTCGTCGTGGCGTGGCAAAATCTTTGTGAAAATTTATGGAACCAGAGTTCTATTGAAACACATCGCTTATGTAGTTAACAGTTTAAAGAGCAAAACTATAATTAAAACTACAATGGTCAGGTACGGCCGAGCAGTGCTGACGTTTGTGACTACGAGTATAAATGTTTCCTATGCATTCTTGAACGAGGCCAAGTTTTGAAGCTATAAGCGTTCCTGTTAATTGTGTGTAGATTGATAGATCTACTTTTCTACCTGTTTACAGTCTTACATTGTGCTTTTGTTTTTATGTTTTATGTGTGTTTCGGCTGGCTGAGTGGCTGGCGACAACTGATGTATCGGGATGGGTCTTCGTGTACAAGGCTTCGCAGAGTAATCGTCAAGCTGGATTCTGGCGTGTGCTGCCCGTACAAGGTTACGTGCGTGCTTCACCACCACCGCTACGAGCTGGAACTTCTGGTGCTGTGGCTTACGTCCACTGTGCCTTTGGTTTGTCTGGACAATGTCTATGGCTTGTGTCACCGGGTTGTCGTTTAATAAGCCTACGTCTATTGTGCCAGTGGTTTGTCTGGTGTCGGGTCGTTAAAGCCTACGGCCACTGTGCCCACGACTTTAACGGCTTGAGTCTGATATCAAGCAGAACTTTGGGCCTCTGATATCTGAAGGCGGGTAACCCCTGTGCTTCCAACGATCTGGTTTTTGAAGGCGGGTAGCCCCTGTGCTTCCAACGATGTTGCTTACAAAATCATGGATGGATATGGTAATGAATGACCTATCCATGGATTTGTAAGGTTACTACTGGTGTGAAAATCGCCATTCACGCCGTTCTCTTGTATGGGACTACTTATGATGAGAGTCCGGAATTTCATCATAATGGGTTTCATTATTTCATTTAGAGTTATTTGTCTGAAACTTTGTGTCGATAAGTACAGATGTCCTCAACAGAGTAACTACTATGGTAGCAAGAGTGCACACTTGTTATCATACTGGTTCAATAACGAAATGAACAAACTAAGATCCATACTCGCCAGCTTACTACTTATTTCAGACAAATAACATTTGTGTACTAATCTGCATCAAATTCTGTGTTGCCATTCATGTGCTTAGATACTGATGACGAGTTCCATTATGTGTATGGAGCGACATAGCGAACCCGGAACTGACTGCTTCTGGAGTGACCCGCGGTCGCGCCGTTTCATTCCCGCTGCGTCGTGTGGTACGGTGCTGCCGGGTAGAGCACTCGGGAGGTGCTGCAGCAGGGCGCCACAGGACCGGCTCCCACCAGCAGCCGCAGCCGTCGCATACACTCTTCGTCCTGCGCTTCAACCGGGCGCAAGACGTTTCCTTGTGTTCTGCACACGTATCAAGAAACTTGGTGAGACCAAACCAATTATTTTATTACATCATCACGTGTTGCGATGTGACTAATCGCAAAACAGTAATAGGTCGTATCTAGTGCAAGTACCCAAGTACTTATTAGAATTACAAAACATAAGATCAAGTCTGGTACAGCTGAGATGACTGAGAAAGCGAATTCAAACTTCACGTTATTCGCTAATTCTTTGTACAACCTATGCGTAAAAGCATACACATATTATGTATGCTGTACAGTGTGATGATGATTTGTCAGTTTCGAAACTGACTGACTAATTTTCTGATTTCTTTGTTTTGACTGGATTGCATAGAAGAAAGACAGGTTCAGGTTATTTTTATTTCTTGATGTTCAGAGCCTTTCTTCTGCAGGTTCTGATGACAATGAAGAGATGATGCCAGGACAGCTACTTCAAGTGACGTGGCTTGGTCATGTTCAAAAGCCATCGTGGACGCTGGCATGTCAGGAGAGGCCGTGTTAGCTACAACCACCACGCTGCGCTGGCAACACCAACCCATCGCCTATATAAGCGGGCTGGACACCCGATGGGGCTCTCACTTGCTGCTCAACCGTTGGAACGATCGGACTTCCAAGAAGCGTATATAGTTAGCTGTGGTACCTAGGTCGTATCTTGTCATTTTAGATTTCCTGAATATAGTCCTTGTTGTGTTAATTTAATAGAAGTTCGGTTTGTCATCAAATGTGGTGTTATTCCAATAAAATGTTGGATAGGTTCATCTGTGCCTCATTTCCTAAGAACCCCTTACCTTCTGGTTTGTAAAAGCATTTTATGTCCTCATCTCCATACATTTATGCAAAAAAGCAAAACCTACAGGGTACTTCCCGTTGACCTAAAATTATGAAATTTAGCAAGAAGCAAGGTCTCACAGTACAAATAATGGGAAAAGTCTGAAATCATTAAATATTACAATTTTTCTCACAACTAATCGTAACCAATTAAGGTGAGCTCCCGTTTCAAGAACTTTTCTATAAAAGAGGGGTCAAATTGGATGGTAGCGTAGTTTGTAAAAATCAAAGAGCAAAACCTTTAATTATATCATATGGTAGATAGGTACGGAAGGAACCCTTAGGGCGCGAGTCCGACTCGCACTTGGCCGATTTTTTTTAGGGTTCCGTACCTCAATAGAAAAAAACGGAACCCTTATAGGATCACTTTGTTGTCCGTCTGTCTGTCTGTCTGTCTGTCTGTCTGTCAAGAACCTTTATCTCTCAAACGGGTAAAGCTATCAGGTTGAAATTAATACCATATATTAGGATCCATGAACCACACAAGATCTGAAAATTTCAATTTTTTACAATGACGCAATCAAAAGATATTAATTCTGTTGATATCATAAGGGCCTTCAGAGTTCAAAAACGATGTGTTCGAGCTATAGATAATGCATATATTACAGACAGCTGCGTACCTATTTTTAAGAAATATAATATTTTGCCATTACCCTGCTTATACATAAAAACTCTGTGCTTATTTGTAAGATCACATCCTGAATTTTTTGACAAACACTGCAATCACCGATCTCAGTATAAATATATGTTATATAAACCTCCTTGCAAGAAATATATATATGAAAATAATGTGTATAACATGTGCATCATCATTTATAACGCATTACCTAATAATTTGAAATGTTTAGACGAAAAAAGTTTTAAATGTAAACTAAATGTATGGCTTTTAGATAATTGTTTTTACTCCATTAAAGAATTCTTAGGTTATAAAAATTGACATGATGTAATTTAGAATCTAGACTAGGTATGTAAGTTATTTGTAAAATTTGCACACCTGCATGCAGGTTGAGATCAATGGACTCCTAAAATTATTAAAACATCTACTTGACATGAACTCTGGCAAATAAACTATTTTGATTTGATTTGATTTGATTTGATATGGCGTTTTATGTCCTCATCTCCATACATTTATGCAAAAAAGCAAAACCTACAGGGTACTTCCCGTTGACCTAAAATTATTTAGGTCTCACAATACAAATAATGGGAAAAGTCTGAAATCATTAAATATTACAACTTTTCTCACAACTAATGGTAACCAATTGTGGTGAGCTCCCGTTTCAAGAACATTCATATAAGAGAGGGGTCAAGTTGGATGGTCGCGGAGGCGATTTTTGTTTTAGTTCTATTTTAAAAACGGGAACAGTTACAAACTTGAAAATTGGTATGTTTATAGTGCATAAGCTATAAAATAACAAAAAATAATAAAATTTGGTCAAGCGCGTGTCCGACTCAAAAAATCTAGCACATTAACTTACTGAAATTTTAACTAATACAATTATGATTATGTGGTGGTACGTAACCCTCAGTGCGCGAGTCCGACTCGCACTTGGCCGGTTTTTTTAAATAGCTCGACGTTTTAAACAAAATAACAAATAATTTGAACAAGCTTTTCGTCTAAATAACTCTTTGAATTGAACAACTATTACAGTTGTTTTCCTTCCAAATCAAAGATTTTGGAAACTATACGCATAGAAGCAGAGCGTTTTTCTAAATAAAGGCCAGGTTAAAAGTACCGTTAGCCGAAGAGCGAGTGTGAAAGAGTTGATTTAAGTAGAAGAAGCGAGACATATATGTCAAGATTCCCTACGCAGACGGGAAAGAGGCGTAATGTTATGTATCTTCATCATCATATCAGCCGAAAGACGTCCACTGCTGGACATAGGCCTCCCCTAAAGATCTCCATGTCGACCGGTCCTGCGCTGCTCGCATGACATGTATGAATGAATTAAAATGTAAAGACCTTGTCTTTGACTTTAGCTGTGTCAAAAGAAAAGGTCATTAACATAAAAACCACATCAGTTTGAAACCATTTCGTCATTAAAATCGAACAAAAGATTGAGAAAGATAAGTTCAATTGAACATTTTATAGTCTGAACTATTATTGGACGACTGTTGAGGTCGGTTAACCGCAAAATTAACCGGGTATTGTGGTTAAAACTAATTGGCTAGTCGTGCGATTGGTTTCGAACAAGAGATTTAGTTTCTGTTAAACTATTTGAGTGTTGAACCGTGTGGCTAAAGTTTTCAGACGATTAATAAATAATAAAGTTGGTATTCTAGATGAAGAACTTCTGTCTGTTCGTTGTTGGATGAAATTAATTGTTAGGGTTCCGTACACTTTGTTGTCCGTCTGTCTGTCTGTCTGTCTGTCTGCCCTTTTTCTCACGAACGGGTAGAGGTATCAGGTTAAAATTGATAATGAATGTTAAGGTCTCTGGACCACACAAGATCTGAAAATTTCAATTTTTTACAACGACGCAATCAAAAGATATGGCTTTTTATGTCTTCATCTCCATACATTTATGCACCAAAGCAAAACCTACAGGGTACTTCCCTTTGACCTAAAATTATGAAATTTGGCAAGAAGCTAGGTCTCACAGTACAAATAAAGGGAAAAGTCTAAAATCATTAAATATTTCAATTTATCTCACAACTAAATGTAAACAATTAAGGTGAGCTCCCGTTTCAATAACTTTGCTATAAAAGAGGGGTCAAGTTGGATGGTCGTGGAGTTTTTAAAATCAAAGAGCAAAAGCTTTTAGTATATCATATGGTAGATAGGTACGGAACCCTTAGGGCGCGAGTCCGACTCGCACTTGGCCGGTTTTTTTTCTACACAGGGATGGATAGCTTTTTTGTGGCTATGAATATGATTTGATACTGCACCCATCAAAGGAAAAATCTGATTGGAAAACCAAAATCTACGCAGGCGAAGTTTCATAACGCTTCTGAAAATCGTGCAAATGGACAGCCATAGACACGAAGCGACTAGGCTAGAATAATTGAGTGCCATCGATGGAGACCACAGAAAAATAAAGGTAATTAGAAGGAGGATTAAAGATATAATACATCACAAGGTAGTGAAGGCGTCGTTCTATGGTTTTGACAGGTTATTTTGAAGATTTCCTATTGATCATCAATGATGGGATTGGGTTATTTGGCAGATTCCGAGCGAAGCAAGAAGGTACGAAATCTTTGATGAAGACATATACGTGGTTCCTTGCTCAGTGATGGAGACACAAAAACCTGTCAATAAAACTGTATGTAATACATTTCTGCATCATTATAACCTGAAAAATCGAATAATATAGTTGTTTTAATTTAGATGTCTACAGAGATAATCTACCCAGGCCGGGAATCAAGCTTCTTCTACTTCTTGGTGACCTCAAGACTGAGGGACGTGACAATTGTGGGTTGTTACTCGTGTCACCTACGAGTCTCGTGTGATGCCGGCAAAGACCATACATACCATTCCATACATACATACCCGTGGGTGTCATAAGAGGCGACTAAGGGTTATAAACTGGCGGAAGGGCAGCAGGATCCTCCTGTGTATACTCGTAATACCATCTTACTTAATGCGGTAACCGCGGTCTATGGTGAAAGCCGTAACGCTAACAAGCGAGGTGACTATGGTACTTCCCCTCCAAATAATAAACAGGGTCGGACCAAGAATACTTCCCTGGGGAACACCGTAATTAATTCGTTGCACATTGCTTACATGTGAGTCTATCCGAACCATCTGTCCTCTTTCTGAAAGATAGCTATGAAACCAGGCTAAGGCGTGACCACGAATTCCTAGTTGCTCCAACTTTCGAAGCAGAATTGGAATTGAAACTGTGTCGAAGGCCTTGGCCAAATCGAGAAAGGCACCAATACAGTGATATTGCTTGTCAAGGTAGGAGGATACTAAATTAACTAATTCGGAGATAGCATCTTCAGTTGACTTTTTCTTTCTAAAACCGAACTGTCTATGACTAAGTAATCCAGAGTCCTCTAAAAACGATACAAGCCGCCTATTAACGATTTTTTCTAGTATTTTAGAAAAGACACTAAGAAGAGAAATAGGTCGATAGTTGTTAGGAGAATCTCTGGAACCGTCTTTGTAGATAGGAGTTACAGCAGCAATTTTCCACGCATTAGGAAAATTGCCTGTACTTAGGCTAAGGTTAAAAATATGCGTTAACGGTTGTATTATGTCATTCCCGATAGCCTTAACTAAATTGTTATTAATTCCATCTAGGCCAGGAGCGCTGTCTGTTTTAAGATGCCTGATTAGTAGTTCAACTTCCTCCGGGTCAGTAGGCGTCAAAAAAAGTGAGTTATGAGGACCATCATTGGTGTTTATAGAGGCAGCAAGATCATCTTCGGTAACACTTGATTGACTAAGAATATTGTTGGCTAAGTTTTTTCCTACGGTTGAGAAAAAATTATTTACAATGTTTAAAGAATCAGAAGCATTCTCAGTCAGAGTCAAAAGATCCTTAGCCTGACGTGATTTCTTACTTGATCTGCATATCTTTAAGATGGATGTCCATAAGCCTTTTGGGTTATTTTTGTTAAATTCTATATCTGCGCTGTCATATTGTGTTTTAAGTTTACGGATCAAGTTGTTATAAAAATTTCTGTATCTAGTGTACGACAGTTTAAGTATTTTGTCGTCCGGATACTGTCTGACTAGTGAGTGTAGATGATCTCGATGACGCGCACATCGAAGTAGGCCAGGGGTCATCCAAGGTTCTATAGTGAATTTACTCCTGCTAACACGAATAGTCCTAGTATGTTTATCGACTGAGGCATTTAGGATGCCAAGGAACACACCTACTGCGTCGTTAACATCTGTCATGTTTGTAACGTTACTCCAGTCAACGCTTTGTAATTCCCTTGAAACTCCCTCAAAGTCCGTTATTTTCTTAGTTCTCAGGCCGTTTGTCTGTTTTTTTGGCTTTTTAATATTAAGGCCTACTATGGCAGGCTTGTGATCGGTAAATTCTGTATCACATACCAGTCCAAGTACAGAGGAACTGGTTTTGACAAATATATGGTCTAAGCAGGAGTCAAGTCTCGTTGGCAGCGTGATAGCAGGTTGGAGAGAGTGTTCGGCAGTCAAGCAGAGATATTCAGAGGGGTCGATTTGAGATGAATTAGAGGAAAGTATATCAATATTTATGTCTCCTGCAATGATAATGGTGGACTTGTCTTTTAGCAGTTTTAAGCATTCATCCAAGGAATTCAAAAAATTTGAAGTGTTCCTAAAAGACGGTGATCTATACATTCCTATTATAGATAATACCTCAGGAATATCAAGTAAGAGCCCGCACGCATCTATTAGATTGGGTTCAGAGACCGCAACATTCCACAAGTCTCTTACGTAAGCTACCACCCCACCATTCTGATTAATGTTTCGGGTTGAGTAGAAGGCTGAATAACCTGAAATATCGTCAATAACCGTAGTGTCGCTAAGCCAACATTCAGTCAGTAAAATCACGTCAAATTCAGTCTTAAGTCGTTGTAAAAGAACTAGCAAGGCATCAAAATTTTTATAGATACTCCTTATGTTCACAGTCAAGATCTTAAATTCATAATTTAGGTTTAAAGTTATCTTACAGTTTTCTGGCTGAATTGCTTTACAAGTTATATTAAAGGAATCGTCAATATTTGTTAGTAAATCAAGACTACCCATAACTAAAAATGTTATTATAAGAAAGAATGGAGTTTAGAGTTTTAGAGGATTTAAAGAGTGTTAAAGCAGATAGGAGTATAGTCTTTATATCAGCAGCTAAATACTTTTCACAAACAGAAAATATGCAGGTAAAAAAGGCTTTTAAAACTTCAGTATTGGACGCAGTGAAAATCAGAAAATTAATAAGAGTTGCGCAGTTTGCAAACCCACGTAGAAACAATGCTCGGTTTGACGCGGCATAGAATATGTTATACCAGAATATAAGCAAGGAAGTCGTATTAAAACAAAAACATCAAATGTTGTTGGAAGTACCAGAAACATCGCCGGAGAGGAGATTTCTAGGTTTTCCAGGCCCATTACCAAGCAGTTTTTGTAATATTGATTCAGAGCTAACTCTCAGAATTGAACTGGTTTCCGATCGTCGCATAAAAATGTTACCGTTGTTGGTCCAAACATATTTAAATTTGAGGTCTGCACCAGCTGCACGAGCTTTACTGAACAGGACTCTGTTTCGTTTAGTAAGGTGTTCGTTTATGAAAATTTTCCTTGAATTTCCAGGCACTTCGATCTTGTCAGTGGTGAGACCTCGTCTAGATCTGGCTGCGCGAAGAAGTTGGTCTCGGGGAGCGCGTCTAGTGAGAGTGATTATAACAGGGCGGGGTCGATCGTCTCTACCATCCTTTCCACCTTTCACCCCTACACGCCTGATATCATCCACGTCGCGTGGGTCCAGATCGACTCCTAACTTAGAGGCCAGCGTTGCCACAATGTGAGGTAAATTCTCATTGGCATGTTCAGTAAGGCCATTTAATTCCACGTCCTTACGAAAATAAGCTTGTTCCCTGGTTTCGAGTTCTAACCGCAGGTCAGCAACTTCAGTTTTCAACTTCAGCAAATCTGATGTACATGTTTCCAAATCACCAACTCTTTCTTCAACCGAATCTAATCTCTCTGACATGACCTCCAACTTAGCGTCAAGGGAGGATTTTAATCCATTTAATTCTGTTTTAACCTGGGACAAGTCAGATTGAATAGAATCGATTGCTAACAATTGGTTCTGCATCGATGAAAGCTTGGACAAGATAGTATCCAGCACGTCCGTCTTCGGCACGTTGACCTTGGAAAAACTCGGTTCTGGAGTTTGCGGCAGGGGTCTGGGGTCTTGCAGGCCTGCAGCCGAGATCCTGGCCGGGGAATGTTCGACACGCGAGGAGTTAGCAGTATAGTCTAGAGTTGAGTTTTCGTCGCGACAGTCTGAACATCTCCAAGAGTTTCTTCCCGTACCGAGTCGATTAAAACCACGCTCCGTTGTACCACTACAGTGAAAGTGATAAGTTTTACCGCACACAGTGCAAGCCGGTCCTTGGCCTACAGTGTCATTACATGAAGCACACTTCGTGGTAAACATGACTCACACTCAGCTGGTATAGAAAATAGTAGCACTAGGCGATATATCGCTTTCCTGACGTTCGCGTTCCTAGTAGAAGGCGGTAGCGGCCAAATTGTGTTCACTTTTCACGATTTCAACATTTGCTTCGATTGTTTATCTAGGTCACCACAATGCATGCGATGAGACGGCGGGGAATTTGCAAAGACAGAAAATTTGAGTAATGCTGATTATGAATTTAAATTAATTAGCCGAAACAACGACACGTCCGATTACAACAATGTCTCGCGAGGAAAAAAAAAAAAAAAAAAAAAAGAAAAAAAAAATCCGGATTGTAAAGATTATGTAGCAATCGTTGTATGCCTTTGTTCAACTATGTTAAGTATTTGCCTGGAAACGGAATGAGACAGAGGCAAAGAGAAAACAAGAATAAATAAATAAAACAACAATTTTCATTTCTCATTTAGCAAGCCATAACAAAAAGCTTCCGATCAAACAAAATTACGTCGCTAAGCCGTGAACGCGGTCTCGAGTGTTTGAGCGTCGGCGCTCGAGTACTCTAATCCAACATCTTGTGAATCTGTTTCCTAAGACAAGTTGAAACCGGTTTGAAATAAACCGGTTTTTACCGGTTGTAAAACGATCTTTAAAATATTCTTATACAGAGATTATTTGAAATGCGAGCTATTTAGAAACCTTAACCGATTTATTCTGTGGCGACAGGAACACCGCTGCGCTCTGCAGCAATTAGCCAGCTAGTCCCAATACTTGTGCGTTGTGCTTAGCTAGCAGGGTTAGAACTGGTTATTTAACCCAAAATCTGTACTTAATCTGCTTGACTCCGATAACCGTTAAATATAGAATAAGTTCAAACAAAACCGAAAAAAGTAATTTCTTTGTACCTATATTTTTGTAACAGGTTTCCAAGCACTGTTCTTTCTCTCGAAGAACCTGTTTTACTATTTGCTCTTCACATAGATAGTAATTGATAAGCTATGTAAGAGAGAATTTGGCGGTTGAAAACTCTTGAAAGGTCAGACTTACGTCGGAAAGATAACAAATTACCTTAAATATTTTGATGGTTGTGTCATTAGATTGCTTTTGCAAGTCTATCAGCATATCTCCTGCTGTATGACGGAAAACAAACGAATTTTGCACTAAACACTTGCACAAATTGCCCATATTTTTTCACTTAAGCGCACTAAGATTATTCTTCTCAATAACACAAAATTTGGTACTTAGTGTCAAGAAAATCTCACGAAAACACATTAAAATACGCGTAGCGAAAATCGGCGGACGAGAACGTAAATACGAGTATATTCAACTGACAGTAACTTTTTTAAAAAGAAACTATTTAGATGTGTTAAAAGTGAGCCTGATTTTTGTTTCATTTTGAGCGCTAATCAACAAAGAAGAAGAGAGCTGGCACTATTAAATTTAATCGAATTGACGTTTGTACCGCACCAATTCACGCCGTACTTTTGAGCTTCCTTGGAAACATAAATCGCTCAACTGCCTAGTGGCGCGAGCTTCCAATGCCACATTAATCGCTCCCGCGTGAGCAGGAGAAAGTTTTTAAATGGTTATTGTAACAATTATATTCGTCACAGTTTTAGGAATTTAATAATAAACGTATAAAATGATATAGACTTACTAAGTTAAAACAAATAAGACCTTATAATATTTCGCCACTATTCAATTAACAACAGGTACGGTCAACAACAGGTAAAGCTTGACACTCGCAGTTTGTCTTTAGCTCTTGCTGAGATTGAAATAATTCTGGTACGTAATCCAACGTGTCAAGCTGAATGTCCTCTTGACTGTACATCTAAACAGACCTCCCGCTTACAAAATAGCTTTGCGCTCGTAGTGGACTGTAATGCCTTGTAATTAGATTCATTTTGGTAAAAAGACGCAGTGGCAATATTATTGTAAAAACAATACTTCTTAGAAATTTAAGAAAAAAAGGCATAGCGAGGCAGTGACGTAACACACTGCAGCCCAATTGCACATGTGGTAATTTTTACTGTTTTGATTTAAGGTTCATTT
This sequence comes from Athrips mouffetella, assembly GCA_947532105.1. Lineage (NCBI taxonomy): Eukaryota > Metazoa > Arthropoda > Insecta > Lepidoptera > Gelechiidae > Athrips > Athrips mouffetella. The sequence goes on from OX383981.1 coordinate 234,828, forward strand.
TAGGAGAGATGCAGCAGGTATAAAATTGTAAGGAACAAACACAGGATTTTGAATGAGAGATGCAGGGGGGCAGTCAGCGCTAGGCTTTAGAATAGGGATTACGTGCACAAATTATTATTTTTTTCGGCAGCCGCCTGATTATAGTACTTTAAAGGTTAAATTTAGGGTTTGATTTAGAGACGGTGCCTAACTTTACGTACGATAGGATATAGAGTTAGACCTTAAAAAAATTGTACTTAGCGACTGCGGTTCAGTAGGCTAGGTATTAATTTAGGTACCTAATGCGCATTAGTGTTAAATGTTAGACGTGGAGGTTTACTGATTAAAGAAGTGTCAAGCGTATTGCAATAGGGAATACTAACTTACTTTTTTTAGCAAGTGTAAAATTGTGTAAAGTAATTTATAATTATATTTCAATTTAGTGCAGTGAACGTGCTACAGGTATTGTACGAGAGGGCTTCGTGTTTGTGTCTTTCCCGCCGGGAATTTATGGCTTCGTTGTTGGTGAGTTTATTTCAGATTTCCTACTACTTATTCATTTAAAAGTGCTAGCTAGGTCTTTTGAAATGATAGGTCATCTGAGAAGGTGCTGGGGTGATCAACGACGAGTTTTCTGAGTTAAATCTAGGTGCAGCTGAATCCTGTGTTTTATGGAGCCAGCGTGAGAATTAGGTTGAGTTCATTTGATGCTAGGTTATTAGGGCACTTAGGTGGTGATGGATGTTTAACACTAAATGTGATGTAGGTATTATAATGTTATATCGATGAATACACAATAAAATTAATCGGTATAACACATGCATTTATAAGACAATATTACTTTAGTAAATTGGTTTATTTCTAGTGTTCCACGAATATAGTACTGGTTAGATTACCTAAGTCACCTAGCCTGTATTATAGAGGGACAATATTCAGCACTCTTATACGTTAAAATTGAGTGTCGAATCTTGTTTCGTTTGGATCAAATGGATATAAAACAATTTACTAATCGTAGATTAATTTTAGGCAGGTGGAGATGGATGTTATTTTGAGATGATCGGAATAATGTGTGTGATGGTTTGCAAGGTAACCTATTTTAACTTTGGGCGTAGGATTGTTCTAAGGATTTGATGGGTAGCAGAGGTGCTAGGAATTGGAAGGGAGCCTCTGAGAATCTAAATCTATAGGAAACCTAATTCTAGACTTTCAAGTCTTCATCCAAACCCTATCCCTGGTTTTGAGTCACTTTCATTCCAGCAACACGAGACGAAGAGACCACGTGCTTAATTTAATTTTACTTCCCACTATAAGGTCTAGATCTAGGAAACCTAGGTCACCTAGAAATTGAAAGTGACGCGCGATCGAGACGAATCTGTAGCGCTCGGTTCGACATCACACACAAGCTAGCGGGCTAAATTGGTATGTTTTATTTTAAATAATTTTATTATATTATAATTATTTTCACTTTTTATTTCAGTTTCTTCTATATTACCACAAATCAACTTATTTTTCTTAATGAATCTAATTACCAATCCACAATGTACGGGTCTTTTAGGTGTTAAAGTTAGACGATCACGCATTCATGGCCAAAATTATTACAGAATTAAAATAAATAAATTCTAGTCACAAATTCCATTTAGGTAGGATACGTTTTTGTTACATTGGTGCCTCGTGACGCAGAATTGTGTTCTTAAAGGGCGGATCTTGATTGATTCGAACACACAATAAAAGAACCTGTTTTATTACGAGTACATATGGCTTAGCATAGGTCATTTATTAGGACGACTAGAATTTTTTTTGTGTTTTCGACTTTTTGAGAAGATATTTAGACATTACAAACAAATATAATGTATGACTAGTTTGTATTTTTTTGTTTTATGAATTTTATGTGATGGCATAAAGAGTTTTATAAATAGATATACTTAAGGTATGCAAATACCTACTTTTGGCAAGCAGTGGGACACAAAATAGGCTAGAAATAAGAATTTAAAAAAGAGGTAGGTATGGTATCATTTCTCATCTTGAAACATAACTGTTATGATGATATGTCTGAAGATTCTAAACAAATACATAGATAAATTACGTTAGACATTTCATGTTGTGTAATTTGATCCTTAACTTGAAACAATAAATTGATAAATAACACCAGACACAAAAAAAAATGATTTTCTTGTTTACATAAATGTTTGCTTTGCCAAGTATCGAACCCGCAACTCAACACAGCGCGCGCAGAAGACAGGGTCGCTACCGGCCACGTTACATGCCTTTCGAAATGGGATGCATTTTTTTTTGTTTCGACAAAGTAAGAGTGTTTTCGTTTGCCAAATTTAGGTTTACTTTAGCGTTTTTGTATCGAACGATATATTCTAATGATTTAATAGGTATAAAAATAGAAAACCTTTGACATCTAAGTTTTAATAATTTATGTTCGTTTGAGAATACTTAACAAAAAAGTTTGGTGCAGTGGATGCTTGAGAATAAAGGTGGTAGAGCTTTTGTGTAGTGTCTGTCTGGGGAAGTACCACCACCTTGCCTTTTTCTGCCGTAAAGCGTCAGTGCTTGCACTAGTTTGTTTCAGTTTCTATATTTGGAGCAGGTCATATCAGTCAAACAATGAAAAAAAAAACGGACCCTTGGGTTCTACAGTTTTATGGCACAGTTTATTTTTCTATTATCTCGTACCATGGGGAGGTCAGTTTTTTTTTGGTAACACATGTTTGTGCGTCGCAAGTCAGTGGTTTACAACTTTTGGACTTAAAAAAAAGTACGGGCTTTGAAAAAGTTCAGAACAGTAACTCATACCCAAAGTATGAAGATATATGTTTTCATAAAAAAAGTAATAAATAAAAATTTAATTTGAGCTTTGAATTGTTTTCAAAAGTACATTACGCAAGTTTCAAACTTAATCGCTCAAGCATAATTTTAATTAATACTAATATTTTATTTTTATTTGGTGAATTTGAACAGCACACAAAATCGTTCAGTTATTTGCATTAATACTATTCCTCATTTAAAACTAATTATATATATTGTGTTAGTTTTCAAGTTTATCGACTCTGTTTTACTAACCAAGATTTTTATAGACCAAGGTTGAGAACCTCTGTTTCAAAAACAAAGACCTCCGTTTCAAAACAAAAACGCGTTAAACAACTTATTATTATTTTGTGCTTAAGTTTTCTGAAGTTGTCGATAACTCAAGTGCACCAATAATTCTCGTGGTAGGTAATCCACTTCAGTTCAAAGAATTTGAGAATCACTTTTGAAGTAATAAATTTGGTCGTATTTGACACATAGGTACAAAAGTGGCAATTTGTTTACGCTTAACGACGAAGTGAGACGAGTGGGTTCGGTGAAGTTCGGTGATTCCCAGACCTAGTTCGTAGTCGGACAAGTGTGAAAATCAAACTCCGACATGGTTCTGTATCTTTTATATTTTAGTTATGAGTTGTGCCTTATTACATTTTTGTTTTAAAGACCTTTAGCCGAATAAATAGGTGATGTGTTTAATGTTCATTTAAAAGGGTTACCTATAATTAAACATAATCGTAAAAGTTGATATAGTAAACAAAATGAGTATTGTGGTAGTTAAACTATTTTTTTTTTGTAGTTTAATTTTATATAGATAGGTATTCTTTATTAATAAAAACTTGACTATTTAATATGCAAAGAACAACGAATAAATCTTTAGTACGTGACACACGCACTGACCAAGGGATCACAACGTTATCATAAGAGGGTTTTTAATCTTCAAATTTGAGGGACGGAACCCTAAAATTTTGTGTTAAATGTTAATCTTTGTTAAATCCAAAGACCTAGTGTTGCTTTCTTTGTCAGTAAAATGATAATTTTGAGGTATCAATTTAACAGTTTGAATACAGAGATTTTTTTTAAGTAGTTTTAAAAAAATGCAACTTAGTTCAGTTGTACGTTAAAAAAAACTCTTTTTATTTAAAATAAGTAGAACTAACAGTAGGCTTATCATAAACAAATGGATTAAATTCGTAGGGGCGAAATAATTTGATTCAATTATTTTATATCAATGTAGGTTTCTACTATCTGTTGAAAATGCAAAATGGAACTCATGTTATTTGTACCTAATAGTTAGCTTTTATTTTAAACAGATAAATTAGATTTATAGGGGCGAAATTACTTAATCTCGGTATGAGCTTTATACCTGTTGTTTGTTTAGTTTCAATTTTTTTATTTTGAGTCAAAAATTAAGTTTAAAATTAGGGGCGTAAAAATATTTAGCAGTGGACTTTGTGGACTTTAATGGGTTGTGTTCATCATTATCATCATCATATCATGCAATTTACAAGGTCGATGACCAACCTCACAAACCCTGGTGTCAGAGTTGTAGAGCCGCCAAAAGCCTTTGACATGGCTCATTAACGACTGCATCCGTAGATAGTAGTCAGGACCAAAAACATAACGCGCCTTCCGAAGCACGGAATCATCTTGCTTTTCGGAAAACAGATTATTAATTCATTAATGTTTTAACCAAACTGGAGAGGTTGCTCAATGGGATTTTGTTTAACTGTGTCCTTACCTGGAAACTAACCCGGAACTGCGGATCGGGTGCCGAGCGCTCTAACAACTGGTCCACGGAGACTATTGTTAGTCAAGTAGTAAACGTGTAGGCTTCGTCTAGCCTTTGGTCCACCTAACTTAACTTTGTTGTCAGAAAGTTTTCAAGTTAATAATTTTTTTTTAGGGACATTAACGTCATGTTGCGAAAATAGCCTATCGTACAATATTAACGGCTTTATTATTACAAGCAGGAAAACAAGCTCGTTTGAACGACTTAACATGCCTTACGAAGCAGAGAAAAACGCTCTTTTTCTTACTGCTATGCGTTATCTACTAAGGTTTTCACCACAGTCGATGTTCTTTTGTTATTGTGATTAGGAAAGAATCATCATTATAATATTTTGCCCGGTTAAACGTTCATTGCAGTTGCAGACCTTCACTAAAAACGCTTGGTACTTAAAAGGGGATTTACCAACGCACTTGTAAGCGTTGCGGCTGGAGACCGGTGTTGTTCGTGACCGCAATTAAGATGGTATGATGCCCAGAAAAATGTTGTTGCCCATTTTCCGGTTCGTGATCCCTTAGTCACCTCTTACGACACCTACGGGTGGAGATGGATTGGTAATATTCTTTGCCGGTTCCACACAGACTAGGAAATTATAGTTACGGTTAACTTTAAAACACTAATTTATAGTTACTATTAACTAATAGTGTAGAATATCAATTCTAGGAATCATAATTTCAGATATTAGGACTACGAAACTAGAAGTTTGAAGTTTTTTGAATATCTAATATTATCATTCTGATTTCTGCTCTGATTGAAATCAAACCAAAAACCTTTTGAACAGGAAGCTACTGCACTACCACTGTGCCATCCAACAATCAGAATTGGGTCTTATTTAACTTTATGCGACTATTCCAATATGACACAAACACAATCCTATCAGAGATAAAGTCGGAATGAGATTGAATTAAGTGTGTATTGAAATAATACTGGAAGTGCATTATTAGGTATAATTATGTAAAGTATGCATATTTCTTCAATTTTTAGGGGCGTTTTGCATAAAACAAAACCTAACATGCAAAAACTACTGAACTGAATATCCGAAAGTAAGTCTATCTTGTCTAGGTTTATTGCAAGAAGGGTTGAATGAAGTAGGAAGACATTACTCTTATAAGAAGTACAAGTATGAAAGATTTTTCAAAGCTAGGGGCGTAAGGTAAATTAAGGTGGTAAATGATGTGGGAAAACAACATTAGCAGGAGTGCTAGTACTTGTGTAAGATAATTTAAAACTTGTAGTGTACGGAGTACGACTTCAATAATAATAATAAAAAACTACTGAAGTGATCTTGATATTGACAACAACAAATTTAGTTTTCCTATTGTTATTTCCTCATTCAGATTCAGATTCAGATTCAGATAATTTTATTCAATGTAGATTCTTTACAGAATACTTATTGAATGTCATGCAGAATACAATGCAAATAGAGCGAGTCTACGCCGTTTCGGATCGTGCTATGGCAGCGTAAAAGAAACGGCAAGAAACCACTGCAGCACGGCCTACTTTAAGAGTCGGCTTTTTACAATGTGTTTCTTGTGTTTCGCTGGAATATCAGAGCACCATACCTCTTTGTCATTCATATAGTCATCCAATCTATAGTAAGCTTTTTTACATAACGTTTGCTTTACACATTCTTTAAACTTTCTCTCAGGTAATTGCACTATATTGTCAGGTATTTTGTTGTAGTATCGTATACACAGACCAACGAAAGATGTATTGACTTTAGTTAATCTAGTATATGGTTGATCAATTTTATGCTTATTTCTAGTATTAAAATTATGCCTGTCACAAATTTTTGGTAATTGATGAATGTTCTTCCTAGCATACATTATATTTTCATAGATATACTGGCATGGCACTGTCATAATGTTGATTTCCTTGAACAGTTCTCTCAGGGAATCACGAGTCTTCAGGCAATAAATTGCTCTTATAGCCCTCTTTTGTAAAACGAATATTGAATGTATATCAGCTGCTCGGCCCCAAAGCAGTATGCCATAAGACATAATGCTATGGAAGTAGCTAAAGTAAACCAGCCTTGCAGTAGCTACATCAGTAAGTTGTCTGATTTTTCTAACAGCATATGCAGCCGAGCTCAATCGACCAGAAAGAGCCGTTATATGAGGGCCCCATTGAAGTTTAGAGTCTAGTGTTAACCCTAAGAAAACTGTACTATTTACAAAATCTAATGGCTCATTATTCAATACTATGTTATGTGAAGTAGACCTTACATTTGGTAGTGCAAATTTAATACATTTAGTTTTTTTGGCGTTAAGGACTAGATTGTTAACAGTAAACCATGCATGAATCTGTCCAAGTGCATCGTTGACTTCGTTATAATTTTGTGATTTCCTACTTACATTGAATATTAATGAAGTATCATCAGCAAATAACACAATCTTTGACAGATTCTTCACCACAGAAGGAAGGTCATTAATATAAATAAGGAATAAAAATGGCCCTAATATGGACCCTTGAGGTACGCCAATTTTGACAACAGATCCCAGTGATTTCGTCCTGTTTACTTGTACCTTTTGAATCCTGTTTTCCAAATATGACCTAAGTAGTTTAAGTGAATTATTCTTAACACCGTAATGTTCAAGTTTTAGCAACAATGTGCTATGATCTACGCAATCAAATGCCTTGGATAGATCACAGAAGATACCAATAGCATCTTCAGATTTTTCCCACGCGCAAAAGATGTATTTTAAAAGTGCAGTCCCGGCATCCGTTGTACTGCGCCCTTTCGTGAAACCAAATTGATGGTCATGTAGTAAGTTATTTCTATTGAAGTGTGAAAGCATTTGATTGAGTATGACCTTCTCAAAAATTTTACTAAGTACAGGTAAGACTGATATTGGTCTAAAATTACTGGGATCCTTTTTGTCACCAGCTTTGAATAATGGAACTACTTTACTTTTTTTCATTAAGTCAGGAAATGTACCATGATCGACACAATCATTGAATATAACAGCTAAATATGGAGATATAGTATCAATGATCGCACTACAGACTTTTACTGACATTCCCCATAGGTCCTCAGTAGTTTTCATTTTAATACTTTTAAAGGCTTTAATAATTTCGTTAGGGGTGACATGATTGAACCCAAATTCAGTTTCGCAGGCGTCCACATTCTTTTGAAGTAAATCGCTAGCAAGTGAAGATGAAGAATTGAGTGACTCTGTTGTTTTCAAAGGAATATTAGTAAAAAAGGTTTCGAATTCTTGAGCCACTTCTACGTTTGAACTAATAGTTCCGCGATTTGTATGAAGTGTGATTTGATTGTCACGCGGTTTCACTTTTCCAGTTTCACTGTTTATAACATTCCATACAGCCTTAATTTTGTTATCAGCAGACTGTATTTTTTTCCGAAGAAAAAATGACTTTGCTTTTGAACAAACTAATTTAAACAATTTTGAATAATTTTTGACATATTCAATGAAATTGTCGTCATTTGAATAATTTCTTAGCTCATATAATTCAAAAAGTCTCTCTCTACTTTTGCGAATACCAGCGGTAGCCCAGTCACTGAATTTGAATTTTACAATAATTTGCTTTTTTCTAATAGTGAAAATTTTACTGAATTCAGTATTAATCAATGTGAATAAATCTTCATATGAGTTATTAGGGTTGTTAGTATTATAATTGTGACAGGGCAGTTTTTCTAGTAATGTGTTTTTGTACTTTTCTAACCTACCGCTCGTTAGGCTCCTGGTTTCTATATCTATCTTCTGGGTTACTCGAGAATAATTAAAAGTAACACTTTGACCAGAGTGGTCAGACTGAAGCGAGTTTATGATACTTTTCTCAAAATAATCGCAATTACAAAAGACGTTATCAATACAGGTAGCCGAGGATGACGTCACCCTTGTAGGTACAAAAAATACATGCTCTAAATTAAAACATTTGAAAAGACTTATAAGTTTGTTACTATAGGTATTATTTTCTAAGATATTGACGTTAAAGTCACCACACACTATCACAAACTTATTTTCTTTTGTCACTATTTTTAAAACATCTTCCATTACTAACTCGAACATTGAAAATTTTTGAAAAGCGGGAGGTCTGTATACGCACACTACAACATGCTCGTCCAGCTCAACACAAGATATTTCAATACATCTTTCAACCGAAAGTCGAACAATATCTTTACGGTTCTTTATCTTAAAACTGTTACGAACTAAAATCAGTGATCCACCGTGTAAAGCAGACTTTCGATTGAAAGCACTGGCTATACAATAGTTTTGATAATTTATCAACATTTGATAATCTTTTTGCCAGTGTTCTGTCAAACAAATTATATCAAATTTTGTTCTTTCTAAGAATAATTCTAATTCTAAAATTTTTCCAGAAAAACCTTGAATATTTTGATGTAAAATTTTCAAAATATTCGATTTTTCCTTTGTCCTTGCTATAGGAAGTTTTTTGCCAGAAGGTTTTTTTTTATTTACTTCAGTAAAATTTTGTTTAGAAAAACCCTCTTTTGTCGTATGAACTAGTTTAAAGAATTGGTGTTAGTAATGTTACTAACTAAAGAAGTTTTTTGTGTATAACTTCCTATAACAGAGTCAGATATAGTATATGCTATCAATGTAGCCAGCTCTTTTTTAAACTTAAGAGGCAGATACATAGTATCCTTTGTCAATTTGAAATAATTTATAAAAGTATTCATGTCAAGATATAAAATGTCACTATGACGACTTGTCAAATTTTGTAAATGTAAATTCATTCTGTGTATACATTTGTTGTGTTGCTCAGTAACATTTGAACAGTATGGGAAGTTACACAGAATAAACCTACACTTAGTTTCAACCTGTATTTTGTTTAACAATGTCACAAAATTGTTTAATTTTAATCTACTTATGTCAGAATGATTGCCTACCACGATAACAACAGTGGTGTTTATGTCAAACTTGCCTACAGCAATCTTTCTTACAAGACCGTCGAAAGTAATATCGGGACAGCAAATATTGGTCACCTGCTGATTATGGCAGTAATTAAAAATAGACCCTAGACCTACTCCTATCCTGTCTGAATATACAAAGGTCTTCTTTTTATTGGAAGTCGACGAAAAGTCCTCGCCATCCGTGGTCTCTGTGCTGTTATCGACAGGTGGCTGCTGTTCCACCGTGGCGCCACCAGCGGCGGCATCATGTGTTGGCAACACTAGCGACGTGGTGATGTCTTCACTCCCAGTCATCACGCTCTCAATGATGTGCTGACGTGGTGCCACCACGATGACGTCACTCACAGCGGTCTGCTCACGCGCGGCGGCATCATGTGTTGGCAACACTGGCGACGTGGTGATGTCGTCACTCGCAGTCACCATGCTCTCATCGATGTGCTGCCGTGGTGCCACCACGATGACGTCACTCACAGCGGTCTGCTCATGCTGGTCTCCGCGCTGCTGGCGTCGATTGTACGCGTGTCGCTTTTGGCGGCGTTGTTTCTTCGTAAGGCGAGCTGAAAATCGCCAGTTGAAAAATGATGACGTTGAACCGCAGGTGGCAGGCGTACAGCTAGAAGACATACTGATATTTGATGTCCGCGGTGGTTCTAGAGCACAAGCAACCTCTTTGTCACTGGTGAGGGTGGCTATCAGTTGCTGCTGAGTGGTATAAAGCTGCTTGAGCTCAGCTGTGGATGACAACATTTCATTCATGCACTGCTCAGTTTCTACATATTTATTTGTCAACAGTTGAAGCGAAGATTGACTTTTAACATAAGCCGTTGTAATCTCGCTCAGTCTATAGAATGAAGCGCATCAAGACATTGTTGTGCCTTTGTTAACTCAACATCCTTGTCTTTTATTATTTTCTCAAGCTCCTCAAGTTCCTCCTTGTGCTCTTCTACAGTTGATAGTTCATGGTGTAAGGATACAGCATGCTTATTTTCTTCATCCTCCTTTTCCTTGTATAAATCTGCTAGTTGTACATGTGCTTCTTGCAGTTGTACTTGCAATAAACTATTTCTATCAAGGGTGGACTGATGCAGATCTTGCAGGGACGTTAATGACTCGACATGATTTTGTAGTCGAGTAACTTCAGTTTGTGCTTCCTTGAAACTGTCTTGCAGTGCGTCAAATTTATTTATTTGTGTTTGGAGTTTGACCTTCAGTTGCCTTATTTCAAACTCATTTACGTCCCTGCCTGCAAGGAGGCGATCATTGAGTTCCTCTGCTTCTCTTAGGTTGTTCTGAAGCTGCTGTGTTTTGGTTACACGGGGCATGGTGACCTGAAATGTATACAGGAGGAACTGTAGAATAAGCTATTACAGTAATAGACAAAATAATTAGACTAGAATTAATTAAAATAAAATAACCTAACCGAATAAACAGATAAAGTATAATTAGTAAAGGACCTATGCAACCGTCAACTAAATTATTAATTTAAAATTTTATAATTCTATAATTAATATTAGGTGTATCTTAAACCAAACTAAGTAAACACTAAATAGTAAAGAATGAGTATAGTATGAAACTAGATATTGGAAAATACAGCAAAGTGTAGAAAATAAGGTTAGTAGATACTCAGAAAAGAAAATGTTTGTAAGAACAATAAGAAATGAAACTGTAACAAAGAAAGAAAGTAATGATAGCAACAATAAAATAGTGAACGGATAACAATTAATGTTTACTAGCTATCCCCAATAATTATCATTATAATATTATTTCCATATAATATTTAACTAATTGGTACCTACCTAACAATAATATGCCTAAAAACCAGGTAATTGGCTGGTTAAAAAGTACTGTCTAAGTACATATAAAGTATCTAATGTGTCAACCTACTCGTAGGTATTAGAGTAAAATATAAGCACTAAAATGGTTGCCTGTATTTAAGTGAAGTGTAAATAGTTTATCTGAGGTGTCCGGCTACGTTCAATCATCAATTTCACTTCCACATACTAATTAGTCAAGTGAAAAGAGACTCAACAAGGCGCCGCTGGTATGAGGATGGACGTTTCTCACGGAGGAGAATTTTGTAGAATAGTGAATTTGTTTACACGATCTAGCCTTAAAGTGCACTTGATTAGGTAAAAAATATCAAAACTTTAGTGTTATTAATTAGGTATCATAAAACAAAATACTCCCCGGGATCCGTTGATGTTTCAATTCAAACTCGTCCGGTAATGGTTTGCCGTTTACCGCATTCCACTGGTTCACAATGATTAAAACCTTTTTTGATGTTTTTTATATGATATTAAATCATAATATATGTACAAATTATGCAGAATAACAACTAAAAATATTAAAATACGTAAAATATAAGGAACAGCTGATATTTGATATCTGCTATTTATGGAAAATATCAATCCAACTCGGAAATAAAGGGGCAATGTAACAATTATATTCGTCACAGTTTTAGGAATTTAATAATAAACGTATAAAATGATATAGACTTACTAAGTTAAAACAAATAGACCTTATAATATTTCGCCACTATTCAATTAACAACAGGTACGGTCAACAACAGGTAAAGCTTGACACTCGCAGTTTGTCTTTAGCTCTTGCTGAGATTGAAATAATTCTGGTACGTAATCCAACGTGTCAAGCTGAATGTCCTCTTGACTGTACATCTAAACAGACCTCCCGCTTACAAAATAACTTTGCGCTCGTAGTGGACTGTAATGCCTTGTAATTAGATTCATTTTGGTAAAAAGACGCAGTGGCCGTATTATTGTAAAAACAATACTTCTTAGAAATTTAAGAAAAAAAGGCATAGCGAGGCAGTGACGTAACACACTGCAGCCCAATTGCACATGTGGTAATTTTTACTGTTTTGATTTAAGGTTCATTTTAGGAGAGATGCAGCAGGTATAAAATTGTAAGGAACAAACACAGGATTTTGAATGAGAGATGCAGGGGGGCAGTCAGCGCTAGGCTTTAGAATAGGGATTACGTGCACAACTTATTATTTTTTTCGGCAGCCGCCTGATTATAGTACTTTAATGGTTAAATTTAGGGTTTGATTTAGAGACGGTGCCTAACTTTACGTACGATAGGATATAGAGTTAGACCTTAAAAAAATTGTACTTAGCGACTGCGGTTCAGTAGGCTAGGTATTAATTTAGGTACCTAATGCGCATTAGTGTTAAATGTTAGACGTGGAGGTTTACTGATTAAAGAAGTGTCAAGCGTATTGCAATAGGGAATACTAACTTACTTTTTTTAGCAAGTGTAAAATTGTGTAAAGTAATTTATAATTATATTTCAATTTAGTGCAGTGAACGTGCTACAGGTATTGTACGAGAGGGCTTCGTGTTTGTGTCTTTCCCGCCGGGAATTTATGGCTTCGTTGTTGGTGAGTTTATTTCAGATTTCCTACTACTTATTCATTTAAAAGTGCTAGCTAGGTCTTTTGAAATGATAGGTCATCTGAGAAGGTGCTGGGGTGATCAACGACGAGTTTTCTGAGTTAAATCTAGGTGCAGCTGAATCCTGTGTTTTATGGAGCCAGCGTGAGAATTAGGTTGAGTTCATTTGATGCTAGGTTATTAGGGCACTTAGGTGGTGATGGATGTTTAACACTAAATGTGATGTAGGTATTATAATGTTATATCGATGAATACACAATAAAATTAATCGGTATAACACATGCATTTATAAGACAATATTACTTTAGTAAATTGGTTTTTTTCTAGTGTTCCACGAATATAGTACTGGTTAGATTACCTAAGTCGCCTAGCCTGTATTATAGAGGGACAATATTCAGCACTCTTACACGTTAAAATTGAGTGTCGAATCTTGTTTCGTTTGGATCAAATGGATATAAAACAATTTACTAATCGTAGATTAATTTTAGGCAGGTGGAGATGGATGTTATTTTGAGATGATCGGAATAATGTGTGTGATGGTTTGCAAGGTAACCTATTTTAACTTTGGGCGTAGGATTGTTCTAAGGATTTGATGGGTAGCAGAGGTGCTAGGAATTGGAAGGGAGCCTCTGAGAATCTAAATCTATAGAAAACCTAATTCTAGACTTTCAAGTCTTCATCCAAACCCTATCCCTGGTTTTGAGTCACTTTCATTCCAGCAACGCGAGACGAAGAGACCACGTGCTTAATTTAATTTTACTTCCCACTATAAGGTCTAGATCTAGGAAACCTAGGTCACCTAGAAATTGAAAGTGACGCGCGATCGAGACGAATCTGTAGCGCTCGGTTCGACATCACACACAAGCTAGCGGGCTGAATTGGTATGTTTTATTTTAAATAATTTTATTAAATTATAATTATTTTCACTTTTTATTTCAGTTTCTTCTATATTACCACAAATCAACTTATTTTTCTTAATGAATCTAATTACCAATCCACAATGTACGGGTCTTTTAGGTGTTAAAGTTAGACGATCACGCATTCATGGCCAAAATTATTACAGAATTAAAATAAATAAATTCTAGTCACAAATTCCATTTAGGTAGGATACGTTTTTGTTACATTATCTACCTACAAAATAAGCTGATCGTTCTGGAACTCGGTATATAATTTAAGAGAGGAATTAAAAAATCATCACAATTGAAGAGACGCTGCCAGTAAAAAAAATTAACTGTGTAATTTAAGAAAAAAGTTGAAAAAAACGGAATAAAGCTAGAGAAAATATGAAATTGATCGTCACGTCAAACCAAATTACTTTTTCACGAAAAACGGAAGAAAGACTAAATATTATTTGATTTCCTACAAGAACTGCAACCAGAGCGTTTTGTAAACGAAATTAAAAAGTCGCACTTGGACATATGCTGCTTGAAAGCTTTAGTATTCGACTTTTGATCTCCAGAAAAAGTTGTTTAGTTTCCTTACATACATCTCGCTTCTTTCCCGTCGGGATAGGCAGACACGCCTGCTTCGATCTTGAGCTAATTCCCTCACTTCCTTTACTTACATCAACCCTTTCATACACGCTCGTTGGTTTGGTGTACTTTTAACCTGGCCTTTATTTAGAACGTCCTGAATATGTTCTTGAAATATTCATTAATCGATTTAAATCCTTTTAACATTCTTCCCTTTTTGTTACACAATAGTGTTGCAGATAGATACTTATACAGTACAACTCTCGTCTCTATTGGTCCTGTTCGCCCCTCAACCAGTAAACACTTCAATGTCCGGAGCACCTCCTCAAAACACTCTTTGTATTAAAATGTTGTTTACAATCCCATCAAGCCGGAATTTCTTTACCCTTCTTACAAGATTCTAATAGTTGGAGACTTGGAGGATTCTCAATTTCTATTCATGTCGCCTCCCATCATATTTTTTTAAGATACACAGTCGCATTCGAGATTCAAACGAAAAAGTGTCCCTAGTTTGTTGTTCTTCTGAAACTCCGGAATACAAGCTTTTTGATCCAGCGACTAAGAGCACAGAGAGACTTAAGCCTTTTTTAACAGCGCCATTTTGTGGGCATCAGTCGTACATCTACTAAAATATATTATGATCAAAGCATGTCGCGTAGGAATTCACTGAGAGGTCTAGAAAATAAGTTAACCGTGCCGAGTATAGCACGGCAGACGGCAGACTTTATGTGTTGACAGTTCGTCAGTGTTTCCGCGTGCATTTTTTAACTATATTATTATAGTTTAATAATATCATTGTCATAAGAAAAATGCTCCACTTCTATGCGTGTAGTTTGGAAGGAAAACAGCTTGAATAGAACAATCAGTTCAAAGAGTTATTTAGTCGAAAAGGTTGTTCAGATTGATTGTTATTTAGAATAAAACTTAGAGCAATTTAAAAAATTGATAAGTTTGAATTTTATTCTCATAAAGAATATAATTTTCGCAATACCGGCCACACTGACGGACTGTCATGGACATAAAGTCTGCCGTCTGCTGTGCCTCTAATAGTCAGAATATTTTATAAGACCTCTGACGGGGCTCAATACGACTTCTAGAAGCATGACGTCATCATCCTGCAACAACCTAACAAAACTGGAGAAGTCACACAGTAACTTTTGTTAGACAGCCGGGAATCGAAACCAGAACCAACAGATCGAAAGCCGAACGGTCTCACCACTAGACTATGGAGTCTGTTCGAAAATGTATTTTTTTTATTTATTTGGCAATTTTCAACCCATATTTGGGGATATTTCTGCCAGTGTCGTGTTGTAGAACATTGTTCAGTTTTTGTAATTTCTTCACTTTTATAGAAGTTAAAAATATGGCGAACCGCCAGTGTCGAGTGGGGAAATTGTTCATTGCTCCCCCCGTAAAGCGATAGTGGACTTTACGAAGGAAATGTAGATGACTTTTTGAGACAACACAAACTGGGTTCAAACACGAGATCGCTTGAAATCTTCATCAGCTGCGCACTCTGTAGCAAATTTGCTGCATAAAACACTATCTTAATTATCCACTAAATCACTACATACACAAAAAACAAGAGTTTCAACCGAGCAGGCAAGAGCCCACGCCGAGTTCCCGCCAAAAACTCCTCGAAAATGTTCTACATTGAATAAAATAATTTGAATCTGCAACGATAGACTGTGACGATAGTTCCAGAAGGTTTCTTTAAAAACAGAATAATTTTTTGAAGAAAAATTCAAAGGCATGACTGCAAAAAGAGATCTAATAATGCAAATTCATGGTAAAAGTAGCGGGAGTAGCGCTGACAGCATGAATATTGATAAGTACATACTAATGAGGAGAAAGAAATTATAAAAGTCACTTTGTGCCAAGCGCTGGGATGGGGTAAGGTGACCGCCCTTATTGTCAGGGTTACTTCATCACAAAAAAAACTTTTCCAGATCATTGATTGGACAATTCTTTTAAAAGAAAGATAACATAAAGGCAACTAAGGTTGTCTGGAAGAGATCGCTTTAAGCGATAAGACCGCCTTTGTCCATCCTAGTTTTAAGAGTCTCCTGTGTATTGTTTTGACAATAAAGAATTTATCTATCTGTCTATCTATAAAAACCAAAAACATTTTTGTTTGTTTTACAAGATGAAACAGAAAGGTTATATTCAGATTGTATTCTATGAATAGATCTTTGCTCTCCGTATATTTTTTTATGTTACAAGTGAGCAAACGAGCAGGCGGGCCACCTGATGGTAAGTAGTCTCCACCATAGCACCCACTGTCTTATTAGTGAAAAACTTTGACGCTAATAAGACAGCAAAACGCGTTGCCCACCCTGAGAACTAAGATGTTGTCTCACGTGCCAGTAATTTCACTGGCTCCCTTACCCTTCAAATCGAAACACAGTAGTGTAAACACTGCAGCTTTACGGCAGAAATAGGTAATACATTTGAACTTTATTATAATGAGCCGTTTTAGAGTTCCGTACCTCAAAAGAAAAAAACGGAACCCTTATAGGATCACTTTGTTGTCCGTCTGTCTGTCTGTCTGTCTGTCTGTCTGTCAAAACCCTTTATCTCACGAACGGGAAAAGGTATCAGATTGAAATTAATACTATTATATATTAGGATATATTAGGATCCATGGACCACACAAGATCTGAAAATTTAAATTTTTTACAACGACGCAATCAAAAGATATGGCATTTTATGTCCTCATCTCCATACATTTATGCAAAAAAGCAAATCCTACAGGGTACTTCCCGTTGACCTAAAATTATGAAATTTGGCAAGAAGCTAGGTCTCACAGTACAAATAATGGGAAAAGTCTGAAATCATTAAATATTACAACTTTTCTAACAACTAATGATAACGAATTGTGGTGAGCTCCCGTTTCAAGAACATTCATATAAGAGAGGGGTCAAGTTGGATGGTCGCGGAGGCGATTTTTGTTTTAGTTCTATTTTAAAAACAGGAACACTTACAAACTTGATAATTGGTATGTTTATAGTGCCATAAGCTATAAAATAACAACAAATAATAAAATTTGGTCAAGCGCGTGTCGGACTCAAAAAATCTAGCACATTAACTTACTGAAATTTTAACTAATACAGTTATGATTATGTGGTGGTACGGAACCCTTGGTGCGCGAGTCCGACTCGCACTTGGCCGGTTTTTTTTTTTAAGAAAAACTAGTTTTCCTTTTCTTCATAGATAGCGTCGTTGTCTACTAATAAATAATAAGGTCATTGTAGGTAAAATTAACTGTCAACTTCTTTTTTCCTATCTGTTGTTTAAGTAAGTGTTGCATAAGGGGGTTTATTTACTTCACGCTTCATTTAAGACAGGTTTATTTTAGTTCTTCAGCAACTATCTTCAACACAATCTATCGACACCTTTGAATACTCAATTGACACTTAAATGTGAAAACAGCTCATTGCAACAGTGACATGGATTGCCGCGATGCAAGTTGTAGGGAATCTATCAGGAATCCTTTATTGTTGTAATTTTTTTCCTGGCAATAAAAGATTACTGAACAACTTGCTACATAGGCTCTACGAGTATCAGCTGATACAGTTTCTATGGGAGGTCAAATAGTAGATTACCCAACAAGTGAAAAACAAAAGGAAATTCCCCTCGAGGGACAAAGTTGTATCCCGAGAGCAGCGAAGAATTGTAGAGTCCCGAGCGTAGCGAGTGGTTCTAGAGTACAAGGTAATACAAGGCCCGAGATGTTTTTTATTTCCACGTGTTAAGTACTCTACTTTTCACTATTGACTGCAAGAATATTGTACACAAAAACTTATGACAAAAAAGTCAAAATAGCCTTCTGCCAGATGTATCATGAAGCTCGATTGGTGCTGGCAAAGAATAGTACAAACCAATCCTATCGTGGGTGTTGTAAGAGGCGACTAATAGAGCACAAAACGGAAGATGGGCAGCAGCGTCTTTATGTGTATTATACCATCTTACATATTGCGGTCACTAGCAACCGCGGTCAATGGTGCCAGCCGCAACGCTAACAAGCGTGGTGACTATGGTTCTTCCCCGTTACGTTGTTCCAGCAAAAGCTGGAATTCTGGAGGGTGCTCCCTGTCCTGCAGAGGACGTTTCTTGGGATGTTATTGTGTGTCATGATCAGGTACCTAACAAGCACTGCAAGCTTAATGAGTCGCAATGTTCCGCGTATAACTTTTCGCAGGTGTGCCTCTACAATAAGTTTATATGTAAGTAAGTTAAATCCGTGTGGTGCCGGCAAAACATTGTACCAACCCATGTCTACCCGTGGGTGTCGTAAGAGGCAACTAAGTGTATAAACACTTAGTTGCCCATAAGGACCGGAAGGTCCATAAGGACCGGAAGATGGGCAGCAGCAACTTGCTGTGTTTCGTACCATTTTGCATACTGTTGTCACCAAAAACAGCGGTCGCCAAGCTCGCTCACAAGCGAGGTAGCTATGGTAATACCCCTCTAAAGTACCACGCGATTTTGTTGGAATTCTGTAGGGAGCTCCCTGTCCTGTAGTGGACGTTTCTTGGGATGTTATGATGTGTCATGGAGTAAATGGACATGCAGGCCTTGCCTAGTGTGGGAGTTTTCGCCAATAGCTAAATGAGACCAGAATTTAATAAATTAATTTGTAATATTTATACTTAATTTTGTAATAATATATTTAAATGAACGGGATCGTTCCGCCTCTAAATTTCCGCAGCATTGTTGCTTTAGTTTACATGTAAATTGGGTACTAAGATTTTTCTGACCTCTTTCAATTCCACTCTCGCAACTTCCGAGAATCGTTTATTCAAATCTCAAGCAGCTTAGGGTTTGTTTTCCATGTTGACATGCATAAATCGGCCTAAACACACAGAATTATGCGAACGGACAGAGTAGAGAGTTTTATAGTAGACGCGCTTTGAAGTGACAGGCAGATGTTTGCCTGGCGGGGGGAGCGCGGGTTGGGGCGGGGAGGGGAAGGTCAGGGCAGGGTCGCGACCAGGGTTGCCGTCTCAAAGGTCCGGATAATAAATCCGGATATTTCTAGAAAAAAATAAGTTTATATTGAATGGTAAATTAAATTATTAATGGACGGTAATTCTTGTCAAGATCAGAGAATTCTCTGCCTGCGTCTATGTTCAAGAGCTCATGCAACACGAATCGATACAATACAAGTTGCGAGTGAAGCTTCTTCTGGGCAAGTTCTTTCTATCGTTGACCTCTATCCTCAAGACTAGATCGCGGTCAAGAGGACTTACTCAGAACGAAACTTACTGGATGCGTTCATGGCCGAGTTGTAGTAACTCATTCTTTCCGTTCACGAAAGATAAGCAACGTTAGAGCCTGGATAGGTGACTGCTAGAAATATGCAAACATAGGAAGTGTTTTAATAACAATATTTTCACCCCATCTCTGCACATGAGTCTTCTAAAAGGCGGCTAACGAAACTTGAATCAGAGGATGAACAACAGCTTCAGGTTCAGATAATTTTATTCAAAGTAGATTTTTAACAGAATACTTTTTGAATGTGATGCAGATTTCCACCACTATTATGCCGTTTACAAAAACCGCAGTTATTTGAGACAGCCGCAAGGCTAACAATCGGAGAGAATACATACTTCCAAAATATACCATTCAACCGTCAATGGTCTAGTACCATTGACGGTTGAATGGTATAAGACCTGAGTAGTAGTACCATCAATGGTACCCATCAATGGTTTCCATGATTTTTTATATTTTTTTTATTTGGGAAGCAAACAGTCATACACAAGTATTACAATACTTATCTAATTACAAAGACCTAGAGCTCCACTTAAAAAAACTTAAACATGCGAAGAAGAGCTCAAATATAAGGTAACGGTAGTACAGCTAACAATAAAAATAAATATGAGAAACAAAAATAACAATTAACTAAAATAAAGACAGAGAAATGCTATACATGGCACCTAACTGAGACAAGTCGTGTAACAAGCCTAGGCGCTCGCAGATTTGAGATTTGAATCTACTCAACGATAGCCCAAATATATCTATTTCTGAGAAACATCTATTAAATTCGTCCAACGCACGCCGAAAGAAGTTATTTTTGCAGTGAATTCTATGGGGGAGGTTCTTGTCGTTATGAAAGCCAACCAAAGTCGAGGATGGAATGCCGAAAATCCATAGATCTTGAGATAAATTCGATCCGATGGCAACCCTGATCACGACTCGCCCCGGAAACAGCCTCTCGGACATTGTTGGGCATTCTCAAAAAGAGCTGCAATTCGACCGTTATTTGCCGTCAATAAAGTAAAACATAATTTGAGGGTCGTGTCGAGAGTGACACTGATTTCTTTCATTCAGCTTTAATGGAAAAGGAGCAGAATGAATTTTGCTGTCAGTTCAATTCGCAGTTCGTTTTCAGTCCATAATTTGCTTAAGAGGACTTATATTGCGGCCCCGGCCATATAAAAAGAAATAACTGTCTTCTTCCGGGCGACTGAGCTGTAAAATGTTATTTATTGCATTTAGAACTATGCGCAACCATTTTGTTCAAATATTTTCTTTTGAAAATGTGACAAGAAGAATCAACAGCATTTTTTTTTATTACGAAGTAAATAATTTTTTTTTAATTTTTTGTATAATTTTAAATTAATTATTTATCTTATTATTTTTCGAAAACTAATTATGAGGTACCCCTTTCTTTCAAAATTTTGCACGCCATAGAGACAAAGCGGCCAGAATTTTGAAAATTAAAGGAGGAAATATTGTAGCGATGCTACAATATAATCTTTTGTATGGCTCAGGTTCTGAACACTGTCATGTCCTCTTGAGGTCGGAATTGCTTTAGTGGGACAAAAGTTTAGAGAGTCCGGCGGGAGTGGTCGAGAGTAGTTCTCAAGTCACTTCGACGAGTGAAGTGGCCGCATACTCGAACCAAGTTATGTGTTGTCAAGGAGTGTGGACTCACCTCAAATACTTAGGGTGATCATGATCAGTTTATTGTCTTACACACTGGTTTTTTTTGTCTTTATTCCCAAAAATGGTTTCATCGATTTAATATTTTATTTGATTAATACAATATTTATTGCATTGCACATATGATATAGTACAAGATGCTGCTTAAAAGTACCCTAAACCGACGAGCATGTATGAAAGGATTGATGAAAGTTCAGGAAGCAAGGGAAGTATGTCAAGATCGTAGCTGGTGGAGAACTGTGGTCTCTGCCTACCCCGACGGGAACAAGGTGTGATGTTATGTATGTATGTATGTATGTATGAGTCTGTCCATGAAGCTGAACAACTTTCCCTAAGGAACATAGGTCGAAATTTAAAAAAAATTGGACTCCCATATAATACTGAGTCAGCTGATAGTGCATTTTGTATTGGAGGTCATAAATGTTTTTTCGTACTTAGACCTATGTTCCTAGGAGAAAGTTGTTCAGTTTAATGGACAGAATCACATCCTTCAGAGTTGATATACCCCTTCTGTTACAACTTGTACACTTTTTGAAGCCCTGTTAGGGCATTGCAACAGTGACACTCGTTTTCTAATACAAATGAGGTACTGATTGTTGAGGCGTTTCGGGGATTCAAATACAGAATTAATATACATACATACATACATACATACATACATAATATCACGCCTTGTTCCCGTCGGGGTAGGCAGAGACCACAGTTCTCCACCTGCTACGATCTTCACATACTTCCCTTGCTTCCTGTACTTTCATCAATCCTTTCATACATGCTCGTCGGTTTAGGGTACTTTTAACCTGGCCTTTATTCAGAACGTCCTGAATTATTATAGATTTGTTACATAATACTTACTGAACGTCATAGCATGCAGAATGCAATGCAAATATAGCGAGTCTACTATACAACGTGTAACTGAAAGGTGTAATAACACGGTAAGAGGTATGAATCTCCTCATGAACGCGAAATACATTTTTGACCTCCCATAAAAACTGCATCAGTTCAGAAGGTCTGGTTTTAGGGTTCCGATACCAAAATGGTAAAAAAAGGAACCCTTATGGTGCGACTTTGTCTGTCTGTCCGTCTGTCTGTCACACCTCTATATCTCAGCAACCACTAATGCTATCGACTTCCAATTTGGAATGGTTTTAGAATATAGTTGCTCAACTTAATTGCACATGTAAGAATTTTGAAAAAGTTATGATTATTAATGTAAAGGGGGCCAAAATAGGGGGGAGCAAATTTCAAATTTTCGCCACTAGGTCGAGTGGGGTATCATTTGAAAGGACTTTACTTGTACATTTTTAAATATATTTTTGTATTTTTTATGTTTCTTAGTTTTCAAGTTATGATGAAAAATGTCAAAAAAAATACCATTCCCCCCCCCCTTATCTCCGAAGTTTGTGTAAGGAAAAATCTAAATTAATTACAGTTTACAGAAGTTTATCTAAATTTTACAGCAAAATAAAACGATCTTTCTAAGTTGCACAGTTTAGTTTTGCGGTCCTGAAAATTGACTTTATTGCTTCCAAAAATACTAAAGGTATATCGGAACCCTCGACGCGCGAGTCCGACTCGCACTTGACCGGTTTTTTATTTCGTATTTCGGCCTACCTTTTTTAGGAAAAGTTGATCAGTTTCATAGGCAGATGCACTCTCTTCAGTATTAGCCAAAGATTTCGGACTTCCTTGCTTCGCTCGGAATAGATACCTTGCTAATTTATTTTAGTAGGGGATGACATCTACCAACGTGTCACAACCCCATCATCGATGATCCATAGAAAATATTTAAAATAACCTGTCAAATCCATAGAAAAACGCCAACACCACCTAGTGACGAATTATTTCTTTAATCCTCCTTCTAAGTACCTTTATTTTTCTGTGGTATTAGCACACCCTTCCTTTACAAGTTGTAGTTACAGCATCTATTTTCCCATTTTGAGGAAATTAGTTTTCTTCTTATTTCAAGTAGAGCTTAATTCCACCTTTAACAGAGTGAAAGCTTAGGTTCTTACAGTTCAAGTTGTCTGTTGTTTCTCTATTTTATTTATTACCTATTGAATTAAATTTTCTAATTTTATTTCCTACAATTTTCTTATTACCCGGCTTTCCAAAGGAAGCTCTAACAACAATCCTATAAAAAAGCAATTCAAGATCTACCCGACTTAATATTTTTTTTTCAGATATCTTTTATAAAACTTCTTTCCATACAAATCTTATTCTGAAAATTACAAATAAAAAAAAAAACGGTCAAGTGCGAGTCGGACTCGCGCGCCGAGGGTTCCGATATACCTATAGTATTTTTGGAAGCAATAAAGTCCATTTTCAGGACCGCAAAACTAAATTTGTTTGTAAAGGTTTTTTGCAGATTTCTGAAAAACTGTGCAACTTAGAAAGATCGTTTTATTTTTGCTGTAAAGTTTACATAAACCTCTGTCAACTGTAATTAATTCAGATTTTCCCTTACTCAAACTTCGGAGATAAGGGGGAGGGAATGGTATTTTTTTTGACATTTTTCATCATAACTTGAAAACTAAGAAACTTAAAAAAATACAAAAATATATTTTAAAATGTACAAGTAAAGCCCTTTCATATGATACCCCACTCGACCTAGTAGCGACAATTTGAAATTTGGCCCCCCCTATTTTGGCCCCCTTTACATTAATAATCATACTTTTTTCAAAAAAATTTCATGTGCAATTAAGTTGGGCAACTATATTCTAAAACTATTCCAAATTTCAGCTCGATAGCGTAAGTGGTTGCTGAGATATAGAGGTGTGACAGACAGACGGACAGACAGACAGACAGACAGACAGAGCGGCACCATAAGGGTTCCTTTTTTTTACCATTTTGGTATCGGAACCCTAAAAAGATTAACTAAATCGGTCGAACCGTTCTCAAGTAATGCACTGTTATACATGAGGCAATATTGTTCAACAGCACGTCAGTAGAAACACTATTGGACCTTATGGTGTGGTAATAGAGTTGAAAATGGGTGACGGTACATGGTATTTAAAATACAAATTATTTATAGGATTTTATGGAATTTCATAATATGTTTTACTACTAAGCTAAATTTTATCCAATTTAAATCCTACATAAATGAGACACTGTCTCATTCCTAAACGAAATCTAATTTGGGAACGAACCGCAGCGAGCACCTCCTGTTTTTTGAAGCAAATTAATTGTATTTCTGAGTAAATACGTCTTAAGCCCATCACATTGGAAGCTGAAGCACGGAATGAAATGGGAGTCTTAAGTTTGAAATCATTGAAGGAAGAATTCAAATCAGTAAGTAAATAAACGCGTTAGTCCCACCCAGACACACTTACAAAACACCTAGCAAAAATTAACAACACAAAACACATACAAATTAGTAAAAATTTTAATTTAAGTATATTTTATCCCCATCCACCCATCCTCCAGTTAACCCTTAGTCGCCTCTTACGACACCCACGGGTATGCATGGGTTGGTACTATTTTTGCCGGCACCACACGGGACCATGACCATGACCGCGGTCCATGGTGCCAGCCGTAACGCTAACAAGCGAGGTGACTATACTTCCCCTCTGCATTTTCCCAGCAAAATCTAGAATTCTGGAGGGAGCTCCCTGTCCTGTAGTGGACGTTTCATGGGATGTTATGATGATATTTTAACGTGCAATCTAGTCCACCCACAGATGTAAAAGGGTAAGGTACAGCTTTCCAAATACTGAAAGGACATGATTCGTCAACGTAACTGAACAACTTTTATCAAATAAAACAGCAAATGCGTCAAAAAATTACATCCCTATACAAACTGTCCAATCAAGTTTGCAATCTGTATATAGGGTGACTTTTAATTAGTTCTTGATAGCAAAAGATATGCATGTACTCATCATACTGAACAACTTTTCCCAAGGAACATAGGTCGAAATACGAAAAACCAAATTTGACCTCCCATACAAAATGCGCGATCAGCTGATGCAGTTTCTATGGGAGGTCAAAACTTGATTTTCGTATTTCGACCCATGTTCCTTGGGGAAAGTTCTTCAGTATCATGAGTACATACATACATTTTTCTATCAAGAACTAATTAAAAGTCACCCTATAGAGAGGCCAATTTTCTTTTCATTTCATGAACGATGTTCAGTTACATTGACTGATCATGCCCTTTTAGTGTTCGAAAGGCTTTCCAATACAACCTGTATATTGACTAAGTACGCCGTATTAAACTTTTTCTTTCATCTTAGAAATTAGATAATCGCTTGTAGTTATTACTGTGGAATTTCAAACGTTCTTCCACTCAGAGATATGGGTATATACTAACGTAGTGAGATCACTTAAACACTGATCCAAATTCAGATAAACACTGATTCAGATTCAGATTACAGAATACTTATTGAATGTCATGCAGAATACAATGCAAATAGAGCGAGTCTACGCCGTTTCGGATCGTGCTATGGCAGCGTAAAAGAAACGGCAAGAAACCACTGCAGCACGGCCTACTTTAAGAGTCGGCTTTTTACAATGTGTTTCTTGTGTTTCGCTGGAATATCAGAGCACCATACACACTTTATCTGAGCTTCCACTGATGTTGTGTCTCTTTCAATTTTATCATCTAGAGGTTACATAGGGTGCTTTCTAATCCATTGCGTTTCTTTGAATATGTTACATGGAACATATTACCAAACAACTTTCCCCAAAGAAGTCAAAATACGAAGAAAAATATCTTCCATACAAAAAGCGCTATCCACCGATGCAATTTTTGTGGGAGTTAGATTCAGATTCAGATTATTTATTCAATGTAGATTCTTTACAGAATACTTATTGAATGTCATGCAGAATACAATTCAAATAGAGCGAGTCTACGCCGTTTCGGATCGTGCTGTGGCAGCGTAAAAGAAACGGCAAGAAACCACTGCAGCACGGCCTACTTTAAGAGTCGGCTTTTTACAATGTGTTTCTTGTGTTTCGCTGGAATATCAGAGCACCATACCTCTTTGTCATTCATATAGTCATCTAATCTATAGTAAGCTTTTTTACATAACGTTTGCTTTACACATTCTTTAAACTTTCTCTCAGGTAATTGCACTATATTGTCAGGTATTTTGTTGTAGTATCGTACACACAGACCAACGAAAGATGTATTGACTTTAGTTAATCTAGTATATGGTTGATAAATTTTGTGCTTATTTCTAGTATTAAAATTATGCCTGTCACAAATTTTAGGTAATTGATGAATGTTCTTTCTAGCATACATAATATTTTCATAGATATACTGGCATGGCACTGTCATTATGTTGATTTCCTTGAACAGTTCTCTCGTTGAATCACGAGTCTTCAGGCAATAAATTGCTCTTATAGCTCTCTTTTGTAAAACGAATATTGAATGTATATCAGCTGCTCGGCCCCAAAGCAGTAAGCCATAAGACATAATGCTATGGAAGTAGCTAAAGTAAACCAGCCTTGCGGTAGCTACATCAGTAAGTTGTCTGATTTTTCTGACAGCATATGCAGCCGAGCTCAATCGACCAGAAAGAGCCGTTATATGAGGGCCCCATTGAAGTTTAGAGTCTAGTATTAACCCTAAGAAAACTGTACTATTTACAAAATCTAATGGTTCATTATTCAATACTATGTTATGTGAAGTAGACCTTACATTTGGTAGTGCAAATTTAATACATTTAGTTTTTTTGGCGTTTAGGACTAAATTGTTAACAGTAAACCATGCATGAATCTGTCCAAGTGCATCATTGACTTCGTTATAATTTTGTGATTTTCTACTTACATTGAATATTAATGAAGTATCATCAGCAAATAACACAATCTTTGACAGATTCTTCACTACAGTAGGGAGGTCATTAATATAAATAAGGAATAAAAATGGCCCTAATATGGACCCTTGAGGTACGCCAATTTTGACAACAGATCCCAGTGTTTTCGTTTTGTTTACTAGTACCTTTTGAATCCTGTTTTCCAAATATGACTTAAGTAGTTTAAGTGAATTATTCTTAACACCGTAATGTTCAAGTTTTAACAACAATGTGCTATGATCTACGCAATCAAATGCTTTGGATAGGTCACAAAAGATACCAATAGCATCTTCAGATTTTTCCCACGCGCCAAAAATGTATTTTAAAAGTGCAGTTCCGGCATCCGTTGTACTGCGCCCTTTCGTAAAACCAAATTGATGGTCATGTAGTAAGTTATTTCTATTAAAGTGCGAAAGCATTTGATTGAGTATGATGACCTTCTCAAAAATTTTACTAAGTACAGGTAAGACTGATATTAGTCTAAAATTACTGGGATCCTTTTTGTCACCAGCTTTGAATAATGGAACTACTTTACTTTTTTTCATTAAGTCAGGAAAAGTACCATGATCGACACAATCATTGAATATAACAGCTAAATATGGAGATATAGTATCAATGATCGCACTGCAGACTTTTACTGACATTCCCCATAGGTCCTCAGTAGTTTTCATTTTAATACTTTTAAAGGCTTTAACAATTTCGTTAGGGGTGACATGATTGAACCCAAATTCAGTTTCGCAGGCGTCCACATTCTTTTGAAGTAAACCGCTAGCAAGTGAAGATGATGAATTGAGTGACTCTGTTGTTTTCAAAGGAATATTAGTAAAAAAGGTTTCAAATTCTTGAGCCACTTCTACGTTTGAACTAATGGTTCCGCGATTTGTATGAAGTGTGATTTGATTGTCACGCGGTTTCACTTTACCAGTTTCACTGTTTATAACATTCCATACAGCCTTAATTTTGTTATCAGCAGACTGTATTTTTTTCCGTAGGAAATATGATTTTGCTTTTAAACAAACTAATTTAAACAATTTTGAATAATTTTTTACATATTCAATGAAACTGTCGTCATTTGAATAATTTCTTAGCTCATATAATTCAAAAAGTCTGTCTCTACTTTTGCGAATACCAGCGGTAGCCCAGTCACTGAACTTGAATTTTACAATGATTTGCTTTTTCCTAATAGTGAAAATTTTACTGAATTCAGTATTAATCAATGTGAATAAATCTTCATATGAGTTATTAGGGTTGTTAGGATTATAATTGTGACAGGGCAGTTTTTCTAGTAACGTGTTTTTGTACTTTTCTAACCTGTCGTTCGTTAGACTCCTGGTTTCTATATCTATCTTCTGGGTTACTCGAGAATAATTAAAAGTAACACTTTGACCCGAGTGGTCCGACTGAAGCGAGTTTATGATACTTTTATCAAAATAATCGCAGTTACAAAATACGTTATCAATACAGGTAGCCGAGGATGACGTCACCCTAGTAGGTTCAAAAAATACATGCTCTAAATTATAACTTTTAAAAAGAGTTAAAAGTTTGGTACTATAGGAAGTATTTTCTAAAATATTTACATTAAAGTCGCCACACACTACCGCAAACTTATTTACTTTGGTCACTATTTTTAAAACATCTTCCATTACTAACTCAAACAAAGAAAAATTTTGATAAGCGGGAGGTCGGTATACACATACAACAACACGCTTGTCCAGCTCAACACAAGATATTTCAATACATCTTTCAACCGAAAGTCCAACAATATCTGTACGGTTCTTTATTTTAAAACTGTTACGAACTAAAATCAGTGACCCACCGTGTAAAGCAGATTTTCGATTGAAAGAACTGGCTATACAATAATTATCATAATTAATTAACATTTGGTGATCTTTTTGCCAGTGTTCAGTGAGACATAAAATGTCAAATTTAGTTTTTTCTAAGAACATTTCAACTTCTAAAATTTTGTTGGAAAAATCCTGAATATTTTGATGTAAAATTTTCAAAATATTAGATTTTTCCTTTGTCTTTGCTATAGGAAGTTTTTTGCCAGAAGATTTTTTTTTATTTACCTCAGTAAAAATTCGATCAGAAAAACCTTCTTTTGTCGTATCAACTAGTTTAAAGAATTTGAGTTAGTTATTTTTTTTATTCGTAATATACCCATGTTCCTAAGCGAAAGTTGTTCAGTTTTAAAGTCCGAGTAACATATTCAAAGGAATGCTTGATGAAAACACACCTTATGGTAGCCTTTAAGACGCTCAGTCTGACTGATGGATGACTGACTGTGGTTTGAGTAACGCTTGACCGAGCGTGTATTGTACGTTGACCGACGTATGACTGAGTCACTGTCACGTCAGTCACATACACGCTCAGTCAAGAGTCACTCAAACCATAGTCAGTCTGTCATCCATCAGTCAGACTGAGCGTCTAAAGGCCACCTATGTATAGCGTGCGCTGGATAAGTTTCGCTCTGACGGTTTAGTTCTGCATACGGGTGACAGTCTCAGAGCCAATGAACGATTCGCTTGCCTCCCCCCACATGCCGCGCTCACCTCCGCGATTCATTTATAACTTCTACGTATTAACGGTCACAGTCAGAGTTATTTTGTACGCCGTGTACTTATTGACAAGCAACTGCCCTTGAATCTAAAATGTTTGTAGGGCACCTAAACATTTTTTTAGCAAAATGTAGCTTCAATAGTCTTTTCATCTAAATCCGTTGAGCCGTTTAGGCGTGCAAAAGCTTACAAATCTTCAAATATCTTCAGTAAGTATAAAAATAAGTATTAAAATGTAACAAGAATTTATTGGAGCTACGTGTGAGACGGTCCTAAGCTCCTCAAGCCCTGAGTCAATGTTTGGCTGCTTAGCGTCAAGTCAACGCAGTCGAGGACACACTTCGTTTGTTTGTGCTCCAGCACAACTTCCGACTTCCGAGCACTTTCAACAGACGGTTTCCTGATTTTTTATGCGCAGTTTACTTGTATTTGCTTCGCGGATATTGAATTTTGTTAAAAGTTTATAAGTGTACAAAAAGATTCAACCGAATTTGATCTCGCCAGATTAGCCGAAAAAGAAACAAGTGGAATTATAAAAATGTTTATGTCCTGTGTGGTGCCGGCAAAGAATAGTACCAACCCTTACATATCCGTGGGTGTCATAAGAGGTGACTAAGGGTTATAAACTAGAGGATAGGCAGCAGCATCCTCCTGAGTATCATACCATCTTACTTACTGCGGTCACCTACAACCGCGGTCCATGGTGCCAGCCGTAACGCTGACAAGCGAGGTGACTATGGCACTTGCCCTCCACATTTTTCCAGCAAAAGATAGAATTCTGGAAGGAGCTCCCTGTCCTGTAGTGGACGTTTCATAGGATGTTATGATGATGATGATGTGTATTATTATGTAATTTATTTAAGTATATTATGTACATGGTATTTATTTATGAAGTACCCTGAAACAAGCGTGGTATTATCCACCCTAGGCCCATTTCAATACCCAAAAGTTGCCGGGTAGAGATTGCTACCTTAGCATTAAGGCCGCCGATTGTACTACTATGTTCTCTTTCCTCTTATTTCTGTAACTATTTCTTGTATTTCTTGGTGTGCAATAAAGTACATTTGAATCGTATTTAAATTTTGACTTATACATTTGGGCCTCCTTTACGATAATAATATAATAAAAACAACTTTCATTTGCAATAAAGTTGGGCAATCATACTCTAAAACGAAGAAGGATGAAGTACCAAGCAGGATATTATAATATTTTCCTTAAAATTACTGTTCATTAGATCTGATATTGTAGGGAGGTCCCGCGCGGGTGTGTCTATAACATCAATTATTCTGCTCATCTAAAGGAGGACCCAATAATACACAGTAAAATACAATTGGTTTTCCTCTTATATTATTTATCAAGCATTTCCCTCCTGTTTCTTAGAAAAAGATATTACCAAAGTATTACCAAGAAATCGCAACAAGTTTGGAGTAAAATATCATGTTACAATTTCGAAGGTTTTATGTGATATACTCGCTCGTAATATTTGAAATGAGTTCTTTTAAAAAAAGTAAAATATAAAGACTATTTTCACGATGTTTTTAAAGGTTTGATACAATCACAGAATAATAAGGGTAGTAGAAGGCGGATTAAATTTAACGAGGGCACATGTTATTACGCAGAAAGAATGCCGAACGTTATAGAAAAAAAAAAACTATAGATTAAATTACTGTATCAATGACAAAGAGGTGTGGTGCTCTGATACTCGTATTTCAGCAAAAGACAAGAAACACATTGTAAAAAGCCAACTCTTAAAGTAGGCCGTGCCACAAATTAAATAATAGTAAACTAAGCCGTGCTGCCTCAGAGTAAAAAACTATAGAGTCTGTCATATACATATTCTGTATGAGCTAGTGAACTGTATCGCGTAACCCAGTCGCCCATACTAGTCGGTCAAAAAACTCAATTAAATTTTACAAAAATCAAGAAATCTTTAAAAATCTAATGTTTATGTATAAACTTATATTTATGTATAAACTATTTTAGGGTTCCGTACCTCAATATAAAAAAACGGAACCCTTATAGGATCACTTTGTTTTCCGTCTGTCTGTCTGTCAAGACCCTTTTTCTCACGAACGAGAAGAGGTATCAGGTTGAAATTGATAACGAATATTAAAGTCCATGAACCACACAAGATCAGAAAATTTAAATTTTTTACAACGACGCAATCAAAAGATATGGCTTTTTATGTCGTCATCTCCATATACATTTATGCAAAAAAGCAAGACCTACAGGGTACTTCCCGTTGACCTAAAATTATGAAATTTGGCAAGAAGCTAGGTCTCACAGTACAAATAAAGGGAAAAGTCTAAAATCATTAAATATTTAAATTTTCCTCACAACTAATAGTAACCAATTAAAGTGAGCTCCCGTTTCAAGAACTTTTCTATAAAAGAGGGGTCAAGTTGGATGGTCGCGGAGTTTTTAAAATCAAAGAGCAAAAGCTTTTAGTATATCATATGGTAGATAGGTACGGAACCCTTAGGGCGCGAGTCTGACTCGCACTTGGCCGGTTTTTTTTTATTTGTGAATTGATCATTAATACTAAGAACGGAAGCGTAAATAATCCGTAATAGCCATTTTACGTTTTTTTTCCTGAATGGTAAGTGTTTTCACCAGAAAAAACTGAGGTAGTAACATTTATTAGTCCCATGTCACATATTTCATAGATAGAAAGATAAAAATTTTACGTTTTTAGGTTTTGATAAAAATTCCATACATTTTAGTATGAAGGTCCCTCGCAAGCAAGTGATACGCTTATGGCTCGCTCCTTAGCAGAAAGAGCTGCTACTTAATGCTGTATTCTGCATGAAATTCAATAATTATTCTGCATAGAAACTGAAATAATTAATCGCAAAGTAGTGAAGGCGTTGTCGTTTTATTAATTTGGTAGGGTTATTTTGAATATTTCATATTGCTCGATGATGATTTATTCTGATTCATGTAATAAACAATTTAGTAAAACTATTTTTCGAATAACTATGAAATTAAAAAAGATTAAACCATCGAAGATTTGTTTCTGTCTCTTTCTAGCAAAACGAAATTTAACACCGAGTTTATATGGCTGTAGTGGCATGTGACGTCACTCGCCATGTCGGATCTCTCTGTCTAATCGACGCGTAATTAACGGTTTTAAATGCTTATATCAGACGTATTTATGAGCCAATTTTAACTTTAATTTCACTTCTTGTCATCTTGACTTCGGTATTTTCATATTTTGTTAATAAATGCAACTAAAAAAAATCATGCATATTCCCTATTAGGACATGCTGGCAGATGTCATCCTATAGTAAAATAATTAAGCACGGTTTCTATTCAAATCAAAGGGCTAAAGCTTGGAGTATCATATGGTAAACAGGTACGGATAAAAGTGCGAGTATCTTTTACCTTGTTTCAGCATGGTCAATAAACTATGCTGCTGACCCTGTAACAAAAGGAAATAGTTATCCGTCCTCCTCTAACAAGATAAACTAAGTGACAAATCCGCAGCGATGACTCTTACCGGAAGCGTACGGTGGTAAGTGGTTTAGATGAAGGGTGCTTGCCGGGTTCACCTGCTATTAGCAGCTATCTGCGTAATGAATGACGTCACTCGGGCGCACGTCTCCGGAACATTGCTTCCTTCCCTCACGGCACCCTGTACCACGCTACGGCGATGAAAACTGTTTTGACACATTACGGTCACCTAGTTTATAATCTTGTCTAGGGTTGTGTTTGCTCTACAGGGTGAATTTGAAAATATTCGACTTATTTTTAAATTGACTTCAGACCACGAAACTGAACAAATTTGACCAGACCACGAACCTATGTTTCTAGGCGAAAACTGTTTCACCCTGTACTACAGGGCCTGTAGTAATTGCTTACAGTCAAAATATTAGCAGAAAACTATGCGTGAGAGCAGGTCGGATCGATACGTGTCTCTGTCGCTCCAATGTGTAGCGCATCGCTCTGTCCTGCTCTCACACTGCTGACATTACAAGCTATATTATTTTGACTGTTATAGTAACATGATAAAATTAAGAAAACCCGGCCAAGTGCGAGTCGGACTCGTACACGGAGGGTTCTGTACCACTTAGGTAAAAATACCGTCATAGTTATGGACGCGCAGTCGCGATGAAGTGTATTAAATACGCGCGACTCCGACACGCACTTAACCAGTTTTATTGTTGTTATAGCGCCAACAGAAATACATATTCTGTGGAAATTCCAACTGTCTACCTATTACGGTTCATGAGATACAGCCCGCTGACAGACAGACAGACAGATATCGGAGGCATACCTACGACAAAGTTGTTCGACTATCTATGTGTTTCATGTGCTTTCAAATCGAATCAGGACTTTTTAGTTTTAACCGGTTTGAAGGGTAAGTATAATTAAGTTGGTTGTGTTTTTTTGAATTTAGTGATGGCATGTTAGTTAGATACTTATTTTACTTTCTACAGTATTCACTTTAATTATGAATTCACTGTGTTTAAACACAATTATGTAATGTATGTGAAACAAATAAATATGAAATATGAATCTTAAAGTAATATACAGATTTTTACTTTCCATACGATGCGTAGGTACTAGCTATTTAGGTACATATAAATTGTGTTTAGGTACATAAAATAAATAATATAACTTTGTCATTAATGCCATTTTTATCAAGATGAAAGCTCGATGATTGTTAATTGAGGCATGGAATTTACAAATGGGCTAAGTGCCAGAAAAACCAAAATTTAATTTTTACCTTTCATAGGAGCTATGTTGTACAGCTATTCCATTTCAAAGGTGCAAAGTGATTTTGGTTTTTCTGGCACTTAGTCCATTTGTAAATTCCATGCCTCAATTATCCAACGGGCAATAAAATAATAAAAAAAATCTTTATTATAAGATTTTAGCGACAACTTTTGTTCATACCTATCAACTTATTATCTTTCGCAGAAAAATATATTATAAAAGTGGCAGCCCTATCGTTGCAATCCGCTGCCATCCTTGTCTCAATAGTCGTAGTAAGTAGGCCATTGATAGACAATGTGCGCAATCTGCCCACTCGACAGTAAATACAGCCGTCTCTTTCCAACTCGCCCTGCCCGCCATATCGCGGAAAATGACGCAGCATTTCTCTCTTATCATGTAATGTCTCACTTTACCGAGTGACACAAAAACTTATTGCTGGAAATCTCTGGAATAAATGCGTACCTTTATTTTGAACTGGGGTATTTTATACAATACAAATCAAATATACTTTTCACATAGAAAATAGACAAAAAAGTAAAATAAATAACAACAAAGCGTAGTAACTACAAACGTAGGATTCAGATTCAGATAATTTTATTCAATGTAGATTCTTTACAGAATACTTATTGAATGTCATGCAGAATACAATGCAAATAGAGCGAGTCTACGCCGTTTCGGATCGTGCTATGGCAGCGTAAAAGAAACGGCAAGAAACCACTGCAGCACGGCCTACTTTAAGAGTCGCCTTTTTTTTTAGGCGGTAGGTACATCAAAAACCATTTTGTATAGTGTTTCATACTAGTTTTTAGGGTTCCGAACCAAAATGTTAAAAACGGAACCCTTATGGTGCGACTTCGTATGTCTGTCAGACCTGTATATCTCAGCAACCACTCATGCTATCGACTTGAAATTTGAAACAGTTTTAGAATATGATAGCCCAACCTAATTGCAAATGAAATAATAAAAAAAATATATTATTATTGTGAAGGGGACCCAATTAGGGGTGGGGCAAAATTTCTAACTGTCGTTATGGTTGGACAGGGTATCATATGAAAGGACTTTACTCGCGCATTCCAAAAATATTTTTTCTTTTTTTTATGAGTCTTACTTATCAAGTTATGATTAAAAATATCTAAATAATCCCATTCCCCCTCTGCTTATCTCCAAAGTTTGCAAAAGGAAAAATCAAAATTAATTACAAACGATAGACGTTTATGTAAACATTACAGGAAAAAGAAAACGATTTCTCTAGATACCACTCTATTTAGAAATCTTCAAAAAACCTTTACAAACAAATTCAATTTGCGGTCCTAAAAATGGACCCTATTGCTTCTGTAAATACATCAAGTATATCGGAACTCTCAGCGCTGGAGTCCGACTTGCACTTGACCTGTCTTTTTTGTTTTATCATACCAAACTCGACGTATTTTTTTTTTTATGGTAGTGGGAGCCGGGAGGCATTGTATGGGATGTGGATTTTTTTTGAAGAATATATTTTTTCTTCATGTAATAGGTTTTCTTTGAAAGAATCGAATCGTAAAGCGAATAAAGTAACAGAGAGATACTACCTTTACTAGTACTTTAGTAGTACTACCTTTTGTCAACCCTTATAAGGTTGGTGACTGTTATGTCACTAGTCCCAATAGCTACGATTATTGGGTCGTAGGTTGACAATACGCCGCCATTTGCTCTCCAGATGGAAACTCTCAGAATAATGATGTGGCCACTCCGAGTCAGGGCTGCTACACTTTTGTCACTTTTAACGTTTACTTTTGCCATAATGTACAGTCGGCCATTTTGAATTTAATACTTTTATTCTATGCTATCGAACGAGCAGTATTTGTATATAAATAAAAGAACAGACAAGCCCGTTGGTGTGGTTGGTAGTTGCCTCTCACGCCGTGGGCCGCGGATTCGATCCCCGCCCAGGATGAACACAAGTGTTTGTTCTGTGTCTGGGTGTTATTTATCTATTTATGTATGTATATCAGTCTCTGGTACCCATAGTACAGGCTTTGCCTAGTTTGGGATCAGATGACCTTGTGTGTAATGTCCCCCAATATTTATTTATTTATATGTATAATCGGTTTCTCAAAAACGGCTCTAACGATTTATATATGAAAGAGTTAGATTTATATATTGCTCAATTAATTGTTTAAGACCTTAGTCCTTGGTGAAAATTATCTTTTTTTTTCAATAACTGTTCCAAATTAGGTTAGCATAGTTCTGCGTTTCAATCTATTTAGATCCGATAACAATATAGGTAACATAATTTTACCATCCCAGATAATTGGTACACAGTATAATGATGGATTGTTCACGGGTTACGAAGACCAGGATTTACATAATCATTAATGTATCAGATTGACTCCATTAAATACGGTAAGACAAACTAGCCGCAATTTCCTGAACCTCTACCAATCAGAGATATTGAAAGAAAAACAAATGTGGTAAAATCGGAACCCTTATGGTGCGAGTTCGTCTGTCTGTCTATCTGCACATCTGTTTATCTCAGCAACTACTCATGCTATAGACTTGAAATTTGGACCAGTTATAGAATATGCTTGCCTTACTGTAATGAAAATGAAAGAATTCGAAAAATAAAAGGAAAAAAGCTGATGAAAGCGGCTCGTCCCACACCCTCTGCGAGTAGAAAGCTGTTGGTATCTCAAGGCTGCAAATTGACAACCACACTTCCAAAGCTTCAGTTCTAACAGTAACATCAGCACCACTAGTAGAAGGCTGCATAATCGCAATAAATGACGCTGCGACACAGACGCTTAAACGACAGGCAAAGAAACTGAAGGCACATTTTGTACGCCAATTCCACCGAATCTAATGGGAAGTGAAGACTGCAACAGCTGCGACTCAGGTGTGATTATTGTTTACAAAATAAAAACAGGCTAGTTCAGTTAATGATAATGGTCTGTTATACAACGTATGCTCAATAATCGCCTAACGAGGTAATCGCAGTGTTTTGTAGCCGTGCCGTTGATAGCGTTCTATTACGGTAACTGCGTCTCGACTCCCTGTTACTAGGAGCTCTAATTTTGATTCGTTTCCATGTCGAGTAGTACGTTTCTACTGATTTTCGTTCCAGATTCGAACATTTTTAATACAGCCTTTTGTCTTCAGTTGTCTCTA
The DNA here is from genome assembly GCA_947532105.1 of Athrips mouffetella. Classification (NCBI taxonomy): domain Eukaryota; kingdom Metazoa; phylum Arthropoda; class Insecta; order Lepidoptera; family Gelechiidae; genus Athrips; species Athrips mouffetella. Next base: position 272,347 of record OX383981.1, read on the forward strand.
GTTATTTTAATTAAGTATTTATTTATTTAGAAAAAAACAATTTGGTTTGAAAAAGGATCATTATGTCTTCAAACTGTTAACTTTTGTTATGTATTGTCATCATCATCATAAAATCCCATGAAACGTCCACTGTAGGACAGGGAGCTCCCTCCAGAAATCTAGCAAAACGCATGGTACTTTGGAGGGGATTAACCATAGTCACCACGCTTGTAAGAGTTGCGGCTGACGACCGCTGTTGTTGGTAACCGTAGTTTGTAAGATGGTTCGATACACAAAAAGATGCTGCTGCCCTTAGCGCCTTTTACAACACCCATGGGTAGAGACAGGTTAGTACTATTCTTTGCCGGCAACATTTTTTGCAAAATCAAAGTTTTTTTTTATTTATGTCATCTGTAAAAACCCAAATTATTTCTATGTTAATTGACAAAAATATAGGAGAACGATTCAAAAATACAGTGGAACTGTATCATGCAACTTTGTAGTAAACAACGTTTGAATATGAGCGACTCAAAAATCGACCCCCAGGAGACGAATAGCTCCAGCCGTCGTGAAATGTTACGTGTCATTACTCGGATGGGCTGCAGCACGAAGGAAGCCAATTCCGACAAACGTACGCAACTTACGTAGTTACTCGTAAAGCAATCGGTTACGCTACAACGAGCATTCGTTTTGTAAAATCTGTAAAGAAGCAATTTCGTTCACTTATAGAATAGGTGCTTTAGAAATTTGTTTATGTACTTGTTGGAAGGTCCGTGACGAATTTAAAGGTCGACCATGTACCCTAAGAGCTATCCTATTATTTGGAGAAAAAATTCATATCAGGCCAAATTTTTGTAAAAATACAATTTTAAGAGACTATATTCTTGAATCCACTCAAATTTCAAACTGGAAGGTACAATTTCGATTTCTGGAGGTTTCAATTTCGATATTGTTTTTTTGATGGATATTTAGTACACTATATGTTAAGAGACGTTAATGAAACAAAAGCATAGAAAAACTGATCTGATAGGATTTTTATCACTATTTATTTATTTTTATTTTTATCATTTTTATTATAGGTCTAATGCAACTTTGAGATTTACGTAAATTTTTTTTTTAGGTTTTATTGTTTTTCTTTTACAAAATAGGGTGACTTTTAATTAGTTCTTGATAACAAAAGATATGCATGTACCCATGATACTGAACAACTTTTCTCAAGGGACATAGGTCGAAATACGAAAAACCAAATTTGACCTCCAATACAAAATGCGCTATCAGCTGATGCAGTTTCTATGGGAGGTCAAAACTTAATTTTCGTGTTTCGACCTATGTTCCTTGGGGAAAGTTGTTCAGTATCATGAGTACATTCATACCTTTTTCTATCAAGAACTAATTAAAAGTCACCCTATATAGGAGGATTATATACTTAAAAAAAGATACTCAAATGTAAAGTAAATAATATTTATAGTAATTTTGCCCTTTTTTGTGGAGTTTATAATACCTTTATTATTATATTTTTAAATCATCCGTTCGTAAATTTGGGTGGACTACTAATGAATTATTTTATAGACCAGCTAATCTAATTTTTGACGACAAAAAATGCTGAAACGAATCATGTTGAATCTTCATACAGTGAAATAGTTTGGCTCTCAGGCTAATGATTTTGTGTCAGGGTTTATTTTTTATTCATATTATTTTCAGATTTTTAAACTTCATCATAACATACCATGAAATGTCCACTATTGGACAGGGTGCTCCCTCCAGAATTCTAGCTTTTACTGAAAAAATGTGTAGGGGAAGTAACATAGTCACCTCGCTTGTTAGCGTTACGGCTGGCACCATGGACCGCGGTTGTAGGTGATAGCAGTAAGTAAGATGGTATGATCACAGGAGGATGCTGCTGCCCTATGCTGCTGCCCGTCCTCCAGTTTATAACCCTTAGTCGCCTCTTGTCGGGTGTCGACCCACGGGTATGTATGGGATAGTACTATTCTTTAGTAGGAGTCTTTTGCTTTAAAATCTGCTCAACTGTGGAATAATTTGCCCTCTGAAGTTCGTCACTCCGAGTCGCTTGCTATTTTCAAAACAAAACTGCATAATTATCTCCTAAGTCGTTCCTCTTCTGTTTGCAACTGAGTATACATGTATTCGTAACTCTATAGTTATATATATGTATATTTATTTGTTTATATTTTTGTATTTATTTTATATTTATATTTTATATATATATATATATATATATATATATATATATATATTTATCCCATCACGGTAAATGTTGATCCAGTTTAGATTTAGAACAAATGTTGATCCGCCTATTTCGTGTGTACATTTGGCTCCGGAGTGAGATAGAGCTGTATTTCTCGAATATATGAATTCAGCGTGTGACGTCAGTGGATGTGCATTTGCCTGTTTTTAAATTACTCGTCATAAAATTTTACGGTTTTAGTTGATCCAATAACGGTCAAAAAAATGATACTGAAGCGTATAATGTGGCTCCGGTTTATATCTGACTGTTAGTGGTAAATGTTGCTCCGGAGCTGAATATGAAGGGTACGTACTAAAAAGCAGAACGGCAACATCGCACTAGCGTGCGAATGAAATAAACATAAGTTCCTACTTCAAGTTAAAGTGAGACAAGATGCTGTCGCGCATTTCTGCGCAAGAGATGTATTTCTATCTACCTCAGGCAGTTTGGTCCAAGCAGTCAAGTGAGTGTGTTGTGTTCATGATGGTGGATAATGGTGAGTACCGAGTTTATTGTTTTTATTGAAGTGCCGCTACTTACGTAAACTACAAAAGAATTAGATGTCAGTATTAAGTTTTAAATCAATTTGGCATTAAGCATCATCTTAAACTTTGTTCTATTGTATAAGAATTTTGCATAGCCAAAAAAAAAGTCAAAAAATATGTTTATTCAATATAGGTTTGCATTACAAACGCTTATTGCGCGTCAAACAGATGGTCAGTTCACTACACCAGTTGGCGTACTTCTGTGGAGAAGAACTGCCAAGAAACTCCACAGGCATCGCTCTTTTTAAAATAGCATCATATAATGTCGCGTAACAGCAGCAGGTACTTGTTAGGTATTTTGTGATGAAAGTGTAAAAGCTAATCTGAGTTTGTAAACCAGGGTTCATGTTGCATTACAGGTCACGTTAATAATCGGTAACAAACTACTTGAGTCTGTAGGTATGGTTTTTTGCATTTTCTTGTTACGTGATAGATGGGTAATAAATGAAAAGTTTTTCAAAACCCCCCCCCCCCCCCCCCCAACCAGCGAAACTGTTGTATTTGGAAATGTAAAAAAAATCACGGTAGTAGTGTACCTAAATGATTAATTTAAAAGGAAAACTATCAATATCAAGTAGGCTTTACAGGTTATCGAATAATATACTAACTTAAAAAAATGTACAATTAAGTAATTTAGTACCTACTACAAATATCATAAAAAAATTTTTTGATGATTAACTGTCTCAATCACTACGTTCATAAGTCGCCCTGAGTAGTGAGATTCCATTCAAACATAATTACGTTTTTATTTTTTAAAGGTACGACCGAACCACATCAAACTTTGTACACGTAATGTAATGCGACATATCTATGCTTGTGATTGGTTTCCATTAAATTTAAAATTTTATTATGTGCGTTATAGCTGAAATTGCAAAAATTGCCTTTTTGTTTGAAATAGATTATTTTCGCTCTTATTTTGTAATGGATTAATATTTTCAAACAAAAACTTAAATATTACAAGCATAGATTTATGCCCCATCTGATAATGAGCACAAAGTTTGGTAAAGATCGGTCAAACCATTTAAAAAAAACGTAACTACGTTAGGGGCCCCTTAAGTATTACAGTATTTAGTATTGGACAACTACGGAACCCTACACTTTGCGTGGCCTGACACGTGCTTAGCCGGTTATTTTTATTTATAGAAGTCAAATCGCAAGATGCCGACATGAAAGAAACTTTATCAAAATTATATTAAAAATTTTAAAAAACCCCCGACAAAAAACGATCCCCTAAAAAGTAAAAAATTATAAATTGCCTACACACACTTGCGCTAAAGATGATACTTGTTATATTTTGTTGTATTGTTGTTGTGCAATAAACAGTTTTTACTTATTTTTACTATTGTTGACCCTTAAATGCGTTGGGGGACCGCTAAGAAAAGAAAGTAGGTAACTGCAACAAAACAATTTACGTATATTGTGTATTTAAATGTTTACTTAGCGGTCCCCCAACGCATTTAAGAGTCAACAATAGTAAAAATAAGTAAAAACAGTTTATTGCACAACAACAATACAACAAAATATAACAAGTATCATCTTTAGCGCAAGTGTGTGTAGGCAATTTATAATTTTTTACTTTTTAGGGCATCGTTTTTTGTCGGGGGTTTTTTTAAATTTTTAATTTAATTTGTAGCTTTTCAAACTTTTTATTTAGTTACTTTGAACTACTAAGCTTTTCATTCGCAGCACTACTTTAGCTCCTACAGCTAATTTAATTTTTAGTTTGACAGCTGTCATCCGAAATGTAGATCACATCGAGACCTATCATTTGTCTCAGCACACGAATAGTTTAGGGTCAGTAGTTTTCGAGTTATAGCTATATTTAGTTTGACAGCTGTCATCCGAAATGTAGATCACATCGAGACCTATCATTTGTCTCAGCACACGAATAGTCTAGGGTCAGTAGTTTTCGAGTTATAGCGATATTTAGTTTGACAGCTGTCATCCAAAATGTAGATCACATCGAGACCTATCATTTGTCTCAGCACACGAATAGTCTAGGGTCAGTAGTTTTCGAGTTATAGCGATATTTAGTTTGACAGCTGTCATCCGAAATGTAGATCACATCTAGACCTATCATTTGTCTCAGCACACGAATAGCCTAGGGCCAGTAGTTTTCGAGTTATGGTGATATATAGTTTGACAGCTGTCATCCGAAATGTAGATCACATCGAGACCTATCATTTGTCTCAGCTCACGAATAGTTTAGGGTCAGTAGTTTTCGAGTTATAGCGATATTTAGTTTGACAGCTGTCATCCGAAATGTAGATCACATTGAGACCTATCATTTGTCTCAGCACACGAATAGTCTAGGGTCAGTAGTTTTCGAGTTATAGCGATATTTAGTTTGACAGCTGTCATCCGAAATGTAGATCACTTCGAGACCTATCATTTGTCTCAGCACATGAGTAGTCCTGGGTCAGTAGTTTTCAAGTTATAGCGATATTTAGTTTGACAGCTGTAATCCGAAATGTAGATCTCATACATTTAGGATTCGCTATTAAATAATGATCAAAAACCAGTACGTCAAGTCTGTTGTGCACATATGACAGAGACAAAAAAGATGTTTTGGTCTTTATCACATTTTAAAACTACTGAGAACTTTTGTATATATTGAGCCTGCTCTAACTTGGTATGATTATTTGCAAATCCATTTCTATACTTCATCCGAGATCTGACGCGACATCTGATGCGAATTTAACATTTTTTTCCCACCTAAAAAAATGCCAAGCGCTGCTAAAGAAATTTTCACTTCAAAAATTGACGCGTTGCGTCGCTTCGACTCTGTCGCAGTGGTAATTGAGCCTAACTGATCCCATTTAATTGCCCATCTTCGAAATCTAAACCTTACCCTAACATGTCATATTTAAAGTCATGGTTACCTTACCATGTTCTTAGAATATCATGTAAGTAATACGGTACCAAATTTGGAATCGATAGGACATATGGAAGGTAGTCAGATCCCCTCATCAACCATTAAAGAGCTGATGATCTTCGAACGGCTGATCAGGTCATGGTTGCCATACCATATACTTTCAATATCATTGAAGTAATACGGTACCAAATTTCGTATCGATAGGAATACATATGGAAGGTAGTCAGATCCCCTCAACTATTAAAGAGCTGATGATCTTCAAACGGCCGATCAGGTCATGGTTACCTTACCATTTACTTTCAATATTATTGAAGTAACATGGTACCAAATTTCTAATCGATCGGATATAAGAAAGTTAGTCAGATCCTCTCATCAACTAGAAATGAGCTGATGATCTTCAAACGGCTGATCAGGTCATGGTTACCTTACCATATACTTTCAATATTATTGAAGTAACATGGTACCAAATTTCTGATCGATCGGATATTAGAAAGTTAGTTAGATCCCCTCATCAACTAGAAATGAGCTGATGATCCTCGAACCGCTGAACAGATTTCCATGAAACATGGCTAAGAACACTCGGGATAAAATTATCTATGACACAAAAAAAACTAAACGAAAATCGGTTCATCCGTTTGGGAGCTACGATACCACAGACAGATACACAGATACACGATGACATTTGCTATCGGCGTCTCCGTTGCTTTGAAGATTCAGGGTCATCAACACTGTGGATTCTGGTGGACACCGGCATAGAGAAATCTCTCTACGTCGGTGTCTACCGGTCGCACAGCGGTGACCAGGAGACGACCAGGCTTTTTGAGCACCTGTTAGAGAAGGCGGATTGTGCCCAACAACGGTACCCAACAGCGCAGCTTCATTTTCTGGGGGACTTTAATGCCCACCACAGCGAGTGGTTGTTCCCATACCAGAAAACTGACCATGCTGGGAGAGAGGCGCCCAGGTTTGCATTGTCGCTAGATCTCACCCAGCTGGTGAATGTAGCTACGCGGGTGCCTGATGTAGACGGACACACGCCCAATTGCTTGGACTTACTGCTGACTACAGATCCAGACAGGCACTCGGTGTCGGTATCAGCCCTGCTGGGAACATCCGACCACTGTCTGGTGAAGTCCGTGTCGATCAGCTCTCCTCCAGATGATAGCCCAAGAGGCACGAGGCGAGTTTGGCGATACGAGTCAGCAGATTGGGATGAGATGCGGCACTTCTTTGCATCCTACCCATGGCAGCCAGTGTGTTTTTCTTCGAGCGATCCCTCTTGTTCAGCTGAAGCGGTTGCGGATGTGATACGGCAGGGGATGGAATACTATATTCCGTTCTCCGACATACCGCTCGGTCACAAAGCCCGACCTTGGTTCAATGCGGACTGCGCTCGCGCTGAAGCTCGAATGCAGTCCGCATACCAAGCCTGAGTTCAAGCCCGTGATCGCAAAGTTCGAGCTCGACGGGTTCGCGCGAATATAAAGGCATTCAATTATGCTGCAAAGTTCTGCAAGAGGGTGATCCGAAAGGCACGTTACGACCATGTCAGTCGTATAGGGACCAAACTTGCATCCTACCCCTCTGGTAGCAAACAATTTTGGTCCCTATCCAAATCGGTCGAAACAAACTTCTGCCGTCCTACATTACATCCCCTGCTAAAACCTGACGGGTCGCTAGCTCACTCTGCAACAGAGAAAGCAAATTTATTTGCGTCTCTATTTGCAAGCAATTCTCGTTTAGATGCCGGCTCTTATCAACCACCAACGATTCCTCGCTGTGACTCTTCGATGTCGGAGGTCACAATACACGAGGTTCGTAGAGTACTCCGAAGCCTAGACGTGAACAAAGCAAGCGGTCCTGATGGAATACCAGCAAAAGTCTTGAGAAACTGTGCGCTTGAGTTGTCTCCTGTGGTAACACGTTTGTACCGCCTCTCTAAAAACAAGAACGGTGCCAAAATCTTGGAAGGTTGCCAACGTACAGCCAGTGCCCAAGAAGGGTAGTCGTGCCGACCCCAGCAACTATCGGCCAATCGCCATCACCTCCATACTCTGCAAAGTTATGGAAAGGGTACTCAATGGAAAACTGCTGACATACCTAGAAGCTAACGACCTACTCAGTGACAGTCAGTATGGCTTTCGCCGGGGACGATCAACTGGGGATCTTCTAGTGTATGTCACGCATTGCTGGGGGGAGGCCATCGAGAAATACGGCGAAGCCCTTGCCGTGTCACTAGACATCTCGAAGGCCTTCGACAGGGTGTGGCACGCAAGTCTGCTGAGCAAACTTCCTGCATACGGCATTCCCGCTGACTTTTGCTCTTGGATTTCTGACTTCCTGAGCGAACGGTCGATCCGAGTAGTCCTTGATGGCTGCTCCTCTGACCTCGTGGCTATTGATGCCGGGGTTCCTCAGGGGTCGGTTCTCTCTGCGACTCTTTTCCTGCTGCACATCAACGACCTACTTGGTCCTAGTATTGTTGGGTACGCAGATGAAAGTACTGTCGTCGAGAGATATATGCCAAGCGCAAAAGCCAGCAGTGACGAAATACGTTCTTTGAGAGAGGCCATGGTAGAGCGTATAAACTCAACCTTAAGTCTTGTCTCCGACTGGGGTGACAAAAATCTGGTAAGTTTCAACGCCACCAAAACGCAGGCGTGTCTGTTCACCGCCAAAAGGAGTCCGTTCAATCTGGCTCCTACTTTTCGAGGTACAACTGTACCAGTTACCGACAGCCTCGAGCTATTTGGCATGAAGTTGTGTGCAAATCTGAACTTCGGCGCTAACATTGAGTCAAAAGCCCAAACTGCGGCAAAAAAGCTGGGCATCCTCAATAAGGTTAAGCGTTACTTCACTCCTGGTCAACTTCTAGTTTTATATAAAGCCCAAGTCCGATCGTGCATGGAGAATTGCTGTCACCTTTGGGATGGCTCAGTCAAATACCAGCTAGCTGCACTTGACTCGATAGATCGCAGAGCCAAGAAGCTTGTTGGTGATGAGATGCTGGTGAAAACCAAGTTTCACAGTCTGGCCCACCGTCACAAAGTTGCATGTCTGTCGGTCTTCTACAGATTGTACTTCGGAGAGTGTGCTCTAGAGCTCCACGAGCTTATTCCACCATCTCCCTTCTACCATCGGGAGTCCAGACGCACCGCAGGATATCACCCATACTTGGTTGATGTTCCGCACATTCGCACAAAGCGCTTTGAAACATCTTTTATAATGCGCACGGCTAAAGAGTGGAATTCTCTGCCTGCGTCTGTGTTCCCGAGTTTATATAACCCGAATCTATTCAAGTCGCGAGTGAATAGGCTTCTTCTGGGTAAGCTCGTTCCATCGTCGACCTCATCTCTGTCTTCAAGACTAGATCGAGGTCAAGAGTAAGCCCATTTTCAATAAAAAAATAAAAATAAAAAAAAAACACCGATACACCGATACACAGACAGACACGTCAAACTTACAACACCCCTCTGTTTTTGCGTCGGGGGTTAAAAAGAGAGAGACTGTAAGGTAGGTAGTTAGTACAAGTAATTTTAATAACTTTCACGTAATTTGATGTTTTTTTTATTTTTCTTTATTACGAAGTCTTTTTTGTCCTACTTTTGTTTTGTAGGTAGGTACTAGGTAAGTATGTAACTTTGTAAATTTATCATTCTTCTTATTTTTATTAGCTCTAATACAGTGAGTTGTTAATGTACTAGCTCAATGGGGCTCTTGATATTCCACATCAGGTACTCCAGGTCCTCAATTTCTCAGTGCCAGCAGAAGCGGCCCATCACGATGAACAACTTTTACAAAGGCATAATTTCCGTATCTCGTACAGTTTAACTGGACTCTTGATGTTCCACGTCAGGTACTCCAGACCCTCGATAGCTGATAAAAAGTAGCCTATGTCCGTCTCCGGCGTGCTAGCAATCTTTGTACTAAAATTTACGAAGATTTGTAGTAAGCGGAACGGCAACGTTGGAGTGACCACCGTCGGCCAATCACGGAGGAAGTAAGAAAGTGCTTCATTGTGATTGGTCCGTTTGAATCGGATCAACATTTATCGGAGCGGATTTGTATATTGGAGCCACATTTGACAAGCGTACTTTTCAGTCGAGTGACGTCACAAGAATGTCAAATGTTGATCCGATTGGAGCCACATTGGTATGAAAGAAAGCGTAATGGATCAACATAAGGCCTTCGGATCAACATTTGTTTTTGGATCAACTTTTAACTGATCGTACGTCTTGAAAGATCAACATTTACCGTGATGGTATCTCTATATATATATATATATATATATATGTGTGTTTTATATATATATATATATGTGGGTGTTTTTTGTATGCAATTTTTTATTGGTACACTACCTGCTGTGATTATTTATGTATGTCTTTTCCTCTATACAAAGGTTGTCTGGTAGAGATCGCTCTCAGCGATAAGACCGCCTTTGCCCACTATAACCTTAAGTGTTATTCTTTGTGTGTTCTTATGTTTATGTGTGCAATAAAGAATTCATTCATTCATTCATTCATTCTTTGCCGGCACCACACGGGACGCGACTTTCAAACTTAGTACTTCACAATTTTTGCCGATGACATCATAATACTTTAGAAAAGAGATTGCATTTCTGAGGCGCTGAGTATTTTTTACTCAACCACAAATAAGGAACCGTATTTGCTGTAATTTACTGACTTTGACGCAAAAAAAACTTTTTAACAAAAAAATTAAACCGCCGAAAAAACTGAAAAGCAAGAAATAATAAAACTTTTTTATTTAACCTTAATAACAAAGTTCTTAAACTAATGTAAGTATACCCGAGTAATTTTGATTCGGCGCCGCCGCCGTGCATCACGCTTTACGTAATTAATTAATTTGCTTGTTTGGCGCCAATTCAAAATTACTCGGGTATACAGGGTGGTCCTTATTGTTAGGCAAAAATTTTTTTTTCTTTTTTTTCACGGGGCACCAAGTTATTTAAATATATACCTTGGGAAACTAATTCAGTATTTTTTTCAGAATTTTTAAGTAAGATTTAGGGGTCGCTACCGAGGTTGGAATATTACTTAATAACACAAAATTTGCAGTAAGTTGGAATGTTTAATTAATAAATCTAGAAATTAAAATCGTTATTATTACATATTAAAACGTGTTATTAATCTAATAAAAGGGTGGATTTTTTTGTGTTAGGGTATTTTTTCCTGTACTCTTTTACCAATAAAAGCAAATATTGCTTTTGTTCTTCATTAGTTGTAATAAATTTATTGTACTCCTCCATTAAAGCAACACCACGTTCAGCGGTGTCGTTTACCACTCGCATAGAATGAACGATTTTTTTTTGCAGCCACAAAATCGGCATCATCGTTCCAAGTTTCTACATCTTTCACCAAGAAGTTCGATGAAATACCGAGGATTTGGAAGAATCTTAAAGAGTTGCTAGTGACGAAGTCTTCAAGGTTTTTTCATTGATATGTTTGATATCAACGTTTATTCTTTTAGGGCAATCTTCTGTGCCTTCAGTTTGTAGTGCATCTACCATTTTCTTTTTATCTTGAACTGAAAGCTCATCGTCGAAAAATGCAAAAGACACCAGATCTTCTGAAAGGTACCACAAATGGCCCAGAATTTTGTTGATGGCAACAGTAGCCATTTTTTTGTTTTTTCCTTCAAAAGCTGTAAGGTCTTTTAACAACTGTAAGTCGTTTCGTGGTGCTGAGCATCCGGAAGGGGCTTGAAACCAGTATTTTATGTAAATCATCACTGTGAAAATGCATATTTCTCTCACGGCTTTCTCTTCTTTCTTCGTCAGTTTAAACTGATATTTGAATACGAAAATTTTCAAACAGTATAATGTTCTGGCCATCCATCTAGCTCGATGTAGACCAGCTGGTCGCCTAAATGAAATCCCTTTTTCAGGAACTCCGCCTAAGAAAATCGTGAGATTCAACAATTCCCTGTAGTCGTCTCGAGGTTGATGATCTTTTAGTTGTTTTTTCGCGAAAGAAATCCTATCTGTGGCGATTTCTAGAAGGACGCTTGATTCGGCGTCATCAACTGCTGTTTTATAGTCATTTTGGTCAATATTGTCCCAATTGTTCTTAAACCTTTTGAAAAGTTGTATGTCAGGGCCACTAGACGGACCAAGTGATTGATCTACAACAGCTGATAACATAATTTCCATTATGTGATGGCGACACGCAAGCCAAAGCAAGTCTTTCTCCATTTTTTGCTCTAGAATAACACAAACTCCCTTTCTTAGGCCAGTGTTTACAGCAGTTGTATCAAAACACAAACAATTTACTTTGTCTCTCAAATTCCATGAAGATATTGTTTCATAGACAGCTGAAGCACATATTTCACTTGTTCCGTGTTCCAATTTTGGAACTCCTAGCAGTTGCTCAATCCCGTTTCCTGATACTAGAATTGGCAGTCGGTCCACAGTTTTATGCCCAGAAATATCTTCAATTAACTTGCCATCCCAGTGTACTGTTAATGGCATATTAGGTTTGAAATCACTTTTCAGAGATTCTGCAACTGCTTTTCGATTTTGCAATCGGTGCCGACGAATGGAGGATCTATTGACATTAAATTCTGATGGATCACATCCTGCACTTTTGAGAGTATTTACGACGATCATAGTTGCTTTTCTGTCACTCAATTTAGAGACATCCAGAGTGGAAGCTAATTGGCTGTTTATAATCCCTTTTCGAGCTCGTTTTTGGGGTGGTTGCGCTACTGACTTTGATGGTACGTCGAAATCAGTTCCAGTTGCTTCTTCATCGGTGGTGGTAGATGAAGACGAAAGAAACGACAGAGAAGAAAAGGAGCACTTTTCTGTTAAAGCTGTGATATTTTTGTTTTCACGTTCACGCAGTTTCTTAATTCTTTCTTCTGTCTCTTGAATTTTCTTACATTTTTTTATACTTTTTCTGTCTACTGACCCAATTGACCCCTGACGTCTATTTTGTCGTTGTGCTAATAAAAACTCTTAGTCCTCTTCAACAGTCATAATATTCAAAGCATCACAATGAGCAATATCAAATAAATCCTCTAATTTTCGTTGCCAGTCTTGTTCTTTTTTCTTTAATGTTTCCGTACGTTTTTTCTTGTTCTCCTTATTTTTTTTCAGTGTCTGCCACTCTTCGAAGTATTTTTCTATCTTACTTATAACATGTTTTTTCAATCTTGTTGGTATACTAGCTTTTCCCACAAATTTATCACTTCGCGCGCAGCTGAAGTTGCAGACTCATGAACAGTTTTTTTTTCTTCGCATTTATAGTAAAAAACAAACGCAATACTTCATTAATTGATGGTAACCTTGACTGGTTTAGTTTAGGCACTGAATGACCGATCAGCCAAATATTAGTTTTATTTCTTGTATTAACACTGACTCCGCTACTAGTAGATGCCATTGCAAGTTGAAACAAGTTTGTATGCTGTTATAATCAAAACGCGCGCGCTCTCTCTATAATGACTTGATTCTAACTGAAGTGCGGGGCGGGCTTTCTCGGCGCGTAGGCGCAGGAGGGAGGGGTAGGGGGGAGGGTGGTTTGCCTGAACGAGTCTCTGCATGTTTCACCTCAAAACGCTAAAAAAACTCTTATCTGTATCAGTTCGTGACACTCAAAGCTGAAGTGCCAATATAGTATGTTTTGTAAAAGTATGACAGCTGGTAGCGACCTCTAAACCTTGTCCAAAAAATGTATAAAAAATACTGTTTCATTTTTTTATGGTAAAGAATCGTATGATAAGGTGCCGCGGTAATATTTCAAAAGTCGAAAAATAAGGACCACTTACATTAGTTTAAGAACTTTGTTATTAAGGTTAAATAAAAAAAGTTTTATTATTTCTTGCTTTTCAGTTTTTTCGGCGGTTTAACTTTTTTGTTAAAAAGTTTTTATTTTACAATTTTTGGTGTCTATATTCAGATAATTTTATTCAATGTAGATTCTTTACAGAATACTTATTGAATGTCATGCAGAATACAATGCAAATAGAGCGAGTCTACGCCGTTTCGGATCGTGCTATGGCAGCGTAAAAGAAACGGCAAGAAACCACTGCAGCACGGCCTACTTTAAGAGTCGGCTTTTTACAATGTGTTTCTTGTGTTTCGCTGGAATATCAGAGCACCATACCTCTTTGTCATTCATATAGTCATCCAATCTGTAGTAAGCTTTTTTACATAACGTTTGCTTTACACATTCTTTAAACTTTCTCTCAGGTAATTGCACTATATTGTCAGGTATTTTGTTGTAGTATCGTATACACAGACCAAGGAAAGATGTATTGACTTTAGTTAATCTAGTATATGGTTGATCAATTTTATGCTTATTTCTAGTATTAAAATTATGCCTGTCACAAATTTTAGGTAATTGATGAATGTTCTTTCTAGCATACATTATATTTTCATAGATATACTGGCATGGCACTGTCATAATGTTGATTTCCTTGAACAGTTCTCTCAGGGAATCACGAGTCTTCAGGCAATAAATTGCTCTTATAGCCCTCTTTTGTAAAACGAATATTGAATGTATATCAGCTGCTCGGCCCCAAAGCAGTATGCCATAAGACATAATGCTATGGAAGTAGCTAAAGTAGACCAGCCTTGCAGTAGCTACATCAGTAAGTTGTCTGATTTTTCTAACAGCATATGCAGCCGAGCTCAATCGACCAGAAAGAGCCGTTATATGAGGGCCCCATTGAAGTTTAGAGTCTAGTGTTAACCCTAAGAAAACTGTACTATTTACAAAATCTAATCGTTCATTATTCAATACTATGTTATGTGAAGAAGACCTTACATTTGGTAGTGCAAATTTAATACATTTAGTTTTTTTGGCGTTTAGGACCAGATTGTTAACAGTAAACCATGCATGAATCTGTCGAAGTGCATCATTGACTTCGTTATAATTTTGTGATTTCCTACTTACATTGAATATTAATGAAGTATCATCAGCAAATAACACAATCTTTGACAGATTCTTCACCACAGAAGGAAGGTCATTAATATAAATAAGGAATAAAAATGGCCCTAATATGGACCCTTGAGGTACGCCAATTTTGACAACAGATCCCAGTGATTTCGTCCTGTTTACTTGTACCTTTTGAATCCTGTTTTCCAAATATGACCTAAGTAGTTTAAGTGAATTATTCTTAACACCGTAATGTTCAAGTTTTAGCAACAATGTGCTATGATCTACGCAATCAAATGCTTTGGATAGATCACAAAAGATACCAATAGCATCTTCAGATTTTTCCCACGCGCAAAAGATGTATTTTAAAAGTGCAGTCCCGGCATCCGTTGTACTGCGCCCTTTCGTGAAACCAAATTGATGGTCATGTAGTAAGTTATTTCTATTGAAGTGTGAAAGCATTTGATTGAGTATGACCTTCTCAAAAATTTTACTAAGTACAGGTAAGACTGATATTGGTCTAAAATTACTGGGATCCTTTTTGTCACCAGCTTTGAATAATGGAACTACTTTACTTTTTTTCATTAAGTCAGGAAATGTACCATGATCGACACAATCATTGAATATAACAGCTAAATATGGAGATATAGTATCAATGATCGCACTACAGACTTTTACTGACATTCCCCATAGGTCCTCAGTGGTTTTCATTTTAATACTTTTAAAGGCTTTAACAATTTCGTTAGGGGTGACATGATTGAACCCAAATTCAGTTTCGCATATAGATTTTATCTTCCAACCCTTAGGGCTCCCGCACACGACCGAGAATCGGTGGCCGATTTTTTGTCGGCATCCCGCTCTGACGTGTTATCACCTGAATCTTCCGTCCTTGTCCTGGCCGATAATCGCCCACCGATTCTCGGTCGTGTGCGGGAGCCCTTAGGGTAAATCGGACTACTCCGTAGAAAGTTATGCTTGGTCATACATTACAATCGGTCGGTTAACAAGCAATCATCCCCTGTTTTCCTACCCTTAGGGTTGGAATTTTTTTTCTAAATTTATATGGGACCAATTTCGGGGTATACCCTTTCCAATAAAAAAAATTTGTCAAAATCGGACTACCCTGTAAAAAGTTATGCGTGGTCATACATAAAAAAAAATTTACGCGTCGACTTGAGACCTCCTCCGTTTTTTTTTCGTCGGTTAATAAAAAATAGCAAAGTTTGGCGTGCTAAATCTGAGAAACGGAAAAACTTTGACAAATTTAACTTATAAAATGTTGAAGAACAGTTATTATTTAAGTTCGTAGCGGCCTCGCTTTTAACATTTTTTTCTTATATTGGTAGATATAGCCAATATTCCGGAGCAAGTTTTCATAAAATGCGCGAAGGCACTTTTTTGAGCTCGTGGATTAAACTATTGGGCTAAGCAAACAAGATTAAAAATATACAATAAAATCTCTTATATAATAGTGTAGTTCGTAGCGGTCTCGAAATTTTGAAAAATATATTGAAAAATCTATAAAAAAATCCATTCCGAACGAAAACAAGTGCGAGTCGGACTCGCGCGCCGAGGGTTCCGATATACCTATAGTATTTTTGGAAGCAATAAAGTCCATTTTCAGGACCGCAAAACTAAATTTGTTTGTAAAGGTTTTTTGCAGATTTCTGAAAAACTGTGCAACTTAGAAAGATCGTTTTATTTTTGCTGTAAAGTTTACATAAACCTCTGTCAACTGTAATTAATTCAGATTTTCCCTTACTCAAACTTCGGAGATAAGGGGGGGGGAATGGTATTTTTTTTGACATTTTTCATCATAACTTGAAAACTAAGAAACTTAAAAAAATACAAAAATATATTTTAAAATGTACAAGTAAAGCCCTTTCATATGATACCCCACTCGACCTAGTAGCGACAATTTGAAATTTGGCCCCCCCTATTTTGGCCCCCTTTACATTAATAATCATACTTTTTTCAAAAAATTTTCATGTGCAATTAAGTTGGGCAACTATATTCTAAAACTATTCCAAATTTCAGCTCGATAGCGTAAGTGGTTGCTGAGATATAGAGGTGTGACAGACAGACGGACAGACACAGACAGACAGAGCGGCACCATAAGGGTTCCTTTTTTTTACCATTTTGGTATCGGAACCCTAAAAACTACAAAAAACGCTCAGGTTTAACTGCAAATTTCTCTTTACTACATTAATATTATTTCGTATAACTTATACCGTACTAAACTTGGGTATAAATGAAATTAAAATCGCCTACGTTTGTTTAAAAACAATTCGTTTTACTACCTTAATTGAACGTAATTACAACTGCCAAATTTCTGCATAATCCAATGCACTGGCCTTTCAAACGCAATTATATTATCAAATAACTTGATAATACAAAATGTATTAATACTCGTATCGTTTAGTTGTAGCTACAAAACAGTGTCGAAAAATCTGGACGCCGAGTGAGATTTTCCACTTATTTCATTTTTTTGAACGAAATTTTGTAATAGGCCTCTTAAAATTAGTCACGATCCCATGATAAGCAAATAAAGACAGCTGGCGTCAAACTTATACTCGTAACCTCGTTTTATTCTAGTCGGGGTTTAAATGAACTTCTGTATCGGAATGTGACGCTATCGCTGAAAGGGAAACAAATTAATTGTATAACTCAACATGATCACATCTACTGCACGAATTTGCCAGCGTTAAGCGGTGTTCACATACAGTATTTATGGCGTTAACACGCATGAAATTGGTTTCGCTCGTTCATGTATCAATAGCAGGGAGAGTAACATCGGAAATGACTCGGTTATGCGACATGCTGGGCGTTTTTATGAGTCATCGTGATCATTATTTATCAATCACGATCATGCACCAGTACCTTACGTACCTTCGTTACCGTCCTTTGGTATTGGAATGCCGTGTTATCGACACGAAAACAAGAATAAGAATTTTGTTTAGCACTAGCCCGATAGCTTGAGCGGATTAAATTATACCTATCCCAATTTATTAAACAAGAAATATTTTTGATCGGTTTCTCGAAAACAGCTCTCAATACGGAGACGAGAAATCGATCTATGAATCGGTCACATGTCTCGGTGTTCTTTTGAAAATTAAAAATTATGGCGCAATTCAAAAACCCTGCACTGCCATCTATTGATAGACATAGAGAAAAATTTCGTTTTCAGTCTAGAAGTTTTACGAACAGCTCGGTCGCCCAGGTATTATATTTATACGTATAGGGTCTATCTAAACTGGAATGTTAGCAAAGAAAACCGTTCCATGCCGTTTGAGTGTCGGTGCTAAAAAGAGAGGGTATTATGAGCCGATGGGCTATAATCGTGGCAGTATGGAGCTCACAGGACGCGCGTCGACTCAACAACGAACCGAACAATTCTTCTAATATTGTTATAGCATTTTGGAACATACACAGGTTTTCAGTTAGCTCTAGAAGAGCTTTGAAAGAAAGAAAGAAGAAAGAAAAAAAATTATTTGAGTACCATAAGTTTAATGTTTAATTGTAGAAAACATTTTAAGACTCAAGAAAATCTGTTAAAGACGTTCAATATACAACTCACATCATCATCATGACATCCCATGATACGTCCACTACAGGACAGGGAACTCCCTCCAAAATTCCAGCTTTTGCTGAAACAATGTGGAGGGGAAGTACGATAGTCACCACGCTTGTTAGCGTTACGGCTGGCACCATGGTCCGCGGTTGTTGGTTACCGCAGTATGTAAGATGATATCCATCCTCTGGTTCATAAACCCTTAGTCACCTCTTACGACACCCATGGGTAGAGATGCGTTGGTACTTTGCCAGCACCACACGGGCACCACTCACATATAAGAAGACATTTAAAATAGATTTTGCACTTTGCTCTAGTACTAGGTAGTATACTCGTATTTACTTACCTGCCTATCCTTTCAGTAACTGTTGGCATGGCATACACACAAATAAAATGCTAACAATGTTGTAAAGTACAGAAAATCTATCCATTTATGTACCTTTGGCAGGGTTTACTTCACAAAACACGTTATATAAATTATTAGAAGCCGGTTTCTCGGTAAGGAGCAGGGATCAAAGCAACCGCTCCCGGTTTTTTGTTCTTTGAGTGTCAAAGACGTGCTCGCAATTAGATTGCGGTAGGTATCACTGGGGGGAGATGGGTGACCGGGTTGATCGCATCGCCGATCGCCGCCCTTGATGAGGGTTATCAATTTGGTTACTCGACGGATCTTTTGTTTGAGTTTCTTACCACTTTTTTTAACGTTTCACTTGAGTGTTTTTCTCCATTATTCTTTCTTTAGCTTTCAAATACTCGGTCCGAATGAATTTTTGTTTGGCTAAGTAGTACTTACACTTGAAGTAGGCTTTTAGTGGTTCCACGTGCCGTATGTTGATAACGATCAAAACTACCTCTCGTTCTAACAAAGGACAGATTGCAAGTGATAGAACAGAGCAAATCCTCGCCGTTCTACGTTTTACCCTATTTTTGTATTTTTCTCAAAATCTGTGACCATAATGTTTATAATAAAACAGCCATATGAAAACACCTAATATATTGAGTAATGTGTAAAAGTTTTAGCACCATAGAATAATGGGTACTTGATATTTGATATATAATTTACGAAACACCCTGTACATACAAGTAGCAGGTGGTAGGATGTTGTATTCACCCCCCGACGGGATAGAGGCGTGATATTTGTGTGTGGCTATCAATTTATTCTTTCAAATTATTCTAATTATGACCATTAATCTACTCATTTATTCTCTACTAGCTTTCCGCCTGCGATTTCATGCACATTAAATGCGTTTCCCGTGGGAATGAAGTGTTTTCCCGCCGTAAAAGTAGCCTATGTGCTATTCCAGGTAACAAGCATCCATCCGTCCATCCATCCATCCATACTTAGAAACTTTCGCGTTTATAATATTAGTAGGATAGGATATTAAAAATTTACGATTCAAATCAAACAAAATGCTAAACAGGGAAACTCAAAGCAACTTCACTGTAAAGGAACAAATTAGATAAAGCTATCCATTACAGACAGAAGAGGCATTAAATTTTATGAATAACCAGCACGTAAATAAGGGATTAGAAATCACAAGCTGAAGATGTGGCGAGGTGGCCCTATCGTTGTTCTGTGCCTGAACCGCCACTTGAAAGCACGGCCAAAGTTAAAGGCCTGTTTTGACAGCTGTCAATCGTATGAAAAATAAAGATAAGTAAAGAAAAATCAACTCTTTGTCATGGCGTAGACTCGTTCTATTTGAATTGTATTCTGCATGACATTCAATAAGTATTCTGTAAAGAATCTACATTGAATAAAGAATCTGAATCTGGTGATAAGGGAACGTAAAACGGACTTCCTATGACGGCTTTATAGCACACGGAAGGTGTTAAAAGCGATCTGCGTATGGCCTGGATTAGCGCGATGTGGACGTCCGACGCAGATTTACGTGACGGACCGTAAAATGTATGAAACCTGTACAGTCCGTTCAGTATCAGAATCAGTCATTTATTTGCAATTTACAACCAATTTACAATAAGTGCGTTGTGGAGCGGATCTGGAGTCGATAGCTTCACATCCGACTGTATACTTTATAGGCTTTATACATTTTAAAACTAAAATCCTGCAAAAGTCGTCCAAAAAACACGCTTTTAGTAGTCCCCCGTCACCCATTTTGTTTTTAGGGTTACGTACCTCAAAAGAAAAAAACGGAACCCTTATAGGATCACTTTGTTGTCCGTCTGTCTGTCTGTATGTCAAGACCCTTTTTCTCACGAACGCGTAAAGGTATCAGGTTGAAATTGATAACGAATATTAAGGTCCATAAACCACGCAAGAAAATGACAATTTTTTACAATGACGCAATCAAAAGATGTGGCTTTTTATGTCCTCATCTCCATACATTTATGCAAAAAAGCAAAACCTACTTACCTTTGACCTAAAATTATGAAATTTGGCAAGAAGCTAGGTCTCTCAGTACAAATAAAGGAAAAAGACTAAAATCATTAAATATTTAAATTTTTCTCATTCAAGAACTTTTCTATAAAAGAGGGGTCAAGTTGGATTATCGCGGAGTTTTTAAAATCAAAGAGCAAAAGCTTTTAGTATATCATACGGTAGATAGGTACGGAACCCTTAGGGCGCGAGTCCGACTCGCACTTAGCCGGCAACAGGAATACATATTCTGTGATTCAAATATTCAATAAACTGTTTCCCTATTACGGTTCATGAGATACAGCCCGCTGACAGACAGAGGGTCCCTTTTTAGGGTTCCGATACCAAAATGGTAAAAAAAAGGAACCCTTATGGTGCCGCTCTGTCTGTCTGTCTGTCTGTCCGTCTGTCTGTCACACCTCTATATCTCAGCAACCACTTATGCTATCAACCTGAAATTTGGAATAGTTTTAGAATATAGTTGCCCAACTTAATTGCACAAGAAAAAATTTTGAAAAAAGTATGATTATTAATATAAAGGGGGCCAAAATAGGGGGGGCCAAATTTCAAATTGTCGCTACTAGGTCGAGTGGGGTATCATATGAAAGGGCTTTACTTGTACATTTTAAAATATATTTTTGTATTTTTTTAAATTTCTTAGTTTTAAAGTTATGATGAAAAATGTCAAGAAAAATACCATTCCCCCCCCCCTTATCTCCGAAGTTTGAGTAAGGAAAAATCTGAATTAATTACAGTTGACAGAAGTTTATATAAACTTTACAGCAAAAATAAAACGATCTTTCTAAGTTGCACAGTTTTTCAGAAATCTGCAAAAAACCTTTACAAACAAATTTTCTTTTGTCATAAAATTTTCTTCGAAACATTATAGTTTTAAATATCTTAGTAAATTGCTAAACGAGTTTTCGACAAATTTAATTTTTAAACTTTTTTATTTGAGATTTTAAATTTTAAATTTTTGAGATTTGAAAATGGACTTTATTGCTTCCAAAAATACTATAGGTATATCGGAACCCTCGGCGCGCGAGTCCGACTCGCACTTGACCGGTTTTTATTTCACCCTAAAAGCAACGACTGATAGGTACAAATACATTGGTCAATTTAAATTAGGCTGTCTATTCGCATTGATTTTTCTTAACTAAGGTTCTTAGTAATTCAATAGTTGGTAATAACTTTTCTTATATTTTTCGGGATTTCTTGGGTTACATAAGCCCTGTTAATCGGACTATATACAGGTCTTGCTTGGTAACAGCTTTGAATTTATATAACGGTGAACGTCCAATATCAGCGGGTACCTTAGTACGAGTATACGGGGTGTAAGGGACAGGCTTCCGAATACTGAAAGGGCATGATCAGTCAACGTAACTGAACAACTTTCAGCGAACAAAACTTTCAGGAAATGAAAAAAAAAATCGGCTTCTCCATACAAACTGTCCAAAATATATATATATATTAGGTCTTTACCTATGAAATTGCCGTTTTGTATGGCGAATTTTAGGTAAACTCAATTTTCAGTACTAACATTTTTGCATTTTTCTTAAGAATTATAAATCCAATCTTTTTTTATTTTTTAAGCATTATTGGGAAGACATTAAGCTAACAGAAGCTTAAATTTGATTTTGGACGACAATTAAGACGAACAATTTTCGAACCTTAAATTTTATTTATCAAACAAAAAATAAAAACTTTATTTTATGCGTAAGTTAATAAACTTGAAGTCATCTTTCAAATATAAGATAAATGAAAAAAATTGCATTAGTATTATAGGAATTATGATCTCATTAATCTGTAAGAAAATTTCGGCAATTTCATAGGTAAAGACCTATTATATATATGCAATTTTGTATGGAGAGGCCGATTTTTTTTTCATTTCCTGAAAGTTTTGCTCGCTGAAAGTTATTCAGTTACGTTGACTGATCATGCCATTCCAGTATTTGCCAACCTGTCCCTTACACCCAGTATGTAGAATACTTGTATTAAATTCAGGTTTATCCGAATCTGATGTCAAATATCTGATGCTAAGGGTTTGAAGCAAGTGGTAGTGGAAAAATTATATTCTCTTTGATATATTAACTAGGCATTAAATTAGGAAAACCTGGATGTAGAGTGATCTTGTCGTTTTTATTAAAATAGCAATTACTGGCACATGAGACATAACAGCTTAGTTCTCAGGGTGAGCAACGCGCTTTGCTATCTTATAAGCGTCAAAGTATGTCACTAATAAGACAGTTGGTGCTATAGGCGGTGGAGAGCACTTACCATCAGGTGGCCCATCTGCTCGTTTTCTCACTTGTAACATAAAACAAAAATAAACGTTAATCTTGCAAACAACTTCAAAAACTAAAGCCAAACAAAAGCAGTAGAGTGGAGATACACCCAAAAGAGTATTGCAAACCGAAGCAGTGGAGAAACACCTAAGAGAGTAGCACTAACCGGAGCGGGCGGATTAATGCGGATTTCGGCGGATTATTTCACTTCGGATAAATTGTTTTTAGCAGTATTGCTCGACTGTCCAGTAGGGCTGCCAACTAAGTTCATCGACATCGATTTCTAGGAAGCGTCGCCTGCCAGTCTTAATATTGCTCGATCTACTTAAATCAACTTAATTTACGTCTATTGACAGTCAAGAGCACGTTAAGCAAGCTTAATATTTTAGACTTTGTACCTTTCCAACATCAATAGTGGTAGGAGCGGGTGTCGTGCTTGTCCTGTTTTTGACCGTACAATCTTTGATCCCATAGAGATTTGCTAAAAACTTTATCGTTATCGTATTATCGTCTATCTGTGCGTACGAAAAGCATCTCTGACAAACATAACAGTAGCTGTTATATTTATATTGACTATAGTAAACGGTATACAAACTTCTTCTTCTTTCGTGTCGGCAAGAACACGGGCTAAATCTTACTTGCCCAGAAAGCGGCTACCTTGGTAGCCCTCTGGTTACCAAGGTAGCCGCTTGCTATTGCACGTATACACTACGTGCAATAGAAATACATAACGATTTAAACGCAGCTGCTCAAAATCTAATGAAATTTATAAGGGCTGGCTAGATTGGCTTGTGATCTGGATATATCATCATTACATTCCTAAGTTGATAGATAATATGGTATGGTTATTTCATGAGAATAATTCCAAAAAATGTTGGCCGTTGGTAAAGTTTACTACTCTATGAAACTATGGGCAACGCCAGTAAGTAGGCTGTGAAGAAATTCTGATAGAGACTTGCTACAACATTTCATTGAACACTAAAACACAGTAAATTTTTATCGATAAATAGATATCGATCTGAACGACACCACAGAAGACTCGTTCTGACAAACGGCCGTTAAATAAGACAAATCTATTTCGATTAAACTTCAATATCCTTCTCCCTGTCTCATTTACAATGGCCTTGACTTAAAACGATTCGAAATGAGAATCGCTTGACACAACTTTGTCAGGAACCTATTAGCTTTAAAACATGTAGCTAAGCTACATGAATAATGACAGTCGTAGTCTCTGATATCATATTTTGATTCAATATTAACAAGTCAAAAATTCTGGACTTTTATTTCACTTTAATACGCGAAAATATTTCGTTTAGACAATATAATAAACAAAATATCGATATGTGGAAAAAATCTACAAGAAATAATAAATAATAATAAAAACATAAAAATTATAATGAAATATTTAAAATACTATATGCGCATATAAAACGGGTGTATCGGAAACGTGTGATATTACTGAAGGGTATAAATCTGCCCATGAAACTGAACAACTATTCTCAGGGAACATAGGTCGAAATACGAAAAACCAAATTTCACCTCCCAAAATACAAAAATAAATATACATATATAGGGTGACTTTTAATTAGTTCTTGATAATAAAAGGTATGCATGTACTCGTGATACTGAACAACTTTTCCCAAGGAACATAGGTCGAAATACGAAAATCAAGTTTTGACCTCACATACAAAATGAGCTATCAGCTGATGCAGTTTCTATGGGAGGTCAAAACTTGATTTTCGTATTTCGACCTATGTTCCTTTGGGAAAGTTGCTCAGTATCATGAGTACATTCATACCTTTTTCTATCAAGAACTAATTAAAAGTCACCCTATATACGAAATGCTCTATCAGCTCATGCAGTTTCTATGGGAGATCAAAAATTGATTTTGTTTTATGACCTATGTTCCTTCAAAAAAGTTGTTCATTTTCATTTTTTTTGTATTTTCACTCCTTTCCGTTACACGCTGTATAAACAAAAAAACCGGTCAAGTGCGAGTCGGACACGTGCGGCTAGGGTTCCGATATACCTTTATGGAAGGAAAACAGTCTATTTTTAGGACCGCACTTTTTTGCAGATTTTCAAAAAACTGTGCAATCTAGAAAGATCATTTTATTTTTGCTGTAATATTTATATGAACTTCTATCGACTGTAATTAATTCAGATTTTTCCTTTCACAAACTTCAGAAATAAGGGGATGAAATGTTTTTTTTTTGACATTTTAGAATGCGCAAGTAAAGCCCATTCAATCTAGTAACGATAATTTGAAATTTTGCCCACCCCCCCCCCCCCCCCCCATTTTGGGCCCCCTTTATATTAATAATCATACTTTTTTTCTAATTCTTTCATCTGAAATTAAGTTCAGCAACCATATTCTAAAACCGTTTCAAATTTCAAGGCGATAGCATGAGTGGTTGCTGTGATATACAGGTGTGACAGACAGACAAAGTCGCACCATAAGGGTTCCTTTTTTCACCATTTTGGTATCGGAACCCTAAAAAGATAAAAAATATAACTAAATATTAACTAAATCAACAATACAAATATGAACAATTTTGAAACAATATTCCTATTCTTGTCTTGTTAGATCACATCTCATATAAAAGCTTCCAACTTTCACATCCATGTCAAATATTCCAAGCGCGACTGATCCTTTAATCTAAATAATAACGTCTTAAGACATTTCAACAAAACGTAATACTAAAATTGAAAACATCTAGCAATCGTGGAGTACATTAATTAACCTCAGGAAGGGCGAGTCGGGATAATGGTGCCTTGCGAGCGCTATTAACATGATAATACAGCCGTTATATAGCTTATAGCTGTATAACAACGGTATAACAGTAGTATAACTGTTAAGGGGCCGTCTTCTCCGCGGGGGTATAGGGCCGTCTTGGCTGTTATAGCGCGATTTGGATTAAGGTGCGTTCACTATAATGATAATATTTCAACGTCACATCATCACATGGTGCTGGCACAGGTGGTGGTTGCCAACAGCTTTTTAAGATCTCGCTAAACTGAAAACTATTTTAATATTTGATGGTCTAAGACATAGCCTGGTGAATACGTGCAGGTTAAACGGAATTCATTCCGTAATATTAGTCAATCAATTTTCAAATTCTTTAGGATCCACCAATAGAATATTTTCGTCATAAAATGGAGAATACAATGCAAATAGAGCGAGTCTG
The DNA here is from genome assembly GCA_947532105.1 of Athrips mouffetella. NCBI lineage: Eukaryota > Metazoa > Arthropoda > Insecta > Lepidoptera > Gelechiidae > Athrips > Athrips mouffetella. The sequence continues at coordinate 298,312 of OX383981.1, forward strand.
CTAATGGTAGCGTAAAAAAATAAAACCGCTGAAGCGTAGCCTACTCCAAAGGCCGGCTCTGACCAATATAGGTAAATGTAGATGCTCATCCCAGACCCAAAATAGCTTAAATTACGCTATGTTCAGAAGTATAGGAAAGTAGTACGAGAAATCGCTACTAAAGTGTTCAGAAATTGCTTCTAAACATTGTGACTATTAGTGTTGCGTTACACCTACAGAAATTTGACATCGTAACGATCCGAGACGTATTTTTCCGTCAAGTATGACACACTAGAGCGGATTTACACATCAGAAAGATCAGCACCCACAAAGAAAATTTCAAAAGTGAGAAGACATTGCGGCAAAGTATACCAACGCGACGAGGAAATTCCGCTCTGGTATGTCAGACTTACACTCATTGCTATCACTGTTTTACATTATTTCAAGAAAAAATCTTTGTAATTAGAAACAATAATTTACTGTTGCTCAGAGTCCATTGTGACTTCTCAATCCAATAACTATCATCGCTGTAAAATAAGTCATATTTGCAAATAAATTTTCTACCACAAGTCACATGTGAAATACTTCCATTATGAACAGACCCTAAGGGCCAAACTTACCTAATATCATCGGCCGATTTGTATAATAACCGCTATGATATTATGATGTATTGAGTTGGGTCAATTTGTTTTTGTTTCGACCTAAATGAGGGTCGCTCCCAGCGAAGGGTTGAAATAAGTTATTTAATTTACAAATACAGAAGTTGTCTGGGTTGACTTTATACTAATTAAAATTAATAGGAGTTTAGCAAGATGTAGAGAATGTTTCTAATACATACAGGATGTAAAGGACAGCCTTCCGAATACTGAAAGGGCATAAACAGTCAGCGTAACTGAACAACTTTTAGCGAATAAAACCTTCAAAAAATGAAAAAAAAAAATCAGCCTCTTCATACAAACTGTCTTATCAAGTTTGCAATTTTTTTTTGGAAGTAGCGATTTTTTTATCGCTTCCTGAAAGTTTTATTAGCTGAAAGTTGTTCAGTTAAGCTGACTGATCATGGCCTTTCAGTATTCGTAAGGCTGTTCCTTACACCCTGTTTAGTTAATAGGCTTACTCTTGACCTCGATCTAGCACTGAGGACGAAATTAAGGTCCATGATGAAACGAGCTTGCACAGAAAAAGCCAATTCACTCAGGACTTGAATAAATTCATAGATTCACTTAAAACAAGTTTCATTCTGAGAAGTCTACTTCTAGATAGGGATCTGCCCAAGTGAAGTTAAAAATATATATTTTAGATTAAAAAAACTATAATAGACTTTTCATAACAAAAGTTTGAAACCTCTACAGTATCATTATTACATAGCCACCAGGCTTGTAAGCGTTTCGTCTGGCACGGCACCGCAATGCTTGGTGAGTGCACCACAGCCCGACCGAATACTACATACATCGAGCGCGAATTTGAAATGGGAAGCTCGCGTAGTAGTAAGGGTGATGAAGGACAAATTTCTATATGATTTGCTCATGTCTGCCTCTTTGACTGATGATAAGGAGCATCCTCTAAAAGATACAAAAAATATTGGTGGACATCCACACCCCTGCGTTTTTGACGAATTAAGTTTTAACTATTTTGAAATTTGACAATGAAACGTACACCAGACTATGACTATCAGATTAAATACAATGTATAAAACCCCAGAAAAATGGTCTGCTACCATAATAGCCCTGCGTCGTAAAGTTATAGCGCTTCAAAATGCAAAAATTCACTACTTCGTCCCGTGATAATGCAGAGCCCTGCATGTCTGCCTATTCGATTTTCTACATCTTCAGAAGAATTTTAAACAGGAGCTACAAAGACAGACAAAAAAAAAACATTATTTAATATTTTATTTTCATATTTTTTGCTTTAACTCAAAAACGCAGCGACGCACAGAAAAACTTGTAAGGGCCAAATCAATTCGTATTGAGCTGATCTATCATCCCTGTTAATATTAATAATGAGCAAATCATATACCCAAATTGCAGCCAGCACCCTAACTATATGGTCGCATATTCAGTACAACCCTCTGAAGGAGCACGAGAACTTCGCAGGCCGGAGCGCGCGGGGGTGCGGGGTAGATTGCGGGCGGGGGGCGGGGAGTGTCCGTTCTGTATGGTAGTACTATTACTTTATTCTGTGACTGCAGCTTGACACTTGACGCGCGATTCTAGCTCCAATGGTGACTAAAATAAGAAAGTTACAAAGTTGAGCAGGACTCAACGTCTTCTTGACTGCAGATAGACACTGCTACCCTTTCTGCCGACTTAAGTTGCCAAACCTTGTAAGTATTTTTTATAAAAAAACAGTTTTACCCATGAAGGAAAAAAAAATTATGCGTAATTTTTTTTTCCTTCATGGTTTTACCTGTTTCATCTAAACACTTGTTTTAATTTTTTCCAAAGAGATTTGAACCTCGCTGCGCTCGGTCGCAGCGAGGAAAATCTTGTACAAGGACGTAAACATTGCTCGTAAGTAAAAAAAAGTATGCTACCAAGGAGTTTTTACACTCTGATCATAAAATTATTTTATAAAAATACTACAATGGTGACTTTTTACTTGGGTGACCACTGACTACCTACTCGTATATTTAAAATAAAATGGAGAGTAACAGGAGAACATAAATCGACAAGAGGCTGACAGTACCCATGGTTGGTTCATTTACCAAGTGTATTATTACTTATACCTGCTTTCTCACAAATGTATTGAAAAACGTCGTAACATATACGGCCGTAAGAGTTATGACAAACTCGTGCCGATGGTAATCCCTCGACTTCATCTCGGGTTTACAAAACGTCAACTCGTTTGTAATAACCCTACTTACGGCACTTGTATCTTAAACTACTATCGTTATTTGTAGTAGAGGAAATAAATATTAATTACTTACCTAACGGCTTTTCATTGCATTTACTTTATGTTTAAATTCCGCCACTACAAAGCCGCAGTTAGAATTAAAATAAAATCAACGCGATGCAAATCCGTAAAGCTTTCAATTCAAGGGATGAGTTCGCGGGTAAACCAATGAAAACAGCCGGATCTTGAGTAAATGGTGTTGGATACTACATTTATATAATTAAAATACTTTAGTGGTCTAGTAGAGACTTCATACTCAACTCTAGCTATACTACATAGCCTCCTAAGGTCGAGCGCCTGATTGCTATTTGAGTGACACGCGTACACTCAACCATATTTTCTTGTCTTTTTCTATTCCTCCATTGTTAAAAAGTTCCATCATCGTCATAACATCCCATGACATGTCCACTACAGGACAGGGAGCTCCCTCAAGAGTTCTAGCTTTTGCAGGAAAGATGAGGAGGGGAAGTACCTTGACAATGGAGGTAACTAGAGGTGACTACCTCGCTTGTCAACGTTACGGCTGGCACCATGGACCGCGGTTGTAGATTGACCGCAGTAAGGTATGATACATAGGAGAATACCGCTGCCCATCCTCCAGTTTTTAACCCTTAGTCACCTATTACGACACCCACGGGTATGTATAGGATGGTACTATTCTTTGCCGGCACTACACGGGGAAAAAATCCACAAAAACATATTTTGTTGAGTTTTTTCTCAAGCCTTGACATTCGACTGCCTTTATAATTCGCGCGCCGTGGGTCATACTTAAAGTGCGGAGTGGAACAGGCCTGGCAAGCGTAAAGCAGATCGTAGGATGTAAGGATGTAGATCCTTGCCTGCTACAACTTTGACATACTCTCACTCATTTTTCTCTCATGAACCCTATTATACTCGTTCTCTGTTTAGAGTTTGTCTGTCTTGTTCTGGTTATTATTCATAACATCTTGAGTTTTATTTAGATTTTTAATAACATTAGAATACAATGCAAATAGAGCGTCCACTAAAAGATGCTACTGAAATAGTGAACATAATTTTATATGTTACACAGACCATGAAACTCAACAACTTTTCACAAGGAACTTCGGTCGAAATACGAAAAAAATACTGCAACTTCCCGTAGAAACTGCGTCAGCTGATAGCGTGTTTTGTGTGGGAGGTCAAAAATAACATTTCGTATTTCGACCTATGTATCTTGGAAAAAAATTTTTTAAGGTCCAAGTAACATACTAAAATCATGTTCACTAGTTCATTACGACCATATAATACCGTTTCGTTTGCCTTGGCCTTCATCTTTCAAAATATCCATTCACTGTAACCTTGAATATTCGTAACTCTCTTTCATAAATTCTGGGCCTTCCAGCATTCCGGGGTGAATCATGTACTAAATAGAGCAAAAACAATGAACCCTCTGAACATCCCAGTAGGTAGTATTTCCCAGTTGGTGAGTGCGTTACAATAGTGTTTAAGTATTCGCGCTTGTGTCCGTGTACATACTTGTCGACCTTCGTCAAACCCGCGCCAACTATTTCTGCGAATACATGTGCGTTCCTCTGTGACACATTTTCTATAATGTCAGCCAGGAAAATGGTCTATCAATTTCGACAACGCTTCCTTTGACTGTTGAGCATTAGTAACTGTAAGAATGGAAAATAAACATTCATCATCATCATACTATCAGCCGAAAGACGTCTACTGCTGGACATAGGCCTCCCCTAAAGATCTCCATGACGATCGGTCCTGCGCTGCTCGCATCCAGCGGCTTCCCGCGACCACCACCAGATCGTCGGTCCACCTTGTAAGGGGCCTGCCAACGCTTCGTCTTCCGGTACGTGGTCGCCACTCTAGAACCCTAACGCCCCATCGGCCATCGGTTCGACTTGCGATGTGAAATAAACATTCATCAAAATCATCAAAACATCCCATGAAACGTCCACTACAGGACAGGGATCCGTCCAGAATTCTAGCTTTTGCTGGAAAAATGTATAGGGGAAGTACCATAGTCACCTCGCTTGTTAGCGTTACGGCTGGCACCATGGACCGCGGTTGTACGTGACCGCAGTAAGTATGTAAGATACATGTGCCCGACATACTCAATTTTCCGCTTTTTTACAGAGCACAACAACTGTCTGGTCTTTTCAACGCGCTGTAAGACCCTGTCGTTCGTGATCCTTTGTATCCAACTGATACGAAGCATGCACCGGTAGCACTACATCTCGAATGCTTCAAGGCGTCCTCTGGTATCCTCCTTAAGCTTGTTTTCGATGAAACAGGTTTATTAACACAAACAAAATAAAATTTACTAGCTGCCTAATAAACAAAAGTATGTCTCTCCTTAATCAGGAATCTATTATAATCAAATACTTTCCAATATTTTTGGCAGATATTTGTAAAAAGTGCTATATAGGAACTGTGACAGTGCAGAATAAACTGTTATAAAGGCTGGGCCACTATCATCGGTACACACTCTCAAGTTTGGAAAGGACAGCGACGTAATATTGTAAATACAGCGAGTAGCCTGGTCTCACTTTTCTAGTATAACATGAGACATGACGTAATAACGTTACCTCAGTTACATAAGACCATTTTATGCTGGTTATATCGTGACCGTACATTCGAGCATATCCGGAAGATTTTGATATGAAAATCAGACCCTTGTTCTGTGTGTTTGAATATTCAGGTTTCTACGTAACCTGAAAGTTTTCTGCTAAAGTTCACACTCATTTTTCATAAAAATTGCGTTAATAACATTTACTTTGTTCAAAGTATATTGAAATAGGTATATGTGAATATATTATGTTATACGAGAAATATAATATTTGTATAACTCGATCTTAGTTATATCCATTGAGACTTCTAAGCATCCCAGAAGAAGCCTATTCACTCGCGACTTGAATAGATTCGGGTTTATCAAAAATTTTGAGTCATGCTCAAGTGTAGTATATTTGTATTAAAAAGTTTGAATAAAAATCGGTTATAAATTGCATACATAATAGAAGACAAACAATTTTTTTTTTATAACCAATGCCATGTCAAAATTCTGTTATTTTTTATTAATTTCATATAATTTACCTTGCTCTGCCCTGTTAAATTTACCTTACCATCCTTTTGGCTAAAGCTCAAGTCAGACGCGAGTCAGGTACGATACGAGCGTATCCTAACGTAGGTGTAATAATTTGGACATAAATTGCCGAACAACTTTATGGACTAAACTTGAAGGTGTATTACGTTTCCAGTTTTAGTTCAAGTTTAGTGCGACGTGTTCGCGTAAATAACTAACTTTGTGCTTGAAATGTTTGCTTTTAAACAAGTTTGTTTCAATTAAGTTTATGCATATGTGAAACTCATCCGTGATGCCGGATGGATTGAGATTAGTTTATTTATTTCGCAGGCAAATTGTATAGTTACTCGTTTTTACACTATGCCTAGGCACTCTACAAAATGCCGAGAGATTCTTTATACATAATGCCGCGGTATTTCACAAAACGGCGCGTAATTAGTTTCTTACAATCGCCAGCCGCTACCGAGACACGCTCGCTTCGCTCGCTCGGCTCGTGCGTTGTAGTCGTAAGATAACCTAACCAAATCTAACCGATCCTTTGACGGAATCGGTTAGGTTGGGTTTACGGTGACTAACGAACTCAAATTGCATCAGTGATCTAAACCCGTCTACGATCTGCCGGCGCCGTTTTACAATTTGCCGACCGTTTTGCAGTTTGTCCACCGTTTGTAAACGACAAATTATACGATGTGCCTGCGACATGTAGATTATTGTAGATTATTTAAAGTATCTGTAGCGTCGCTGATGTTAGTTGTTAAGCTCTTTATTTGGCTCGCCAACGCACACACCACGTTGCACATCCTACTCGCTGTACGGTCGGTTGCAGACTGAGTATGCACGCTCGAGACAAAGGCTATACACTACATCCCTTCCCTAATTTAATTAGATTTTTATATCGTTCATAAATTACCTAATTAAAATACAAAATTACATTTGAATCGGAAATTATCAAATCATAATACGCTTCTAGCGGTACCTTCTACAAAATAGTTTTTCATAGTTTCCTTAGTTACTCCTCCTCTCCACTACTGTTGCAAATGTTATCTTTTCCCAAATTATTCTTTATGTCTAACACTTTCCAGTCTCCTTGTATATTCTTCAAATGTACTACGTTTCTTCTTATCTGCCCCGTCTCCTTGTTCTGGACTTACAACAACTATTGACCAATGAAGCTTGCCTACAGCAGCCAACCCAGAAACTCCAGGAGGACCTTACTTTTAAGCCCTGTGTTACTTTAAAGCCTTGAGAGGAAGGCAAGAGTGAGAAACACCACTACCTGTCTTTCCTCTACCTTTTTTCTTAATATTTTTATTTCACACTACTGGTTTCCATAGGTTTGCAGGTGATAAACAAAGAAAAATACAAAGACTATTCAAATTAAATGAAGGTTTTAAATATTACAACTAATCCAGAACAATAACAAGTTCTTCAGCTATTTATTATAGGTATATAATTTCTTTTCTTTTTTTTTTTCGTATGGTTTGCAGGGTCAACCAATTCTTGGTGTTCTAATTACACCTATTAAAATTATGATCTATACCCAGACATACAAAACGCACTCTTCAAAGTACATATTTATATGGTGCACACCTATGTCATCGAAATGTGTGGTGATGATACAAACTGGCTGTTTCAAACCAGGAACTCCTCGGAAAGTCGATCTATCAATTCGGCTCATTACTCTGCACGTACCTGCTGAACTCCAACCCACCACGTCTGGATCGAGCGTCCAACACATCTTCCAAGACTATTATGATAAGAATAAGTATTTTAAACTATTATTGTACTATATTATTTCTGTTAGCACGGTGGCAATTATGACATCAATCATTTATAATATAGATAGGCTAATGATAGCTTTCAGGTGAATGATCTCTGTTTACCATGGTGTTTTTCCCACATAAAAAGGAAACTAAAGTTGTCCTGATCGCAATAAAGTGCTTCGTCACAATTTGACATAAATTAATAAGATGGTGATATCAAATGAAGTTATTTTTCAATCTAATTCAACTACTGGTACCTTTAATCTGAATGTAGAATCTCACCAGAATTAAACTCGAAATGTTTGTCGAAAACTATTTTTTATGTTACTGATCAATTTTCAAACCTAATTGTCAAATTTAAGGAATTATTATTATTGTTTATTTTTATTTTTAAGACTTCTTTCAGTTGTATCAATTTTGTAAATGAATTATTTATACATTTGCCGCTGCACAAAAGAACAGCACCCCTTTTTTTTATACCACGTTTATTTTTTTTTCTAATCTCTTAAAACCTTTGCTCACAAATTTCTTGTGGAATTGCTGCTTGTCCACTTTGTTGATTTTATTATCTTACCTGTACCGTGTATGTCGACAAATCAACTTTTCCATTAAATTTTTAATTAATTGGGACTCATTATTCAGACAGAACTATTCATTTATTTAAGCAAATATACCTAATTACGTTTTCGTAAGTTCATAGGTATCTTTATTTTTACAACGCTTTTAAAGAGTATTTTGTTGCTTTACAGTAAAGTTACATAAGAAAACCTAAATTAAAACTGCTTTTCAATAGTTACCTGCGAGGCTTATTTACCACAAAAATCCTACTAGGTGACCGGATTATTATTCCAATTTCTGTAGCCTTTCACAGGAACCAAGCTATTTACCAACCAAAGTATATTTGAGTATGCACTAATTTTAAATAGGTACCTATTAAGAATGATAGGTTAGTTTTTTTTTTATCGTTGTAAATGGACAAACCACATAATTTATTTCAAACATTGTAAAATTATTTACTTAATTATCTTTAAAATCGATTGCTTCTTGAGCTTTATTTATTTATTGATTAACACGACAAGAAGAAGAAATAATCCTTGATCCCAATGTCTTGATTTAGGCACTTGAAATAGGTTGGTAGGTATTATTTGTGGTTGTCTTGGCCCATAGAGGAGAATCAATATAACTTTAAGATGTATTAAGTACGCATATTGTCTATGTACCGGTCCTTCCAATTTAAGTGAAATCGTTCAATACAAAATACTAGCTACACGCCGATGTACACAAGTTTTTTTTTTTTTTATGGCATCGTTGTACAAAGCACGTATGTTAAACATAATGAAATAGGGACATGATCATTAAATAAACCCTTCCAGAATAATTTGACTTTTCGTGGGTATGTATTAATTATAGTAGGAAATGTACAGTAATGGGTACTCTCGCTACAAGTGCCAGAATTTACCTGCTCCCTAACTACACCAGTGGTATTGAAAACTGTAAGGTAGGTATCAAACTATTTAAATTTCAAACTGTAGGTTGGTACTTTTTATCATACCTTTTCCAAACACTCAGCATGTTTAAACTGAATTTAGGGACAAAATAAAATTGTAACCATATGTCCTTATAAAGATGACTTGACTGTCAAACAATGTGTGTGAATCTGAAATCCATTTGTTACTTCTTTTCAACTAAACAAGGAAGCATTTTGTTATTTATAATTCACACTAATCGGTTCCCGAATCGTATCATATCATTATCCATTATCCACCCGGACTTTCCTTGCACTCTTTAATACCATGGCTCAAAACAACACATGTCATTCGCCCACGCATATAACCTTTCTGAAAATATATGAGAAATATTTTAAGACGCGAGCTAGATTTAAACCCGCACCTTTGGAACGGACCAAACATGAATTGTATTTACATACAACAAACATCAGAAGCAGCACGAATCCAATGCATAGACCACTGTGCTATCGTATCTAGACTCCCTTATTCTCTTTATATTTTGTTTATGCGTGGCTATTCTTTGAGTTTCATAATATTATTGATGCAACAAATATGAACATACGATTTACTATCATTTTTGTCTAATAATTAAATATTTTTTCCATACGCCTACATATTAAACAAAAGGAAATGAAAGCTGATTCAGTTTACAGAATTGTTAAATAATTATGTAGGTATTGTTCATGTTACCTGCATAAACATGCATATAATGGTAATTCTATGGTTTTGTTTACTGGTGAGGAGTAAGCCGTTCCAACCATTGGAGCCGACCAATTAATAATTCAGTTGGAATTCACAACTGCTCCAATTATGCCTCATTTTATAATTGACATAATGCAATCTAATGCCCAGTTAGTAACTGCTCATATTTTAAATTGTTGAAAAGACAATATGCAATTTAATGGCCAGTATGTAGCTGCTCGTATGTATCTCAACATTGACAAAACTATTAGCCAATATGCAATTAAATGCCCAGTTTGTAACCGCTTATAACATATCACATTATTAACAAGACAATATTCAATTTAATGCTCAGTTTGTAACTGCTTGTTTGTCAGATTATTGAAAGGACAATATGCAATTTAATGCCCAGTTTATAAATGTTTACATGTCAAATTATTAAAAGACAATATGCAATTTAATGCCCAGTATGTAGCTGCTCGTATGTATCTCATTATTGGCACAATTATTAGCCAATATGCAATTAAATGCCCAGTTTGTAACCGTTTATAACATATCGCATCATTAACAAGACAATATTCAATTTAATGCTCAGTTTGTAACTGCTTGTTTATCAGATTATTGAAAACACAATATGCAATTAAAATCCCAGTATATAACTGCTTATATATCGAATTATTAAAAGACAATATGCAATTTAATGCCCAGTATATAACTGCTTACATGTCGAATTATTAAAGACAGTATGCAATTTAATGCCCAGTATATAACTGCCAATATGCCAAATTATTAAAAGACAATATGCATTTTAATGCCCAGTATATAACTGCCAATATGCCAAATTATTAAAAGACAATATGCAATTTAATGCCCAGTGTATAACTGCCAATATGTGTAATATGCAATTTAATGCCCAGTATATAACTGCTAATATATGTAATATGCAATTTAATGCCCAGTATATAACTGCCAATACGTTTAATATGCAATTTAATGCCCCGTATTTAACTTCCAATACGTGTAATATGCAATTTAATGCCCAGTATATAACTGCCAATATGTGTATTATGCAACTTAATGCCCCGTATTTAACTTCCAATACGTGTAATATGCAATTTAATGCCCAGTATATAACTGCCAATACGTGTAATATGCAATTTAATGCCCCGTATTTAACTTCCAATACGTGTAATATGCAATTTAATGCCCAGTATATAACTGCTAATATATGTAATATGCAATTTAATGCTCAGTATATAACTGCCAATACGTGTAATATGCAATTTAATGCCCCGTATTTAACTTCCAATACGTGTAATATGCAATTTAATGCCCAGTATATAACTGCCAATATGTGTATTATGCAATTTAATGCCCCGTATTTAACTTCCAATACGTGTAATATGCAATTTAATGCCCAGTATGTAACTGCCAATACATATAATATGCAATTTAATGCCCAGTATTTAACTGCTTGTATGTCAAAATATTAAAAGACAATATGCAATTTAATGCACAGTAGGTATATAACTGCCAATATGTCAAATTACTAAAAGACTATGCAATTTAATGCCCAGTGTATAACTGCTAATATGTATAATATGCAATTTAATGCCTAGTATAATCATAACTGCTCATAACATGGTACATATGTAGCACAAGTACCACTTAACGCAACTTAAATAGATTGCATTTGACAAATTCAGAGTATATTTTATATCATATAATATTTCATCATAATCCAAAGTAACGATGACTACAGGACGCTGAGTTCCCTCCAGAATTCTAGCTTTTTCTGTATAAAGTGAGGAGGGGAACCTCGTCTGTCAGTGCTACGGCTAACACCATGGAACCCGGTTGTAGGTGACAGCACTATGTAATATGGTAAGGCACACAGGAGGATAACCCATACAATTCAAAATTTATTGATAAATAAAAATTGGCATGTCAGTTACCTCCTCCCGTTTATGAGCCATAGTCGCCTATTACGACACCCACGAGTATGTATGGGTTGGTACCATTCTTGCCGGCACTACACGGGATATAAAATAATTAGGATCATTAAAACTAACTCGTGGCTGGTTCGTTGGATCCAAGGTAAGTAAATTATTCTATAAATAGTAGTAAAAACAGCACAAATAACCTTTTTTGGGTTCAGTGGAGTTTTCTAGCAGCGGCCCTAAAAACTCAACGACGTATACTCTAAAAAATAACCTTATTTTTGAATCGAGTTTCATCGAACATTTTTTCAGTCATTCTATCTGCGTCTGCGCTACGAAGTGTATCGTTTTATCTCATGTAATATCCTTGCGTTCTAGTTTTATACGTTATTCGAAGTAGCAGTCCAAATATTATTACATGGGTGGTGGTATCAAAACCAATGGTATATATGTATCAAAGTATTAGTATCTACTGTACTGGTAACCCCGTAATATGCCACACGGTGGGTCAATTATGAGGGGTCAGCCCTTTTAATAGTAAAGTAAATAAGTTTGTGTAGGTAGTTCATAGGTATATTCATCAAAAATAATTCTTGCCGTGACAAGTTGTCAACGACCGACCGAACCACTGTTCGGCGAAACCTACAGGAACCCTATAGGTTATTTTCAAGTTTCCTTAAATCCTTAAATCCTCCTCATTTTGATTGGCTTGACGCAACTACCTACGTATTGACTTCTATCAGTTCCGATTTCTTTGGTTAAAATACTCAAACCACAGCCAAGGAAATCCATACTAATATTATAAATGCGAAAGTAACTCTGTCTGTCTGTCTGTCTGTCTGTTTGTTTGTTGCTCTTTCACGCCTAAACGGCTGAACGGATTTTGATGAAATTTGGTATGGTGATAGATGGTAACTTGGAGACGGACATAGGCTACTTTTTACCCCGGGAAAATATCTCATTCCCGTGGGAATCTACACATACAATAATACTCTAGCGGGCTCTTTCACGCCTAAACGGCTGAACGGATTTTGATGAAATTTGGTATGGTGATAGATGGTAACTTGGAGACGGACATAGGCTACTTTTTACCCCGGGAAAATATCTCATTCCCGTGGGAATCTACACATACAATAATACTCTAGCGGGGTTGTATCTGCTACAGCACACCGAAACTACTTAACCGATTTTGATGGGACTTCTTTTTTTACTCAACTAAGTATCGCTGATTACGAAAACTACTACAATTTTGAAATCCAACGTGGTAGACGTAAACTACCATTATCCCCTGGGGATAAGGTTGAGGTGCGATAGGGTTGAAATGTCTAAAAATCAATATGGGTGCCGTTTGCAAGGTTTATCGAGCCGCTGATTACAAAAACTACAACAATTTTGAAATCCAACATGGTGGACGTGAAATGCTATCATCCCCTGGGGATGAGGTTGGGGTGCGATAGAGTTGATGTCTAAAAATCAATATGGGTGTCGTTCGTATGGTTTATCGGGTCGCTGATTACGAAAACTACAATGATTTTAAAATCCAACGTGGTGGACGTGAAATACCACCACCCCTGGGATGGGGTTGGGATTCGATAGGTTTGAAATGTCTAAAAATCAATATGAGTGTCAGTTGTATGTTTATATATAAGGATAGGGATAGCGGTTAAGATGGCGTTAGGGGTAGAAGCAGGGATAGGGTCAGGGATAGGGAGAGGGAGAGGGGGAGGGATAGGGAGAGAGTGTAAGGGAGGGGAAAATGAGGGGAGAGAAAGGGGGAGGGAGGGGTAGAGGGCGTGGGAGGGGGTAGAGGGAGGGGGGGGTAGAGGGAGGCAGAGGGGGAAGGGGAGGATGAGTGAGGGGAAGGGGGAAAGGGAGGGGAATGGGAGGAGGGCGAGGGGGGAAAGGGAGGGTGATGGGGAGAGGGGAAGGGGGGAAATGGAGGGGGAAGGAAGGGTGAGGGGGGAAGAGGGAGGGGCGAGGGAGAGGAAGAGAGAGTGGGAGAGGGTGAGGGAGGGGGAGTGGGAATGTAGGGGGGGGATACAAAAGGATAGATAGGGAGGAATAGGGACCTTTTTTACTTTTATGAATACCTCCTCGCTACCCATTCACTTCACTCCCTTTATTGCCTTCTTTTTTAAGTTCGCCTGTAACGGTTGACAATGAAAATTCCGCACTACCTACCAGTTAAATAAAATCAAAAGATAATTAAGTTTGTAGTAAGATGCATTTATTCAACTTGGATAAGTACAAATGCATCTTTTACGTAGGGATCAAGAAGGATAAGCGCTCCGTAAAATATGTTTCAATTAAGTTCGAGTTCTGTTTTTTTATAAAATCTACGCGGACGAAGTCGCGGGTAACAGCTAGTCTTTAAATATAATGCAAAATCTGGATGGGCTAACACGCATCCTTTGTCCGTTCAAACCTGTTCTATTTATAGCCGGCCGACAATAACTATGTTATGTTTACATCAGGCCAAAAATTTTTTTTTCACAACTATTCGGTGAAATTAAGTAATTCCTTTCCTTTTTTTTTCTGTTTTATTATTTTCTAAGCAAGTACTCACTTTTAATCCTCGTCGCCAACTGTAGCGTCGCTGATGTTAGTTGTTAAGCTCTTTATTTGGCTCGCCAACGCACACACCACGTTGCACATCCTACTCGCTGTACGGTCGGTTGCAGACTGAGTATGCACGCTCGAGACAAAGGCTATATATACACTACAGTATCTATACTTAATGAAAGTCACAATATGCAAAATACAATCCAAATAGAGCGAGTCTATCTTTCTGATGCATGCTATAGTAGCGTAAAAGAAGTATCAAGAAACCACTGCAGAACTGCCTACTACTTCGTATAACTTGTATCTTGTATTTAATAGTATCATTTACTTTATTTCCCTCCGTGGTGTAGTGGTTGGAGCGCTCGGCTCTCGATCCGGAGGTTCTGGGTTCGATTCCCGGTGGGGACACTGTCAAACAGAAATCCCTTTATGCGACCTCCCCAGTCTGGTTAGGACCTTGCAGGGTGAATCACCTGCCTGTCTGAAAAGTTATATGATTCCGTGCTTAGGAAGGCACATTAAGCCGTTGTTTTCGACTAACATCTACAGATGTAGTCGTTAATGAGCCATGTCAGAGGCCTTTGGTGGCTCAAACATTCTGACACCAGGGTTAGTGAGGTCGGTCATCGACCTTGCAACCCACTCGATAAGTTGAGATTTAGTTTCGTAGAAAACTACAGTTTCGGATAAAAGCCAATGGAGTTGACTACTAGTTTTGAAGACTTGGCAACATTTACGTCTACACCATTGCTATAACAGTTTTTTTTTTCTTTTCAGGTATGTAGCTACGCGTTTTAAGCTTCAAGCGGTCTTAAAAGAGTCATCAAAGGTATTCAGTAATATTAACTACTGATATAAATATAGATAAAGATGAGAAGGGTTCAATAAACGATGATGGTATACAGGGTCCTAATGAAATAGTGAACATATTTTTAGCATGTTATTCAGACCATGAAACTGAACAACTTTCCCAAAGGAACTTAGGTCGAACTAAGGAAAAACAAATTTGACCTTTCATACAAAATGCGCTATCAGCTGATGCATTTTCTATGGGAGTTAAAAATTAAATTTTCGTATTTTGACGTATGTTCCTTGGGGAAAGTTGTTCAGTTTCAAGTAGCACGCTAACATTATGATCACAAAATGATTTTATTTTAACCCTTCCTGTGTTGGGATAAATCTACAAAGTAGAAAATCGCAAAATTCACAACCACAGGCAGGAAAATGCTTGCTAGGTGGCAGCACAAACGCAACGTTGGAATGCGTATAGAGGTCGCTAAATTTCGCAACATCGGGCAGGATCACAGTAGCCTAGTTGGTAAAGCGTCTGCTGCGGTACTTACGCAGAAGACGCAGGTTCGAATCCTGCCTGTGGTTGTGAAATTTTGCGATTTTCTTTTTTGTAGATTATGATCACAATTTCAAAAGAACCTTATAATTTTTGCTATCAATTAGGTATCATACTTCTTTTATTATAGAGCACCCCTACAACCCACGCTCCCAGGGCCTATAATATCGCGTAAATAAGCAACAAACCGCTATTGAAAAGCAAAGTTGGCTTATTACCGAATACTAGCCAAAAATATTAATATTCAGATGAGAACGTCACCTTTCTGAAATGTGACATTTCATAATTTAGGTATTCAACAAAAATATACAACGATTTTTCTAGAATAAATATTATAACGTTTATGATGAGAAGAACTAAAAGTAAATCCTATACTATTAAACGAGCAATATTTGTATCATCATATCAGCCGAAAGACGTCCACTGCTGGACATAGGCCTCCCCTAAAGAACTCCATGACGACCGGTCCTGCGCTGCTCGCATCCAGCGGCTTCCCGCGACCTTGACCAGATCGTCGGTCCACCTTGTGGGGGGCCTGTCAACGCTTCGTCTTCCGGTACGTGGTTGCCACTCTAGAACCCTCACGCCCCATCGGCCATCGGTTCTTCTTGCGATGTGCTATTTGTATATATATTTGTAATCGAGTTCTCGAGAACGGCTCTAGATTTCGATGAAAACCACTATTAATAGGGGTTTTCGGGGGTGAAAAATTGATCTAGCTAGGTCACATGTCTGCGGAAATTCGATTTCACCGTTTTTTTAACAATTTAATTTACAAACAAATTCAGTTGTGCGGTTTTAAAAATGGACTTTACAGCTTCTAAGAATACTTTAGGTGTATTAGAAATTCGGAACCATCGACGCGCGAGTCCGACACGCAATTGACCGTATTTTTTAGTCTTATCATGGGTCTTATTTACGTTTCAGTTCCAGCAAAAAAACTAAAATTTCATACTTTCAGTCGACGCTAAGTGAAAACTTTTTCAATTGTGCGATGTGAAATAGGTACAGTCGGGAGCAGATCAAGCTTGACACTCTTAGCGCAACTCAAGCTCATAAGTCCACTGAAATAAGAACTTCGTACTGTCCAATGTCTCCAGCTTCCCTTGCTTTTGACTGTACTCAACGCCACGTGGTTATTTGTGTTCCTTTAAATTAGTATTCTTTGTTAGTTCTGCGTTTTAACTGTAAATGGGAATTGTTATGAACGGACGATGAATTAATGAAAAGTTTTACTGTAATAATAAAGCGCTTTAAAACCAGTCAAGAGTGAGTCGTATTCACGCACTAAGGGTTCCTTTAGGCACACCCAGGAGCATTTAGGTTATTATGGCACTTTGGACATTATGGCATGGTAATAGGGTTGCAAATATTTTGTTGAAGTTGACCGTAGTGCGTATCGTGTGCAGGAATATGCAAGGTTTTAGTAAAATACTTTTGGGGCTTATTCTGGATCTTATAGAATGCTATATTTTTAAATAACCAAAAAAAAAAGAAAATTCTGAAACTAATTAGGCAGTGGGTGTAATCGGATGAAATGAGCACGTATTACCAGGTGCTCCACCTGCTTGCTTTTACACGCTCGACGCTCGTCAGTGTATGAAAGGGTTGATGAAAGCTTCCATGAAAGTAGGTGAAGCGAGGGGAGTATGTCAAGATCGTAGTAGGTGGAGGACTGTTGTCTCTGCCTACCCCACAGTATAATTTGCATTCCTGGTGGTTTGGAACCCATAACTCCAGTTCGACTCGTAAACGTACAGTTTTTAATATTATTTCATTCTTCTTCTTTGTTTCGTATCAAGGGCAAATTATTTTTTAGTAACTTAGAACAAAATGATTTAATTAATTTAAAAGTATAATTTACAATCACACCAATTTTAAAGATTGTACGTTTCATCGTTGTTGAAATATCGAAAACAATAAATGTTGATGAGAAAGCATTTCATATTGAACCCTTAATTAGTTACTATCAGTGTTTATTAAAAGTACCTGAGTGACCAAGCTTTGCTGTATAATAGTCGTCTCAACCTGAAAATATCACCGAGTGAGCAAATTATGCTACCCGCCAACAGGCGCTGTAGGTTTCTGTCTAAAACGCGGTATTTAAAAAAAATGCTTAAAATAACGGGGAAATAGTAGATTGTATCACAAGGCTGTAAAATAATATTTTTAAGGCAAGGGCGCTATTTTGAATCTAGAGCGAAGTGAAGGATTCTTGAGTAGAATCCTGAACGTAGCGAGGGATTCAATAGGCCGCCCAAGGTAAAAATATTTTTGCAGCCACGTAATACACGATACTTTTCATCTCCCTCTGTGAGAAAAGAATAAGAGGCTCATTGAGACACACACTCGTCATTAATTGTAAATATAAAATACCATTACAGTATTATTACTAGAATACTAAAATCACCTTAAGTAATATTTGTAACAACTGAAAATGGTATTGACATTTTTGTATCAATTAGGAACAGAACCTCTTTGGTTGGTAGTCTTGTTTACATTTCAAGCATATTTCTTTTTTATATTTATAATAATTTTAATAGTACAACCAGCCAGTAACATTTTTCATACAATATTTTGGTTCGACCTCTATGGTTGACCTAAAATATCCCTATGGTGGACCTAAATTCAAATTCTAATTTTAAATCCCATTTTTACCCGCTACGAAATTCTCTTCCCAGATTAGTAAGTATAGTACAGAAGTAATTCTCTTGGAGAAAACAGCTATTTTGTTCGCCTTTATTGACGAACCGTTCAGTGATTTTCGAATAGATGGGATGAAAACGAATTTTCCCAGACATGAGACCTAGCTAGATCGATTTTTCGCCCCTGAAAATCTCCGTATGGGAAATTTCATCTAAATAGTTAGAGCCGTTTTTGAAAAATCGATCACAAATATATATACAAAATACAAATATTGCTCGTTTAATAGTATAGGATTAAAATATTTGCCGTTATAAAACAACATTCTGAGACTTACTGTTACATTCTATGGTTCAAAAGATACAGCTTCCAGACAATCAGACGGATGACATAGACTGAGTAAGACCTTTAGTCACAGAACCCTAATAAAATCTGGGATCAAATCATATTCGTAGAATTATAAAGGTGCTTCTGCGAAAACGAGAGAGAGAGAAATAACCGATTTCCTGTATAAAAGGAATTCCAATACAAAGTTCAGTGAATCGACAGTAAAATTTTGATGAAACTCAATTTGATGTTAGCGTTTCGAATGAATCGTCTCTTATAATTAGCTGGATTCATTCCCTTTTACTCTACAGGTACCTATAATCAAAACAGAAGATTTGAATTTAAAGAGCATAATACAAGGTGTACTCGTAAGGGACAGTGTAACGAATACTGAAAGGGCATGCTCAGTCAACAAAACTGAACAACTTTCCCAAAGAAACATTTTTGTGACATGAAAAAAATTCTCCAATCTCCATTCGATCAGAGTGAGCAGTTTGTATGGAGAGGTCGAAAATTATTTAAATGTCCCAAAAATGTTTCTTGGGAAAGTTGTTAAGTTTTGTTGACCGAGCAAGCCCTTTCAGTTTTCGGTTCACCGACCTTTACACCCTGTATATTATGTTCGATGAGATGCTTTGAACAAAGAACATACTAATATTACATAACTTGTATTAAAACTCTACTTTCCGCCCCATACTTGAATAGCTTAAAAGCAAATCTTAAATAACCCGTAATAGACCACTGCTAGGCAAAAGCCTCCCTCCATTCTCTTCACAATTTCCGATCCTGTGCTTCTTCCTGCCGATTCCTTTGGAAGGTGTTTTATCTCCAGCTCATCTCACCATCTCAGATAGATAGATAGATAGAACACTTTATTGCTCACATAACAACAAAAAAACAGTCTGGGCACAGGATACCATTTAAGTGGACTGGGTCTACCGCGTCGCCTTCTGTACGTTGTTTTTTTTTTTTTGGAATTTTATGGCCTGGTTCTGTACGTTGGTGGCAACCAATGTGTGGTGGTTTTTATTCACAATATATCCCGCACGGCCAGCCTAATTCAGTTTATTATTTTATTCGATATAAATTATTTACAGAAAACTTACTGAATGTCATTCACAACATTCAGAATACAATGTCAATAGAGCGAGTCTATTCTAGTCTAATCGTTTCGGATCGTGGTATGGCAGCGTAAAAAAACCGGCCAAGTGCGAGTCGGACTCGCGCACCAAGGGTTCCTTGCCACCACATAATCATAATTGTAATAGTTGAAATTTCAGTAAGTTAATGTGCTAGATTTTTTGAGTCCGAAACGAGCTTGACCAAATTTTATTATTTGTTGTTATTTTATAGCTTATGCACTATAAACATACCAATTTTCAAGTTTGTAATTGTTCCCGTTTTTAAAATAGAACTATAACAAAAATCGCCTTCGCGTCCATCCAACTTGACCCCTCTCTTATATGAATGTTCTTGAAACGGGAGCTCACTACATTTGGTTACCATTAGTTGTGAGGAAAGTTGTAATATTTAATGATTTCAGACTTTTCCCTTTATTTGTACTGTGAGACCTAGCTTCTTGCTAAATTTCATAATTTTAGGACAACGGGAAGTACCCTGTAGGTTTTGCATTTTTGCATAAATGTATGGGGATGAGGACATAAACTGCCATATCTTTTGATTGCGTCGTTGTAAAAAATTTAAAATTTCAGATCTTGTGTAGTTTATAGACCCTCACATATCGTGTTAATTTCAACCTGATACCTCTACCCGTTCGTGAGATAAAGGGTCTTGACAGACAGGCAGACAGACAGACGGACAACAAAGTGATCCTATAAGGGTTCCGTTTTTTTTTTTTGAGGTACGGAACCCTAAAAAACGGCAAAAAACCACTGCAGCTTGTCCTACTTTAAGACTCGGCTTTGTACAATGCTTTTCTTGTGTTTTGCTAGAATTGTAAAACCACAGAATAGGTAATATACTAGCTAAAACATAAAATCCATGCAAAATCAAACTCGACATCTAATTACAAAAAATATGTAATACTTCTTTCTATATTTGGGTTAGTTTACTATTATTTAATCTGTGATTTGGGGAGATTTTATACAAGGTTATCCGTTTCCAGACAAAGCCTGAGACTGATAGAGGTATATACAAAAAGACCTGTGTTCATCATGTAAATGTTTGCCCTACCTGGACAGGGATCGAACCCGTTGCTCACGGCATATAAGGCAGTATAAAAGCACGGTACCGCAACATCAAGAATTCCGTCATCATATTTCCGCTCTCGATTATCACGCTTAATTTGACAAAATAATGCGTTTATTCCATTAACATTTGGGTCGTTATTTACACAAACAGTAAAAGCAGAATTGGCAACCCCGCGCGGACCGCGTGTGTACGATATTTGTTCCACACTCAGCAGAATCTAGCACAAGGTTTTATGATTCGCCAATTCCGCAGTACGGTGGCCGAGTAATTCACTTTGCGCACCAAAATATTTGCGCACCCAGAAATAGCAGAGTTCACAGTACATAGGTTCTACTCTTACCCCTGCGGTTTTCCCTGGTAGTTACGACATGGGGTCATTCAATAAGCGGGTTAATAAACTTCTCAAAGGCCAGCAACGCATTAATACCACCCACCCAGGTATTGTAAGTGTCTATAGGCGGCAGTGTCACTAACCATCATGTAAGCTGTCTGCTCGTTTGCCTGCTCTTACATAAAAAAAAATAGGTACGTACATACCGAATTAAGATGTTATCATCTATCTATCTTTACAAAATGATTCGATCACGTAACACATTATTAAGCAGAGTCGAATAATTATTGTTTGTAAGTAAAAATTATTTTCTGTTTAAAGGTTGCTTATTTTAATCCGCAGACTCACTAAATACGTTTTGTATTTTACTCGTGGTTGAATAAGCTTGTTTCGGGTACGCTCGTTCAATAATCGATCTTATCTCTATTCTCAGGTCTAGATTGATTTCTACAGCAAGCGCTTTTCTTATTCATATGTTTTTAAATTATGTGCCCTACATGTTATTGTATCAGATTTGGATTAAAATTTGCCTAAAGGGGGCATACTTATAGTGTGATATGAAACTAGGAGAGCTTTGTGGAAAAACAAATTTAAAAATACTATTTTTGTAAATTTTCTCTATTTTTGTAATTTTGTAGTTGCTCTCAGAGCGAAATCTTATGGAATGTAGGTAGGTAACATTAGTTACGAATTAGTGCGTAGTTTGGAATAACCCGACGAGCGTCGCAGCAAATATTTTGTGACGTACATTACTGTAACTCGGGTTAGCATTCTGCTAAACCTGCTTTAGTGTGCCAGATCTTTTTTTTATTTATTGTCTAATTAAGGACAAGCAAAGATACCACATCCTTTTAAATTTGCTTTATTTTGACATACTTCCTTTTTAAAGAAATCTAATCTATCTTGATTTTCGAATTTCTTGTGAAACAAATACTAATCCTTTTGAACAGAATATAAATCTAAATATTCTGAATTCTTCGTGTTTAATTTCAGTCGTCCTATAATGACTTTTCCTTTCTTTGTTTATATGATGTTTACAAAACCGAGAACAAAGTAAGATCATTGACTCATTGATAGAGTTTCCTCAAACATGCTTGGAAATTCGATCATTATTTTGACAACTTTCTTCGAGATAAATCAAAATAGCTGTACAGCTTAAATACTTGCAAGCAGCAGCTGGCAATGTTAGTATGAAAATTCATTTTTATCGAGTTATGCGGTCGAGAATAGTACTGTGAAAGCTCATATCTAATAAAAGTGGAATAATAAATAAATAAAGATAAAAAGATATTTATTTGCCATATAAAAGTACAATTGAGATTTAAAAAATATACATTTAGAGCTAAAATGACAAAAAGGAGGTGGCTCAGCATTATGCTGTGATGGGGCCGAGGACACATACAGCGCTGGTTTTCAGCCACTCCCTCTTCCCTAAGGTGGTAAGTACCATATGTGAATAGGGCGACAACAACATTAATTAAAAAAAATATTTCAAACTAATAAAATAAAAACAAGGTGAATGGGTGCTCTTGTGGATATGTGTGTGTGTGTGTGTTTATGTGTGTGCGTGTGTGTTTATGTGTGTGTGTATTCATGTGTGTGTGTATGTATGTTTGTTTGTTTGACTTTTTTCTACTTGATGTTAAAAGGGTTATTTAATTAAAGTAATCCTTCAAATTAAGCAGTTTCCAGTAGGCATGTTTCAGATTTCGCAGCAAGTTGTTTTTTAATCAAGGCTGATTTGAATTTACTTTTTTTGAGCTAAAACTTTTTTTTTTAAGAAAAGGTATTTTTTTATTTTTTATACCCCTTAAAATAATCATCGTACTTTTATTACACCCTGTATACCTGAACAACTTAGCGAAAGCTCGCACAAGAATTCGTCACGAGCACTAGAAGAAAACACGTCAATTTGTGTCTAATTCTATTGTTACCCTCCCGTAAACCTGTCGGGCGCACCGTCCGGCCCGATTTGGCCCGCCCCGGCCCGCTCTGGCCCGCCCCGGGCCCCGGTCACCGGCTGCCGGCATTTCCGCTCCCCGAAGGAAAATAATTTTCCTTTTATTAACGTCACGCTTTTTTCCAAGGACCTTACAATGGTATAAAAATATCAGGCATCAAGAAATAATTCTTTGTTACAATAAAATATGGTTCAGTGGCATTGTAGGCTTCCGTTGTTGAAAAATAAGGCTGGAGGTATTTATTACGGCCCAGCTACTAATGCTTCTTGAACAGACGCTTAATATTTTTTAGAGAAAAGCCTGGTGGTACGGTCGGCTGCTTGTCAATAGAAACATTTGTTACTCTATTACCAAGACATAAGGTCCAAAGTCTTTCTACTGATGTGCTGTTGAGATACTGAGTTCCTTGAAATTATATGAAACGATTCCACACGGTTCAGAAAGTTGTTGAAAAAGCTCTAAATTTATATAACCAAAATTTTCTTGGAAACATAAATGAGAAAATGGTTCAAAAGCCAAGTTCTCCAATATATTTTGATGATTCATATTTTCCAATAATGATTTTTTTTTCTTTTTTATTTATATAGAACTACAAGTTGTTACAGAAAGGGTATAATTATCAACCCTGAACGATGTGAATCTGCCCATAAATCTGAACAACATTCCCCAAGAAAAATAGGTCAAAATACGAAAAAATATTTTTGACGTCTTATACAAAATGTGTTATCAGCTGATTGAGCTTTTTGGGGGACAATATTATTTTATAATTCGCCTTTGTTCCTTAGGGAAAGTTGTTCAGTTTCATGGGCAGATCCTTCATGGTTGCTGTACTCTTTTTGTTACACCCGGTATAGTGAAAGCCTGTTCCAATACAACCAATTTGTGTGCAAATAGAGACCTGATAGATACTCACACAACGTTCAAATGAGAACTTCATATTTCGGAATATTAACATAGATATTTCTGATTCAGAATAATTTACTCGGGGTCGATTCTTTAGAGAATACTTATTGTATGTCATCATAACATGCAGAATACAATACATTGAAATTTGATTTTCTGGATTGTTAAGATTCCATTGTCACTAAGTAATAAATTTGTTTGACTTGAAATTACCTCTTAAACATTGTCGGATTAAAGATTGCAGTATAAGTAGATGATACGCCGTTATTGTACAAGCAAATTATATAAAAAGGTCGTTATTATATAAGAACGGTTATTATAAAATATCAGATTACTTAGCAGAGAAAGTGCCACTTTGTTTGTGAAGCGATGTAGTTTAGCTGACGTCATTAAGAGATTTTAATATCCAACAATGAATTAAGTATTTTGGGTTTGGGTTTGGAATAAAATTTGTGACCAAAACAATACATACATAATATCACGCCTTGTTCCCGTCGGGGTAGGCAAAGACCACAGTTCTCCACCTGCTACGATCCTGACATACTTCCCTCGCTTCCTGTACTTTCATATTGGAATAACATTTGTAACCAAAAGAAACTGATGTTATATGAAGTCGATACACAGACAGTTCCGTAACAGCATATCCCTGACTATTATAAGAAAGGAGCAGGAGCAGCCACTAATAACTTTTAACAACCCGAGGATACTGAACCCTATTAAACTAAAGACAAACTATCTCAACTGACATCTGATGGGTCCCATGGAACAACGCTGGCTATACAATGGTAATAATAATGGTAATGTACTCATGAAACTGAACAAGTTTTCCCAAGGAACATAGGTAGAAATTCGAAAAACCGAATTTGACCTCCCATACAAAATGCACTATCAGCTGATGCAGTTTCTATGGGAGGTCAAAAATTAGTTTTGGTCTATTAGTGCGGTCAGTTAGCTGTTTTACGTAAACAGGCCTTACAATTTCACCAATTTTTTCCAGGTACTAGTAAGGTACATAGCTCTCAATTTTTGATAGGAGCCAATTCTTGAGCCAATTTCACAGATTGCGTATTTTGGTTGCTGCTATAACAACAATATTTAGGTGTTCGAGCCTAAAGGCTTGACCCACCGGTTGAGATTACACTTCGTATTCTGTCAATCTGTACTGTGAAGTTAGCTAGTTTATCCATACTCATGTCGTGGTTCCAATGTCAAGAGCAGCAACTTCACTCTGGACTAGTGTGATGGGCAGCGCCGGCTGGCGGAGTTCCTCAGTACGCTTTTGTATTCTGTGGAAGTAACACGCGTGCACTTTACGGAAAAACGTAAGTGCAAATTTCAATTTATTTTCATACGACGACGTGACCTAACAGGTCGTCGTTTCACAGGACATCTCACCCTCAAAATTTTAATGCACGACGCGCCCTTCGGCCGCCGATGCGTTGTCGTATAAGCGATACGACAATATCACCACGATGTAGTGGGTAGTACTAAAAACTGTTGCTCGACGCGCCCTTCGGCCGCCGATGCACTGTCGTATACTGATACGACAATATCACCACGATATAGTGGGTAGTACCATAAACTGTTGCGTAGCATGGCGCTTCGCCAAAGTCGTATTGAATTCAAACGACAAAACTGTTGCGTAGCATGTCGCTTCACTAAAGAGTCATAGTCGTATTCGAAATTCAAACGACAACATTTTTAATAGCAGATTAGTACTAAGCCGTACGACAAGCTTGTCGTTTAAACGAAACGTCGTCTAAATGAAACGACGCTAATTTACTTTTTAAACCTAAAAGCTATATCTTAAGCCATTGGTTTTATTTACAGAGCCATGTCGTTTACGACGATGGGCGAACTGGCCCAACGGCCGCCACCTTCGGACAACGAGTTCTACGCAAATGTTATAGAATTAGTTCACGAACATTATACACCAGACTGGCAATCATGGATCATCAAGGACTTACCTTATGCCGACTTGTTTGGAGAATCGATAGACCCTGATCTAGAGAAGAAAATTCGATTCGCTCTGCCGTCAGTAGAACTCGTCCGAGCTTGGAATCCAACTGCCGCTCAAGCCTCCGAAAGAGCTTTTCGTGAGATACGCAGACGCTTGCTTAACTGGCCCTTCGGTAGAACGCTGTTATTCTCTCCACACGATATAATGGCTAAAATTCATGAAGATCCTCAATCATACAACAATTTTATGGACGTGGTACGCCACTTGAAACCACGTATCTTATCAAGGAAAGCGTCAACAGCTACTCTTAAGGAAGATTCTCAGGGAACCTCAACTGACCAAGGCTTAGCTAGAAGATCGAGCACTCCTGCTTCCAAGCGTGCCAGAACAAGCTCAAATGACGAACCTCCTGCAAAAAATAAACGTGATGATGATCGCTTAGATAAGTTAATTGAGATGCAAGAATTCATGTTCAACTCTATACTGAACTTATCCAAAAAACATGAAGATTCTATAGAAGAAATTAAAGCTCAGTTATCCCAAAATGATAATGAAGATGATACACGAAACAGCCAAGACCTCAACCAATCATTTGCTGATAGCACTTCACAGGACGAGGAAAACAAAAGTGAAGAATTCAACAATATTTGGCAACCAATAAATTCGGAAAATCGCTCGAATAAAGATGAAACCGAAGAACTTAGACAAAAAATTGCGGAAGCACAGAGAAAGCTTTCCGAATTACAAAACAATCTTGGAACCTGTATTGACTTTACACCAAATGTTATAGAGTCGGATGCGAAAATCTCTAACGCAGACCCAAAGCTAGTAAAGCAGGGGTCTCACTGTCAGCGTTTGGGAACAAGTAATTGGAAAAATATTAAATATAAAGACGTCCAGAAAAACTTTCAGGCTACACCAGTCTTCACAGCCTTAAAAGTTAACCCTCAACTGGCTTTGGCCACACCTTTCTGGCATAGTGTAACCATATTGGAAAAGATTGATAGTACCTTGGCGGGCATTTGTCATGGCCTTCTACAACAAAGAGAGGCATTCAAAGAGGCTTGTCAAAACTTGGCTCCGGAGATACAAGACCAATTGAACAAAAAATTGCTTTCTTCGGACTCAAATTTTAAGAAAGTTTCAGACGGAATACTACAATTCACATGTGGTAAAAGAGCCGAAGTAATACAGCAAAGGCGTGAATTGTATAAAGCACCAAATAAAGTACTAAATGAGATTCTGCACGATATACCTCCTTCCGACACTCACTTATTCTCGGAAGCAAAACTTGCAGAAGTCGTTAAAGACCAAGGGGGCCCTCACAAAATATTTCCACCTAAACATAAGAAAACCTCTAAGAAGAGAACAACAACAACATCGACGATTAGAAAGGACACAAATTCATTCCGACGAAAAAATTACAACTACAAGCAAGATAAACCAAGGTTCAATAAACAGAAAGACAACAATCAAAAGTTTCAAACCAAAGGAAAGCAGAGAGAAACAAAAAGATTTTGACTATTTTCAAGCAGGCCAACTACATACAAAAGTTCAGACGTGGAAAGAATTAGGAGCACCTACAACAATCTTATCAGTATTAACAGGCTACAAAATACCATTCATCAAAAAACCTCCACTAACAAATCTTTCGGTGAAACAGTTCCAGGGCATCGCTTGCAAAGAAAGCGAAGAAATGGACGAACAAATCGCGACTCTAACTTCGTCCGGTGCCATAAGGAAGAAAGTGTTTACAAAAGGATTTGTTTCGCCGATGTTTCTCAGAAAGAAACCAGACGGGTCCAACAATCTTCAATCTGAAACGCCTAAATTACTATGTAGCAACACCAAAATTTCGTCTAATCAACACTCGCGACATTCCCCAATTTTTGCAAAGACAAGATTACATGATAAAAATAGATATATCCCAAGCATATTATCACATTCCTATCATCGAAACTCATCAAAGATTCCTGTCACTGTTACACAAAAAGCAATTTTATCACATGACCTGCCTACCGTTCGGCCTGGCCAGCGCTCCTTCGATCTTCGCAAAGATTACAAATTGGGTTGCACAATATCTAAGACACGAAAATATCAAAACTGTAGTTTACTTAGACGACTTCTTAATTATGCACCAGAACCCGCAAATCTTACAACAACAAGGAGAGTTTGCGCTGAAGCTGTTAGAAAAGCTGGGCTGGTGCATCAATCGTCAAAAATCAAATACAACCCCAATGAGAGAGATCGAATACTTGGGAGTGTTATGGAACTCGGAAACCAACGAAAAACGGCTCCCAACACCCAAAATGACCCACTACCAAAAATACATAAAAACGTTTCTCGAAAAAGGATTATGGAGTTGGATGGATGCCAAAATCCTACTCGGAAAGCTAAATTTTGCTTCCGAAGTTGTCCCTATGGGCCGTCTCCATTGTCGATTCATACAACGATTCGCCAATCGACTTCCCGAATCGAGAAGGAATCGAAAATTTCACATACCAAGTGTAGTACTGCAGGAACTGGTATGGTGGCAAAAGCATTTGCAAGAGACATCCCCGATACATCATCAAGCACCCTTAATTTTTATCACCACGGACGCGGCAGACCACGGCTGGGGAGCTATTTTGAACAGCCAGAGATTTTGTGGACTTTGGACCAAACAACAACAAAACTGGCACAGCAATACCAAAGAATTATGGACTCTTTACAAAGTCTTAGAACTGAACGCTGCAAAGTTAAAAGGAAAGTCTGTGATGTTCCAGTCGGACAACAGGACGGCGATAGCCTACGTAAACAAGGAGGGGGGGACGCGCTCAATGATACTGCTATCAACGACAGCGAAGATCCTACGCCTCATCAAAACATGGAACATACAACTGACAGGCAGATACTTGCCCGGAAAATTCAACGGTCTCGCCGACAGTCTGTCAAGGGGAAACGCCCTACCGGAATGGCATCTTCTACCACAAATTCGAAAAGAAATCTTCAAGTTGTGGGGTACACCTCACGTAGACCTTTTCGCGTCGAACAGATCTGCCGTGATACACCCCTATAAGAGCGAGGACTTGAACGACCGTCAGAGTTTGTTCATCGATGCTTTCAGTCGCCCATGGCACTTCACCCTTGGATGGATATTCCCACCACCAGCCTTGATCCCCAGAGTCCTTCGCCATTTAGAACTCAGCTCGGGGCATTATCTTATAGTGACCCCAATGTGGGAGAAAGCTCATTGGAGACCAGAACTCAAAAGGAAAGCCTTGACCAACCCCTTCCGGATTCACAATCTACGGAAGCATTTAATAGACCTCAAGACGAACAGACCACCACCCGAAGTAGACAATATGATATTGGAGGTCTGGAAAGTTCGGGCTGGAGCGAAGCACTAGAGGGTTGGCCTGAATCACATTTTCAAATACTGCAAGCGTCGTGGCGAACATCTACCCTGAAGACATATCGCCCCGCGTGGAACAGGTGGTTAAAGTGGGCCTCATTGAACAAAATACAACCAAATAGACCGACACCAAGAGATGTAGCAAACTTCCTTTGTCATTTATTTACTGAAGGTAATCTATCGCTAAGCACTATTTTGGTTCATAAGTCTGTGGTTTGTACCTTCGCGGGTCCAGAAATAGGAGATTCGCTATCATCTCACGCCCTAGTGAAGCATGTGATAAAAGGGATTGCCGCCAAAACAGCACCAGTAAAAAAACGAACACCTATTTGGAATTTGAAACTAATACCATTAATGAAGACAGTTATTTTCAAGTATCTCGTCAAGTGGCTGCCTTACTACTTTTAGCTACAGGGCGCAGGATCCACGACCTAACCCTATTGGACATCAATCAACGATTCTTTGAGGATAAGGGAAGGTCAATAATCTTTTGGCCTAAATATGATAGTAAGACCGACTCGTCTACTTACACACAATCAGGCTGGGAGTTTAAAGAAAATCCACAAAAGAACCTTAATTTGTTGCACTGGATCAGACGCCTCATTCAGGTCACTGAAATAAGAAGAGGAAATATTACAAGCCTATTTATTACCACTCGAGGTAAAGTTAAACAGGCTTCCCGGGCTACCATTGCGGGCTGGATTCGAACTTTGTTTACGGAAGCAAAGATCATTGCGACCCCGGGTAGCTGCCGATCAGCAGTGGCATCACACAACTTGGTAGAGCAGAGGATGGATCTAGAAGAAGTCTTAAGAAAAGGGAACTGGCAAAGAGGAAGTACTTTTTTCAAACACTATTTTCGGGAGATCAACCCGCATGACTCACAAAACACTGTGAGCATTTCTAATGATTTTACACCCATTTAATATAAGCTAATTTTGTTTCTGTTGCCTAAAACATTCCCTCTGTTATAAAATTGTTAAATTATATTTAACTATGTCGTTTGTTGAAAACAATACTCATTGAAATAACAGTTGATAATTCTTTAATAACTTACTAAGAAGACGGTTATTTGTTCCTACTCAATAATAATCATAAAAATTTAACATAAATTCCGTTTTATTAAAAACATAATTCTAATTTGAAACATATTAGGTAGTAAGACCCTGTAAAAACTAAATCACAGTACGCTTGTTCAGCGCCGGCAGATAGTAAACACGTCTCAACCGGTGGGTCAAGCCTTTAGGCTCGAACACCTAAATAGACGCGTTTTCCCCCCGAAGGGTAGAAAACGCATATTTAGGTTTCAGCCGTTCGGCTTGACCCACCACCCTTTAAGCCCTTGCCGGCTTTTTATCTAGGTACTGAGGAACTCCGCCAGCCGGCGCTGCCCATCACACTAGTCCAGAGTGAAGTTGCTGCTCTTGACATTGGAACCACGACATGAGTATGGATAAACTAGCTAACTTCACAGTACAGATTGACAGAATACGAAGTGTAATCTCAACCGGTGGGTCAAGCCGAACGGCTGAAACCTAAATATGCGTTTTCTACCCTTCGGGGGGAAAACGCGTCTATTAAAAACTAATAATATAAAAAAAAATGGGGAGGCCCACCTACTAAAAAGTTTTTGTTTTAGCTCTATCGTAAAAACGGGAACACTTACAAGCTTAAAAATTAGTATGATTATAGTGCATAAGCTAAAGAATAACAACAAATAATAAAAACTGGTCAAGTGCGTGTCGGACTCGCGCGAACTTAATACACTTCTGACTTACTGCGCGTCCTTAACTAAGACGGTATTTTTACCTTATTGTTTTTTTTTTAAATAACAACTGTGTTTGATTTTAAAAACTGCGAACCTATGTTTTGCTAAAATATAGGCTGCTCTTTGTGCTTTTGGTGGATTAGACTTCACAAAGGATGAAATTGAAATATTCTACATCAATAGTCCTTTCAATAGGAATACCTAAATATGTAAATGAATGCAAATGGAAACCTAGATATATTTTTCGTTCCATATATTTTTTATAACAACGAGTGGATAGGCGATGGATGTAAAAGCTGTAAAGCCTAGTTTTAGTTTGAATGAATGAATGATCGAATGAAAATCACCATCATATTTGACAAGAATGCCACCTAACCACCGCAACCCAGAAAACCAAACCATATTTTCTTTTCTTGTCCGTTAATTGATCATACTAT
This sequence comes from Athrips mouffetella, assembly GCA_947532105.1. Lineage (NCBI taxonomy): Eukaryota > Metazoa > Arthropoda > Insecta > Lepidoptera > Gelechiidae > Athrips > Athrips mouffetella. Next base: position 329,981 of record OX383981.1, read on the forward strand.
TTTTATATCACAGTTATTATCCCTCCATGTTCCTTTTCCCACTTCCATTTTACTTCATTCTAATAGTTATGATATTTATAAGACATAAGCATTTCATATTGAACGTAATAATATAAAAGTTTTGTTAATATATGTATATATTTTTATATGACCCAATCCTTTTTCCTCGTCTGATTCCATTCCTTTAATTTTATATCTATGTTTTTCCTTGATCAATAAAATTGCTCATGCAACTGCGAAGCCATAAAAAAAACCAACCCAACCCAATTCAAGATTCGTTTTGGCAGGTTGTAGGCAATCGGCTTTTAACTGGCAATCGGCTTTTACCTTGGTTTAGAAACTATTGTTAGTGTCAAGTGTGGGCCAGCGGTGGCGGTCCTCCAGGTTCTGCTCATGAAAAACGAGTTCTTAACTTCTCTGCTCAAAAACTTAATTTTATAACTCAAGGAACGTCAGAATGTGGACGCCTACGAAACTGAATTTGGGTTCAATCATGTCACCCCTAACGAAATTGTTAAAACCTTTAAAAGTATTAAAATGAAAACTACTGAGGACCTATGGGAAATGTCAGTAAAAGTCTGTAGTGCGATCACTGATACTATATCTCCATATTTAGATGTTATATTCAACGATTGTGTCGATCATGGTACATTTCCTGACTTAATGAAAAAAAGTAAAGTAGTTCCATTATTCAAAGCTGGTGACAAAAAGGATCCCAGTAGTTTTAGACCAACATCAGTCTTACCTGTACTTAGTAAAATTTTTGAGAAGGTCATACTCAATCAAATGCTTTCACACTTCAATAGAAATAACTTACTACATGACCATCAATTTGGTTTCACGAAAGGGCGCAGTACAACGGATGCCGGGACTGCACTTTTAAAATACATCTTTTGCGCGTGGGGAAAATCTGAAGATGCTATTGGTATCTTCTGTGATCTATCCAAAGCATTTGATTGCGTAGATCATAGCACATTGTTGCTAAAACTTGAACATTACGGTGTTAAGAATAATTCACTTAAACTACTTAGGTCATATTTGGAAAACAGGATTCAAAAGGTACAAGTAAACAGGACGAAATCACTGGGATCTGTTGTCAAAATTGGCGTACCTCAAGGGTCCATATTAGGGCCATTTTTATTCCTTATTTATATTAATGACCTTCCTTCTGTGGTGAAGAATCTGTCAAAGATTGTGTTATTTGCTGATGATACTTCATTAATATTCAATGTAAGTAGGAAATCACAAACTTATAACGAAGTCAATGATGCACTTGGACAGATTCATGCATGGTTTACTGTTAACAATCTAGTCCTGAACGCCAAAAAAACTAAATGTATTAAATTTGCACTACCAAATGTAAGGTCTACTTCACATAACATAGTATTGAATAATGAACCATTAGATTTTGTAAATAGTACAGTTTTCTTAGGGTTAACACTAGACTCTAAACTTCAATGGGGCCCTCATATAACGGCTCTGTCTGGTCGATTGAGCTCGGCTGCATATGCTATTAGAAAAATTAGACAACTTACTGATGTAGCTACTGCAAGGCTGGTTTACTTTAGCTACTTCCATAGCATTATGTCTTATGGCATACTACTTTGGGGCCGAGCAGCTGATATACATTCAATATTCGTTTTACAAAAGAGGGCTATAAGAGCAATTTATTTATAGAACTGTTGAAGGAAATCAACATTATGACAGTGCCATGCCAGTATATCTATGAAAATATAATGTATGCTAGGAAGAACATTTATCAATTACCTAAAATTTGTGACAGGCATAATTTTAATACTAGAAATAAGCATAAAATTGATCAACCATATACTATATTAACTAAAGTCAATACATCTTTCGTTGGTCTGTGTATACGATTAAATACGATACTACAACAAAATACCTGACAATATAGTGCAATTACCTGAGAGAAAGTTTAAAGAATGTGTAAAGCAAACGTTATGTAAAAAAGCTTACTATAAATTGGATGACTATATGAATGACAAAGAGGTATGGTGCTCTGATATTCCAGCGAAACACAAGAAACACATTGTAAAAAGCCGACTCTTTAAAGAAGGCCGTGCTGCAGTGGTTTCTTGCCGTTTCTTTTACGCTGCCATAGCACGATCCGAAACGGCGTAGACTCGCTCTATTTGCATTGTATTCTGCATGACATTCAATAAGTATTCTGTAAAGAATCTACATTGAATAAAATTATCTGAATCTGTCATCGGGTTAGTGACTAACCTAATAAGACCACCTATGATCCTATGATTGATTTTAGTGACTGACCTAATAAGACCACCTATGATCCTATGATTGATTTTAGTGACTGACCTAATAAGACCACCTATGATCCTATGATTGATTTTAGTGACTAACCTAATAAGACCACCTATGATCCTATGATTGATTTTAGTGACTAACCTAATAAGACCACCTATGATCCTATGTATTATTTTAGTGACTGACCTAATAAGACCACCTATGATCCTATGATTGATTTTAGTGACTAACCTAATAAGACCACATATGATCCTATGATTGATTTTAGTGACTAACCTAATAAGACAACCTATGATCCTATGTATGATTTTATCCTATGATTGATTTTTCTTGTTTATTCCAAAGCTTACCAACAATTTAGCATCTATGTTATAATAGTTCTTTCTGTCAAAATATACTCTGGGTTTAATATCATGGCTGCAAAATGTATTGGTAAGCATTGAAAAATAAATAAATAGTACAGCAGCACTGCACTTACTTTCTCGCAATACTTAAGGAAAAACTATCAACCGCAAACTTAAATTTGTAATTCCATACACATAGTATGGAAATACAAACTTTTATTTACGTTTTTCCAAAAAAATGTTCAAATGAAATATACAGATCAATTCAGAATTCAAATTGTCAAACATTAAAACAAACAAACTTCAAAGGATTTCGAGTAAATCACATGTTTAACTTTTGGTAGTACTGGAACACTCTATATATGAATTTTCACAGATCAATAGATACTACCGTAGGATACTTACATGCACATTTTTTTTATTTCCCTACATATGTTCCTTATGGATAATTGTTCAGTTTGGTCTACTGAGCAAGCCCTTTCAGTTTTTGGTACACCCTGTGTACCAAATTTTGTTGAAAAAAATCATAAATAATATCCAGTCAGGTAGACAACCAATCCAGGATTAATATTATAGAGAATTTTAATAAACTCAATGGAACCAATTTTGGGTAAATCACATATTTACGCTTTGGTGGTACAGGAACACCCCTTATATGAAATTACACAGATCAATTTGATACTGGTGCATGATATCTTACATGGAGATGCTTGGTCATGCAAAGTTTCATCAAGATTCTACGAGTCGTTTTTGAGAACATTTAAATTTTTTATTTTCGTTGTATGACAGCTACCCTCAAAATGAGAGCCAGAAGGAAACCACTCAGAACACTTTGATGAATTTGCATAAAACTCCTAAATTCCAAATATGGTGTCAATCGGACCATTCGTTTAGCCGCCAGACCAAAGCGTGACGGACAGACCGACCGACCGACGGACCGACCGACCGACCGACCGACCGACTGACCGACCGAACGACCGACCGACGGATGAACATTTTTGGGAGACTTGTTTTTTATGATGTATAAATGATATAGAACACATTTTTGAGAAAATAGGAAAAACTTTTTTTTTCACGAATACAATACCTTACTCGCTCCGCTCGAAAGTAAAAAAAATTGATTTTAGACAAGATCATGATTTACGGTAGTAGCAAGGAGTTAGGCTACGAGTATTAGAATAGAATTAAAATGTATGAAGTTGACAGTAGCTGCAGTAATAATATCACGCAACATTTCGTTTGATACGGCATTTACGATTATACAGCATAAATTTGTATTGGTTTTGCTCCCGAAGCTGTGATTCTACTCATAAAAACAAGCAACTTTCCCAAACAATTTTTTTTTTTACTTTGAGAAAAAAATTTCGCTTTCCTATACAAAATGAGTCGATCAGGTGATCACTTTACTTTGAAATCGAAATTTTTTTTAAATTAAAAAGTACTTTCTTCGAGAAAGTTGCTTGTTAACACGAGAAAATCACTGGACTTACGCTTTAGTAAAGCACTTGTCTACGGCCCCCGATATTTGTTATATCTATCCATTTAAAGTTTTCCTCTATCTAATCTTGGAAACAATAACTCATAGCTCCCTCGTATCTAGGCAGTAGAGCACAATAGCCAGGTATCTAGTAGTACTACAATAGCTTTGTCCGAGTGTCGGTCACCGCGACACTGTTGACACCACTCTCGGACACTATATTGCCACTCTCGGGGCAATTCAAGCACAGACTCGCCCCGTGCGGTGTACCGGTAGAGCTTGTACAGTTATTATACTAGTATAAAACTGTCTTGCGATAAAATAACTACGGAAATTATGTCAAGACTTAAACGTCAAATGTTTTAAAGAGGCTAATTGCAACTTTTATTGTTTTTTTTATTTTATTATTTCGTAACAACGAGAAAAGACAGAAAATGTGATTGCAATCCATAGCTAGTACTGCCGAAAAAATTATGTATAGAGCCTCTAGCTGTCACAAACCAATTATGCAAAAGACGAGAGATCCCCGGATTTCCCATTTTTTCAACAACTCTTCCAATTCTTCCGTCCCTCCCTAGCTGGCTGTTAGAATTTTTAAGTCGCCTAATGGCTTCAATTAGATTTTTTTATTAAGGATTCGTTTTTCCGAGGTGAAGCTAAGTGAACAAAGGATATTTAAAAATAAATAAAATATTTACAAATAAACATTTTTGATTATTTTAAACGATATTTACACTGTTTTGGTCATCCTTTACAGAGAAATAAATTATATTTGAACTGCCACCAAGGAGGCATGAATATGGTGTTAGCTGATGTAGTACATTCAAGAGCAAGTCAAGCTTGGCACCTCTTGACTGTACTGTCGAGTACAGTCCAGTCGCGAAGTCATTTTGTTGCCGTAAGGATGTATTTTCACCACAGCTTTGCTGCGGAAAGCTAGGAACATGAAGCATTCCTATTGGCTGTAATTTCCCAGCTCACAACTAAGCTAACTCACGCAGCTCTGAAAGAAAGCAGCCCTCGCAGACCGTAGCTAGTAAAATAAAGCAATCTTATTGGTTGAAATTTCCCAACTCACAGCTAAGCTAACTCACGCAGCTCTGAAAGAAAGCAACCCTCGCAGACCGTAGCTAGTAAAATAAAGCAATCCTATTGGTTGGAATTTCCCAGCTCATGTCTTAGCTACCTCGCCAAGCCCTGGTGGAAAGCAACCCTCGCAGACCGTAGCTAGTAAAATAAAGCAATCTTATTGGTTGAAATTTTCCAGCTCATATCTTAGATACCTCATATAGCCGTGGAAGAAAGCAACCCTCGCAGACCGCAGCTAGTAAAATAAAGCAATCTTATTGGTTGTAATTTCCCAGCTCACAGCTAAGCTAACTCACGCAGCTCTGGAAGAAAGCAACGCTCTCAGACCGTACGAGTAGCTAGTAAAATAAAGCAATTCTATTGGTTATAATTTCCCAGTTCACAGCTAAGCTAACTCACGCAGCTCTGAAAGAAAGCAACGCTCTCAGACCGTACCTAGTAAATTAAAGCAATCTTATTGGTTGAAATTTTCCAGCTCATGTCTTAGCTACCTCGTCAAGCCCTGGTGGAAAGCAACTCTCGGAGATTAAGCCAGACAAATAAACCAATCAAGCAAGAATTTCTCAGCTTATAGCTTAGCACCTCGTATAGTTCTGGTGGAGGCCAGCCTTAAGCTAGCATGAATATGGTGTACGTAGCGTCGTCCAGTACAGTCCAGCCGCGGGGTCATTTGTCGTCGTAAATCAGCTTGCGACACTTATTGTGTCAACGGCCGGCGAGTGGCGACCCGCCTCGCAACGCAACGCCTAATGTGATGTTAATGCCACTTTATTTGCATACTGCGACCCGTGGTTCCGTACATTATGCGCACATGCTCCGATCTACATTCGTAAATTACTAAGAAACTGTTGGTAACGCTTAATTTCATGGTAGGAGTGAGGGAGGAGGCTACGTGAGTGTGGATGTCCCAAAATAGTTAGTACCAACCTTCTGTTATTTATCAGTTCCTGGTATCCATAGTACCGGTTTTGTCTAGTTTGGGATCGTGTGACTTTGTGAGAATTGTCCCCTAATTTATTTTATTTTTTTATACTAGCTACATTATTAGTCTTCGATGTAAACTATTACCGTGTACAAAATCAGAAAAGTTTAATTATAAACACGGAGTATTGATCTTGTTCTTGCTTACAAACTTAGATTTATTTCTTGAATGTAAGAAAGAGATTGCACTAAGAAGTGGACTTCAGTGGTGCAGACACGACCCGTCGCTGCAAATAACTCACAGGTCCGCCGCGGACTCGGCCCAACGCACACGAATCACCATTTTATCGAATATCCAATTTTCTAGTCTCACTCGACCGTCCGAACTCCGATCGACCGAGCGTAAGGGTTGCCTCGATGGGTAAATAAAACCTAATAAACGATCTGAAAATGTTCATTTGTTTGAGTTAGTGACAGAAGTTCTTTTCTTCTTGTTCTTCAAGGATTTGTGTCTCAAGAAGGTTTCAATAAAGAGCGACGAGGATTTATTGGACAATTTAAGACGGTGACAGAGTGGCGTCGCTGTCAAATCTTTTGCTAATCAACTTGAATTATATGTAAGAGAAGCGAAGCGATAGCGAATTCCCATGGTCGTAATTTTGACAATGTCGTAGATAGACTTATGTATACCGTTGTTTACGAAAGAGATGGTTGTTTTGTTAACAAAATCATAACATCAAAGTTGTGTACAATGCGTTAAAAATGTAAATATTTCTGACATTCAATTTCAATTTATTCAATTTTACAATATAAGCTAACAGCATACGCCAATACACTTATATCTTAGTCTATATTATGATACTGCTTTCTATCTTTAATGTAGAATTAAGGAACAAAACAGCGAATTTATGAAATACAGTATCGGTATTCAAAACGATAGGCTTCGCGTTTTTCTGTTTGTGTATTGCGGTTAGGAACGTGTATCTTGTGTAATTGAAGATAAATATTTTCTTAGCTGAAAAACATTTGTTTACAAAACACCTGAATCTTTCCTGAACTCTATTATAGTGTGGTTATGGTGGGCAAGTACAGCTGAAACTAGCTATAACTAGAAGGTTACACTAGTAATAAAGTGGTAGATAATTCATAAAACCGGTTAGAATTGAATTATAGTAGCCTTATAAGGCGTCTTTAGTAGAAACGAAGAGGATGTAGCAGGACCCTGCAGTAGTTGATATTTTTTTTATATAGGCTTTTAGAAAAGGGCTTCCCCCTCCATTGTGTCTCTGTAATGTAGGCAACCCTAGGCGCGTATCGCAGCCGGAGCTAGCCCGCGGCGAACCCTTTGCCGCTATTAAACAAAATCCGATCAAATATGAACGCCATCATGCTCGCATGTCGAAAATTCGCAGCCATTTGCCCCAACCTTGCCGTACATACATCTTGTCTGGGCATATTTTATTAATATTCGAGGGTTTTCTAAATTTTTCAAAAATGGGCCTTTTCGTAAACGTAATTGATTTAATTGGTTTAATATTTACTCCCATAAAGACTGTAAAAGGACATTTCCCAAAAGAAATTTGACTTTTTCTAAGTTTATAAAGTCATGTATGTCAGGGCGTGCCACTCGCCTCAAATAGAAAGAAAAAACAACCGTAATATCACAGGTAAAGTAGACGAAGCGAGAACGTAGCAGGTAGAGGGCTGTCGTCTCTGCATTTCCCGTCGGGAAAATAGGCGTGATGTTATATATGTATGTAAAAATAAGCAATAGTACTTACTTAATTTTCTTTAACCATATTGTTAGTGTACAAAACACCACCAAATTACATAGCTTTCCAAGAAGAGAACAAACTTCCAGTAACGCAAAGAGAACTTGCAAACAAGTATTTTAAAATACTTGCAACTTTATGAGCTGGAACTCAATTTCCGGTGTGTTTCATTGTAACTAGTGTACTCTTTTCCGCTTACAACAAGACCAGAGCAAACCGCGTTAGGGGTAATGCAGACGGAAGTTTCTGACTACGACCAACTTCATAGTCGACTGCAGTCGGCGTCCGTTTTAGAGCTGTGCTGATTAGCTAAACTGTGACCTAAAATAGGAGGTGCTTCATCTCCGGCCATCTCTATGTACACCTGTTAGAAAATTAGACAAAAATTTACTAAGTCTTACCTATCAACTCTTTTCTCTTAGAAAAACGTGGCCTTATTATACGCTAGTTTTTTACGAGAAAAATCATCAGAAATACGCTCATTCGTGCGATATGGCATATTCATGGTTCATGTCTCACATAGCTCAGTGACTCTTAGTACTAAAATGCTGTAATTTAGTATGGATATGTATGTATACATATTAATCTCGTCGACAAAGTGCACAAAAAAGGTTACCATTTTTTTTCCTTTTCTGTGCACTTTGTACAGATAAAGTGGGGATGAAATTTTGATTTCTCGTTGACCCCATAGTGTGGGGTGTGGTTGAATAGGTTCTCTGAAAATATGCTGAGATTTAGGAATCCGTTTGTGAAATATTTAGCTTTGAAGCACAAATTTTTGTAGGCATTACAGAGTGAGGAGTAATAGTCTAAAAACTGAAAATAAAAGACATATTATTAACAATTAGGCTTCGCTGGTTGTTAGGATGGAAAAAATTATGAAAAGATCAAAACCTGCTTAACAATAATTTAATTCCTAAAACGACTTTACTACAGAACCCTACATTGGGCATGGCCCGACACGTACTTGGTCGGTTTTTTGACCCATGTTTTGTTCAGTTTGATATAGTTGGAGTTCTTCTTTAGAGCATTAAATATTTCAGTAGTTTTAATTTAATATTTTCATAGTTTATATTTTCAGAAGGGTTCTAAAGTCGGATCGATTTAAATCGGTCGTCTGCGCTACCCCTTAAAGCGTTAGAACAGGGTGCTCGCATACTCAACTCCCGCGCCATATATCAAGTTTTATCTGCTAGTTGTCATCAGTGACCCTCGTCGGGAGTCGAACCCGCGTCTCTCCGTTGAATTGTTAATTACTGCTATCACTGTTTTTCCAATACAATCCATTTAATTGAAACTTCGAGCCAATTTCGTTTCTTTATCGAGCGTCGTTCGCTAAAAGGCTCGAGAAAGCTTTTAAAAACGTCTCTCATTAAAGAGAATACAGATTAATTCGTTAGTAGTCTAAATTAAAATTAATTGGTTTTGGTTTATTTCGTATCAGCTAGATTGCCATGATGACAATAATTGTTTTCATTTGGACTGTAAAATTTTGCCGTTTTTAGCTTTACATACGAGTATATGTATAAAAATGAACAAGCCAATATTCGAACACAAATTTTATCTGACACAAATAGCGCTTTGGTTTTTAGGGTTCCCAACCAAAATGATAAAAACTACGGTCTTACGGAACTCTTTTTTATTTATCTCTTTATGTAACCTTCACCCGTCCTTCCGTCCGTTCGTCCACCTGTCCTTCCGTCCGTCCGTCCACCCGTCCTTCCGTCTGTTCATCCATCCGTCCGTCCGTCCATCTATACATTCATCCATCCGTCCGTCCGTCCATCTGTCCATCAGTCCATCCATCCGCTCATCCGTCCGTCCGTCCGTCTATATGTCCGTCCATCTGTCCGTGCATCGTTTCATCCATCCATCTGTCCATGAAGTTAAATAAATAAATATGATGTGACGTCGTCTATATCTGTCTGTCACACCTGTTTATCTCAGCAACGAATTTCGCGATCGACTTGAAATTCTTTTATCATTTATCATAATCAGTCGTCATTGTTAACTATTATTATTATGTAGATTCTACTGTGTCCCAATGTCAATATTAAATTGTTAAAATTGATGTCACAAACATTATGATTATGAATGTCCCCAGTGTCCCCACACTGGACTTCCTGTGGTCTCAAACGCTAGAGGGTCTACATAATTAGCGTCCAAAACGAGTAGGTACTAGGTACTTGTCTCGCTTTCTGTTAGCCACAGCTTCAGTGGCAGTCCGGGCAACCCTCATCGTGTGGCCAAGGTACGAGCGTGGCGTCCCACAATGTGTACATGTTAAAATTTACTGTAGCCAATTCTATTACAAAAGAAGATATTTTAAAAATATTTTTTATGATTGATAAAAATTCAAGTTTTCGTTATAAGATCAAATGGGATATCATGTTCAAAAATAAGTTTTGTATGTTTTTACGACTAAGTTTAAATAATGAGGGAAGGCCACCACCAAGACGGAAATGGTTCGATGACATAAGGGACTGGACCGGACTACAGTACCACGAGTTGAAGAGGGTAGCTCAACTATTGGCTCAACGCCGCGACGAGCCATCTGCTGACCTCCAAACTTCATTTTGAAGATAGCACCCCATGATAATGATGATTGAAGTAATGATGAAAAACCGGCCAAGTGTGTGTCGGGCCACGCGCAGTATAGGGTCCCGAAGTTTTTTTTAGGGTTCCGTACCTCAAAAGAAAAAAACGGAACCCTTATAGGATCACTTTGTTGTCCGTCTGTCTGTCTGTCTGTCTGTCTGTCTGTCCGTCTGTCTGTCTGTCTGTCAAGACCCTTTATCTCACGAACGGGTAAAGGTATAAGGTTGAAATTAATACCACATATTAGGATCTATGATGAACTACACAAGATCTGAAAATTTCATTTTTAGGGTACCGTACCTATAAGAAAAAAACGGAACCCTTATAGGATCACTTTGTTGTCCGTCTGTCTGTCTGTCTGTCTGTCTGTCAAGACCCTTTATCTCACGAACGGGTAAAGGTATCAGGTTGAAATTAATACCATATATTAGAATCCATGAACCACACAAGATCTGAATATTTAAATTTTTTACAACGACGCAATCAAAAGATATGGCATTTTATGTCCTCATCTCCATACATTTATTCAAAAATGAAAAACCTACAGGGTACTTCCCGTTGACCTAAAATTATGAAATTTGGCAAGAAGCTAGGTCTCACAGTACAAATAATGGGAAAAGTCTGAAATCATTAAATATTACAACTTTTCTCACAACTAATGGTAACCAATTGTGGTGAGCTCCCGTTTCAAGAACATTCATATAAGAGAGGGGTCACGTTGGATGGTTGTTGAGGCGATTTTTGTTTTAGTTCTATTTAAAAACGGGAACACTTACAAACTTGAAAATTGGTATGTTTATAGGGCATAGGCTATAAAATAACAACAAATAATAAAATTTGGTCAAGCGCGTGTCGGACTCAAAAAATCTAGCACATTAACTTACTGAAATTTCAACTAATACAATTATGTTTATGTGGTGGTACGGAACCCTCAGTGCGCGAGTCCGACTCGCACTTGGCCGGTTTTTTTTTACAACGACGCAATCAAAAGATATGGCATTTTATGTCCTCATCTCCATACATTTATTCAAAAATGCAAAACCTACAGGGTACTTCCCGTTGACCTAAAATTATGAAATTTGGCAAGAAGCTAGGTCTCACAGTACAAATAATGGGAAAAGTCTGAACTCATTAAATATTACAACTTTTCTCACAACTAATATAACCAATTGTGGTGAGCTCCCGTTTCAAGAACATTCATATAAGGGAGGGGTCAAGTTGGATGGTCGTTGAGGCGATTTTTGTTTTAGTTCTATTTAAAAACGGGAAGACTTACAAACTTGAAAATTGGTATGTTTATAGTGCATAAGCTATAAAATAACAACAAATAATAAAATTTTGTCATGCGCGTGTCGGACTCAAAAAATCTAGCACATTAACTTACTGAAATTTCAACGAATACAATTATGTTTATGTGGTGGTACGGAACCCTCAGTGCGCGAGTCCGACTCGCACTTGGCCGGTTTTTTTATCACAAAGGCGGTTTGAGTAAGTTTTCCTAACGTTTATAACATATACTTATACCTCCTAACACTCAGCGAGGTCCTAGCGCCTAGTTGCTGTTCTATTTTTATTATTTTTATTTTATCGGCTATAGCTCATTAACCTGTGAAGCCAACTCAACTGAGATAGTTTTCCTTTTAATTTCATCATTTATGTATTTACTACTGCTGTGATTTTTTTCACATTTCCGACAGTAACCATTTCGCCGGCATGAGGGGGAGACACTCGACTCAACCAAAACATTGCACTTTCAAGCTTAATATTTTGAAAACAGATCCCTTAATCGAAAAATGATTCACATTATTTTCAAAAGACCTATCCAACGACACCCTACACTTTGGAATAGACGAAAAAAAATCCCCATTTTACTTGTATCTACGCTAAAAAAATATTTTTCAAAATTTTATTCGACCACTTTGTCGGTGTCGATAAAATGTATATTTGTACAAAATTTCAGCTTTCTAGTACAACGGGTCTCTGAGCTGACATGACGAAACCATAAGTGTTCCTTTTTGACTATGTTACCCCAAAATAGGGGTGAATAAAAAAAAACAATAGTTTTTTTTACCTTTTTGTCTGCGTAATTAATATGTATATTCGTACAAAATTACAGGTTTCTAGTTCTAAGGGTCACTGAGCTAAGCCACGTACAGACAGACAGACGGACATAACGAAACTATAAGAGAACCTTGTTGACTACGAAACCAAATACGGTCGAAAAAAAGTTGATGAAAATAAAATTCTGACAAGCGAGTATTTTTAATAAAGCGTAGCTTTTTGATTTAATGTAAAAGCGTGACGCTATTTTCAGAGCATTTCCACTATTTTCCACTCATCAGTCCCATTTGACCGTGCCGGTATATCGTAGAGTTTAAACGAGCACAACCGTTTTAAAATGAAATGTATTAAGTACGCGGACGATCGGCTGCAATACATCGAACGACATAAAATGATAAACTCGTTTAATAACTGAATTTTACCGTTGAGTACTCATATACACAACAAATAAAATAAGTGATATTATATTAAAGTACGGAATCATGACTCTTTTTTATAAGTATTCAGCAAAACGTAAGGTTTTCTTCTATGAGGTTTTTAGCGCACGTTTAAGCGAAAATCTACCTATTAAAGTCGACCTAAATGCCTATTCATAAATGACTGATTTCAACAGAGGCAAAATTTAGGCGCCCCGGAGTGATGCAACTATAGGAGAGTAAGATAAATGTGTTCGATGATTTTTTTTTGTTGTTATGGTCTTGCTCTTGTCTTGCGAACAGAGTTGAGGTCGACGATGGAATGAGTTTGCCTAAGGAAGAAGCTTAAAGCTCACGACTTGAATTCTTCTTAAAATATTTTTGACTTCTTAGTTTGTATGGGAGGTTAAACATTTTTTTTTCGTATTTCGACCTATATTTCATAGGGAAAGTTGTTCAGTTTCATGGGCAAAAACACCTCCTTCAGGGTTGATATACTCGTTCCGTTAAACCTTGTATAGTTAAGCAATTACCAAATAATAAAGAATTGTTACGATAAAAGTGTTGAACTAAAATAATATTAACCTACATTCCAACTTTAAGGAGTCCCTTTAATTTTCCAGTCTGAATATATTTTTATTCAAATTGCCGGAAAATTAAAATGGCGTCCTTCGCTAAAAGCCAAGAGGAATTCCCGCAGCATTTTTGTCAAAGTGACTACCTAATGTTTCTAAAATTAATACCAATTAAGTGGGAATCCTAATGAATTATTATCTCGTCTTGTTTAATTGTTTAAAATTGCGAAAGTTATGAGTAAGTAGGACTTAATTTCGCAATAAAACTTTGGTGCTTTTTGCGAGAGATTCCACTTAGCAGTAACAATTATTTAATACTAGCTGTACCCACGGCTTCGTTTGTGTAGAGTTAGGACTTTTAAAGCGGTATAAACTGGATTGATTCAAACGGGGGTTTGGATATTGTTTTTTTTTTCGTGCGACATGTAGGTAAGTTTGGCCACACCGCTTGTACGCATAATTTGTATGTTATGTTCTGTAAGCACGAAAATAAGCCAAATACATTCTTGAAAACTCCGTTTGTATTTGTTGAGTAGTTTATGAGCTATTGGCACACAGGCCGCTTTATATTTTGCATTCGTTTAGCTTGGATTGTTGCACGAAAATAAGCCAAATACATTTTTCAAAACTCTGTTTATATTGGTTGAGTAGTTTATGAGTTATTGGCACACAGGCCGCTTTATATTTTGCATTCGTTTAGCTTGTAATGTTGCACGAAAATAAGCCAAATACAGTTTTCAAAACTCTGTTTATATTGGTTGAGTAGTTTATGAGTTATTGGCACACAGGCCGCTTTATATTTTGCATTCGTTTAGATAGATAGATACGAGTAGATAGATAACACGTTTATTTGGGAACGGTACAATTTTTTTTACTAAACTGTAACTTTTTAACATTTACAAATAAAACTAGCTTAGCTTGTAATGTTGCACGAAAATAAGCCAAATACATTTTTGAAAACTCTGTTTATATTGGTTGAGTAGTGGATGAGTCATTGGCACACAGGCCGTTTTATATTTTGCATTTGTTTAGCTTCTGTGGGAGAGTACCGATTCCAATGAAACAAAGCTTGTATGTTGCAAGAAATATGTTTGAATGTACAGGGTTGATACAATAAACATAAGTCAGTTGGAATTTTGAATTAGCCTTTTGGAACCGTAGTCTATTATATTCTAATTCGAAGTTCTACATACTATAAGGCTTAAGGATTAGAACAAATAAATTTTAAGCCAATCGGCAGGAGCTCTGACTACTATTTCCAAATTCAAAAGTAAGGAAAACTTAAGTGGCAGCAGCGACCTCCAACTACGTTCTACGCTACAGAAAATTTCCAAATGAAGCTTGGAAATTCCCCTGAGAAGTTCCTAATATACCTAAACTCATGAAATCAAAGCGACTTCTCAGAAAGCTATTCAGCTCCCATCTTGCTGTATAGGTATTCCGCACGAGTGTATGTAAGCAAATTCATGTAAGGGAACTCGCACACGATAGATTTTTTTGGCTCGATAGTCAGACCCGCTTTTATCTCTTGAAATACTTTTTCATAAGAGGCGAGGGTGAATGGAAACGTTGCATAGGAAGACTTAGGCTACAGAATCCTACTAATATTATAAACGCGAAAGTTTGTAAGTATGGATGGATGGATGTTTGTTACTCGTTCACGAAAAAAAACTGTCCAAGTGCGAGTCGGACTCGCGCACTGAGGGTTCCGTACCACCACATAAACATAATTGTATTAGTTGAAATTTCAGTAAGTTAATGTGCTAGATTTTTTGAGTCCGACACGTGCTTGACCAAATTTTATTATTTGTTGTTATTTTATAGCCTATGCCCTATAAACATACCAATTTTCAAGTTTGTAAGTGTTCCCGTTTTTAAATAGAACTAAAACAAAAATCGCCTCAGCAACCATCCAACTTGACCCCTCTCTTATATGAATGTTCTTGAAACGGGAGCTCACCACAATTGGTTACTGTTAGTTGTGAGAAAAGTTGTAATATTTAATGATTTCAGACTTTTCCCATTATTTTTACTGTGAGACCTAGCTTCTTGCCAAATTTCATAATTTTAGGTCAACGGGAAGTACCCTGTAGGTTTTTCATTTTTGAATAAATGTATGGAGATGAGGACATAAAATGCCATATCTTTTGATTGCGTCGTTGTAAAAAATTGAAATTTTCAGATCTTGTGTGGTTCATGGATCCTAATATATGGTATTAATTTCAACCTGATACCTTTACCCGTTCGTGAGATAAAGGGTCTTGACAGACAGACAGACAGACAGACAGACAGACAGACGGACAACAAAGTGATCCTATAAGGGTTCCATTTTTTTCTTTTGAGGTACGGAACCCTAAAAACTACTAAATGGATTTTAATGAAACTTGACACACATATAGGTTAGGTCCTGGAATAGCACATAGGCTACTTTTTACCGCGGGAAAACACATTATTCCCACGGGAAAACGCATTTAATGCAGTTGAAACCACAGGCGGAAAGCTAGTAAAGTAATAGTACTATCGTACAGAATGGAATCTGCGCCGCACCCTTGCGCGCTCCCGCCCGCGAGATACTCGTGGAAAGAGCACTCAAGCGGCACGTTTTTTTTTGTAAATTTGATGTACAGTCATTATCAGTGTTCAGCCAATTGGCATCGATAAACCAAACCTTCCTCATAACTCCCTCTATAAAAATCCATAAAGTGATTATCGCTCTGACAGACGACAGGATAACGAAAGAAAAACGCGGCGAGGGAATTAATGTATAATATGTACAG
This sequence comes from Athrips mouffetella, assembly GCA_947532105.1. Taxonomy (NCBI): domain Eukaryota; kingdom Metazoa; phylum Arthropoda; class Insecta; order Lepidoptera; family Gelechiidae; genus Athrips; species Athrips mouffetella. The sequence goes on from OX383981.1 coordinate 346,297, forward strand.
ATTTTCTGTTTCAATAAGTTGTCTCTCGTGTGAAAGTTTCCTAAGGAAGCGATTTTGCGCGTGTGTTCCTTCCGACAACAATAACGCCGCCTTATCGTCTGATATCGTTACCGCTAAGACGTTTGCTTTCTCGTTCAATGTTCAATCTGGCTTCTGCGTCTGCGTACACAGTCTGCGAATTGTAAACACAACTTACTGGATTATTGGATTGTGTGTGGTGGTATTATAGGTCACTAGGCTTAACTTGACATCGGAAATAAATCCTACAAAAGGTTTTATTGTTTTAATAGCTTTATTTGTTACTATTGCGCCTTGTATTTCTACGTGGACGTGCCTTATAAATGCACCAATTTTTTTCTAGGTACATAGGTATCAATTTTTGATAGGAGCCAATTCCATTGAAAATCCAAGAATTGGCTCCTATCAAAAATTGAGAGCTATGTAGCTAACTAGTACCTGGAAAAAAATTGTGCATTTATAAGGCATAATGTCCACGTAAAGGCGATATAAGACGTTAAGCGACTGGATTATACCGTATATATGACTATCCTAAGTTTAACCCATCGAAGTTGTGATTGATTGATTGACTGAAGGTTTATAGAGGTTCGTGATAAGAAAGGATTTTAAGAAATTCATCATTTGGTTAAAAATACCTTAGTCGCCTTTTAAGACACTCATGGAAAAACATCGTTCGTCGTTATTCTTATCCTAACTAGTTTATGAAAAATAATTAGATATACATTACGTGTACCGTTCCCGCTTCGCCGCGTCACCGTAAATAAACTTTAAACAGAGCATAAACTCTCATCTCATTTCGATCGGGGAATCCCGCAACTTTGCAATCATTATTCTCATTTCAAACAAACGGATCTCGCTTCATTATTAAATTTAACGAAATACCCCTTCCGAATTGTTTTGGTGTTTTGCTGTGGTATCCGGAGGGAGGGTTCGGACGAATTATTTGTTAATTAATTGGAGTTGATTCTCCAAAAATTATTCATTTTCCCAAATTAATTAAAGTAAAATAGATTTTATTTTTATTGTGGCAGTAATTTTGCCGTGGGGTGCCAAAAGAATAGTACCATAACATCCTTTATTCGTTAGTGTCGTACGTAAGAGGCGACTTAGTGCTTATAAAAAAAAGGATGGCTAGCAGCGTCCTTCTCTGTATCGTACCATCTTACATATTGTGGTCACCAACCAACGTGGTACATGGTGCCAGCTACAACGGCAACAAATATGGTGACTATGGTAGCACGCCTTTGCTGGAACTCTGGAGAGAGCTCCCTGTCCTGCAGTTGCAGTTATCACGGGATGTTTATGATGCATGATTTTGTTACACAGTTATTAAAAAACCGGCCAAGTGCGAGTCGGACTCGCGCACTGAGGGTTCCGTACCACCACATAAACATAATTGTATTAGTTGAAATTTCAGTAAGTTTATGTGCTAGATTTTTTGAGTCCGACACGCGCTTGACCAAATTTTATTATTTGTTGTTATTTTATAGCTTATGCACTATAAACATACCAATTTTTAAGTTTGTAAGTGTTCCCGTTTTTAAAATAGAACTAAAACAAAAATCGCCTCCGCCACCATCCAACTTGACCCCTCTCTTATATGAATGTTCTTGAAACGGGAGCTCACCACAATTGGTTACCATTAGTTGTGAGAAAAGTTGTAATATTTAATGATTTCAGACTTTTCCTATTATTTGTACTGTGAGACCTAGCTTCTTGCCAAATTTCATAATTTTAGGTCAACAGGAAGTACCCTGTAGGTTTTGCATTTTTGAATAAATGTATGGAGATGATTACATAAAATGCCATATCTTTTGATTGCGTCGTTGTAAAAAATTTAATTTTTCAGATCTTGTGTGGTTCATGGATTCTAATATATGGTTTTAATTTCAACCTGATACCTACCTCTACCCATTCGTGAGATCAAGGGTCTTGACCGACAGACAGACAGACGGACAACAAAGTGATCCTATGAGGGTTCCGTTTTTTTTCTTTTAAGGTACGGAACCCTAAAAATACTTATGCTACTGGTTCTATTCGTAAAATACGTTGTTTCTTTTGAATTTAAAAGTTATTACAAAAATTTTGTAAATTCTAAAGCTATATAGTCCAACAACTTGGGGCGCGTCCCTCCTGCGGCGTGAAAGACGGCTGTTGGATAAAAAGTAGCCTTTCTACCATAGCTGTGTGAAGAAGCTAAGCTGTAAGCTGGAAATATTCCAGCCAATAGAATTGCTCCATTTTCCAAAGCAGTTCTTTAGCTAGAAAAAGGGAGCAATACTATTACTACTAACTTACTTAAACACGGGTATCTATGGATAGGTCTTCAAAAATGATATTAAGGTTTCTAATATCATTTTTTTCTAAACTGAATATTTTGCGCGAGAGACACTTTCAAAGTGGTAAAATGTGTGTCCCCCCCCGTAACTTCTAAAATAAGAGAATGAGTAAACTAAAAAAAATATAGGATGTACGTAACCATGCAAACTTCCACCGAAAATTAGTTTGAACGAGATCGAGTAAGTAGTTTTTTTTAATGCGTCATAAATCGTAAACCACAATTTACCTTTCATTCAATCAACTCAAATATACATTTTAGTTACTTACATCACATAATAAAGTTTTTTAGCAATAAAAATACTATAACTTTTACTTATATACGTACAGGTTTGTACGGAACCCTCAGTGCGCGAGTCCGACTCGAACTTGGCCGGTTTTTTTTATTGACAAGCAGTTGTGTGTACGTCGACTCCAAAATAAACCTCACATTTTCGGTGTAAATTTCGGAAGGTAGCTTCCTATTCAGCAGTATAGACTTTTAATGGGACGATATGATGTAATTTAAACATTTCAACACATAAAACCAACAACTAGGTCGCATTGTATGAAATCTACGATATGAAACACTAATATCAGAGGTCGGCCTTTATCTCGCAATCCTAAACAAATAACTTCAGTCGTTTAGGGACCAAACCCGCTATTACTACAATTAAACTCGCAATAAACAAACATAGTTGCTCGAACAAATCTCTATTCGAGAACTATTACAATTCGAGTTTCACCTTTGCGTTTCAATTACGGTGAGTCTGAGCTAGGGTTGTTGCCTTGTTGGTTATTACATCCGCATCCGTAGTTACGGATTTGGTTACTAAAATCAATGAAGAATTGTATGATTTTTTGTTTATACCATCAAGATTTCCTTTTAATCATCCAATGTAAAATAAATAATAAAATCTTTCACCTTATAGTAAAAAAGATAAGTGAAAAAAAATCTGTGGGTTATATTCCTCGTGTCTATGTAAATAATTTTTATTTTATTTTGTTTATTTAGGTACATCAACAGCCTAATACAAAAAGTTTTATAAGAGCTTAGAGTCTATAAATAAGGCCAATTTATTACAGATGTTCCATGAAGTAACCAAACATAAATCGTAGTTGTAATTATGGGATAAAGATGAGCTTAGGTACAGAGGACCGCACGTTGATAGCAACACTTTGACCCCGAGCTGTCCCGGCTTTGTACTAAGTAAAAATAGAGTGCATGACCCGCTCACACTGGCTTTGTTACCACGAACGTGCGGTTCACTGTACATACTTCTTCCAGTGCATAGTTGTTATAATAAGAAAATTAAAATTAAAAATTCAATACAGTAATTTTGCTTTCTGTAATCTTTCTTTCTCTCCTTTTACATTTTTTTTATTTTGCACCTATACTAGCAATCTTATTACTGTTAATATAGAAGACTTATCTAATAAAGGTGAATAAACAAATAAATCTTCGTCTGTAGGAAAGAAATTGTTTGTCAAGAAACTATCAATTTGGCCACTTACTTAGCTGGTCTAGTCTGTTATGAGGTTTGTAAGAAAATAATATTTGATGTACATCTACAGTAGGTACCTTGGTATACCGTTGCGGGACTTTTACTGATCCAAAGGTTTGTGAGACAGTGATAGACGTGCGTGAAGCTAACAAACCAAGAGCACCTAAATTTCTAAATCAATATAATATTATTTACCTTAACAATAGGTACGAGTAAAACTTGCAGTTGAATGATTGTGCTCATGAAAATACTCATCCACGTCTGTATTCACAGATGTAAGCTTAAAAATATCCGCATCCGTATCGATGGAACTTAAATCTGCATCGGTGGCATCCTTGGTCCAAATTGCCATAGTTCGGCGAATTGGTCCGATGGCTGGGCCTGCGAACCGCAGTGTATTAAACAAGGAGCAATTATTTGATCCCGCCGCCCGCTAGGGCTGACCAATTGCTCGTGAAATAATTAAAATGTTTCTACTTTAACATACTTTAGATGAAGTTTGACGGTAATTATATTAGACCAACTAGCTGTGCCCGCGGCTTCGCCCGCGTGATATTCAGACAATGTGCAGTCTCTCCCTCTCCCACTCCCTCTCCCCCTCCCTCACCCTCTCGCACTCCCTCTCTCTACCTCCATCCCACTCCCTTCAAAATTATTGTAGTTTTCGTAATCAGCGATCCGATAAACCATAAAAACGACACTCATATTGATTTTAGACTTTTTCACCCCATTTCCCTCTTTAAGGGGTTGATTTTGGGGTGGAATTTCAATAACAGAGAAGTATGTTCCATAGAATTACAACCCTAATGCCTAAATAATAAATTTAGTGGATATTACTTTGAAATGAAGGAGTTTCAACTTCATCCCCCTTTTCACCCCTTAGGGTGTAAAATTTTCAAAAACCGTGAGACACTTAAAACTTAATTTTTAGTCGTCAGATTAACTAAAAAATTTGAAGATCCTAACTTTAAAACTGACGGACTTTCATACAAACTTTCATCCCTTATTTCACCCCCTTAGGGGATGAATTTTGGAAAATTTTCAAACACATACTTTTTTAGTTTTTACCAAAAGTTTAAATACAAATTTCTATAATTCTACCTTTAAAACTGAAAGACTTATAGACCAACATACGGAAAAAAAATAATCCCCTTTTTCACCCCCTTGAAGGGTGATTTTCAGAAATGCTTAAACACATGTTTCTTTATTTTTTACCAAAAGTTTAAATTCAAATTTGTGTGAATCTAGCTCAAGAAACAAAGGACTTTTATACAAACTTTCATCCCTTATTTCACCCCCTTGGGAGATGAATTTTCCAAAATCCTTTCTTAGTGGGTGGTTTTGACGCACACAGAACCTGTGTACAAAATTTCAGACCTGTATCTATAGCGGTTACGGCTCGGCGTTGATGAATCAGTCAGTCAGTCAGTCAGGACATGCTCTTTTATATATTTAGATTAGATACCTGCGATCTTCGAAGCTGAAATAGCTATTATAAATTTTGTCGTTATCAGAAATTAAAACGTTAATATACCGACTTAATTATCTGTCTGTAATAAAATTGGTTCATCATATCATCCCATGATACGTCCACTGCAGGACACAGAGCTCCCTCTAGAACTCCAGCAAAAACGCAAGGTATTTTAGAGAGGATTTACCATAGTCAACATGTTTCTAAGTGTTGCAGCTGGCGACCGCTGTTCTTGGTGACCGTAGTATGTAAGATGGTACGATACACAGAAAGATGTAACTGGATAATGTTCTGGTTAAGATAATAATTGTGAATGATGCTGCTACCTATCCCCCGGTTCATTAGCCCTTAGTCGGCTCCTACTTCACCCACGGGTAGAGATGGGTTGGTACTATTCTTTGCTGGCACTACACGGGACAAATTGGTTATTTAGGCAGTATTGGGTTGATGCATTGTACCGTCTGACGCACGTACTGACTTGCAACTCTGGTTTCGTTTCTTTGTTGCGTAGCTTTAGTTCAACTTAAATTGGTTTTGTTTATTGTTTGCTACTGCTGAAATTATCCATTTTTATCAGAATGTGAGTGTAGAGAATCGGTGCAAGTATGTGAAAATATCAACCGTTGATTGCAACCGACTGAAGCAGGCCATAGTCGGAGCAAATGTAAGGGGTGGTCTGCAATTTCGATTTGTCCATAAAGACGGCCCAACAAAAAGGTCACAGTGAGAGTATTTAATTACTGTTTCACATCTGATATTCATTACCCGTTGGGATAATTAGGAGCGAAAAACACGAGACAAAACTCGAGGACGGGGTTTTATTATTACCAGTGGGCTTGCTCTTGACCTCAATTAGTTATGAGGAAAGAAATGAGGTCAACGGTGGAACGGATTCACTGAGAAGAAGCTTGTTATTTACTACTCACTTGAATAGATTCAGAATATTTGAACTCGGGAATCCATGGCTGACGGGTGTGCAGTGAGCGCATTATGGAATGCACATGGAATATTAACTGTAGAGGATTCGGTGCTTCTTGACTTCCAAAAAGAGAGATCACGGAATAAACTCATGAAGCTTTTAAACACATAAGTGCATATCATATAAGGTCCTAAACAAATTGTAAACATAATTTTAGTATGTTACTCAGACCATGAAACTGAACAACTTTCCCCAAGGAACATAGGTCGAAAAAAAATATATATTTTTTTACAAACCTTTGTTTTTAAGCTTCCATGAAAATTGTTTAACCTTTTTTGGACCTTTTTTTTTAAATCTGCAAAAAATTCAATTTATAGTTTCCTAAAATGGACTTTACATCTCTCATATTCGGTAAGTAGGTCCTAATTACCCCCAAATGGGGCTTGTAGGTGACCAATTAGCGCTCTAGGGTAATAATGTAGCTAGAAAAGCCCTAAGGCGGTAAGTAATTGGGCAGCACCTCCACCTCCACGCGCGGCTCCGCCTTGATGGCCGCCTCCAGCAGCGGGGCGGCGGGCGTTTTAATTACTTACCGCCCTAGGGCTTTTCTAGCTACATTGAAAGGGCTAAACAGTGCGCCCAAGTAACAAATTAGAAGCGGTCGCTGTAGCCGAAATCAGCTTGCAGAGAATAAACAATAAACCCTATAGCGCTAATTGGTCACCTACAATTTGGTGGTAATAAGGACCTACTTACCTCACAATCGAGATGTAAAGCAGAGTAGTTAGCTAGGGTGTAAGCATCAATTGCACCCTCGAACTATAGGCGCCCTCGCTGCGGTCGTGCGCCCAAATATCTCAGGCTGCAATTGATGCCTTACTGCCCTTAGCTACTAATGTACTATTACTGCTTCTAAAAATACTAAAGGTACATCGGAATCGGAACCCTTGGAGCGTGAGTCTGACTCTGAATTGCTTGTTTTTTTTCGTTTATTCCAACGCTTACCAAAACATTTTTCAGCTATGTCAAAAGCAATCGACTCAAGCTGTCAGAAAAAGTTTGTAAAACAATGTTATTCTTTTAAATATACTCTGGTTTTAGAGTCATGGCTGCTGAATAGATTAGTCAGCATATAACAAACGGAAAAAATGGATTATACAAAAGGTTTTGAGTATATACATTATTATATTCTTTATTGCACAATTAACATACAGAGAATTACATACAAGAGGACATTTACAAAGGCGGGCTTATATCTGCAAGAGATTTCTTCCAGCCAACCTAAGGTCGTGAGAGAAAATGTTCGTTTAGCGGGACACAAGTGTGCAGTGAGAATTTCAAAAAGAAAATATAATATATTTTTACACGTATATACTACTTAAACTAACATACTACTAACTCCTTAAGTACAATACTTAGTCCTTTAAGACCAGGAACACTTCTTTGCACTCGACTAACGACTAAAATCTTGGCTTATTTCTTAGGCTTCTGAATCCCACTGGTACTGACACCTGGATGCTTTCGCACCATTGCATTTTCATTTAACCATAAAACACATGTCTCTTAGGTGTATTTATATAAGGTCTTGAGGTTTCCGTACCCGAAGGGTCCAAACGGAGCCCTATCGCTGTAACTCACGTGTCCGTCCGTAATTTTTTAAACTATCGAAAGCTATTTGCACAAGTCAGCTGCGCGGGCTTTTCATACATTACGAGTATATACGCATGTCAGTGGAAGCATTTGTAACTCTATTACCATTTCATAAGGTCCAATGTGTTTTTATTGTGTTGTTGGTTGGGCAAATTAAGCAACGATACTTGCGGACTGAAATTTTCTTTTTTTTCGATTTGATGCTGCAGCGTTTTATTTGTTTGTGAGCGCATAGAAGGGCACGCAGGACAAGACAAAAGGTGTTTCATGAGTGATAATTTTACCTCTCTATAAAAATTTACCTCACCATAAATAAAGTTCAATGATTTTTTTCATTTCCGAACAATGTTTCTTTGGAAAAGTCGTTCAGATACGTTGACTGAGCATACCCCATCAGTTTTTGTATACCATCCTTTACATCTTGATAAATACACTCAAGGAGGTATACATCGTATGGTAAGCACCAAACACCACACTTTAGGCGTCAGTTAAACTTTAACTTTTTAAACTGAAACCTAAAATCTCTCACATTACCAGCAAAACACAAAAAGTAACTCAGCCTTTGTCAACCGTAAGGGTAGAAGTCGACATGACCGTCCACTTTCGCATTCTCTTTGACCTGCTTGCTGAATAATAATCGGTTGCTCAAAGTGGCCGCTCCACAAAGCACCGAATGGTCGTACGCCGCAGCTACTAGAAGCGTCATGGTCAACACTTGCCATACAAAACAAGCGTATCAGAGGGCGTAACCTTTATACGCACACTATTCCTTGCTATTGTATGACTCGAGGCTTCTGCAAGTCTGAATAATTTCTCTAAATTAGTTGTGAAATGATACGTCAAAATTTACTTTATTCATATTTTCACGTTTATATAACATTACAAATAACGACACAATTTGGCTTTACTTCTTTTATAAATAACGTTTACTCCACAAACCGCAAATAGGAACTGGCGGTCGCTGGACATTTGCGTGAAACGCAGTAGCGTGCCACGACTGTTATTATAACTGCCGTATCTAGTAGCGGGGCGCGCGACGATTCAGTGCTCTGTGGGCCGCGCCACGTGGACAAATAAGGATCTTTACTCGGACGTGGACGCACGTGCTTCAATGTGGGAAAGGCCTTATAGTCTACGCAACGAAGCGGATCGTTGTATGAAGACCCCCGCATTAAATCCTCAGTCGATGAAACTTTGCTGGGGTATTACACTATATGAGACAAACCTTCTAGAGTCTGTGCGGAAAGAGAATGGGCATAAGAATTGAGGTCGCAGCTGTGCTTAATTACCGTATTTGTCGTGCTGTCAATCTAAAAACATTCCATCACAGCCTCAAAATATCAAGATGTTAGAGTCGCTCTATAATGAACGAGAGTGACTTATCAGTGTTGACAGCACGACAAATAAGGTAATTAAGCACAGCTGCGACCTCAATTCTTATGCCCATTCTCTTTCCGCACAGACTCTATAAAAAAATCCAAGAAAAAATCGGTACTTTTAATTTTTCCAAACAAAAATTACAAAAAATGTATGAAAAAATTAAAAGTACCGATTTTTTTTAGATTTTTTATAGAAGGTTTGTCTCATATAGTGTAATACCCCAGCAAAGTTTCATCGACTGAGGAATTAATGTGTTGGTCAACTGCTTCGTTGCCTACACTATTAAGAATGGTTGGAATTGAAATTACCTCCAAGTGCTTGCTATAACTATTTCCTTTTTTCGAAGAAAAAGAAGGAAGGAAAAACACTAATTTTACTGGGTGTAAATGCAAAAGCACGCGACCGCTCAAACTGAACAACTTTCTCAAAGAAACATGGTTTAAAATCGGAGAAATTCATTTTTTTGGCTTCTCCATACAAATTGCACCATTGCGTCGATTGTTGAAAGTTTGTATGGAAAAGTTGATCAGTTTCGTGATTAGAGTACACCCTTAGGGTGCCTGTCCATTGACGCGGAGCGAACTGGCGGAGCGGAGAAACGAGGAAATATTAACCAAGGATTGCGGAGCGATTGCGGAGCGGAGTTTTTATGCAATTCTATTGGTTAATATTTCGCTCCGCCAGCTCGCTCCACGTCAATGGACAAGCACAAGAACGCACTTTAGAACTGGACAAAATAAAACCCTAAAGGGAAGAGAGCGGCAAAAAATAAAAAACTAGAAAATATAGAATAGAATAGAAAAACGTTTATTCTCTGTAAACACATACAGTACATAAATGACAATATTTCTAGCTTATAAGTACTTCAAAGTAAAATCACAGTTATACATAGAAGGCAACATGAAATCAGTAGTAACTTACATAAAATAATCCTATTCTAAAGAGAAGCATCAACAAAGTGTCAACTATGTACTGTTTGGGACAGAGAAAAGGTTCAGACTCAGCATGTTGTCACAGCAAGCTGTGACGCTGATATAACGGGAAGTTGCTGAATTCTAAACGAATAATTATAATTTACGTGCACACGGCTACACGTCGGTGGTAATATTTTGACCTTGAGCGGGTCTCTGGTTTCAGACGTTTCTAGCGTAGCGCTGGTTCAGCTTATACTGGTTTTGTTTCTACGTGCTTGCTGCTATGCTTCCATACAAAACTTCGGAAATGATCAGGATTCAAAAACTACATTGAAATTTATCTATGAACAAACTAAGAATCTGTGAAATCGATAAACAAAGGTACATATTTGGTATTAAAACTGAAATAATTAGGTTAAAACAGAGCCTTGGCGTCTATTTGGTCTTGCATCATGGCTTGCTAATTCAGGTTTTCAACATTTCGAAATAAATCAGCAAATACAAACGTAGACCATAAACAGCAGAAAATAGCAACCTAATAAATCTACACATCGGTGTTCGAATCTCGAAGAACTAAAACCAACTACTGAACAGAGACAAAGAATTCTCAAAAATACGAGCAATAGTTCAAACCTGCACAGGTGGTCTATAGACGGTCGGCAAGGAAGCAAGGATAGTGCGGATAATCCTGATAGCGAAGAAATATTGCGAGTCCAGTTTTAAAACTAAAACTACCCGCGTTATCTCGAGAACCGCTTCAAATTGTTGTCCGGCGACTGTTGACCCTCCGCGCACGTAATTCAGGCCTGACCGTGTGTGACCACCTTTATCTGGGTCTCTCTTGTATAATGAAAACTAATGAAGGGTTAAATTTGTAATTGTGAAGCTAGTTTGAGTCCCAGGTGGTCGGCAATTTAAACGGAATGTTTAGATTTCGAGCTTTCGGTATGTACCTATTAAAAATGATCGATACAGAATAGAAGATTGTATCACAAGGCTGTAAAATAATATTTTAAGGCAAGGGCACTATTTTGAATCCTGAGCGAAATTAAGCATTCTTGAGCATGGCGAGGGATTTAATAGGTCGCCCAAGGTAAAAATATTTTTGCAGCCGCGTAATACACTCTAATTTTCATCTCCATCTATGAGGAAACAATAAGAGGCTCATTGAGACACACACTCATTATTAATTTTAAATATACTCTTACATACATACCCTCGCCTCACCCACGACCGATGCCTTTTAGATAAGTCTGGCTGAATCCAACCAAAGACTAATTCGGCATACATTGCTCGTAAGGATATTGCAATTAACATAACCAAGCCTCCCAGCAATGTATGCCGAATTAGGCTTTGAATTCAGCCAGGTGTGAACGAAACGCTCGGTGCGCAAGTTCGACTCGCACTTGGTGAGTTTTTTCCCTTCTCATTTGAATTGGTCTACGTGCTGGAGTCGCTCTAAAAGCGAGTCTACTGTACTCTTGACTGTGAGTACAGAGGGTAGCAGGTGGCCGGCCTCGTGTAAAACGACTCTTATTTATTTTATTCCATTCATCTGTCACATGGAATTATAATCTCTTTAAATATTTAACTGTTTACAATGTTTAATTCGTTTTATTCCCGTTGGTAATAAAAATGATTATAAATTGGAGCTTCATTTTAATGAACGTTGAATTCATTTTAATTTTGTATTAGGTGTCTTTATTTGTACATACATACATACATAACATCACGCCTCTTTCCCGTTGGGGTAGGCAGAGACCACAGTCCTCCACCTGCTACGATCTTGACATACTTCCCTTGCTTCCTGTACTTTCATCAATCCTTTCATACATGCTCGTCGGTTTAGGGTACTTTTAACCTGGCCTTTATTCAGAACGTCCTGAATTCGTCTTTTTTTTTAATTTATTACAGGCTTTAGCAACTAGACTATCAGAGTAAATAGTCTATATTTGTATGTTTACGGTTTTTTTTGTTCGCAGTAGCTGTTATTTACGCATATCCCGGACACTGCAGAGAAAGTATAGTTTTCTTTTCACTTCTCATGCTCTGAAAGTGCTTCTTTGTGCAGGATATAGGCTGCACAAAATCGAATTTTGTGCACTAGGGCAAAAAAGTAATCGCGGTAGTGTACGCCCTGCGCGCGGGCCTGCTGCACCCGATGCGTCAACATACTCGTACTCGTATTCTTCACTAATCCAGAACAACTCATTCTTCAGTTACATTTAGAGAGTACTTTTACGTTTTATTTCCTCGCAATCAAAGTTAAAAGCAGAGTTTATAACTCGTCCACAAAACCATTTTATCCTCGACATTACTATCAGCCTCGGAAAAATGGTTCGTTTTGTGCACTTGTTGTAAAATCTACTATTGCACCGCATAATGAAACGAGCGCGAATTTCAAATTTGAAATTGGAAGCTCAAATTTGAAATTCGTGCTCAATGTATATAGTGTCCGGGGCACATCCGGGGTGTGGCGCGAGCCAGTTTCGATCTAAATTGACTCTTACGGCGTAATGACATACTTAATTTTTCAATAGTCTTAGAAAATACTCTCTGCTTTCTAAACAGTCTAAACTGTCACAGCAGGGAGAAAAGGCGCCCCTTTGTGAGGCAACAGAGCTTTTATTAAGGGGATAAAAAGAGGAGACTTTGAGGTCCGCCCCTGAGTCATCCCAGCAATCGTTTACACGCTACCGGCTGTACAAATCAGCGGATAATCCTATCAAATATTCACACATTGGGTTTGCGTCACTTTACTTCAATTGTTAGGGGTTTTATACAGAAAAAGTAAAGGTAATTAGGAGAAGGATTAAAGAATTAATTCGTCACAAGGTAATGAAGGCGTCGTTCTATGGATTTGACATGTTATTTTGAATATTTCCTATTGATCATCGATGATGGGATTGGGACATGTTGGCAGATGTCATCTCCTACTAAAACAAATTACTAAGGTTTTGTTTTACCATGGTTTTTTGTATGACTATAAAGTTAAGTAAGTACAGAAGTTATTTTTTAATTTCCACAACTTTACTTAAAAGGCATGGATCAGTGGATAACACTGAACAATAACATTGTGTTTTGAGTTCCAAAAATAATAAATTACCACAATCTTAGGGTTCCGTTTCGATCAAAAATGGTAAAAAAGATCCCTAAATTGTGTTAATTTGTTCGTTATGTCACCTGTTTATCTCGGTAATAATGATTGAGTTTAATTAACTAATAATTAACAGCTTCTGTGGTCTAGTAGTTACAGCTTTCGATCTGGAGGTTTCAAACAAAAATCCCTTTGTGTGACCTCCTAAGTTCAAGATGAATCGCCCTGATTGTCCGAAAAGTTAGATGATTTCGTGCTTCGGAAGCCACGTCAAGCCGTTGGCTCCGACTACTATCCACCGATGTAGTCGTTAATGAGTCACAACTCTGACACTAGGGTTCGTGAGGTCGGTGATCGACCTTGCAACCCACACGAAATAATGATGATGATGCTTGATGCTGAAGATATGACGAGATGCACGTTGCCTTATTAACTGTTTGGGATAATTTTGAAAAATGCATGCCTAACTTTATTGCAAATAAAAATAGTAAAAAGTTGCATAATATGATGGAGAAATAAGGAAGGATTTTTTATAAATTTGGAAATTTGGTCATTAAAATACTAGATTTAGTACAAAATATAAGTAAATACCCCATTTTTAGCCAAAAAGTATTTTTTTCTGCGAGTCAATTTCTGCTTTCCTTCACAATGAAGCTCCAAATAGCATCAACTCCTCAAAGCTTTCTTAACGAAATTACACCTTACGTTCTGTGTATTAAGGATCATATTTCCAAAGCTGAGGCGCTCTTGGTTCTCTAAATTTTGTAATTAAAAGCAGGCGAAACTCTTCATTAATACAAATTTAATATAGGCTCCGCGACAAACAACCTAGTTTTCTAGTCAGTAAATTTTGATCTCATGTAAAATTCACAATCTGCTCTTATTGAAGGTACTTGTTATAAATTGCCTGTTCATTAGATCTAGCTCAATTAAGATCTGTGAAGCTTTGAAACAATTAATTACAGCAGAAAATTAAAAAAAAAACCGGCCAAGTGCGTGCAGGAAGGTTAAAATATCGTCTTATTTTTATGGACGCGTAGTCACACTGATTATATTAAGTTCGCGCGAGTCTGACACGCATTTGACCACTTTTTCATATTTGTTGTAATTCTATAGCTTATGCACTATATATGTACCAATTTTCAAGCTCGTATGTGTTCCCGTTTTTCATCATCATCATATTGTGTGGGTTGCAAGTGTGTCAGAGTTGTTGAGCCGCCAAAAGCCTCTGTCTCTTAACGACTACATCAGTAGATATTAGTCGAGACCAACGGTTTCATCCAAGCATGGAATCATATAACTTTTCGGACAATCAGGTAATTCATCCTACAATGTCCTAACCAAACTGGGGAGGTCGCAAAAAGGGGTTTTTGATTGGCAATGTCCCCCACCGGGAATCGAACCCAGAACCTCCGGATCGAGAGCCGAGCCCTCTAACCACTAGAACTCTGAGGCTGGTACTGTCCAGAAACTCAAACTTTCAGATCGAATCTAGTTACTGTGAAACAAAATAACGCATTTTCATCTTGCACTATTCCATTTTCTTTAAAAAAGTCCGTAAATTACTTTTGTAAGAACTGTTAAAAGAAATTTAAACTAGAATACTTATACAATGTCTGCGATATGATGTCTTGTCTCGTCTATTTTATTTCGCAACTTTGAGGGAGAAGTGGGATCCTTGTCAATTTTCTGTTTTTATAACTGAAATTATTCAACGGAGCTAGCTGCGCCCGCGACTCCGTTCACGTGGTGTTTGGGCTAATAGAAAACACAAGCAGACTGATTGTAACGAACTTGTCTTCTCTCATGTCTTTGATAATGAAAGCTTATTTTTTATTTTATTTTTTGTAAAGTCAATGACAGGTCAAGCTTGACGCTCGCAATTTGACTCTAGCCTTTTGTTTGTAGAAATAAGGACGGTACTAAGTTTAATGTGTCAAGCTTGATGTGCTCTTGGCTATACCAAAAAGGCTAATATGTAAATTTAGTTGTTATTATATTGTTTCTTCAGGAACGAAATATGAAGAAAAGTCTTGAAAATCTTCTTGAATGCGTTTATTTTATAAAAAATATTACGAGCAGAATGTTGGAAAAAATCTGACGTGAGAACCCCGACAATTATTCACAGTTAGCTGATATGATGATGATGAAAAGCGCCTGATAAAAAAAGATTAGCTCGAAGATTAGAGAATGGATAAAGACTTTTCCAAACAAACAAACATTTAGATCAAACAAATAATATTTTCTGTATTTGCACTCATTAAAGTGCAAATATAAGCATCATTTCGAACTCTAGGTACTTACAAGTTTATACAGTCAGTGAACATGCAGACAATTCGCTTACTCAACCCTACTCTTCGAAACAGCATGAAAGCGGTGTAAATTTCCCCACAGCCAATCCTAAACACTTTTATAGTCCGTAATACAAAACTATAAACCGGGAATCCTCTTAGGTTTCAATCGTTTTACCATTCACGAACCCAGGATATTTTCTGTATTTGCACTCATTAAAGTGCAAATATAAGCATCATTTCGAACTCTAGGTACTTACAAGTTTATACAGTCAGTGAACATGCAGACAATTCGCTTACTCAACCCTACTCTTCGAAACAGCATGAAAGCGGTGTAAATTTCCCCACAGCCAATCCTAAACACTTTTATAGTCCGTAATACAAAACTATAAACCGGGAATCCTCTTAGGTTTCAATCGTTTTACCATTCACGAACCCAGGGGTTGCGGGCTGCGAGCTGCGGTAGGGAAATAAAAACTTACTCAACCCCCGGTCCTATACAGCTCTTTTGAATGAATATTCAATGTTTATGTGTTGTCATATAAAAGGAGTTCAAGCTTTAGTTTCCCGGAAACTGAAAAGGGCATGATCAATTAACAAAATTTAACATCTTTTACAATTTTGTATAAGTTATTTAAATTATTCATTTCCTCCATTTAAAGCTCTGTTAAATATATATCTGTCACTTTCTGTTTTTAGGATAAAGAAAGAGACAGAAGTAGATTTAAGAAACTTTAACTTTAAAGACACTTATACATTTTTGTTATGGGACGCATTTATTTACTTATAGCTGTAATTGTCCATATTGTTTGAATGTCATAATTATTACGTATCATTTAGTTTAGAGAGTTGAAGTACTAAATGATTTTTATTTTAACACTTCCTGTGTTCGGATAAATCTACAAAGTAGAAAATCGCAAAATTTCACAACCACAGGCAGGATTCGAACCTGCGTCTTCTGCGTTAAGTACCGCAGACGCTTTACCAACTAGGCTACTGTGGTCCTGCCCGATGTTGTGAAATTTAGCGACCTCTATACGCATTCCAACGTTGCGTTTGTGCTGCCACCTAGCAAGCATTTTTGCTGTACTAGCTCAACGCAGAAGACGCAGGTTCGAATCCTGCCTGTGGTTGTGAAATTTTGCGATTTTCTACTTTGTAGAGTTGAGGTACTACTTTACTGTATTTGTCATGTTTTTTTATTCATCGTCATATGAGCCAGAATAAAGGCTAGGTTAAAAGTACCCTAAACCAACGAGCATGTACGAAAGGATTGATAAAAGTTCATGAAACAAGGGAAGTATGTCAAGATCGTAGCAGGTGGAGAACTGTGGTCTCTGCCTACCCCGACGGGAACAAGGCGTGATGTTGTATATGTACGAGTATGTATGTATGTCATATTAGCCAAAAGACGTCCATTGCTAGACATAGGCCTCCCCTAAAGATCTCCATGACGACCGGTCCTGCGCTGTTCGCATCCAGCGGCTTCCCGTGATTAGATCGTTGGTCCACCTAGTGGTGGTCTGCCCGAGCTACGTCTTCCGGTACTTGGTCACCACTCTAGAATTTTTACGCCCCATCACCTCTTTAGTCTAGCAATTCTCAGGGCTATTTATTAGTAGTTTATGCAACGGTACATAATGAGGGGTATAAAACTCGAGTGTCGGTTTATGGGACGCAGGCGAGCGTAGCGAGCCCTGTTCCATAATAGAAGAAACGAGTCTTTTATACCTAATTTTGTGGAGTTACATACCTACACAACTTTATCTACTCTCATATCGTGAATTCTAAAATAATGTGGTCAAAAACAAACCTTAATGTTTGTCTCTTTTTCCGGTGAGCGAAGTTCCTATAGCTGCTTCAAAAACACTCGAAGGCAAATCGTAAACAATTTTATCACTTATTTCATTACAAAACTAATAAAATTATGTAACTACAACTTTTGTTTGCAAAGTATGCCATTATTGCAATGAAACCTCCTTGCAGCCAAAGAGGAAATAAATCACTCCGCTTGCAGCCACAGACTACAAACGCATCAAGCTGTCAATGGCGCGATGAAAAATTCAAAATACACTCCCACAGATAAAAATGCTGCTAAGAGTGTTTCTAAGCACAGGTTGACATTATGAAGATGTTAACCTACAATTTTTGAACGCATTATTGAGGATTAACGATATGAGAGTAGATAATTTTTTTTACCTGTCCAATATTATTTAAAATAAGATTTATGTAGCCCATCAATTGTATCTTTATGCACAGTCAGGTCTCTTGAAACTCATAAGCTACGAGTCTAACCTACTTTCATGTGCAAGAATTCCTTTAAACTCCGTGTGTACCACTGTGTAAACTTGTATAAGTGGTTGCACAAAAACCTGTCTTTGTGGGACCTTCTTTTGCAAATGCTAATGTAATTTTGCAGGACTTGTAGTTTTAATGTTTATTTAGCAAATTGTGGGATTGTTGAGTTTAAAAAATAGTGTAAAAGGCTTCTTTTTTAATTTTGTTTTAAGATGAGACACACCATCTTATTACTCAGGGTAAGCAACGCACTTTGCTGTCTTGTAGGTTTCAATTATGCTACTAATAAGACAGTGGGCGGTATGGGTGGTGGTGACCACCTATCAGGTGGTCCACAAGCTCGTTTGCTCATTTGAACATAAAAAAGAAGATGATGGACAGAACATATTTATCAGTAATAGGAATTTAAAACAGATAACCATATGATATGGTAATACATAGTTACAAAATATTTGAATATAATACATACAAGTATAACATACATAAATACATATAAGAATAATATATACAAATACAAGTCTCATATTTTTTAATTTGCAAAGTTTTCATCCCACCCACAACCTTGAAGCACAAAGTTGCATTTTAACCAACTTTTTCATAAAACGTAACACCGAAGTAGGTATAATAAGTAGGTAATACAAACACAAGCAAACCAATTTGAAACTTAAAAGACGGTAGTTAAGGCATAAGTTTTCCTAAAAGCAATAAAATCTAAAAGTGCCGATAGAAATTTAAAAAGTCCCCGACAGTCGATAACAGCATTCGACATGATCAATGTCGGTCGGTCGCCGCGCGCGCTGGTCGGATGCCATCGGTAACAATTTGTGCCCGCAGTCGCCGGGAGATTTATCCCCCACCCCCCACCCGCCGCCGTCGAATGAAAACCTTCTCTCGCTGATGTTTTCGGTTCGACTACGCCGTTTTGGGGATTTGGTTTCCTCTGACACAATTTCTCTATGCCACACGAAAATAAGATACTCGTACTTAAAATATCGGGTGAAATTAAAAACATTCGCCTAATTTTGAGATTGAGTTCAGACCACGAAACTGAACAATTACGCCCAAGGAACATAGGATGCTAAGACGTAAAAAAAAATTGATCAAAATGTATGGTCAGCTGATTGACTTTACTATGAAATGGTAATTTTTTTTCGTCCGATGACCTATTTTCCTAAGTGAAAATTTATCAGTTTCGCGGTCTGAACTCAATCTAAAAATTAAGGGCGTCTATTGCACTACGTCGTTTCACGAACAAGTTGACTTTTCTTTTGTCGTGGCAACAGCAAATCCAATAAAGTAAACTATAAGCTAATGCTTCCTATTTAATTAGAAGAAAATAGAAAATGTATTGAACTAATAATTCTAGGCATAGAAGTGGTTCTGTGTTACGACTTACTAACAGAAACACGAAGTATTATGTTTGTCAAAATTGTAGTAATTATAAGGATAATGTATATTTTCTCTTCTCCATTCCTACCCGTTGGAAAAAAAGAACACTGATCATGACTGGCTGTATGTACATAGTACGTATTGTATTATGTGTATGGATTATTTGAAGATGTTTCCTGTAAATCTTTTTTTTCAAAGGCATTTCTATGAGTGGCATAGTGGAATGTCTCACAGCGGAATGTCCGGCTTTAGGACGCGTAGAGTGAAACGATCGCAACGATCGGTGACTTTCGTGGAATACAAGTGGCCGTTTTACGTCGTGACGTCACCGGCTCACGGCGGCGGAACGACGAAGAAATGCCATCAAACGTTGATGTTTCGGAGTAAAACGTTGCGATGGGCTCGAGAAAGCTGCGTGATTTTTACTATCTATTTGATACTAGATTCTTTTCTGAGGAAATTTCTGCATGGGATTCTGTTAGAAATGAAAATGTGAAATTGCAAATTCATTCATTCATTTATTTATTTGTATTCATGTACATGTTAAAGATCTTAAAAATTAAATTACAGTTTAGAACCCTTTCTGGGCATCGCAAATTATTTGGAGGCATGCAGCCAATAATATAATCTTCGTTTCTTTAAGTTAACCTTATTTTTTTGTGAATGTTCTACTACTTTACATTAATGACGGTCTCAGCTCCGTCTAGATTCTGTTCTAGTCTACCTACAAACAACAGCTTCTCTTATGCGGCAACTCCATGTGTATAAAACATTTGAAAATTGTTATCGAAGCGCGCGGAGACCTATAAAAGAAACCTATTCCATTATTCTAGAACATGTTTTGTTGATTGGAGCTGGATCTGCAAGCATAACTTACCCTATCAAGATTTACTTTACACAAAATCCATGTTATATCAGGTCCTTGTGGTAGCTAGAGACCACACCCTTCCATTTGCTAAGACATTGACGTACTTCCCACGACGTCTTCTTGACTGGCCCATTGGTGTGGTTGGTAGAGCCCGTCTTCTACGCCGTGGGTCGCGGGTTCGATTCCCGCCCAGGGCAAACATTTGTCTGATGAACACAAGCATTTTGTTCTCTGTCTGGGTGTTATTTAACTATTTATTATTATTTATTTTATTCCCACGCTTCTTTTACCTTCAACCTATACTATCATATCTATACTATTAAACAAGCAATATTTGTTTATATATATTTTGTAGTGGGTTTCTCGAAAACGGCTCTAACGATTTCGATGAAATTTAGTATACAGGGGTTTGCGGGGGCAAAAAATCAATCTAGCTAGGTCTCGTGTGTGGGAAAATTAGTTTTCACCGTCTTTTTTAATATTTCTTAGCGCGTTTTAGTGCGTTCAAGAAACTTACAGCGCCATCTGTAGTTGAGTAGCATAGCTTGCTCACCCGATGATATTTTAATCATACACAGCATAGCTCGGTCGCCCAGGTACTCTATACAATTAAACGAGCAATATTTGTTTAAATATATTTTGTAGTCGGTTTCTCGAAAACGGCTTTAACGATTTCGTTGAAATTTACCACACAGGGGTTTTCGGGGGTAAAAATCGATTCAGCTAGGTCGAATGTCTTGGAAAATTCGTTTTCCCCATGTTTAAAAAGCATTTTGAAATGTCGCGTTTGAGACAGAAACCTAAAGCGCCATCTGTTGGCGGGTAGCATAGTTTTGTCACTCAATGAATTTTTTTTTTGTTGATGCTGCTATTATAGAGCGAAGCTTTGTCGCCCAGGTACTACATTACTTAGGTATCGGTTAGAAGTTTCTTATGACGTTGCTATAAATATTTATTATCTATCTACAAAACAGAATTATCGCAGTTGACGTTCCGGAATCCAGTCTCCAATGTGTACTCTGAAGCCAATTTTCTACAGTCAACAACACCTCCTCTATAATATTCATTAACGTGCACCTCTCCAGGTCGCGTGGCCGATACAGAACCAATTTGCGAGGAGCTTACTTTGAATTGATTTTGTATCGGTAATGCAGTTTATTCTGTAGGGTGAATTTGAAAACATTCAACAAATTTTGAGATTGAGTTCGGACCACGAAACTGAACAACTTTCTCCAAGGAACATAGCTCGTTAGACGTAAAAAAAATTCGATCTCCCATACAAAATATATGGTCAGCTGACTGACTTTACTATAAAAGGGGTAAAACTTTTTTTCGTCTGATGACCTATGTTTCCTAGGCGAAAATTGTTCAGTTTTGCGGTCTGAACTCAATCTCAAAATTTATCGAATGTTTTCAATTTTACCCTCCTGTAGATAGAAGCGCTCGTAGTTGGTCTTTCTTTCCGAAAATTCTTCCACACTTTACTTGTTGTGGAGGTACTCCTTGTTGACTACACAACCCCAGAATAAGTGGTCCCTTTACAATAAAAGGTTTTTTTTTTCAAATGCCGCCTTTTCTTTACAAAGCGAGAAAAAGTCATAAAAGCTTCATTTTAATAAAAACTTAAAAAGAAACACCTCTCTTAAATAGCTTTTATTTTTAAACAGGCCTATGATAGAACTTGAAAGTGAAAAAACAAAGCGAATAAAAATAATATAAAGCGTAGTCGGGTGCTTTATGGGGTGTGTACAGCGATAAAAATTTAATTTACGCCGTCAACAAGTCGGTCGCGGGCACAGACCAAAGATTGTATAGACGTAGTCATAAACATAGTTTTTATTAAATAAAACGATTATTTCAAGCATTTAAACTAAAAAAAAATTGCTTTATAAGGACCCTAAACTAACGAGCGCGAATGAAGAAGTGGAGGGCTGTGGTCTCTACCTGCCTGCCTTTATAGTTTTTAGTATTTGTTGTTTTAGCGGCAACAGGAATACATAATATGTGAAAATTTCAAATTTCTACCTATGTCTACAGACAGACATTGGAGGCATATTATATAATAAGGTCTCGTTTTTCACGCCTAATCGCAATAGCCATATCATACGTAATTCTTTGATTGTTTTTAAGTATTTTTGTGTAAAAACTGTAATTTATTATTCTTAATGTATCAATCAAAGATGAAATTAAGAAAATTATATGTTCGAGTTTTGATTGAATTGCATAGTACTTACCTACTTACTTTAATCTATTATCGAAAATTCGTTGGTAAGATTTTGTGTTATTTTGGAACTGCACGCTAACGAAGATTTTCAAATATTGATTATCTTTATTATAATTATAACTTGTAATAACACCCTAATTTTTTCATCACCCCGGATATTTTAAGGGGTGGTTCTGCCCAAGAAACTGAACAACTTTTTTAAAGGAACGTAGGTCGAAATAAGAAAAAAATTCAACAGCACATTTTGTGTGGAAGATGATTTTTTTTTTCATATTTTACCTATGTTCCTTGAGAAAAGTTTTTCAGTTGCATGAGCAGAACCACCTCTTAAAATACACGGAGTGATAAAAAAATAACTCTCAAAATTTTTATTCCTTCCTTGAATCAACAGAGAACGTTTTATTTAGGTACGTAGAATTTTACCTTAGACAAAAATACACTGAAGAACCTGCTATAAAAAATGAAATCACACAATGCATCCCTCGGGACCTAAAGCGAAAATATCAGGAGTGTACAAAGTGCCGTTTCACTTTTAATGACACTTTAAAAAATTAAAAACACTGCGACGCGACCCGGGAGGCCCACGGGACGCGTTAGCATTTTGCAGGACCTTGAAACAATTTTATTGTTGACTGTTTCGCAGCAATCTTTGTCTTAGTTTAGTTTTTGTAAAAAAAAATTGTGTACAAAAATTGGACAGAAATTTATGTATACAGGGTGTAACAAAAAGGAATGTGAATCTGCCCATGAAACTGAACAACTTTTCCTAAAGAACAAAGGTCGAAATACACTCCCAGACACATCTATTGGCCGACTTAGTATTCTGAGTTTGTAATGGACCCTAAAATAAAATAATGCAGACATTTTTATGCAATAATGATGCAATATTGAAGCTGTCTCATTTGCCAACACTTTGGCTTGCATTAAAACTTGATCAACCGAACATTTATTTTAGCTAGGGTTTTTCAAAAAATAAAATGCAATTCATACCTATGCAAGGTAGGCCGACATATTATGTGTCTGGGAGTGTATGAAAATTTGACCTTCCATATAGAAACTGAATCAGCTGATAGCGCATTTTGTAAGGGAAGTCAAACATTTTATTTTCGTATTTCGATCTATGTTAATTGGGGAAAGTTGTTCAGTTTCATGGGCAGAATCACATCCTTCATTACACCCTTTCTGTTATACCCTGTATTAATCGTAATAGGATATCACCTACACTTGGGCCAATCGGGAAAGTGGACTGAACGGGAATGTGGACCGATCGGACCGAGGAGGCGTTATTCTACATAGAGGGTGACTTTTAATTAGTTCTTGATAGCAAAAGATATGCATGTACTCATGATACTGAACAACTTTTCCCAAGGAACATAGGTCGAAATACGAATAACCAAATTTGACCTCCCATACAAAATGCGCTATCAGCTGATGCAATTTCTATGGGAGGTCAAAACTTGATGTTCGTATTTCGACCCATGTTCCTTGGGGAAAGTTGTTCAGTATCATGAGTACATTCATACCCTTTTGTATCAAGAACTGCTTAAAAGTCACCCTATACATACGCACAAAGCGCTTCGCTACATCTTTTATAATGGAGTAAATCTATTCAAGTTGCGAGTGAATAGGCTTCTTCGTTCCACCGAGGACCTCATCTTTGTCCTCAGGACTAGATCGAGGTAAAAGTAAGTAAGCCAATTAATTGTTTAAAAAAGAATCGTACTAGTGATGAATAATTTTACAAATAGCCAAGGCTACTAGATCCCTATATAACGAACGCAAAATTTAATATTATTTAAATTTATGTATTGTAGTTTATTTCAATTTGAATGAGTTCTTATTATATTTCTAATACTAAGTTTACTCACGATTTTATGGACTAATTTAATATTACTCGTATCTCTGAAATAAATTATTTGAATTTTGAAATAAAAACTTAATTAAGAACTAAGAGCGCAGCGGACAAAAAAAGCGTTTTCAAGTTAAATATTTCGCAAACGGATCACTAAAGCGAAAAATGATATTTGCAAACTCATATAATTTTTAAAAGATTATCTTATATCTAGCCTTCATTGCTTTCTCTGGTTACCAAAAATTTACTAATTTCCACTTTTGTTGGCGTGGTTTGAGAATCGGTATAATTCTCGAATGTCCCACTTCTGAACTATTGGCTAGTTCGAGAAGTGAAACCCATATCACCTTCCTTAAATATATTTATTATTTACAGAGACACAGTATAACATTAAAGCACAATCTTACACGCTAAGAGCTATCGACAGACTGACTTGCCTTTCACTTTACAATCATTATCTCTCCCTACCATCGACATGTAGCCAACTTCAAATGTAGCTAACTTCGCATCGTGCTCGCGGACCTCCGATTGGCTGGACTCGGACGCTGCGTTACTAGCCAATGAGAAAGAGGAATGTAGTATTGTCCACGAAAACAACTTAAGTAACCACACTATTGACTGCCAACACATCCAAGCACTTAACTAGTATTATAAACAACTATATCCAACTACAAATATTTACCATAAGTTTAGAAAAAGCCAACATAACGGACACCCCACACGATGGCGTGAACAAGAAAAAAAAATCACCCCCACTTTACTTGTAAGGGAGGTGCAGTGTACACAAAAAAAAATTTTTTGGCGGCACTTTGTCGGCGTGGTGGAAATAAATATTCATACTAAATTACACTTTTCTAGTACTAAGGTTCTCTGAGCTAAACCGCGGACAGACAGACAGACGGACATGACGAAACTATAATGCCTATGTTCAAGAAAAAACTAAAAATTATTGTATTCCAGAAACAAGTAAATACTTGATGCCCCAAGGTCCTACCAACTATTTTAGACTAAGCTCTGTTTAGACTTTAAGCTTTCTTTTTGTAAGTGACATATCACTGATGTACAACATTATAAGACTTGGAGGAACTACTGTCAATGTATGAGTCAAGTTATTGAATTTTTCTATCGTGTACTAATGGTGTACTAACAAAAATACTTATTATTTATTGTGCGCGGTGCACCATGTGCTCAGCATACACTGAGCTTACACCATCGCCGCACACATGTTTACTGTACGGTCAACAGCACAACAGAAGAAACATTGCAACTCTAATTACTATCCCATACTACTGAAGTTTTACTACTGAAGTGCTGTTGGGTGTTGTACTTATTTTTTATTAATAATTACTTTTTTGTTTATATTGAATATTGTAACTATGTGGTTTAAAATGGTTGAAATAAGGGTTGACTACGGAACCCAAAAACATGATGCAAAATGAAAAATTATAATTTTCTTGTTAACTGTACATTTTTTGGAAATCTGTGAGTAAAAAATTAAGGATAGTTGACTAAGGCCATATATGTATTGCATAGCTGTAACGGTTAAGGTACTTCCTCTTACTGCCCCGCTGGAAGTTACCACCTGTACCCCGTGAACTGATCCAAACTTTCAATATAGTCACGTCGAACTTAATGCATACAGTCGAACGCACATCAGCGGTGTAACAGTGGTAACACTTTGACCTTAAGAAGATCTCAAGCGTAGCGCTGGTTTAACTTTGTTTGTTTCCTCTGACTTGCTTCCGTGCGTACCATTCTATTTTCGATCACTGACGAGCAAAAGTTGCACAGCGAGTTTGACCTGCACATGACTGTACATATAGGTAAAAAAACCGGCCAAGTGCGAGTCGGACTCGCGCACTGAGGGTTCCGTACCACCACATAATCATAATTGTATTAGTTGAAATTTCAGTAAGTTAATGTGCTACATTTTTTGAGTCCGACACGCGCTTGACCAAATTTTATTATTTTTTGTTATTTTATAGCTTATGCACTATAAACATACCAATTTTCAAGTTTGTAAGTGTTCCCGTTTTTAAATAGAACTAAAACAAAAATCGCTTCAAGGACCATCCAACTTGACCCCTCTCTTATATGAATGTTCTTGAAACGGGAGCTCACCACAATTGGTTACCATTAGTTGTGAGAAAAGTTGTAATATTTAATGAGTTCAGACTTTTCCCATTATTTGTACTGTGAGACCTAGCTTCTTGCCAAATTTCATAATTTTAGGTCACCGGGAAGTACCCTGTAGGTTTTGCATTTTTGAATAAATGTATGGAGATGAGGACATAAAATGCCATATCTTTTGATTGCGTCGTTGTAAAAAATTTAAATTTTCAGATCTTGTGTGGTTCATAGATCCTAATATATGGTATTAATTTCAATCTGGTACCTTTACCCGTTCGTTAGATAAAGGGTCTTGACAGACAGACAGACAGACGGACAACAAAGTGATCCTATAAGGGTTCCGTTTTTTTTCTTTTGAGGTACGGAACCCTAAAAATTACCATAAAATAAACTCAACGCTTTTTCGCAAATAGCAATACCTTGAAGGCAAAGAGAAAAAAAAATTATCTGGGGCTGGAGCGATTTGCTGGCTGTCACCTCGCCGCCATTCTGAGAGGTAATCCGCGGAGTGGGTGTGCCGGTCGCAATTAGTTTAACTGATGAAACGCTCCTGTCTTTTTAATTTAGCAGGCTTTTAATTCATTAAGTGTCTGGAGTGGGTTGCTTTCATTATAGCAATAGATCATTTGTTGTGGCTGTTTTTTTGTGGCTATATAATTATTTTGGGTTTATTTATTCTTTATCAAGCTGCAACATAGTTGTCATGAAACTGCATAACCGTTCGAAAAATAAAAAAAATAACACTTCCCCATGCGTTGAGTCAAAGATGGGTCTGAAAGAGGTGTTGTCTCTTGTCCGGCCTTGAGAGGGTACAGCACTACTTGAAGTCCTGTCAAATTGGAGGCAAAAAGCGGCCACGCAAGAATCGACCCAACCGGGTGATCAATTGTTTTTTTTAGTTTTTTACCTATGCTCTTTGAGAAACAGGTGTTCTTTGAGAAACGAAATTATAAACAGATTAAATAATTTCTTTCTGGTATAAAAATCAAATCAAATATAGTTTATTTATTGTAGGATATTAAAATCTCACGACGTCAGCTAAACTACATCGCTTCACAAACAAAGTGGCCCAATGGTGGGAAAACAAGAAGCGAAAAAATTTAAAAGAATGCTTGGATTTATATCGATATGTTTGAATGTACAAGGTTGATACATTCATTAAACAAACATGAATTAAAATTTAAAATAATTAAATTATGTAATTAATTATTATAATTAATAATTAAATTATGTAATTTAATTTCAATTGGAATTTTTTATTTAGCCTGTTAGATTAGTAACCTAACCTCGTGGATTTTTCTCTTCTAGATAATCTGATGTTTATAATAACCTCAAATCGTAGTGTATATCCGGATAAATCCAGATTGACGACAACAATCCCCCGAAGTGGGCAATCTTCGCTAGTAGCGAGCGGAACTATTTTAGCGGAGATGTAAAAACGTCATAACTCAGAGAACTCGAGAACTGGGTCGCGGAGAACCAATGCGATAATATACCGATACTACACAACACAGGGTGATTCCTCGCGTTCTCTACAAAGAGAAATGCGTAATAATACGGTAGCACAGTATAAATAAATCGAATCAGACAATGCTCTACAATTAAAATTAAAATAATATTAAGTTTTTTCGCTTTGATACAATATTTAAAATAGAACAATAATAAAAAAAATCTAATCCTCTGGCGCAACGACCCAAAATGAGTCTTGGCCTCCGAAACGAGAATCCGCCACTGGTTCCGGTCTTGTGCGGTGGATTGCCAATCGCTTGCCTGGCGCTCGCGCAGGTCTGAGCTCACTACGTCACAGAACAACTTCAACAATCATCACTTCAACAATATGTGTGTGAGTGGTTGACCAAAAAAGGACCTCAGGGAAAATAATTTGATTTCGAGTAAATCGAGTTTGAAGTTTCGTGTAGAGGCAGTTTTGCTGCCAAAGGCAAACTGCCTGGGCTCACAGAAAAATTCATAACAAAAAAACTACGGTACCTAAAAATATTCTGGTTAGACCAAAACAAAGCTAAAAGACCACAGATAAAAAAAAACTGTTTCCAATCCCTCCAGGTCCTTTTTTGGTCAACCACTCACATATTCATTAGTCAAACAATGAATCATACTAAGTTAGTCACAAGCTAAAAAGTTAAACCCTAGTTGTGATAAAATGCTAGGAGTCCAAAGTAGGCAAAAGTCTGTGCTCATTACTTTATTATTTTATTTCTTTTTTTATTTCAATAAATAAGAGTATTTTTTAAATATTTTCGTATTATTGTTTTATTACCTATATGTATAAGGTGCTACTTAATCAAGTGCGTTTTTTCTAGTATGTTATACGGGCTTAAAAACTGAACACAACTATGGTAAAATATTGAAAGATTTCTTTATGATTTTTGAGATAATCAATAAAACAGTTTCTTAACATAAACATTTAAAATATCATCCTTTATCAATGATTTACTTATACTTCTGCAGTATTCATTAATTCATTAGCCATGGCGCCAAAAAGAAAACTGAACATTAGTGGCTCGAATATTTAGGAAATCCAAGATAACAGATAGCAAACTACAAATTGATAAAAGTACCTACCTCTAATGCGTCGCTTCTGGCGTGGTGATAGATAGCCACGTCCAAATAAGTACTCATATCAACCGCAAATTGTGCATCAAACATCGATTGTAAATAAAACTTTCATGTACAATTGTAACTTTTATGATAAAGTAAAGTAAAATAATTTTATTTCCTCTACAAAAAACATGGGCAAAAAAGTAGGCACAATAAAATGTCTGTAGAAGCTGGTTCCTAAGCTAGGTAGTCCTGTGTTTTAGGCAACCAGGCCTCCACCTCCAGAATGAAACAATTAAAACATATTATAAGCTAGACATCGAGGAGTTTTTACAATAATTTTTAAATTTGTATTAGTTAGTGTTATATAAAACCAAAAAAACGGAAACAAAAATTTAAACTTAAAGAGTGAGCGTGTGTAAGAGAGCGGTTGTAAGTGTGTGTGTGTGTGTGCGTGTGTATGTGTGTGTGCGTGTGTAAGTGTGTGTGCTTGTGTATGGGTGTGTGCGTGAGAATGTGTGAGTGCGTGTGTATGTGTATCAAGAAACTTAACTATGATTAGAGGTACTTCACAGAATTATGAGAGAAAAAAAAAAATAAATAAATCAAATTTAAAATTACTAGGACAGTATCGCAAGAAGTTTTTCTGTGTCCTCATAATTCATACCAAGGAGCCAGTCGGTTACCGACTTTTTACACTGAAACTTACTTTGTGGGTAGATATTCGTGATTTTGTTACACCTATTATATAGAAATGGACCAAGTAAACCGAGGAAGCGTTGGGCATAAGTAGTATTACACGGTAGAGAAGCTGAAACCGTACCATGCCTTCTGTTATTCAATGCAAGCGCAGGATCATATACAATACAAGAATGTTGTTTCAAGATGGTATATAGAACAAAAAGTTGTCGAATTGTCAAAACCTTACACGATTTATACAGTTCCTTCGTAGGAAAGAAGAACGAACGAAAAGTCGATACTTTCAAAATTGCACGCTGAGCCACCTCAAGCTTCTTTAAGGAAGTTTTGGCAGCACCACCCCAAACAGAAAGGCAATAAATAAAAATGGATTGACAAACAGCATAATACACCATATTTAAAACTTTGGGTTCAGCGATATGTCGAAGACATTTAAATACATAAATTAACTTTCGTGTACGAGACGATAATAAAGTTATATGTGTTTTAAAGTTGAGATTTTGATCCAGGTTTATTCCAAGGTATTTAAAAGAAGCCACATTTTGCATACTAGGACAGGAACAGGAAGAGACAGAAGTAGAGGAGCAGTAATGAGCAGTGAGGGTGAAATTTTCAACCGGGAAAGAAGAGTTACGGATGCCGAACATCATGTATTTAGTTTTATCAGGATTGATAGTAAGAAGGTTGGTATTGAGCCAAAATAATATTGCATCGAGTCCACTTTGAGCTAGGTTAAAAGTTTCACGCCATGTGTTTCCTTGACACAAGAGAACTGTATCATCAGCAAAAGAAATTATTTTGCTATTAGGTAAATGAGTTAGACAAAGGTCATTTATAAAAACCAAAAACAACGTGGGACCAAGGATACTTCCTTGCGGGACTCCGATATTTATAGGAAGTTCATCGCTTGTGAAATTATCAATCCTAACTCGTTGGTAGCGATTAAAAAGGTAGCTTTCAAATAGTTTAAGTTCGTTGCCTCTAATTCCTAATCTTTCTAGTTTTCGAAGAAGTAGGGGGATCGAGACCGTGTCAAATGCCTTAGCAAGGTCAAAAAAAATTGCTACACATTTTTTATTCCTATCAAGGTTTTCAACTACAAAGTCTACGAGATCATGGACTGCAAGACCAGTCGATTTTTTCGCACGAAAACCGTATTGATTAGGAGCTAAAAGATTATTATGTTCAAGGAATTTGATCAATCGATTATTCATTATACGTTCTAGTATTTTTGATAGGGAGGGAAGAATAGAAATTGGTCGATATATAAAAGTACTTGTTGCGTTTTTGAACATTATTCTTTGTTTGTCTTGTTTTCTTCTTCTTCTTCATGTGCCATCTCCATCCCGGAGGTCGGCGACCATTTGTCTGTATATGTCTCTGTTTCCTGTCATACGAATGATATTTTCTGTGCTCTCCATCTCCAACCAGTCTCTTATATTTTTCGTCCACGAAGTTCTTCGTCTTCCTCGACCTCTTCTACCTTCGATCTTTCCCTCAATCAATAATTTTATAATGATATTTTTCATTTGTTCCCGTCGGGGTAGGCAGAGACCACAGTTCTCCACCTGCTACGATCTTGACATACTTCCCTTGCTTCCTGAAGCTTCATCAATCCTTTCATAAATGCTCGTCGGTTTAGGGTACTTTTAACCTGGCCTTTGTTCAGAACGTCCTGAATTTGGTCCTGGTACGTTCGCCGAGGCCTTCCCCTTCCAACGTTTCCATTCACTCTTGCCTTGTGGATCTCTTTTGTCAATCTTCCTTCATTTATCCTCTCTACATGACCAAACCAACTCAGCATCCCTTTCTCAATTTTAGTCACTACGTCTTCTTTTATGCCACAACGTTCTCTTATCACACTATTTCTAATCCTGTCACTCAATTTCACACCAATCATACTCCTCAACGCTCTCATTTCTACTGCATTAATTCTACTTTCATGCTTCTTCTGCCATACCCAGCTTTCACTGCCGTACATCAGTGTTGGTACCAAAACGCCTCTATGAACAGCCAGACGAGCCTTGTGAGACACCTTCTGACTCTTCATAAAAGCATGCAGAGCACCATTCACCATGTTTCCAGCATTCACTCTTCTTTCGATATCACTTTCACACTTTCCATCTCTCGTAAACTTAGAACCCAGATACACAAACTCCTTCACTTGTTCGACTTGTTCACCACCTATTAATATAGTACACTCTGTCATACACTCTTCTCTTTCAAGTACCATTACTTTCGTCTTGCTTACATTAACTTTCATTCCTTTCCTATCAAAAGCCACATTCATCATTGTTACCATCTCCTGTAACTCGTCAGCAGATGACGCAAGTATAACTTGGTCATCAGCGTAGAGAAGACATTTGATGACATTCTCAGTCCACACATACTCTCTTTCAGATCAGTCAAACAATTATCCATGAATAGGTTAAACAGCCAAGGTGACGCTACACATAAACCATTCGTGTACGCCCCGTTTATTCTGACGCAAGCACTGGAATCATCATAGAGAGATTTCAGTGCTTGAATCAGATGACCGTTCACCCCATACATAGACAATGCCGACCACAATTCATTCCTCACCACTCGGTCATAGGCCTTTTTCAAATCCACGAACGCGCCATAGACTTTTGGTTTTTGGCCAAAAACTTTTCAGCCATGCACCGCAAGGAAAAGACCTGATCTGTACATCCCATTCCCTTTCTGAATCCCGCTTGTACATCCCATATTTTTTCGTCAGTATCTTTCATCACTCTTTCAATCAAAACCTTTGCATACAGTTTGCCGACGACACTGAGAAGACTTATCCCGCGGTAATTTTTGCAGTCCTGTTGTGACCCTTTTCCCTTGTACAGCGGCACAATCACAGCCTTGCACCAGTCACCTGGTACTTGGCCGTTCGTCCAACACAGGTTGAAAAGGCGGTACAGCTGACTAGCCACAATGCCTATAGTAGAATAGAATATAGAATAATTATTTATTGTCCACTGTGTCAAAAAGAACTTAATTAACAATGACACAGATGCAACAGTGTGCCCAATTTGGACGTTGTACATTCAAAAAAACCGGCCAAGTGCGAGTCGGACTCGCGCACTGAGGGTTCCGTACCACCACATAAACATAATTGTATTCGTTGAAATTTCAGTAAGTTAATGTGCTAGATTTTTTGAGTCCGACACGCGCTTGACCAAATTTTATTATTTGTTGTTATTTTATAGCTTATGCACTATAAACATACCAATTTTCAAGTTTGTAAGTGTTCCCGTTTTTAAATAGAACTAAAATTAAAATCGCCTCAGCGACCATCCAACTTGACCCCTCTCTTATATGAATGTTCTTGAAACGGGAGCTCACCACAATTGGTTACTGTTAGTTGTGAGAAAAGTTGTAAAATTTAATGATTTCAGACTTTTCCCATTATTTGTACTGTGAGACCTAGCTTCTTGCCAAATTTCATAATTTTAGGTCAACGGGAAGTACCCTGTAGGTTTTTCATTTTTGAATAAATGTATGGAGATGAGGACATAAAATGCCATATCTTTTGATTGCGTCGTTGTAAAAAATTGAAATTTTCAGATCTTGTGTGGTTCATGGATCCTAATATGTGGTATTAATTTCAACCTGATACCTTTACCCGTTCGTGAGATAAAGGGTCTTGACAGACAGACAGACAGACAGACAGACAGACAGACAGACAGACAGACAGACAGACAGACAGACGGACAACAAAGTGATCCTATAAGGGTTCCGTTTTTTTTTCTTGAGGTACGGAACCCTAAAAATCGAATTTAATTAATATATGTCAATGGTTCTAATAATAAAAATGTCACATGCAAAATTAAATAAAGTTGTCAATACAAAAACAGATAATCATATCAATTAAAAATAACCTACTTCAAGAAAGAGAAGGCAGAAACATTACAGTGTATAGTTAGCAGTACCAAAATATTCATTTAAGTTATAAATAGCCTTATCTAGGAGCCATTTTTTTGATTCCTTCTTAAATATTATTCCGCTCCACATCTTGATACTGTTTGGCAAATTGTTAAATATTTTTACACCTCTTGCAAGAGTGCTTTTTTGCATGATTGCACTTCTGATGCAGTCACTTGTTAAACATAAATCATATTTATATTGTTCACGTACCTACATTTCTTTTAACTTCAGATAAACATGCAATATACTCGTAATCTCTATGCATCTTTACAAAAATACAAATTTCAAGTATATAGATACAAGTTAAAGTCAAAAATTTCTTATTTACAAATATATTTCGCAGAGTATCAGTGTTATGCAGTCTGTATATAATTCTCAAGCACCTTTTTTGCAAGACAAATGTCGACTGGGAGTCAACGGAACTACCCCAGAATATGATTCCATATGTTAAGACGGGATAAACATAACCAAAATAAGCGTTTCTTGCTACATCTTCTGTGGTCACATTTCTTAATATAGGGATTGCATAACAGTAACCAGACATTTTTTTAATTACTTTTTCTACGTGAGGCTTCCAATTTAAATGAGTGTCAATAGTAACACCAAGAAAACTAATATGGCCCACTTCTTCAACTTTTTGATATTGATTTACAACAAGTAGATTTAAAGCTTGTTTTTTATGGTTTCTGAATTGTAATATATTCGTCTTGTTCACATTAAGCTTTAAATTTAATGACTCAAGCCACGTAACAATTGTATTTAAGGTTTTATTCATTTGTGAATTGTACTGTGAGTCATTATTATTCAATTTTGGTATAAATATAGTTGCATCATCAGCAAACATGACGCACAGGTGATTCACT
This sequence comes from Athrips mouffetella, assembly GCA_947532105.1. Lineage (NCBI taxonomy): Eukaryota > Metazoa > Arthropoda > Insecta > Lepidoptera > Gelechiidae > Athrips > Athrips mouffetella. Next base: position 380,676 of record OX383981.1, read on the forward strand.
ACTAATGGTAGCTCATTTATGTATATCAAGAATAATAAGGGTCCCAGAACGCTTCCTTGGGGGACTCCTAGTGTGATAGGCTTTAGGTCTGACGAGACCACCTCTTTGGTTTTTGTCAGATTATTAAAAGATTCGAGAGCAGTAGCTTGTTGTCTATTGTTTAGGTATGATTCTAAGAATTTAAGCGCATCCTTCCTCACCCAGCCTTCAACATTTCGACCGACACTCTATCATACCCACCTGCTTTACCTGATTTCATACTTTTAATTGCTTTCATGATCTCATCCATACTTATCTCACTTACATTACTCTCATATTCATTCTCATGCATTTCCACAGTAGCTGTTGATGTTTCAAAAGTACATGGTTCCTTTAACAAGTCTTATATAGTCCTTGAGAAATAAACACCATGTATACACAATATAGCGGCGAACTAGAAAGAAAAGGGGAAGTAGGAAAACAAGCGAACAAGTAGGTTCGGGAGAGGCGAACACAAAACAATCAAAAGAATTAGAGACTGTTTACTCAACTGTTAACGTCCGACCAAAGATGGCGATCGCTCTATCTATACATACATCTTTTTGCCAGTACGAAGTAAGAACGTTTATTTGTACAGGAGTTCAACTTAATCTTGTAAAAACTATTGTCTACAACCATACCGTAAAACTACAAAAAAGCGATCAAAAACCGTAGATTATTAGTTATTTATGCAACTGTTGCGTAATGAGAGTAATTTTAAAACGAGATCTGGTTTTTGATACGAGGCGCAGCCGAGTATCAAAATAGTATAGATCGAGTGTTAAAATGACTAATTACGTATAGTTGCATACAAAACTTTATCTACGACCGACGAAATATTTTTTTTTTTAAAGAGTAGTGATCAATTTATTGAACTAAGAGGACAGTTAGTACAGTTAATTAAAGTTATTCCCGAAGTTATTCCAGATCCAGAGCTTGTGGATGGCGTTGCTTTAACATTAATTTCATGTATATGGTTACTGACAGCCTCTTGTAGAATCATGTTCTCCTGGTAAATACTTTCCATTTTGTTCAAATCACTTCTTTTGTTGCCAATGTCACTTTATATAGAAGCGAGCCAACTGTCAGCTTCTTGTCGATTTATGTACTCCTAGTCACGCCTGGTACTCTCCGTTTTCTTTTAAATATAGGTGGGCAGTCGTCACCCCAGTAAAAAGTATTTTTACAAAATTACTTTAAAATAGGCTGTATGTAGTACTGTGGTAGTATTGCCTTAGCCTATGCAGATTGAAAATTATGTATTATTTAACAGTTGCGGAATGAAAATCCATACTCCATTTCCGTACTGCTCGTAGTATGGAACAGTGTGGAAATGAAAATGATAGCGGACAATGACCTCAATTTCGAATCCGTCATTGGTTTCGAATTCGGAATATTCCGGTACGGGAGTAGATAAAATAATATAACCTACATTATTTTTGTCGGTTATTTACTGTACTGGATTACATTATAATTGTTCCAACTGTGTTAAAATTTAGTATTAAAGTATTTGAGAGATTATTTTATGAAACTCGTCTTTGCATGAGTTAACTCGTAAACAAACTCAAATAAAAAACAATTAGCTTTGATGACAAAGCTCTATTATTATATATTCCAACGGTGGTCTGTCAACAACTGGTTGGTGACGCGTTAGTAACTAGTTACTTGAGATTTGACGAAAAAGGTCTAAAGGCCCATTCTACAACTCATAAGAATTGGTGTTCGAATTGATAGACGCCACTTGGCCTGTTGTTTGCTGCATATTTCAAGCTCTAACATGCATTTTTGGAGTAAAAAAACCGGCCAAGTGCGAGTCGGACTCGTGCCCTAAGGCACAGTAAAGAGATGGGCTTAAGGCACAGTAAATAGATGGGCTTATCAGCAGTATGGAAGCTTTATACAAACGTCCAAAATGGCGCACTCACACAGACGCACGTTTCTACAGGCCGCTAAGCAAAGTGGGCTTATCAGCAGTATGGAAGCTTCATACAAACGTCCAAAATGACGCACTCACACAGACGCACGTTTCTACAGGCCGCTAAGCAAAGTGGGCTTATCAGCAGTATGGAAGCTTCATACAAACGTCCAAAATGGCGCACTCACACAGACGCACGTTTCTACAGGCCGCTAAGCAAAGTTCGCCCTGAATTCTCTCGCGGTTGTCGCGTGACGGGAAGCGGTGGGTTAGTTTGCTGTCGGTTGTTTTATGTCATATTTTGCGGCATATGGATATATAAATTTTTATTTCTGCCCTGCCCTTGTGTGATACGAGTAAATGACGTTAATTGACGTTTTGCGATTAAAGGTGACTTAGAGACTTACCCTTTCCGGGTGTGATAAAAGGCGACTAAGTGTCTTAATCATCCACTAAGTATTTTAATTTGCCCTAGTGTCTTAAAAGGCGACTATGTGCCTTAATCTGCCATTATGTCATAAAAGGCGACTAAATGTCCTAATCTTTGTTTGAAATTGAATTTGTTTAAAATTTGTTTTCGTTTTTCATTTATTATTTAATGTATGTATTTATTGTTTGGTTATGCAATGTATGGGTGTTTATTGCTCGAAAAATAAAATTTTGATTTGATGTTTTATTTGTTACCAAAGATTTCGGACCTTTCCTTTATTTTTCTGTGTTTGTTACAACCCTGACGCTGCAATGATGCAAGATTCGATTTTAAAAAAATAGGCAGAGTTTCCATACTGCTGATAAGCCCATCTCTTTACTGTGCCTAAGGGCTCCGCACCTATCTACCATATGATATACTAAAAGCTTTTGCTCTTTGACTTTAAAAACTCCGAGACCATCCAACTTGACCCCTCTTTTATAGAAAAGTTCTTGAAACGGGAGTTTACCTTAATTAATTACTATCAGTTGTGAGAAAAATTGTAATATTTAATGATTTTAGACTTATTACTTTATTTGTTTCTTCCTAAATTTCATAATTTTAGGTCAACGGGAAGTACCCTCTAGGTTTTGCTTTAGTGGATACATGTATAGAGATGAGGACATAAAAAGCCATATCTTTTGATTGCGTCGTTGTAAAATATTTAAACTTTCAGATCTTGTGTGGTTATTACTGATTTGCGCTGGTTGGCTGCGAAATTAGAAGACGGCTCCTCAGGTTATTAAAATATAATTAAAAACAGTAAAACACACAGTATTTACAAGCCAACCAAGTAGAGACTGACAAAACTTATCAATGTCGTAATTTGGAATTTGCTTACGTCTAAGTTTAAATATACATATTTACAGAAGCCTGCCAGCATCAGGCTAGCAGGCAACCTCCGTCGATTCATAAACCACGAACTTTAATATTCGTTATCAATTTCAACCTGATACCTTTAGCCGTTCGTGAAAAAAAAGAGTCTTGACAGACAGACAGACGGACAACAAAGTGATCCTATAAGGGTTAAGTTTTTTTATTTTGAAGTACGAAACCCTAAAAAGTATCTTGCAGTCTTATTATCTTAGAAAACCGGCTAGAAATCGACCTATCGGGAGTAAGGATAAATACTGATCTTTGAAACTGTGCATTTAGACTGAAATTGAAAAACTGTCCATAAGAAACATAGTTCGAAATATGTAAAAATTTTGTTTTTTCCCATACAAAATGCGCAATCAGCTGGTGCAGTTTCTATGGGAAGTTAAATGTTTTTTCTCGTATTTCGACCAAATTTTGACCTACGTTCCTCAAGGAAAGTTGTTTAGTTTCATGGTCTGAATGCACAGTTTCAAGGATCACAATGTTTACCCAGTAAGAAAAGAGATTACTCTAAGCAATAAGGCCGCCTTTGCGCGTAATTGGATATACATTGTTCTTACGCAATTATTGTAAAGTACCTGATCGACTGAGCTTCGCTCTATAATAGCCGCCTCAACATTGAAATATCATCGGGTGAGCAAGCTATGCTACCTGCCAATAGATGGATATGTAGGTTTCTGTCTAAAACGCGGTATTTCAACCCCGACTCCCTCCGTATGGTAAATAAATTTCATTGAAATCGTTACATCCGTTTTCGAGAAACCGATTGTAAATATATTTACAAATATTGCTCGTTTAATAGTTAAGGATTTGTGTGCAATAAAGAGTTTCTATCTATGTATGCATATACTTTTGAGTCGACCAAAAGTATTTCCATAACAATAAATGGAGTTTTATACTAAAGGCTATTTTAAAGACATGTAGTAAAACAAAAATAAAATAAAGCCTTCTCTTTTATAAGGCTGGCCATTGTTCTAAGGAAACTTGAAACAAAGGAAGGCATCTCAAAGAATATTGTTTTACTAAAAACCTTATTTCAGGTAGTTTTTCCTAAAGAGAGTTAATTGCAAAGGTGTAGTATGATTACTGAAGGGCCTTGTAAACGCCTTTACTTGAGACGATATAACATACGATTTAAGTGCCAGCGTCAGTAAAAAACTCTCATTTTTGAGCTAACTCAGCTGTAGAGCTACTCGTATGTAAATTTTTATAGAAGCTTGAAACTGTTAAGGAAAGCGTTGCATAAATAAGAAGTCTTAATATCTAAGTCAGATAATAAATAAAAAATACCTACTCGATTGAAATTTTTACCTTTTGTGTATCTGTAGTAAAGACAGTTATGCATAATTGACGACAGAGTGCGCAGCTGATGAAGATTTCAAGCGATCTTGTGTTTGAACCCCGTTTGTGTTGTCTCAAAAAGTTACGAATATTTTATCTTCGTAAAGTGTACGGGAGGAACACTGTACTAATTATCTCACTATACCTACACTGGTGATTTTTTTAATATTTAACCTCCAATTACTGTTAGTATACTAAGAATTTAAGCATATTCTAGCACACGACATAGGCCAAAATGTCCTCAAAAATGGTTAGGCAATTGCTAAATTCCAAAAAAAAAAACAATACTAAATTAGGTTCTTCACATCAAAGAAGACGAAAAAGAAAGAGCCACTTCCAAATAGAAGAGTCCGTATCAACAGAGCTGTTAAAAACTTGCACGCACAGTTTATTCGTTTGTTTATCCCGGGATTACGTATTGTGAGCGGGTTCGGGGACGAGACGGGAAGGGTTCCGGGACGAGACGGGAAGGGTTCGCGGGACAGAAGGTTGACAGCAGCCGTAAACTTTAAACGAGATACACACTCGAGCGGAAAAAGTTCATTTACTATTCACGAAGAGTTCGTCTCCGCGACGTAACTTCGCCTCGGAAATTATGCACTTTTTTACTCCCCGACCTAAATAGAATGGAGACTGAAAAAGAATAACTTTAAATTTAAGTTAAATTTTAGTCTGAATAGGAGTTTTTGATTGCTTTACGTATATCGGGTGTTAAGATAAACAATTATATCCTTGAAACTGAAACTGAACAACTTTCGCAAAGGAAAATAAGTCGAAATATAAAAAAAAACACCTTTTTTTCACAAGTGGGCAAATGAGCAGGTGGGCCACCTGTTGGTAAGTGGTCACCACTGCCCAAGACACCTAATTAAAACCTTGAGAACTAAGATGGTATGTCTCACATGCCGGTAATTTCACTGGCTCCCTTACCATACAAACCGAAACACAACAATGCAAACACTGTGGCTTTACGACAGTAAAAGGGAAGGGGGTGGGTGCTGGGGGTGTTACTTCCCCAGACGGACTTTGCACAGAAGCCCTACCGCCATGAAATCTTCGGGAAATCTATGCGCAATCAGCTGGTGCTATTCCTATGGGAAGTCAATTCCTCAGGGAAAGTTGTCCATTTTCAAAGTCTGAATACTATGACTCGTGATTCCTGAAGACTCGTGATTCCCTGAGAGAACTGTTTAAGGAGATCAATTATGACAGTGTCATGCCAATATATTTATGAAAACATTATGTACGCTTAAAAGAACATTCATCAATTACCTAAAAATTGTGACAGGCATAATTTTAATACTAGAAATAAGTACAAAATTGATTAACCATATACTTGATTAACTAAAGTCAATACCTACATCTTTCGTTGGTCTGTGTGTACGATACTACAACAAAATATCTGACAATATAGTGCAATTACCTGAGAGAAAGTTTAAGGAATGTGTAAAGCAAACGTTACGTAAAAAAGCTTACTGTAGATTAGATGACTATATCAATGACAACGAGGTATGGTGCTCTGATATTCCAGCGAAATACAAGAAACACATTGTAAAAAGCCGACTCTTAAAGTAGGCCGTGCTGCAGTGGTTTCTTGCCGTTTCTTTTACGCTGCCATAGCACGATCCGAAACGGCGTAGACTCTCTCTATTTGCATTGTATTCTGCATGACATTCAATAAGTATTCGAAAGTAGATCGAAATAAAAAAACAGTTTGACCTCCCATAGAAACTGAATCAGCTGATAGCGCATTTGGTACGGAAGGTCAATATTTATTTTTTCATATTTCGACCTATGTTCCTTAAGGAAATTTGTTCAGTTTCATGGGAAGAACCATACCCTTTCTGTTAGACCTTGTAATACGAGTATGTTTAGAATTCTAACTCTAATTTCACACGTCTGACTACACTTTTTGCGCCAACCGCGGTTAAAAATTGAATGGTACTATTTTGAACCAGTATTACACGCTCATCATAACATCCCATGAAACGAATACTTAACTATAAAAATAAAATAATAAAATAAAATTCTTTTATTTCAGGCAATAGGACCCATATTTTTCCATTCAAGCTTAAATTAAAATAAAATTTTAAAATTTATATAAAATAAATATAAAGTTCAATAAGTTCAAAAATTCATTATAAAAAATCTATTTAAATAAATATACCTAAACCTAAATATTTAAAAAAATCTATTTCATCTATTTTATGCGATATTGTGTGTGTTCAAATAGAAAAACATTAACTACTTCTTTGAGAAGGTTTATCATGGAAGTATTTCACTACGTTTATTCCGTAATGTATGTTTTATACAAAACCCTGAACCGATATCAATATTGAACTGAGTACGAACTATTTCTGGAACGGCCGCTTTCAGTTCCATTTGTGCTTAAAGGATTTACTAGACTCAAGCTGTATGGCGCTTTTGTTTGCGGGCTATTTAGCTTTTAACGTTTATTTTAGTTCATGTTGCAAAGTTTTGTCATTTTATTGATAACATTTATTATAAGTTCGTTTTAATGTGTTTGAAGTTTTGATTAATTTACAAAGTTATAAGGTTTTTGGTGCTTCGTTTAGTGTTATCTTAGTACCACAAGCCATTTTTACTTTATTATCATAAAAGGCGGCTAAAGTATCTTGTAAGAATAGGCGACAGCGTTTCTCTGTTAAACAGAGTACGACACTACGGCACCAGTCAAGTTTATTTAACTGAAATGACTTTTGAACATACTGTAAGCTAGAATACTGTGTTAAAATCGTATACGATATTCCAATGCAGCAACGCAAAGCTAAAATCAGATTTACACTCGACTGGTTTTCAGATAAACCAAAAGATAGCGAGCGGCCATCCGACCTATCCGACCCAGATACTCTCAACGCAACTACTGCCAAAACAACTAGGAACAAAGCGACCTCGGGCGGCACAAAAGAAACAATACCGGCTTTTGTTCTGTAAACAATCCAATTAGTGTAGCGAAAAGACGTTCTACAGAGGGGAACAAGCAACGGGGCACGACAATTAAAGAACGGTCTTTGATGGAATGAAATCGGCTACTGCGATCAAAAGGCCTAGAACCTTTAAGATCTTACCCCAAATTTTTATACCGATCTGCTTTTGGTGTGATGTGAAATGTGATTTCTTTAATGCTACTTGCGCTTTGCAAGCGAGGTGACTATGGTACTTCCTTCTACATTTTTCCAGCAAAAGCTAGAATTCTAGAGGGAGCTCCCTGTCCTGTAGTGGACGTTTCATGGGATGTTATGATGATGATAATGATGATGACTTGCGGTAAGATTTTTCTCAGTTACCCGGCTTTCATTTTAATCGCATTGCAATAAAAAAACAGGTAGAACAGAATTTTCCGGTGGCATCTTAATAAGGTATTTGATGAAATGAAAACGGGCAGTTGAGATCAAAGGGCCTCCTGCCAACCGACTACCATTGATTCCGTCTGTCAAAAGCGGTGACGCGAACCGCTCCTCGAGGGAAATAAATATCTCTCAAAAAGCAATAACGGCGCTTTTTAATCATTGTTTATTTTCTTATAACGCGGGACATTTATTTTGGTGACTCGAGCCTCATCTGGTACAGACAGTTTGTCTGACAAAAGGTTAGGGGAAATCGTATTTATTTTCTGCAATTTGAAACCAGCTTGGTAGGCCATTTTTGCTTAATCGAAATTTCAATGTAAAGATAATTTAAAAAAATTATCATCTTGCGTAGGAAACAAAGTCTAGTTTTGTCATGTACAAATTATAAAACAAACTAAGTGCGAGTCAGACTCGCGCATCAAGTGTTTCGTGCCACTAAGGTAAAAAAACCATCTTAGTTATGGCTAAGGGAGCCAGGGAAATTATCGGCACATGAAATATACCATTTTAGTTCTCAGGATGGGTAACGTGCTTTGCTGTCTTATTCGTGTCAAATTATTTCATTAATTGGACAGTGGGTGTCATGGGCGGTGGTGACCACTTACGATCAGATGGCCCACCTGCTCGTTTGGCCACTTATGACATAAAAAAAAAGAATAGTCTACTCAGTCCATTGTATTAATATGAAGCATGAATGGAGGTCAGTGGTCTAGGTACAGTCATGAGCTGTATACAGGTCAAGCTTGACACTCGTGGCGTGACTTTACTTTACTGCTTACAGCACAGATCAGAAATAAGTCTGTGTACTTACTTTGCGTGCCCAAACCCGTGGCCAAACTAAGCTCAAAACGCTTAGTTTGCTTTTCATGGGCTTGTCATATCACCGAGAACTGTGACACGCTTCGTTTTCATACAAACGGCGGAGTTTGCGTTATCTAGACTTATTTCTGATCTGTGGCTTACAGAGTCCAATGTGTCAAAGTTGATGTGCTCTTGACTATAAAAACGTTTATGTGTATGAGCCCCACCCTGAATAACACAACAATAAAGTGCGACCGGGCTTAGCTCTGTATAATCTTACCAAAGCTCGCTAACAGATGGCGCTGTCGGGTTTCGGAAACGCACTATTTTCAAGAACTGCTCCAAAAAACGGAGACTACGATTTTTCCAGACATGAGATCTAGCTAGATCAATTTACGTCCCGGAAAACAACCGCATACAAAATTTCATCTCAATCGTTTTCGTCGTTCTTGAGAAATCGATCGTCTTTGAGGGACGGTAAGTATACCGAAAACTGAAAGTCATCGAAACTGAACAACTGTCCCAATGAAACATATGTTGAGAAATGAAAAAAAATTTTGACCTCTCCATACAAATTGCCCACTCTGGTCGAACAGTTTGTATGGAGAGGTCAATTTTTTTTTCATTTCCCAACATATGTTTCTTTGGAAAAGTTGTTCAGTTTCGTTGACTGAGCACGCCCTTTCAGTTTTCGGTACACTGTCCCTTACACCCTGTATTTAGAAATATTGTTTGTTTAACAATATAGGATAAATTTAGTTTTCACTACAATTTTGTCCCCATGTTTAGTAGATAAATAAATCTTCAGTCTTTAGTTCATGCTACCCACTTTGTTATTCCGTATCTCATTAATGCTTTCAGTTTAAACCTGGATATGTTTAGATTAGTTCACTGCAATTACCTGTTTTGGTAAACTGCTCCGAAACCCCTCTCCCGAAAAACTAAACTAATTAAACATTTCGAGTTGAGTTACTCGCCGCAATAAATACTGACGAACGTTCGCAGACAATGTTAGATTCAGATTCAGATTCAGATAATTTTATTCAATGTAGATTCTTTACAGAATACTTATTGAATGTCATGCAGAATACAATGCAAATAGAGCGAGTCTACGCCGTTTCGGATCGTGCTATGGCAGCGTAAAAGAAACGGCAAGAAACCACTGCAGCACGGCCTACTTTAAGAGTCGGCTTTTTACAATGTGTTTCTTGTGTTTCGCTGGAATATCAGAGCACCATACCTCTTTGTCATTCATATAGTCATCCAATCTATAGTAAGCTTTTTTACATAACGTTTGCTTTACACATTCTTTAAACTTTCTCTCAGGTAATTGCACTATATTGTCAGGTATTTTGTTGTAGTATCGTATACACAGACCAACGAAAGATGTATTGACTTTAGCCAATCTAGTATATGGTTGATCAATTTTATGCTTATTTCTAGTATTAAAATTATGCCTGTCACAAATTTTAGGTAATTGATGAATGTTCTTTCTAGCATACATTATATTTTCATAGATATACTGGCATGGCGCTGTCATAATGTTGATTTCCTTGAACAGTTCTCTCAGGGAATCACGAGTCTTCAGGCAATAAATTGCTCTTATAGCCCTTTTTTGTAAAACGAATATTGAATGTATATCAGCTGCTCGGCCCCAAAGCAGTATGCCATAAGACATAATGCTATGGAAGTAGCTAAAGTAAACCAGCCTTGCAGTAGCTACATCAGTAAGTTGTCTGATTTTTCTAACAGCATATGCAGCCGAGCTCAATCGACCAGAAAGAGCCGTTATATGAGGTCCCCATTGAAGTTTAGAGTCTAGTGTTAACCCTAAGAAAACTGTACTATTTACAAAATCTAATGGTTCATTATTCAATACTATGTTATGTGAAGTAGACCGTACATTTGGTAGTGCAAATTTAATACATTTAGTTTTTTTGGCGTTTAGGACTAGATTGTTAACAGTAAACCATGCATGAATCTGTCGAAGTGCATCATTGACTTCGTTATAATTTTGTGATTTCCTACTTACATTGAATATTAATGAAGTATCATCAGCAAATAACACAATCTTTGACAGATTCTTCACCACAGAAGGAAGGTCATTAATATAAATAAGGAATAAAAATGGCCCCAATATGGACCCTTGAGGTACGCCAATTTTGACAACAGATCCCAGTGATTTCGTCCTGTTTACTTGTACCTTTTGAATCCTATTTTCCAAATATGACCTAAGTAGTTTAGGTGAATTATTCTTAACACCGTAATGTTCAAGTTTTAGCAACAATGTGCTATGATCTACGCAATCAAATGCTTTGGATAGATCACAGAAGATACCAATAGCATCTTCAGATTTTTCCCACGCGCAAAAGATGTATTTTAAAAGTGCAGTCCCGGCATCCGTTGTACTGCGCCCTTTCGTGAAACCAAATTGATGGTCATGTAGTAAGTTATTTCTATTGAAGTGTGAAAGCATTTGATTGAGTATGACCTTCTCAAAAATTTTACTAAGTACAGGTTAGACTGATATTGGTCTAAAATTACTGGGATCCTTTTTGTCACCAGCTTTGAATAATGGAACTACTTTACTTTTTTTCATTAAGTCAGGAAATGTACCATGATCGACACAATCATTGAATATAACAGCTAAATATGGAGATATAGTATCAATGATCGCACTACAGACTTTTACTGACATTCCCCATAGGTCCTCAGTGGTTTTCATTTTAATACTTTTAAAGGCTTTAACAATTTCGTTAGGGGTGACATGATTAAACCCAAATTCAGTTTCACAGGCGTCCACATTCTTTTGAAGTAAATCGCTAGCAAGTGAAGATGATGAATTGAGTGACTCTGTTGTTTTCAAAGGAATATTAGTAAAAAAGGTTTCGAATTCTTGAGCCACTTCTACGTTTGAACTAATAGTTCCGCGATTTGTATGAAGTGTGATTTGATTGTCACGCGGTTTCACTTTTCCAGTTTCACTGTTTATAACATTCCATACAGCCTTAATTTTGTTATCAGCAGACTGTATTTTTTTCCGTAGAAAAAATGATTTTGCTTTTAAACAAACTAATTTAAACAATTTTGAATAATTTTTGACATATTCAATGAAATTGTCGTCATTTGAATAATTTCTAAGCTCATATAATTCAAAAAGTCTCTCTCTACTTTTGCGAATACCAGCGGTAGCCCAGTCACTGAATTTGAATTTTACAATAATTTGCTTTTTTCTAATAGTGAAAATTTTACTGAATTCAGTATTAATCAATGTGAATAAATCTTCATATGAGTTATTAGGGTTGTTAGTATTATAATAAAATTGTGACAGGGCAGTTTTTCTAGCAACGTGTTTTTGTACTTTTCTAACCTACCGCTCGCTAGGCTCCTGGTTTCTATATCTATATTCTGGGTTACTCGAGAATAATTAAAAGTAACACTTTGACCAGAGTGGTCAGACTGAAGCGAGTTTATGATACTTTTCTCAAAATAATCGCAATTACAAAAGACGTTATCAATACAGGTAGCCGAGGATGACGTCACCCTTGTAGGTTCAAAAAATACATGCTCTAAATTAAAACATTTGAAAAGACTCATAAGTTTGTTACTATAGGTATTATTTTCTAAGATATTGACGTTAAAGTCACCACACACTATCACAAACTTATTTTCTTTTGTCACTATTTTTAAAACATCTTCCATTACTAACTCGAACATTGAAAAATTTTGAAAAGCGGGAGGTCTGTATACGCATACTACAACATGCTTGTCCAGCTCAACACAAGATATTTCAATACATCTTTCAACCGAAAGTCGAACAATATCTTTACGGTTCTTTATCTTAAAACTGTTACGAACTAAAATCAGTGATCCACCGTGTAAAGCAGACTTTCGATTGAAAGCACTGGCTATACAATAATTTTCATAATTTATCAACATTTGATAGTCTTTTTGCCAGTGTTCTGTCAGACAAATAATGTCAAATTTTGTTCTTTCTAAGAATAATTCTAATTCTAAAATTTTTCCAGAAAATCCTTGAATATTTTGATGTAAAATTTTCAAAATATTAGATTTTTCCTTTGTCTTTGCTATAGGAAGTTTTTTGCCAGAAGGTTTTTTTTCATTTACTTCAGTAAAATTTTGTGTAGAAAAACCCTCTTTTGTCGTATGAACTAGTTTAAAGAATTGGTGTTAGTAATGTTACTAACTATAGAAGTTTTTTGTGTATAACTTCCTATAACAGAGTCAGATATATTATATGCTATCAATGTAGCCAGGTCTTTCTTAAACTTAAGAGGCAGATACATAGTATCCTTTGTCAATCTAAAATAACTTACAAAAATATTCATGTCAAGATATAAAATGTCACTATGACGACTTGTCAAATTTTGTAAATGTAAATTCATTCTGTGTATACATTTGTTGTGTTGCTCAGTAACATTTGAACAGTATGGGAAGTTACACAGAATAAACCTACACTTAGTTTCACTCTGTATCTTGTTTAACAATGTCACAAAATTGTTTAATTTTAATCTACTTATGTCAGAATGATTGCCTACCACGATAACAACAGTGGTGTTTATGTCAAACTTGCCTACAGCAATCTTTCTTACAAGACCATCGAAAGTAATATCGGGACAGCAAATATTGGTCACCTGCTGATTATGGCAGTAATTAAAAATAGACCCTAGACCTACTCCTATCCTGTCTGAATATACAAAGGTCTTCTTTTTATTGGAAGTCGACGAAAAGTCCTCGCCATCCGTGGTCTCTGTGCTGTTATTAAGGCGAACTCACTGCCGAAAACTACTTTCAAATCGTTTGTATAAAATACGAAAACCACTAACAGATAAAAAAAACTTACTCGTGATAGTGTCTAAGTACTCCTTGAGCTTAGCTTATTTGATCCATGCGTCTGTCCGTCACAAACCGCGCGGATCAACTTTATTGAACAAGTCATAACAGGACAAGTCGCGCGGTGGCGCGCGGTTATGTAGACAACAAACACTGTTTAGAATGATCTTTACCGCGCGGTTGGTCGTTCCCTTCTTCCATAGGGAGTCAAGATCAAGACGCACCGAAGGATATCACCCACAATTGGTTAATATTCGGCACATTCACGGTATACGCCGAACCAGCGCTACGCTAAACTATATAGAGACCCGCTCAAAGTCAAAGGGTATCCATCGACGAGTGGCCGCGTACAGTACTGAAAAAACCGGCCAAGTGCGAGTCGGACTCGCGCATTGAGGGTTCCGTACCACCACATAAACATAATTGTATTAGTTGAAATTTCAGTAAGTTAATGTGCTAGATTTTTTGAGTCTGACACGCGCTCGACCAAATTTTATTAATTGTTATTATTTTATAGCTAGCTTATGCACTATAAACATACCAATTTTCAAGTTTGTAAGTGGTCCCGTTTTAAATAGAACTAAAACAAAAATCGCCTCAGCAACCATCCAACTTGACCCCTTTCTTATATGAATGTTCTTGAAACGGGAGCTCACCACAATTGGTTACCATTAGTTGTGAGAAAAGTTGTAATATTTAATGATTTCAGACTTTTCCCATTATTTGTACTGTGAGACCTAGCTTTTTGCCAAATTTCATAATTTTAGGTCAACGGGAAGTACCCTGTAGGTTTTGCATTTATGAATAAATGTATGGAGATGAGTACATAAAATGCCATATCTTTTGATTGCGTCGTTGTAAAAAATTGAAATTTTCAGATCTTGTGTGGTTCATAGATCCTAATATATGGTATTAATTTCAACCTGATCCCTTCACCCTTTCGTGAAATAAAGGGTCTTGACAGACAGACAGACAGACAGACAGACAGACGGACAACAAAGTGATCCTATAAGGGTTCCGTTTTTTCTTTTGAGGTACGGAACCCTAAAAAGTACCCGGCTCAGCTAAATACTGCGGGCCAAGACCCCAGCGCTGATTTTCAGCCTGGCCCTAAAAAAATGCAAATTTAAGAAGATCGACAAGCCCTGTATTATGGTTTAAAACTTACATCTAGCCAAAAATTACTGAACCAACACAATGTCGAACATTCAAATAAACTTTTAATTTTAAAGCACGGTTTGGGTTATGTTTTGTGGTACCTAATAATTTTAAGATAGAATTTAAGAAATAACAGCCAAGCAATTATAACGCCATACACAGAGACAAAACCACAAAAAATAATTCCAACCTATAACAACCCTTTGTAGGCTGGGAGTAAATTTTTCGAGTTGAGCAACATCAGCATTCTCTGCAACTTAAATTACCTTTCGCGAATTCATCGCTTAGCTGTTTCTCAAAACTTTTCGCGCCAAGTCTTGCCATAATAGACAAATATTTAAATTCTTATAATGTCTGCCTTCTTGTAGTAGAGAAGATAAATTTTACCCTTCTGTAAGCATTTACTTAATATAACTTGAAAAGAAGAATATAAGCTGACAAAGGCCTTTCAAATCAATGTCTCATTTCTGAAAATTATTTGCCGTGGGAACATTTAAACGTGGATTATTTACCGATAGGTTGAAAAAGAAACATACATTTATAATATTATGTACATAACGTACCTAACTAAAAAGTAAAATAAGTCTGAAAAAAACCGGCCAAGTGCGAGTCGGACCTGCACACCGAGGGTTCCGTACCACCACATAATCATAATTGTATTCGTTGAAATTGCAGTAAGTTAATGTGCTAGATTTTTTGAGTCCGACACGCGCTTGACCAAATTTTATTATTTTTGTTATTTTATAGCTTATGCACTATAAACATACCAATTTTCAAGTTTGTAAGTGTTCCCGTTTTTAAAATAGAACTAAATCAAAAATCGCCTCCGCGACCATCCAACTTGACCCCTCTCTTATATGAATGTTCTTGAAACGGGAGCTCACCACAATTGGTTACCATTAGTTGTGAGACAAGTTGTAATATTTAATAATTTCACACTTTTTCCATTATATGAACTGTGAGACCTAACTTCTTGCCAAATTTCATAATTTTAGGTCAACGGGAACTACCCTGTAGGTTTTGCTTTTTTGCATAAATGTATGGAGATGAGGACATAAAATGCCATATCTTTTGGTTGCGTCGTTGTAAAAAATTTAAATTTTCAGATCTTATGTGGTTCATGGAGCCTAATATATGGTATTAATTTCAACCTGATACCTTTACCAGTTCGTGAGATAAAGGGTTTTGACAGACAGACAGACGGACAACAAAGTGATCCTATAAGGGTTCCGTTTCTTCTTTTGAGGTACGGAACCCTAAAAATGTACTTTTACTTATACTCTTTTGAATTTTATTGGGAAAAGTCGTGTAATGGTCAAAATTACAGTTTTAGGAATAATGTCTTTTTAAATTTTGAAATTTTCTGAGTTTGTATTTTCCTAAAATATTACAAAAGCAGATATACGAGTATATATATTCTATATCTACAAAAGTAGAGATATCCATCGAAATGCCAACCCGGTCTTAAGGCTAATTAGTACTCCCTGAATGAACTTGAGACTGAATAACTACTTATAGGGTTCCGTACCTCAAAATAAAAAAATGAAACCCTTATAGGATCACTTTGTTGTCTGTCTGTCTGTCTGTCAAGACCTTTTATCTCACGAACGAAAAGAGGTATCAGGTTGAAAGTGATAACGAATATTAAGGTCCATGAACCACACAAGATCTGAAAATTTAAATTTTTAGGGTTTCGTACCTCAAAAGAAAAAAACGGAACCCTTATAGGATCACTTTGTTGTCCGTCCGTCTGTCTGTCTGTCTGTCTGTCAAGACCCTTTATCTCATGAACGGATAAAGGTATCAGGTTGAAATTATTACCATATATTAGGATCCATGAACCACACAAGATCTGAAAATTTCAATTTTTTACAGCGACGCAATCAAAAGATATGGCATTTTATGTCCTCTTCTCCATAGTATAAATAACGGGAAAAGTCTAAAATCATTAAATATTGCAACTTTTCTCACAACTAATTGTAACCAATTGTGGTGAGCTCCCGTTTCAAGAACATTCATATAAGAGAGGGGTCAAGTTGGATGGACGCTGAGGCGATTTTTGTTTTAGTTCTATTTAAAAACGGGAACACTTACAAACTTGAAAATTGGTATGTTTATAGTGCATAAGCTATAAAATAACAACAAATAATAAAATTTGGCCAAGCGCGTGTCGGACACAAAAAATCTAACACATTAACTTACTGCAATTTCAACTAATACAATTTTGTTTATGTGGTGGTACGGAACCCTCAGTGCGCGAGTCCGACTCTCACTTGGCCGGTTTTTTTCCAATTGTAACCATTTTACTGCTACGTTTTTTATTAAACTTTTTTCTCATTTTTGTGAATTTCGGGGTCACTGATGGTCATAACCGCCACGTTGCAAGGCACGCTTATCTGAACGTTATTGACGTGTTAACGAAGTCTATATTTGCATTGACGAGCGTAGCTGCAAATTTCGGGGAGTATTGTTCTTACATAGAGAGCATTGTTAGCTAAAGGTGGGTAATAATGACATATCTGGAGGCAGTGCTTGACAAACGACCCACAAACCTTATTTGTTTGGGTCTGTACCCCAGACCTCGTAGATCTTATTTTAATGGAATAATTATCCCGCGAAAACGTATTAATTTGTTAATCCAGACACTAATTTTAAATTAATTACTTCATATGGGGAAATAACAATTAACAGGCAGCCAAATGCCGTTGGACGATGGTTTTTATAGGGAATGGAATGCGATAATTGATATTTAATCGGATTGTGTTATCAACGTTTTTGTTATTGCTGAATCGTAATAAATTGTATATTAGTAAATATTATATTATTGTAGATTTAGAAGATTGTCGATAAAGTATAAAATCGTGTAAACGAAAGGTATGATAATACTGAAAGGTTTGAATCTTCCCATGAAACCCAACAACTTTTCCCTAGGAACATAGGTCGAAAAACGAAAAACCAAATTTGACCTACCATTCAAAATGCGCTATCAGCTGATGCAGGTTCTATAGGAGGTCCAAAATTGATATTGTTCTATGACCTTTGTTTCTTGGGAAAAGTTGTTCAGTTTCATTGGCAAATTCACACCCTTTATTATTATCACACCTTTCGAAAAAATGCAACCTGATTACTTTACATGAATAAATGAATTATGAATAGTGACTAAAATTGAGAAAGAGTGCTGAGATGTTTTGGTCATGTAGAGGAGATAGATAAACGGGGAGTGACGAGAGAGATCTGTAATGCGAGAGAAAATGGAAATGTTGGAAGAAAAGGTCATGGTGAACGTAGCAAGATTTTATTTAGGATGTTTTGTATAAAGGCCAGGTCAAAAGGACCCTAAACCGATGAGTGAGGACCTTTGACTTGGCTTGATTACTATCATCGATAGTAGCCGGGACCAACGGCTTAACGTGCCTTCCGAAGAACGGAAACGCTCTTGTGTTTGTGCCACTAGTGGTCACCCATCCGGGTTCTGACCACGGTATACGTTGCTTAACTTTCGTGATCGGAAAGACAGTCTGAAGTCCTTTAAAAAAAATATTGTTCTTGTGGTAAAGCACAAAAATAACATAAAATATGGTATTGAAACATGAATAACAGGCACCGAAAAATCTTCTTCTAGTCTATGACCGGACCGTGCCTTCCAAGGAAGGATCTTTAAAAATATATTTGTTTTCGTCGGAATGTTTTCTAAATATAAACGATTGACTTTTTTCGACACTAATTAGTTTTCACGTCAAAGCATCTGGCTTCATTTCCTAAACACGACGACAAAAAAAAACTTTTGAAGACATTTTTATAACGAGTTCGAAAACTAAATCTACTGCTATAATATACTCGTATAATGAAATAGTGAACATAGTTTTAGTATGTTGAACTGAGGAACATAGATCGAAATATGAAAATCTATTTCATATCATCATATCAGCCGAAAGACGTCCACTGCTGGACATAGGCCTCCCCTAAAGATCTCCATGACGACCGGTCCTGCGCTGCTCACATCCAGCGGCTATTTTGTATACTCCCATAGATACTGCATCAGCTGATAGCGCATTTTGTATGGGAGGTCAAATTTGGTTTTTCGTATTTCGACGTATGTTCTTATAGG
Organism: Athrips mouffetella; assembly: GCA_947532105.1. Lineage (NCBI taxonomy): Eukaryota > Metazoa > Arthropoda > Insecta > Lepidoptera > Gelechiidae > Athrips > Athrips mouffetella. The sequence goes on from OX383981.1 coordinate 399,590, forward strand.
TCAGGTAGTTCAGTTTTATTAGTAAAATGCTAAAATTATGTTCACTATTTCATTGATCATAACATCCCATGAAACGCCCACTACAGGACAGGAAGCTCCCTCTAGAATTCTAGTTTTTGCTGGAGAAATGTAGTGGGGAAGTACCATAGTCACCTCGCTTGTTAGCGTTACGGCTGGCACCATGGACCGCGGTTGTAGGTGACCGCAGCAAGTAAGATGTTAGATACAAAAGAGGATGCTGCTGCCCATCCTCCAGTTTATATCCCTTAGTCGCCTCTTACTACACCCACGGGTATGTAAGGGTTGGTCTATTCTTTGCCAGCACCACTATTTCATTACGACTCTATAATACCGTTTCGTTTGCCTTGGCCTTCATCTTATAAAAAATCCATTCATTGTAACCTTGAATATCTCTTTCGTAATTACTTTATTACGTTCAGGAAAATTTGTCGGCAATCGCCATCGCATCTAAACTTAAATAGTGATGCGGGATTGATTCCGAGCCAACGTATACTCGATTTGGAAACTAATTAGTTTTCACTTGAGAACGAGTTGGTTAACTAAATACTTGCTGCTGAATACGTACAGACGTAATTAAGCCATTTAATTAGTTGTTGTAATTCTATTCCTATTGCAAATATTTTTAATAAAAACAGTCCTCATAATAAAAAAATATAAACATCGTCAGATTTGGTATTACGCCAGAGGCAATCCTGAATTGCCAGGTCAACTCTTTGTAAAGAGTTCTTAAGCAGCCAAGAGGCCTCTGTTAAGGCTATAGTTATCTTATCACTGTCGAAGAGAGAAGGTGGAAAAAAATATATTAAATTCAATTTTTCATCTAAAATGAACTAAGTAGTTCTTGTTCAATATTCAGTTTGTAATGTGATAACGTAATTTAAAAGTTCTAAATGAAAACTTGACGATAGCTTAGTACAATGGCTTGTTTCTATGTGCAATGATACTTTTACGATTTTATATAAGATTTAGATGAAATTTTGCGATTATAACATTAAGTTATATTATCAGGCGTCACCTTACGGAAGTCTATTAACGCAAGCTACAGAAATTACAAAGCCACTTCCGCAACAACTAACATATTCAATGGGCGTTACTCTCTCAATCAGATTTAGGTCGGTGAACATCTTCTGATATTATTGCCTCATGTAGTGGCGATACACGTGTAAAGCAGTTGAAATGGTTCACGTATTAAGTTGTGACTCTGGCCTTAAACGACATTCTTGTAGGGAATTGGTCACTTTCTCTCCTCGATCAGGAATGTACTATTACGAGTATGTTGCTGTTGCCTGCGCATTTGATGGCGCGACGAGAAAGGATTCTTAAGGAAAAATTATCGATAAGTCAATTCTTTTTAATGTAAGTATATACATACAAAATTATATATGTTTGTATATTTATGTAATGTATTTATGTATTTGATATATATTTTGAGTATTTTATGTAAATACAATGTCTTTTTTGTTTTTCATTTATGTAGTTTATATGAGTGCACTACACTGCAGAATTCTGTAAATGTTGATTTCGTCAAAAGGTTGTCTGGAAGAGATCACTCTTAGTGATAAGACCGCCTTTTGCCCACATTTTATTACTGGTTATGTGTAAATGTTACTTTATTAGTGTGCAATAAAGTGTTATTCATTCATTCATTCTTTTTTGTATATACACTATACACGTATCTAATTAAATATACATAAACATAGAAATTTTACGGTATTTTAATTACATACAAATACATGTTTTAATGACATAACATCCCTAGAACGTCCACTGCAAGACAGGAAGCTCCCTCCAGAATTCCAGCAAAAAGGCGTGGTACTTTGAAGAGGAATTATCATAGTCACCACGCTGTAAGCGTTGCGGCTAGCGACCGCTGTTGTTGGTGACTGCAGTACGTAAGATAGTACGATTCACAAAAAGATGCTGCTGCCTATTCACCAGCACATTAATCCTTAGACGCTTTTTACGACACCCACGGGTAAACATGAGTTGATACTGTTCTTTGCCGGCACCCCACGAATAATTAATTTAATTAATTTTAATATTAATTATTATTTCTTTTTTTATATTTTCATTTAATTTTTCTCTATCTTCAAGTACTTTTCCATTCGGTTACAAAGTGGCCCTACGAGAAAAAAAATCGTCAGGAAAATTCCCACATGAAACCATTTCGCTCGATTCATATTGAAATGAAGCAGAAATCAAAAAGTCGGAGGCGTTATGATTTAATTCGCGGCGAACTTCGGTGAAGTTCCATAAGTTATAAACGTTCATTGGCAATGCTAATCATGCTCACTTCCCGTTTATTTCATTCCATTTGTGTTTATTAAAGAAATTAGGAGTTTTATTAACAAAGAGATTAATGACAGTGCATACTCGTAAGAATTTGGATGAATTCAAAGAGTGAGGAAGACCAAAAATATAATGGATTGACTATGAAAGATGGTATGAAAAGAAAGGTGAATGTTGATGGGTAAAAATATACATAAAGGACATACGCTAAGGCTAAGGTTCGGTTAGTACTATTCAGAGTTCGCTGGTACTATTACTTTATTCTGTGGTTAAGGGAATTCAATTTTATTCAATGTAGATTCTTTACAGAATACTAATTGAATGTCATGCAGAATACAATGCAAATAGAGCGAGTCTACGCCGTTTCGGATCGTGCTATGGCAGCGTAAAAGAAACGGCAAGAAACCACTGCAGCACGGCCTACTTTAAGTGTCGGCTTTTTACAATGTGTTTCGCTGGAATATCAGAGCACCATACCTCTAGACATCTAATCTATAGTAAGCTTTTTTACATAACGTTTGCTTTACACATTCTTTAAAGGCGGAGGCGCAGGCACGGCAAGGGCGTGTTACGGATACAGCACGGACGCGACATTACACACAAAACCGGCCATGTGCGTGTCGATTCAAACCCTTTAGTGCAGATTCAAACCCTTTAGTGCAGATTCAAACTCTTTAGTGCAGATTCACACCCTTTAGTGCAGATTCAAACCCTTTAGTGCAGATTCAAACCCTTTAGTGCAGATTCAAACCCTTTAGTGCAGATTCAAACCCTTTAGTGCAGATTCACACCCTTTAGTGTTATCACACCTTTTAGTCACCCGCTGTATAAGATGCAATGAATGTACAGACAAAAATATTAAGTAAATTTAATTTAAATTGCAACGACTAAGGGTTATAAACTGGAGGATGGGCAGCAGCATCCTCCTTTGTATCTTACATCTTACTTACTGCGGTCACCTACAACCGTGGTCCATGGTGCCAGCCGTAACGCTAACAAGCGAGGTGACTCTGGTACTTCCCCTCTGCATTTTTCCAGCAAAAGCTAGAATTCTGGAGGGAGCTCCCTGTCCTGTAGTGGACGTTTCATGGGATGTTATGATGATGAATTTAAATTGATCAAACAATTGATTTCTGAATAATATGATATTGGTTCTATCTGAACTGTTATAAATGTTATAATACCCTTGATATAAATCAAAAGGCTGCCTGACTATGAAGAAGGAAACAGCGAATGTGATTGTTTGTGTTATTATTTATGAAAAATTTCCTTCCTAATAGGCTTAATATATATAGATGTATTTATAGAGACGACTTGTTACCGCAAGAAAAGGTCATGGAAAATAACGTAAGTCTGTGGGCGTAAATAAATAAATATCTACCCACAGATATTTTTAAAGGTCTGTTTACGATACTAACTACCTACTTAGTCTTTATTCCGTCCGTGTAGTGCCGGCAAAGAATAGTACCAACCCATCTCTGTGGGTGCCGTAAGAGGCGGCTAAGGGTTCATGAACCGGAGGATGGGCAGCAGCATCTTTCTGTGTATCGTACCATCTTACATACTGCGGTGACCAACAACAGCGGTAGACAACCGCAGCGCTTACAAGCATGGTGACTATGGTAAATCCCTTCCAATGTACACACGACCGCACCTCAGTAGAAACACTTTTGGACCTTATGGCGTGGTAATAGAGTTGAAAAAGTTTCTACCGACAAGCGGTTGACCGTACCATGCGTTGTTGCTGGAGTTCTAGAGGGAGCCTGTCATGCAGTGGACTTTGAATGAATGAATGAGTGAATGTTTATTGTGTAAAGCAGTCAGGTACATAGTGTAGATATATCAAATAGTCTAAATGCGTCATAATTTAAATTAGTCATAATGTGTAAAAGTTATAATTTTTTTATCACAGAGCAATTATTGGTAACCAAAAAATTCCTTTAAATCATAGAAAGTTTTTTCAACAAGCCATGTTTTCACCCCTCGTTTAAAATCTCTGTGGTTATGAGTCAAAAACGATACTGGAAGATTATAATATACCTTGATGCACATAGAATACGAGGGATGTTATGATGAAGTCTTTATTCTCACTATTATATTACAAATTTTGTAACCAAATCATCATTGCCCTATCCTTTCCGTTTTAGCCAATGGTTTTTAAGGAGTCGGCTGCCTAACCTAGGGAATTTGACATGGGCACTGGTTTTTACACAGAGCGACTGTCATCTGACCTTCGCAACCCAGAGGATAAACCATACCCAATCATAGATAAGCTTTGCTAGGTGTGGCTAAACTAGCTGTCAGAGTTTTCAAGCCGCCAATTGTCCTCCGACTTAAATTAAGACTACTTTAATTTGACAGTATACGGGAACAACGGCTTAACGTGCCTTCTGCAGCACGGAAATGCTCTAGTTCTTGTGCCACTAGCGGTTACCCAGCCGGGTCCTGACCACGGCCTACGTTGCTTAATTTTCGTGATCGGAAGAAAGAGCAACTAACATTCGGCAACTAGCGCTTCTCCAAAATAAACTACGTAAACTAATCAACTTTCTAAAATCAATATGCCTACAATTACTAAAAAACCGGCCAAGTGCGAGTCGGACTCGCTCAAAGAGGGTTCCGTACCACCACATAATCATAATTGTATTAGTTGAAATTTCAGAAAGTTAATGTGCTAGATTTTTTTAGTCCGACACGCGCTTGACTATATTTTATTATTTGTTGTTATTTTATAGCTTAAGCACTATAAAATACCAATTTTCAAGTTTGCATGTGTTCCCGTTTTTAAAATAGAACTAAAACAAAAATCGCCTCAGCGACCATCCAACTTGACCTCTCTCTTATATGAATGTTCTTGAAACGGGAGCTCACCACAATTGGTTACCATTAGTTGTGAGAAAAGTTGTAATATTTAATTATTTCAGACTTTTCTCATTATTTGTACTGTGAGACCTAGCTTCTTGCCGAATTTCATAATTTTAGGTCAACGGGAAGTACCCTGTAGGTTTTGCATTTTTGCATAAATGTATGGAGATGAGGACATAAAATGCCATATCTTTTGATTGCGTCGTTGTAAAAAATTTAAATTTTCAGATCTTGTGTGGTTCATGGATCCTAATTAATTTCAACCTGATACCTCTACCCGTTCGTGAGATAAAGGGTCTTGACAGACAGACAGACTGACAGACAGACAGACAGACAGACAGACAGACAGACAGACGGACAACAAAGTGATCCTTTAAGGGTTCCGTTTTTTTCTTTTGAGGTACGGAACCCTAAAAAAAGTCAAACGCAGAGCAAGCTTGACACTCGTAGTGCGACTTAAGCTCTTACGATGATTAAAATAAGGATGGTATTAGGTCCAACTCGTCGAGCTTGATGTGCTTGACTGTACGAGAATATGACTAGAGGGTATAATACTTAGAGTATATAATTACCAGTAGTATAGAGCGCGCATATTGCACGAATTGCTTAGTACGCATCGTAGGCAAATGAGCTATAGATACTATATTGATAAGTATATGACAGACAGGGATGTGCAAGGTACCGATCGACAAGGAGCTATCGATAAGTTATGTAAATAAATATCTTTGTTAGGTACTTTTTATGTTCCATATGTCATTTTCTATACTGTTAAACGAGAAATGTAAAATATTAATTTATATATTTGTTTGCAATCATATTCTCGATACATAGAACAAACAAACTAAGAAAATGTAGATAAATGAATGAAATAAATGAATCATCCATATTAATGTTATTCTTGTTTTAATTTTAATTCAAAAGTAATGTGTGATAGAAATGTCAGAAAATCGTGTGGACTTGTTACTAAGATTTTAAAAAAAAATCGAGATTCGTGTTTATTTTTTAAATAATAAAAAGTTGTTCAGTATTTTGTGTAAGTTTATCCCTTAAAATATTTGACACTATATATGTAGGACCTTTTTTGTAGGATTTCATAAAATGTTGTCTCATTCGCTAATTTAAAATGATTTATTTTATTTTACACCATACTATACCTACCAAAATTCTTCACAATCAATTAAGCAGTTCATACATGATATCGCAACATTCTATACTTTACATTTACGCTACAATACTTTCAAACACACATCAAAATTATTTGTAATTATAAGATTTTGTGTATAAGGTTACATTGATATTATACATATCGACTACAGCGTTGGTCGCGTCACATCACTACAGTCTCGGGCGGGGAGAGCGGTGCGCAGGCGAGCTTGTGCGTGCCCGCCTCCCACGTCTTCTTCACCCCCGCGATGTGCGATTTGTTTTCTTAAAAATAAGTATAAAAATCAACTTCCCGATGAAATGTGATACTGGATTTCAAATATTTGTGTTTCCTAGTATCTTTTTTGCAAGATGAAACTGCACATTTGACCATTTGGGTACGTAAATTATGAAAAAGATCTCTGGAGGAACACACACCGCTAGCGCTCAACCACGACTATAAGCGATCGCGACGGGAACGTCGTTTTGTTCTCACCCGTGCCTACTGTTCCCACTTTGTTGCGCGCGCTCTATACTATTATTACTCTAAGGTATAATAGCATAGCTCAAAAGCGATCATCGAGAAGCCTCCCCCAGGAGTGGTGTTATAAAACCCCCGCTACCGATCCGGAAGAAAAGAGGACCCTCATAAAAACACTAAGAGATGGTAAAATAAAAAAATACCGGTGAAGTTCAAGTCGGATTCGCTTACTAAGGGTTCCGTAGGTACTTGTTTACAATATGATACCACAAGCTTTTGACCTTTGATTTCATAAAATCCCAAGTCCACTCAAACGTAACCCCTCTTTAATCTTAAAATTGGAGCTCACCCTAATTAAAAATAAGTTGGTTACATAAAAAGTTGTAAGTATTAATGATTTTAGACTTTTTCTTTCAATTTCGCTTTGAGACCTAGCTTGACCTGCCATGATTCTAGGTCAACGGAAAGTGCCCTGTGGGTTTTGGATTGGTTCATAAATGTATGGAGATGTTTGGACATAACTGGTCGTATCTTTTGTGTTGTTGTAAAAGCTTAGAACTTTCACAGCTTCAAGGGTTTATAAACCTTAATATTCTATTTTGTTGTAAGTTGATAGCTATACCCTTTTTTTTCTTATAAGGTACGGAACCCTAAAAATGTGAGGAACAAATGAACCACGAACGTCTTCTGTAATTGTTGCATAGAAAAGATCGCGCTAACGAGCGCTCAGAGAAGTGAAACGATTCAGTTTGTGGCCACGAAATGTGCGACGGATGCAATGGCTTCAAAAACCTATGAAATATTTTGAAAATGTAGAGTTTGGAAGTTTTTTAGTGTTAAAAGAAATTGAGTTTCATATTATATAAGTGATCACTATCATTATTCTGATGATACCAGTTTGTATTTTTTATTATAGAAATAGGCAGGGCATTTGAACCCGCTCTTATAATTTGATCGTGGTGCTTGCAACCAACATTTCCAAAGTATCGCGACCTTAGAAAAATATAGTAATTCTCAGAAACATCGTGGTAAGAAGTCTTAAAACTATCAACAAAATTATTATTCAGTCATCAAACAATGATATATATATAGTAGTAACAGTTTGTCTCAAAAAGTGAATAAAAACATTAGAAGTCTTTTCGAAAGAAATAAGAACCTTTCTTTAACCGAGAACGCGTCAATATATTTTCATTAAGGCTACGACTTCAGTAACAGATCTGGTTTTTACATCTAAATGTCAGGAACTACCTCCAAATGAAACTAAGAAATTGACTACTTGGAACATTAGAGATTCCGCCATCTTGGCACGGCGTCTAATGCGATTCAACAGTTTGAATTATACCTTGTGGCTCTATTCCAGAACTCCGTAACTGGATACTTCCTCTTGATCGGATGCCCATCTCATTAAGTGCTGGCAAGAGGATATCGCTAGCCATAATGCTTATGTGTGGAGTTGTTCCTAGTCGTTTAATACTAGCAAGTGAAACAAATCTTTGTGTAGCTTTCAACTTATTTTCATTGAAAATAATCGTGTAGTATGTGTGCCAATGTGTAATGTCGAGAATAGTTAAGTAGTTAAGTACCATCTCATTGCCTTCCATGGGAGCCATAAAAGGCGACTAGAACGCTGGACAGCAATGTCTCTGCGGTCACTGAACACCGTGGTATATATTGTGCTAGCCGAAATGCTAGCAAACGTGGTGACTATGCTATGGTACATTCCTCCTAAAATGTACTACGCTTTTTGGGAGTGAAAATCTATGCAAGCTCTCTGTTGGTGGTGTTCATGTCACCGGAAAAAACACGGAATCGTATTTTTATCAATTTCCTAGCAATTTGATCAACTTTCGAAAAATAATAAATTGTAACGAATTCACTTCTGGCACTCGCCGGCTGCTGCAGCAGCACGCTCGCTTCGCTCGCTCAGCTAGTTTGTTTAGTTTAGTCGAAATAGAACCTATCACAACCTAACCGTTGCCTTACCTAACGGACCTATGACTTATCTACGAATTTCCCACGATTTTGTTACTTTTCTAAAGTTGATCAACTAGGAAATCGATCAACTTACAATTCTTATTATTTTCCGGTGATATATGATTTACACCTTCTTCAATATCGCCGTTTTTAAGGCTCCAGTGAAAAAGAAAAACTGGGCAAACAATAAAAAATAAAGTTTCCTCTTTTGATGAAAATAAAACGTTTCATTCATTACCCGCCGAACTTGCATTTTTGATTTATTAAGTTTTCAACTCGGAAGAGACCGGGAATTAATGTTTTTGCATCTTGATTGCCCCAACTTTCTGAGTGGCCATCCATAATGGATTCATTTGAGTGAAACACTTTTATTTGTAGCGAGTTACGTTTTGGAAGATTTTATATCAATGAGTTTCGAAGGCATTATACCTCTTTTCGAAAAATAATGTGATCAAAAGAATGAGGATGTTTTAGTGGTAATTTCTTTCCAATAATCAATGTGTTTGCTTAACACGATGTCATCATCATCATAACATCCCATGAAACGTCCACTACAAATCAAATCAAATCAAATCAAAATCGTTTATTCATTGTTGGATATTAAAATCTCTTAATGACGTCAGCTAAACTACATCGCTTCACAAACAATGTGGTGCCATTGTGGGAAAAAAAAAAGAAGCGACAATAAAAACCCACGCGCTCTTTTAAATATGTTTGAATGTACAAGGTTGATATACAACATACATAGGTCAGTTTTAATTTTGAATTAGCCTGTTAGAACCGTAGTCTAATCCCATGGATTTTTCTCTTCTAGATAATCTGATATTTTATAATAACCCTTCTTACATAATTTCTGCTTGATTACAGTTTTGAATTTATCTAACGGTAAACTTTCAATATCAGTGGGTACCTTATTATAGAAGCGTATACATTGACCTTTATATGTTTTACTAATTTTGTGAATACGGCTGACATGAGAAGCAAGTTGATTCTTGTTTCTTATGTTGACACTGTGCCTGTCACAATTTTTATCAAAAATATGTATATTCCGTTTAGCATATATTAAATTCTCATAAATGTATTGCGACACAAAAGTCAAAATGTTGATTTCTTTAAATTTATTTCGAAGAGATTCTCTAGGCTTCATTTTATAAATTGCACGAACAGCTCGCTTTTGTAGTAAAAAAATGCTGTTTGCATCCGCAGCATGACCCCATAACAAAAGGCCATATGACATGAGACTATGGAAATAACTGAAGTAGACTAACCTCGCGGTGTCTACATCCGTCAGAGCTCTTATTCTTTTCACTGCGTATGCTGCAGAACTAAGTCTGTTCGACAATTTATTAATATGCGGTCCCCATTGTAATTTGTTGTCTAAGGTAATACCTAGGAACACAGCTGATTCCACAAGACTCAATTTATCGTTTTTCACTAATAGGCTTGTAGCAGTTGGCTTTACATTAGGCAAAACAAATTTAACACACTTAGTTTTCTTTTCGTTAAGTAAAAGATTATTTACGGTGAACCACTCAACTACATTAGAGATTGTACTATTTACGTCATCAAAATTTGATTGTTGTCTTTTGACTTTAAAAATCAAAGACGTATCATCTGCAAATAGTACTATCTCATTCTTGTCCTTTACAAGGTTTGGCAAATCGTTAATGTAGACAATGAATAGGAATGGTCCCAGGATTGAGCCTTGTGGAACGCCCATACAAATTTTTGATCCTAGTGACCTTTTCCCATTTACATCAACCTTCTGGATCCTTTCACTTAGATACGACTCCAGAAGGCTTAGAGCCTGGTCTCTAATTCCATAATGGTGTAATTTCCTGATAAGAATATCATGATGTACACAATCGAAAGCCTTGGACAAGTCACAGAAAACGCCAATGGCATCACTTGACTCCTCCCAGGCGTCAAATATACTTTGAATAAGCTCAACACCTGCATCGACTGTTGAGCGACCCCTGGTAAAACCGAACTGTTTTAGGTTCATCAAGTTGTTGCGATAAAAGTGGCTCTGAACCTGATTTAAAATTATCTTTTCAAATATCTTACTAAGAGTTGGTAGAACAGAAATAGGTCTAAAATTAGTACAGTACAGGGAACTACCTCCAAAATTTCAGCTTTTGCTGAAACAATGTGGAGGGGAAGTATCATAGTCACCACGCTTGTTAGCGGCTGGCACAATGGACCTCGGTTGTTGGTGACCGCAGAATATATGATGATACAACACACAGAAGGATGCTGCTGCCCATCCTCTGGTTCATTCCCTTAGTCGCCTCTTACGATACCCACGGGTAGAGATGGGTTGGTACTATTCTTTGCCGGCACCACACGGGTGACAGATACAAGATTTTTTTTTAGGGTTCCGAATCAAAATGTTAAAAACGGAACCCTTATGGTGTGGCTTTGTCTGCCTGCCTGTCACACCTGTATATCTCAGCAATTACTCATGCTATCGACTTTAAAATGTGGAATAGTAGTATTATGTTTGCAGATGATGTATCATTATTATTTGGATGTAGGGATGACCACGATAGTAGGGAAAACGTTGTAAAAAGCTTTATGGATGTCAAAAATTGGTTAGTAAATCACAATTTAGAAATTATTTTAAAAAAAGAAAACTAACTTATTCTACTTAGACCTAGGCAAAAATCAAAATTAGATGTTAGTACTGTTATAAACAAGCTAAATATAGAAGAAGTAAGCGAGTTCAATTTATTAGCCATTACAATAGATACTCATGTAACTTGGGAGCAACATGTTCAAAAAATAAAATCAAAACTTTCTAAATTTACGTATGCGCCGTCGACCCTTAAAACGAACACTCACCTTGAAGCGTCACTAGCTGCATACTACGCGTATGTCTACGCATGGATGAAGTACGGGGTAGACCGTGTACACTCGCATGAAATTTTCGTTTTACAGAAGAAATGTATCAGAATCCTCTTTAACATAAAGCCAAGGGAAAGCTGTAAACCATTTTTTATACAACATAAATTACTACCGTTGCCCTGTATATTTATATTGGAAGCCACCTTATTTGTCCGAAAAAACATACATGAATTCAAATTTTGTACGAGTGCCAGAATAAGTAACACACTGGTTCTGCCACATATAACTATGCATATGGGAAAAACTGGTCCGCACTATAAAGCTGCAACAATATTTAATAAAATGACCGAAATTATTAAAGTAGAACCAAAAAGACAAACCTTTCTACAATAAAGTAAAAAATCTTTTGTTGAATAAGTGTTATTACACAGTAAATGCGTTCCTCCATGATCCAATCTAGTCATTCGTAATCGCAAACTAATCATTAATCTAATTTATGAATTCCTTATTATCAATTTTATTATTTACACAATGATATTTACAATGTTACCTATTTAATTTTAATTTTGATGCTTTATTATGTTGACAATTTAATTTAATTTTAATTTGATTTTCTTTTAATTCTATATTATTATTAAAAATTTAATTTCCTCTGACAATTTGACAATTTAGTTGACAATTCGATGTAATTTAATTTAATTTTTTTTTAATGTCTCTTACTGCATGCCTCACAATATGCGATGCCCTAATAAAGGGGTTCATGTACTAACTGCTACTATTATTTAAGAACTTTAAGCTGTACAATGTAAGCATGAATAAATGAAATGAAATAGTTTCGTAATTTGATTGTTCAACCTAATTTCAAACAAAAGATTTTTTTTATTTATTTATACAAACGATAAATTCGTTGGTCGGTCTTAAAAATGAACTTTATTGCTTCCAAAAATATTATATGTATATCGGACTCGCACTCGACCGGATTTTTCAGAAACATCAAAAGGTACATTCTATAAATACGTTCTAATAGACTGTCCTTTAAAATGTTGCTAAGTTTCATCGTAGAGATCACTAATAACAATTTTCCTGAATCACGAAAAGACTACAATTATGTTTTGTTAACAGCTACTATGAAATTCACCACAGAGATATTCTTGCAGGCAAAAATCGATCTAGCTGGGTCTCATGTCTAGGAAAATTCGTTTTCTCTATTTTTTTATCATTTCTTAAGAATATCGCGTTTCTGTTACTCAACGGCGCCATCTGTTAGTGGGTCAAGATAATACAGTGTGGTTGCCAGGTATTACTTCTAGAAAATTTGTGTACCACTGTACAAAGACCCTAAAGTCACTAGTGATAGAATAATTATATTATTTGCAATGAAGGAATGTAAAACTTACTTTTATAGAGGCACATGTTTAAGGCTCAAATGTACTTAAATGTATACACAGGCGTACTAAGCAACGAAGGTTGGGTCACTAGGTTTATTGCCTAAATAATCTAAATTAATCCAATTTCCCTTGAAAAAGAGCTTTGAAATTCGTAAATTATCTAAAATACGTATTAATTATCAAGAGAGCGTTTCTCTTCTCAAAATATTTGTTCATAGTTAAGGGCCCAAAGCTGTAATAAATTAAAAGGCGGGGTCAGAATTGGCTTTAATGGAATAATCCCTCAAATAATGTGGCAGTTTTCCCGCAGGAACTAATTATTGTTGCATTAAACCAACAACTGTGCTGGTTTACCGGCTAGTGGAGAGCGCGTGGGTTCCTGTGGTGCTAAGACCGTAGTCCGATAGGTATCTTACTCGTCGGTGAATGAAGGTTGGAAGCGGTGTCTATACATCACTTACTTTCAGGGCGCCACCAGTCACAAAACTGGAAATGTGTTACAAATAAAGGTGTTAAATTAAACAACTTAATTATAATAAATGAGAGAGCATCTTATTTCGTACCTTTCAAATACATTAGTGTTACAATTGACGAGGAACAATAGGCTTATCCTCAAAAGCAATTCTCGAACAAACTACTTCTTCTAGGAGTTATTCTTAAAAAACAATTCTTTCTTAAAAATATTCCTTTCTAAAGATAGTCCCTAAAGGGATGTGAAACTTATGACGATAAACTTACTTACTATTTTACATACAACGACATTTACATGGATAGGCCTCTCCATGTAAATGAGTGACGTGACGAGAACATATATCCTTAATTCTAATACATGTTGGGGTACGAGTTGGTTCGAAGCCAAACAAGTAATACACCAACCCGAATACGGCACACCGGTGTGGGGGTAGCGTTCACTCACAACGGGTGACCTGGCATTGCAAACAACGGAGAGAAGTTCCCGTACAGATCTTCACAGAATGGTTGTGTCGAGGTTCAGAATAAAACGTGTGATGACTCACTTGGTCTGCGCATTGCGTTACCTCCCATGACGATGTACCGATGACATGACGATTCTCTCTTTTGTTATAAAAAAGATTCTCTCTTTTATTATAAAAAATGCGAGTCAGCGCCGCGGCATCACGCGTGGGCTTATGACGAGACTCACGATATGTGAAAGAAGCCTAAGCTACCAGATAAAAGAAGAAGGCGACATCCTGTCGCCTCCTGGTTCTGTTTGTCAATCTGACATTGTACTAATGGGTGATCCACAGGATTACCCTGGATATTTGTCGATTTTCTTGGAATGGGTCCGAGATGTGTGTGCTCAGTTACACGGAAAATGAATGACAGGTTAGTTAGTTCTCTTTGTCAATCGACAAAATGCGAGGACCGGATAAAAAAAAATAACAAAGCACCAAATTCAATAAGAACTTTACAATCCAGTTGGAATAATTTCTACGAAGGGGTTTATCTAATAATTTCTATTTACTTCTGCTTTTCTAATTTGGAAATATTATTTAAGAGAAAGACCGGTATCGGAATGATGGCGTGGAAAACGCACTCGTCTCCACATTCTGTGGCACTTGTCTATGGTAACTGTCAGTCGACGAACGTAAACAGTGTCTGTTTATCCTAACAAAAATACACCGAAAAACACATTAATGTTAAGAAAAACGTATTTAAAACTATAGGGGACGATGTGACGACATCACTCCGGCACTGTGAAGTGAAATGAGGTAGTGAAAACGCAAAGAGGCGAATAAGACGACGGCGAACGTTGACAAAACAACAGGTTGTTTTGTATCACTGGTTTTCTGCCGGTATACTACAGATTCTATGTGACGAGACGCAAGTGGAGCTCTGCTATGCTGTCCCTAGTCCACCTAGAATGCCGCAAACCTATTCCACGTAAGTCCTACACAATAGATCAACCTTGCCAAAGGCAATAGACCTACCGGTGAAACCGTGTACTCTGCTGGAGCGTCTTGGCTTCACTGAGTGGGACGTACTCCAGCGCAGTTCCTGCGAACAGTCCTACGAATCACCAGCAAAGTACACGCCTTCCCAGGTGATTCTTTACAACATTGAACATTGTAGAAAATAACATGCAACAACACTCCCCTCCTAAGAGCGAAAATAGTTTCGAGTACCGCGAGGTAGAATTTTCGCGATACACGGAGAAACTAAAGGTAAATATTTCTTATAAACAAGTTACGTGTAAGCAACGAAGAACCACTGACCCTTGCTTTTACAACGCACCATTTCTTCTAAGCTACTTTTGGTTAAGTAACCGAACGCGTTCTATTCTTTTTATAAATCCTGTTCTATTTGTAAGTTTATAACACCTAGGAAAACATACGAATCCTTTAGCTTAAGATTAAGTCTTTGTAAATAGTCCTATACTAACTAATACTTAAGTCTTGACCAACTCAGGTTTTGCAAATATTTAACTTTACGGCTATTGTTACTATTGTATACTATTTTACCCTACTCTTAAGTAAATTACTACTCTGTTACGATTATATGTTAATTCCTTATCCTAATGCGCGCGCGACTATACTAAAATATTTGGTTGGGGATCCCCTTTGGATACCTAAACTACACTTAAATGTTAACGATTTGTTGACCTACTCATGCAAAAATATTTACTCGCTAAGGATAATTCTACTCTTCTACATGTATAATATCTTTAATATGGGTAAGTCCCACTTTCTTTCCGTTTAGTGCGCGTAAGCGATACACTAACGGGCTAATCCTTTCTTCTACTACACACTTTATATTACGGGGTGCTAGTTTACTTGCGAAGTTCTCGCTAGCTTTCGACTGTATGTAGTCTTTCTTCCAGACTATTTGACCTACTCTCAAATTGACGTCTCTCTTTCTCCTATCATAGATTCGCTTTCCTCTTTCATATGCTGCGGCCAGCTTTTCTCTAACTTTTGAATAAATCGTCCGAAGTTCTTTCAAGGATTCAGCGTATTCATTTCTCCCAGAGAAGGTCAGTTCACCTTGTTCTTGAGAATTGGGATTGTAATGTTCTGTTTCCAAGATAATCTCTCTCCCATGAACTAGAAAAAATGGTGTGAACCCAGTGGCATCATGCTCACTATTATTCATGGCTGATTGAATATGTGGAATATGGACGTCCCATTCTCTTTGGTCTTTCTTAAGAAATGCTGAAATGGTATCTCCGACTACCCTATTAACTCGCTCCACAGGATTTACCTGTGGCGTATACACCGCGGTGTAGAAGAGATTAGGGATTTTGTATTTTTCTACAAATTCCCTAAAGTCTTTAGAGGTGAAGACACTACCATTGTCGCAAATTAAAGTTCTAGGTACTCCGTGCACTAGGAATACATTCTCTTCTAACTTCTGGTTAATAACAGAAGTCACAGCTCTTCGTATAGGAAAAAGAAACACATACTTTGTGAAGTAGTCGGCGACTACCAAAATAAAGGTATTGCCTTTCTTGGACTTGGGCAGAGGACCATGTAAATCAATTGATATAGTTTCAAATGGCCTGTGCACCTTCTTAGGCTGTCCCATTAATCCTGGTCTAGCTTGGTTACTAGATTTATTAGCAAGACAGACTTCACATTTCTTGACATAGCTCTTGACATCTTTTAATAATTTGGGCCAATAATAACGTAAAGCGATTCTCTTTAACGTTTTATTAATGCCAAAGTGTCCCGCTGTTGGCTTGTCGTGGTTCTCAGATAAAATCTGCTTTCTTTCCTGAATGGGTACTACTAATTTCCAAGCGGTGTCATTTTCTAAGGCGTATTTGCATTTTATTAATTTATATAGCTTCTTGTCGATAATATTGAATTTAGGGTAGCGGTGAGGGTGCTTCTCCTACGAAAAGGTCAGCTACACCTCTCAACAATTCTGAATTGCTAACGTTTTTAGAAATACGTAATTCTTCTATCCGTTCTATAAAAGCATGTAGACTAAGTCTGCTGTCGCGTCCCGAATATTTGATTCCCCATCTAGAAACCGAACGCATAGGGTCAATAGTTACTCGAAGCTCACCTGTGCCAACTGAGGCGTCTTGAGTCTCTCCGCGGTCTCGATCCTCATCTTCGTACTCTACTCCTTCCTCGCTTACCGCGGTCACATCTAAGGCCTGTAGGCACAGAGCGCACTTCCTCTTAAGTAACTCCAACTTCTTCTTCGAATCTTCTTCATCTGAGGGTAAACGACCAAGTCTGAATTGAATATGTAAGAGCCTAGATATGAGTCTTTTAGTCTGTGATGGGGTATAATCTCCAGCAGCTATTTTAGAGCCTATCTCGTTTAGTTTGTCTCCACAGATGTCTAATTCTAATTCTAAGTCTAACAGTAGTGGATCAATAGTGACATCCATCTGTGAGGTCGATATCAAAATCGAAATTCTTCTTCTCATCTCGGCTACAGTCTTGACATCAGAATGTCCACGAATACGGAGTTCATATTTGAGTTCATCACCCAACAAATCTCTAAAGTAAATCTTTGGACCAGACATGGTGAAAGACTACCGAGTACTTCTATTCTTAAAACAATTCTATCATAAACAATGACAAGACACTAACCTCCAACTTGTTCCAACGATACCTCGCCACACGTTGTGAGCGCCATTTTGTTGCATTAAACCAACCACTGTGCTGGTTTACCGGCTAGTGGAGAGCGCGTGGGTTCCTGTGGCGAGACTCACGATATGTGAAAGAAGCCTAAGCTACCAGATAAAAGAAGAAGGCGACATCCTGTCGCCTCCTGGTTCTGTTTGTCAATCTGACATTGTACTAATGGGTGATCCACAGGATTACCCTGGATATTTGTCGATTTTCTTGGAATGGGTCCGAGATGTGTGTGCTCAGTTACACGGAAAATGAATGACAGGTTAGTTAGTTCTCTTTGTCAATCGACAAAATGCGAGGACCGGATAAAAAAAAATAACAAAGCACCAAATTCAATAAGAACTTTACAATCCAGTTGGAATAATTTCTACGAAGGGGTTTATCTAATAATTTCTATTTACTTCTGCTTTTCTAATTTGGAAATATTATTTAAGAGAAAGACCGGTATCGGAATGATGGCGTGGAAAACGCACTCGTCTCCACATTCTGTGGCACTTGTCTATGGTAACTGTCAGTCGACGAACGTAAACAGTGTCTGTTTATCCTAACAAAAATACACCGAAAAACACATTAATGTTAAGAAAAACGTATTTAAAACTATAGGGGACGATGTGACGACATCACTCCGGCACTGTGAAGTGAAATGAGGTAGTGAAAACGCAAAGAGGCGAATAAGACGACGGCGAACGTTGACAAAACAACAGGTTGTTTTGTATCACTGGTTTTCTGCCGGTATACTACAGATTCTATGTGACGAGACGCAAGTGGAGCTCTGCTATGCTGTCCCTAGTCCACCTAGAATGCCGCAAACCTATTCCACGTAAGTCCTACACAATAGATCAACCTTGCCAAAGGCAATAGACCTACCGGTGAAACCGTGTACTCTGCTGGAGCGTCTTGGCTTCACTGAGTGGGACGTACTCCAGCGCAGTTCCTGCGAACAGTCCTACGAATCACCAGCAAAGTACACGCCTTCCCAGGTGATTCTTTACAACATTGAACATTGTAGAAAATAACATGCAACATTATGGAGGAAACTTTGCCAGTAAAGTTAGTTTTAATTGCGTTGACCACTTCGAGGATTTGGAGCTGCGATCTAAATATGTAAATGATGTTACTCAAACCAAAATAAACATCAGTGTTGCTTGATCGTTTGTTAGGTAAGCTCAGAATTACCATGTGTGAAAGTAAGTGATAGAAATCGTATAAACGGTCTGATAAGAGAACGTTGTGGCGTAAAAGGTGATGAAGGCAGTTACTAAATGAATTAATGAAAAAATGTGTCACCGAAATACCTATAATCCAGTATCATAAGTTGATCAATTTCCTAGTAGTTGATAAACTTTCAAAAAATAATTATTTTCTGTTGACAAATATAAGATGGTTTGGTTGTATAAATACTATTAAATTTAGGGTATTCTGAATATATAGTTTACGTTT
Source organism: Athrips mouffetella (assembly GCA_947532105.1). Taxonomy (NCBI): domain Eukaryota; kingdom Metazoa; phylum Arthropoda; class Insecta; order Lepidoptera; family Gelechiidae; genus Athrips; species Athrips mouffetella. The sequence continues at coordinate 418,654 of OX383981.1, forward strand.
GTAAACTTTAGACATAAAGAGAAAAGAAATAATGAGGTCAAGAGTAAGACACAGAAATGAGATCTCAAAGATGAAGGTTATAAACGTTGTAAGGAGAAATCCTCAGTAAACACATCAAGACCAAAGTTGAGGACATTCTGAATTAAGGCCAGATGATGATGGTCAAAGAAGAGATAAGAGTAGAAAACTAAGGGAAGAAAGTGAGATAAAGGTTACTTCCGCGTCTAAGCTTACTATGCCGGCTGCATGTAGAGGCGGCATAATCAACACTTGCCATACAAACCAAGCGTGTCAGCGGGCGTCACCCTTTTACGCACACCATTTTCTCACTTTTGTATGAACGGATTACTTGCGGCTTCTGTACGTCTGAGATTTAGTGTTCCAAGACAACCACAACAATGAGGTTGCATATTTAACTGCTAAGATTTGCTCTTAATTACTTAGTTGTGATATGATACGCCAGAATTTTGTTTATTCACATTTTACTTTGTTTATTATATCATCTTACAGCATAGTTTGGTATTTCTTTTGATATTTTGAATATTGTTTACTACACAACGTGCAACTAGGAACTGGCGGCTGCGGCTACATTTGCGTGTAACTTATTTATTACTGCCGTCTCTACGAGTAGTAGCGGAGCGCGCTAAAACTTTGTGTTTTATGGCTTACTGAAATAATAGCGATACAAAATGTCAAGCTTGACGTGCTTGACTGTACTTACGTTGAAGAGGCACGAATTATTACATACCTATATGAGTAAGTTCAGACGAATGAAACAATTCGTAATACATAAAGATGATGTCAAAACTAATTTAACGGACTTGATAGAAAAAGAACTTGTGTAACCCCAACAGTTAAAATTTCATGAAAATTATGTGGTTATAAAATATAACTTTGTATAACAAGATATTTTTGTTGCAGGTAAGTGCTCATGAACCAGAATTCACCAAAAACGTAACGCGAGTCATCGTTTAGTCATCGAAAGGTTTGTTACAATAACTCCATAGTAAATTACTATTAAATCTTCATTTGCCTGGGATAATCCAATTTATCTGTATGGCGCAACAAGTCGGTTGCTTTCGTCAAATCTGTATGGACTAAGATAGACATAACATATAACAGTCTATTAAGTTACAAGGGACGGTTGCTTTATATAACATATAACAGTCTATTAAGTTATAAGGGACGGTTGCTTTCGTCAAATCTATATGGACTAAGATAGACATTACATAATAACAGTCTATTAAGTTACAAGAAACGGTTGATTGTAATTTGCCCACTACTGCCACCGCTAGATGGCGGCACTGGGATATTGCAACTCGGTATCGTTTGTGTTACGAAGTTACAATGTTTGTTTACAAAAAACCGAAAAATTTTGATACGCGTCTTCCTGGTAACCTGGATTGTATTGTGGTATAAAAATAAAGTGATAGTACTGTTATAGTGGTTTTCCCTTCTTCATAAATAGCGAGGGTCCTCCTCGCTATATGTTTTCGTCAAATCTATATGGACTAAGATAGACATTACATATAACCAGCCTATTAAGTTACAAGGAACGTTTGCTTTCGTCAAATCTATATGCACTAAGAGAGACATAACATATAACAGTCTTTTTAGTTACAAGGATCGGTTGCTTTCGTCAAATCTATATGGACTAAGATAGACATAACATATAACAGTCTATTAAGTGACAAGGAAAGTATTCTATTTGTTCCACAGTCGGACGAAGCCTGATTATAATGACATCTTTATGACAGCAGGACGGAGGGATATTTAAGACATTGGTGCGACAGAGACAAGTACACGTTTCGCTCAGTCTTGCTTTTAGGTTTGTCTTGCTGACATTCTGCATTATTTCGACTTTATTACACACAACAGAACGTGAGTAGAAACCTTTTTGGACCTTATTGCATGGTAAGAGAGTTGAAAAACTTTCTACTGACATGGGTTTGACCGTACCAATTTCGATTAGCAACAGCCAAAATACGGCCACTCTATTTTCGTTGTGAGAGGATTTTACTCAAAGATGTCAACAGCTCTCAAGCCCTCAACAAAATGCGAACTCAAATTTAAATATCATTTAACTATTTCTGAAGATGCAACTTACGACCTAAGCTAAAATTAAGCATTTGGCTTGTCACAACTTCCAATTATCCTTAAAATACGATGTGCCAAAATTATAACATACTCCTCTTGAAAAGGAAACACAATATGCTGTTGGCAATTGTTTCTGGGATGGAGTTCAGCTGTTTTCCGCTCGTTCGAGTGACGTCACGCTCCAGGCAATATTTTCCGACGTCTACAGATTAAATGAAAACCACAGTATATTGTCTTTTAAAATTTTGTTTATTTAGAAAGTTAAATTTTCTCATTGAATTTTTAGGAAGGTACCAGGTTGTCAGGAACTGAAAATACGTCTATCACCAAAATTTTATAAACAAAATCACAGATATAAAACACTTAACTAGTCTTTCTTAAAGAGACTTAATTGACAGATTATAAAACGTGCAACCAAAGATGAAAGACAACCATGAAGGATGTGAAACTGTCAGTGACTGAACAACTCTTGTCATGGAGCACTAGTCGCAAAACGAAAATATAAACAACTTCCTGTAGATTTTTTAAGTGAAAACTTCTTTAGCGGTGCTTGGCACTTTTTTAGATGGGTAAAAATGTTAAACTCACGTCAGATGTCGCGTCAGATGTTTAAGTTTTGAATTGAAAACTTCTTTAGCGACGCGTCAGATCTGACGAAGATTGTGTATATGTTAAAATTGTCAAGTTTGTCTACGATAGCGCAATAAATGAATATTGTATGTACTTTTATACTGATAAATAAAACAATTCGTGCGAAATTATTCCCTAACCATTCCAAAATATTCAAAAATGCACAACGTCGATGTTCAAGTTTTCACTTCTGCTGGCACTCCCGGAGTGCAGTTCGTTCTTTTTAGGGTTCCGTACCTCAAAAGAAAAAAACGGAACCCTTATAGGATCACTTTGTTGTCCGTCTGTCTGTCTGTCTGTGTGTCAAGACCCTTTATCTCACGAACGGGTAGAGTTATCAGGTTGAAATTAATACCATATATTAGGATCCATGAACCACACAAGATCTGAAAATTTCAATTTTTCACAACGACGCAATCAAAAGATATGGCATTCTATGTCCTCATCTCCATACATTTATTCAAAAATGCAAAACCTACAGGGTACTTCCCGTTGACCTAAAATTATGAAATTTGGCAAGAAGCTAGGTCTTACAGTACAAATAATGGTAAAAGTCTGAAATTATTAAATATTACAACTTTTCTCACAACTAATGGTAACCAATTGTGGTGAGCTCCCGTTTCAAGAACATTCATATAAGAGAGGGGTCAAGTTGGATGGTCGCTCAGGCGATTTTTGTTTTAGTTCTATTTAAAAACGGGAACACTTACAAACTTGAAAATTGGTATGTTTATAGTGCATAAGCTATAAAATAACAACAAATAAAAAAATTTGGTCAAGCGCGTGTCGGACTCAAAAAATCTAGCACATTAACTTACTGAAATTTCAACTAATACAATTATGTTTATGTGGTGGTACGGAACCCTCAGTGCGCGAGTCCGACTCGCACTTGGCCGGTTTTTTTTTTATGGGGGACATTTCACATAAGGTCATCTGATACCAAACAAGGCAAACTAGAGATTGATATACATACATAACACCCAGACACAGAACAAACACTTGTGTTCATCACACAAATGTTTGCCCTGGGCGGGGAAGTGTCAAAATAAAAATCATTTTCAATTATACGTAGTGTTACCAATTTTCAACTCGAAATCTGTCTGCAATGATGGACTAGTTGAGCTAGTACAGCAAAAATGCTTGCTAGGTGGCAGCACAAACGCAACGTTGGAATGCGTAAGAGGTCGCTAAATTTCACAACATCGGGCAGGACCACAGTAGCCTAGTTGGTAAAGCGTCTGCGGTACTTACGCAGAAGACGCAGGTTCGAATCCTGCCTGTGGTTGTGAAATTTTGCGATTTTCTACTTTGTAGATTTATCCGAACACAGGAAGTGTCAAAATACAAATCATTTTCAATTATACGTAGTGTTACCAATTTTCAACTCGAAATCTGTCTGCAATGATGGACTAGTTGAGCTAGTACAGCAAAAATGCTTGCTAGGTGGCAGCACAAACGCAACGTTGGAATGCGTAAGAGGTCGCTAAATTTCACAACATCGGGCAGGACCACAGTAGCCTAGTTGGTAAAGCGTCTGCGGTACTTACGCAGAAGACGCAGGTTCGAATCCTGCCTGTGGTTGTGAAATTTTGCGATTTTCTACTTTGTAGGTTATTTTTAGTTTTTGTCATCTCATCTTGTACCTATTTTACTTTATTATTTAAATTTCTCAATAAACATGTCGACAACTTGTTTCGTAGCGATCGGTTGGTCAGCCGGCGCCATGTGACCTGCTGATCGGATCATCACCTCCATGAAGTTTCCGGCTCCTTTCAGATACCTGTGCAAAGATCAACATGTTACATCTGGTTTTTAAGGGTTTTTTGTGTAGTCTTCAATCTTTCGGCCAATTGGAAAACTGGAGAACGGTTCTGTTATATTCTCGCACCAAAAACAGCATTCTATTGAAATGAAGGTGAACATATTTAAAAAAAAAATAAGTTGAGATTCGTTTACACTCCTCGCTACATGACAACTTTGTATGGATGGATCTATCATATGTCATGTCATGTCGTCGTAGATCATGATCTACGAGAATGGATCGATATTTTCTTCTTTTCCCAACACACGTTTTTTAAGAGAGTATTTAAGTTTTATCAATTTACAAATTAATGTTAATGTTGTATATGTCTGCTAACATCTCAGATGGTAGCTCTGCCGATAAAACTAAACAAATGTCCCTAAGGAATATAGGTCGAAATTCGAGAAAAAAAAATTATGTCTTTTATAAACTGCATCAGTTGAAAGCGTATTTTGTATAGTAGGTAATTTTTGAAGTAAAAACTTTTTTAACGGCGCTTGGCACTTTTTAGATGGGTTAAAAACCAAGGGTAAAAGTTGATTAAATCACGTCAGATGTCGCGTCAGATGTTTAAGTTTTGAAGTGAAAACTTCTTTAGCGGCGCGTCAGATCTGACGAAGATTGTCTATATGTAATATAAATTGTCATATTTGTCTACGATAGCGCAATAAATGATTATACTGATAAATAAAACAATTTCATACGAAATTATTCCCTAACCATTCCAAAATATTCAAAAATGAACGACGTTGATGTTTAAGTTTTCACTTCTGCCGGCACTCCCGGAGTGCAACCCGTTCTTTTTTTTCATATGTCAACATACTATATGTTCCTTAAAGTACTGAGGAAAGCAACCACCCGAGAGGTTTGTAGACATTATTATTATACCAAACATCCTGTATATTAAAAAAATAAATTGGGGACAAATTTTTGCTCTCCTGTTGAACAGGCATTAAACAACTTTCAAAAGATAAATAAAGTTTGAACTTTTAAACTTAACTGCAGCAACTTGTTTGCACGATTTATTTCAAAAAGTTTAAAATACTGGTTCATTGACTGTGATTGTGCCTGAAAAGTTGTTTCGTTTTCGTATATGTTCATTTTGTGTATTAAATATATCTGGTCAAACAGTGCATAATGCATATTAAAAATACTCAATGAATAAGCACTCACCCAATAGGATCTAACGTTTGACCTGGATATTTGCTTTGAATCATAGTTCTATTTGCCTGCAAGAAGTCTTGTGTGCCGCTCCAACTGAGATTCCGATACATGTGCTCTGATAGCGCGTAGCCCACTACGAAGTCTAACTGGCCACTATATAGGGTGACTTTTAATTAGTTCTTGATAGCAAAAGATATGCATGCACGCAAGATACTGGAACATATGTCGAAATACGAAAAACCAAATTTTGACCTCCCATACAAAATGTGCTATCAGCTGATGCAGTTTCATAACTTGATTTTCGTATTTCGACCTATGTTCCTTGGGGAAAGTTGTTTAGTATCATGAGTACATTCATACATTTTTCTATCAATAACTAATTAAAAATCACCCTATATAGGAGAAAAATAAATAATTTGTTTAATTAAACACATACATTTAAAACTGGAAGATGGAAACTGGTTTCTATTTTTGTGTTAGTTCCGATTCAATAAGAGATTTTACATAGATTATTCTGCCAATTTAGCAGGTACAAGTCATTAATCAAATGGTGGTATTATCCTTCAACAGCGTCTGTGGCCTAGTGGTTAGAGCGTTCGGATGTCGATCCAGAGATTTTGGGTTCGACTCCTGGTGGGGACATAATAACAAAAATCACTTTGTGAGACCTCCCGAGTTTTGTCAGGACTTTGCAGAATAAATTACCTGATTGTACGAAAAGTTTAATAATTCCGTCCTTCGGAAGTCATCCCAAGTGGTTGGTTCTGTCTACGATGCTCGGAATTAGTCCTTAAATGAGCCAGATGCCTTGGACAGCTCGACAACTATAACACTAGGATTTGGTAGATTGGTCCGATGGCCCACTTAATTCACACCCTTTTCAAACCCTCTTCATATCATGATTAGATAATGTGGGTTGTAAGATCGATATCGTGCAACACACACGGTATCATGATGATAGGAAGAACTTTCTTTCTAATTAAGCCAAACTTTTAATCCTCACTCAACAATTGTACTGATGTGAAAAGTGACATGTCGAAACCCCATCGCTTATAAACAAAGATACACCCTTTAAGATACGGATAGTCACTCATAAAAACCTGATTTACTCACTTAAAACACAGGACGCCATAGTATTCCAGTAAATCTTCTAACCAAGGTTTGACACTCATAAAAAAGTCTTCTTCGAAATGCCTACGGACCTCCAGATTTTGGCCAGAACTATGAAACACATTTCCAACGTGAAGAGCTCTTCGAACTTCCGTCAGGTTTAGAAAATATTCATGAGGATGAGGTTCCTTATCTTGATCAAATACAATATTGTACATATTTGGAATTTCATTCTCGAAGGCGTCTTTAACTTCATTATATTTCTGAAAAATAAAACAATCAGCTACGTGATTGGTTACCTTTATCTCTTGTAGATTCATATAAAGTAATTATCACCTTAGAATATTCCTTGATGTTTCCATTTTCCCAAGCAGTTCTTGTAGCATCTTCAAGAGTTTTGATTTCTGCAGCCCTATCGAAATCCCAAAAACCAAGTTGTGTCGCAAGCTCCGAAAAGTGCAATAATGACGGCGGATCAGTCCAACCATCAGCGATTACTAAACCCTGAAAACCAATTATCATCATCAACATGTCGTTTGAGTTAGAAGGTCGATGACCGACCTCACAAACCCTTACAACAGAGTTGTTAAGCCACCCATAGGCCTCACGACTACTTATAGTAGCTGACACCAACCCCCCCACCCAACCGGGAATCAAACTCGTTCTGAGTTTGATTCCGGATCAAGAGCCGAGCGCTCTTCTATCCAATTATGTTTTGATTACTAAGTACATACCCTTTGGGCACATGGTGACTAAATAAACAAACCTTCAAGTTTATTGGAATGGAAGTATCCCAATAATGGTGTAAACGATACCCGAAAGCTGGAACATATTTCCCTCCATACGATTCCCCTGCAATGAACAACGGTGCTGCTTGCAGTTCTGGAAACACTTGGACGAATTGTTGCAGGAACGCCACTAAGCATTCTCCCACCTGATGGGTGATTGAAAACAAATTATATTAAATATTGGAATGAAAAGTTTTATGAAAACGTCTATGTTTAAGGTTACTTACTTCTTCTTCATTTGAAACAAATTTATCTTTGCTTTCCGAAAAGCTAAAACCAACATCCACAGGATTGTCAATAAACAATAGGGAATAATCACTGTTCCATGTTACGGGCATCCTAGAAGCTGCAAGTCCATAAAAACAGTTCAGATTTCTCATATATTTGGATGCAAGTGCAAGTGTGCATCAAATACTCACCAGACCCATTCTTAATTTCAAGAGGTCCTATTTCAAGAAACAATCCAAATAGTGAAGAAAATCCCGGGCCTCCTTGCAACCAGATGATCCATGGTGTAGAGTCTAACGGCTTGTTTTCTGCAGGGAAGAACCAGAAGAATGTGTGCCATTTGTTGGTTTTGTTGACGTTGAAGAATGCGGCATGGCTCTGGACGCCGGCGAAGAGAGACGGGTCTACTGCTGATAGCTCCCTTGCTTTGTCCACTTGACCACTATCAAGATATGCTGTTAAATCTAGAGGACTATTTTCATCCTGTGTTCCTTGAGTGCCCTGTCCGATAACACCTGCACTATATCATAAAAAATATATTTTCGGGGAATCGATTTAGTCTCAAATATTAATGAAATTGCAAATTATTTACCTGAAGATGAGTAGTATTGTTGGAGTGAACATTGTGATGCCGTTCGCCAACAATAGGGACATAAAATTGATTTGCGCAACGTCTCAGCTTATATACTTCATTAACATAGGTTCTGCAGGTAATAATCATTCATGACATGAATAATCATTATTTGTTATTATTATTGTTTCAGCCAACCAACTTTTTGCCATGGTTTCGTTAGTTCAGATAGTTTTATCTTGAAAATGTTTTAAAGGGCGTTTCATTATGAAATATTTTCATTAACACTTGCCCACTTTTTACATTCACCTCTTCTTAGCTCTTTAAACAGCTTCTGTACCAAAATGACGTCAATCTAGACGTCTAGAGCCTAGATAAAGTGCCATTTGACGAAAGCGAATGATATTTAACATATTATGCCGTTCGTACATTTTATCCTTAGATAGTTGATAGGTGGCAGCGCGCTCATCTTCTTTAATCTAAGATTTTAATATATACATTTATTTTTATGACGTACGCTTTTATCATCTCTTTTAAGATAGAGATCTAGACAATGTGCCATTGTCTAGATCTCTATCTTTTTGTTTTGATGATGCAAAAGAAACAAGAACAAACAGACTTGCGCATTTTTATATTAGGTCTTTACCTATAAAATTGCCGTTTTGTATGGCGAATTTTAGGTAAACTCAATTTTCAATACTAACATTTTTGCATTTTTCTTAGGAATTATAAATCCAATCTTTTTTTATTTTCTTAAACATTATTGGGAAGACATTAAGCTAACAGAAGCTTAAATTTTATTTTCGATAAATATTATCTGTAAATAAATATAACAAATCTAATGATGAAATCGGACGACAGTTAAAACGAACAATTTTCGAACCTTAAATTTTATATATCAAACTAAAAATAAAAACTCTATTTTATGCGTAAATTAATAACCTTGAAGTCAACTTTCAAATATAAGACCAATGAAAAAAATTGCATTAGTATTATTTGAATTATGATCTCATTAATCTGTAAGAAAATTTCGGCAATTTCATAGGTAAAGACCTATTATTAATCATAACAGATTCACGGTTTATTGTCAAATTACTTATTTTTGAGACTTCGACTCCTCCTCCAGTTGAGAAAATCAATACTCATGAATGTTTTATGTTTAACTTACTTACTCCCTTCATACATAGGATTGGTTTTGATTATGCGGTGTAAAACTCTGTATCCTCATTTAACCAGGATTCCGTAAATAAGATAAAACCAGCATCGTGAGGAGGAAGTAGAAAGTTTCTTATTAACCTCATGTATCCGTGTGGTGCCCGCAAAGATTAGTACCAACCCATTCCTACCCGTAGGTGTCATAAGAGGCGACTAAGGGCTTATGAACCGGGCTTGTATCGTTCCATACATACTGCGGTCACCAACAACAGCGGTTGCCAGCCGCAACTCTAACAAGCGTGGTGACTATGGTAAATCCCGTCCTTAGTACGGTCAATCGCTAGTCAGTAGAAACTTTTTCAACTCTATCACCACGCCATAAGGTCCAAAAGTGTTTCTACTGATGTGCGGCCGTGTGTACTAAGCTTTTTTGCTGGAGTTTTGTAGGGAGCTCCCTGTCGTGTAGCACAGATTAAATAATACCTATAGTGGACTTTTTATGGGATGTTATGATGATTTTTATTTCATCAAGTCATTTTCTAAAAACAATTTCACCTTGTAATTTGGACATTAATTAACCCACCTTCAGAGTTTGTTCTATGTTTACTGTCTGACGTAAATATTTGTTTAATAACAATACATAGTGAAAGAGCTGTTCCAATATACCCGTTGCCGAAACAATTCTCGCTAATTGAGACGCGGAGAGAAGCTGTCTTTGATGCGAAGTGAAACGGGTTGGCTCCGACTTGACACATATTCATTAAGGCATGAACATATTATAACTTCTAAAAAGTTTGTTGCTGTGGCACTTTTTATTTTTAGCACCGGAATGAGATTATACTCGTATGTTATGACATTAAGTATAGTTGATAATTTATTTGAATATCTGCAGCTTTTTTCTTGGGAAGATACTTACATGTATAGCATCGCGATTTGTTCCCATCGAGGTAGGCAAATACCACAGTCCTCCATTTGCTACGATCTTGACATATTTGTTTGAATTCATTTCCACCTAAAGGTACCCTTCTTATCCTACATCATTTTACTCTTTATATAGGGGCTAATCATCATCAAAAGAACCTCGTCATAAGTGAACGGTTAATAGTGAGCAAGGAGCCCTTCAGAATTATATTATAGAAAAAATTTGGAAGTGAGATACCATAGTTACCACGCTTATTAGCGTCGTTGTGAATGGCACAATGAACTATGATTGTTGGTGACCGCAGATATTGTAAGATAATATTTTGATATGTCAAATGTTGCTGCCCATCCTTGGGTTCGAAACCCATACAACTTTTGAAGCTCGAAAATAATCCTGAAGTAATCGAAATATACGTTAAATTTTCTATTTCTCACTGAAGCTTAATAACCTGTCTTCTACGTAAATCGGTTCCCATATTTTCTTTGGCTTCGTAATATTGATGTGTCAAACGGGAATTGACTCTTGATGCGAAGTGTAGGAGCCGTTGAGAGTGAGGGAGGATGTACCAACTAACTTGAGTAATGTGGTTTGCCGTCGAACAACGACGCTACGTCAGGCAACTATATCCACGAGAATGCCGCACACGAAATATGATTTACGACTGTAAATTGAATCGGGCACGGGCACATGGATTTCCACTTTGGTGTAAACAAATTTGAATAAGTAATTCAAGTAAGATGCTAATTATTCTCAACACAAGGTTTAAGCATTATTTCTATTTTGCGTTGAGAAAAAGTTGTAAATCAATCATTTAACATAAGTATCAGATTGTCCCGCGTGATGCCCGCAAAGAATAGTACCATCCCATGCATACCCGTGGGTAGCAGCATCCTTTTGTGTATCGTACCATCTCACTTACTGCGGTCACCTACAACCGCGGTCCATGGTGCCAGCCGTAACGCTGACAAGCGAGGTGACTATGGTACTTCCACTCGACATTTTACTAGCAACAGCTAGTATTCTGGAGGGAGCTTCTGGTCCTGTAGTGGACGTTTGATGGAATGTTATGATGATCAAATCGTCCAAAATGATCCTTAATTTGAGAAAATAATCATAACGTGTACAGAAACATAAAAATTTATGAGTTACCTCAGTAGCGTTTATAAAACAACTTTTTGCTGCGGGGCCCATGTACAAAACAAAATAATAATGTTTTTTGTTTTTAAATTTTTATCAAAATAATCGACAGATTTTAATCGAAATCACATTTTCTGTATTCATTGTAGGATACTCAAAATCTATTATAGACGTCAATTACATTTACGTCGCTTTACAAACAAAGTGGCGCCATGTGAAAAAAAAAGAAGCGACAGTAAAAAACCCACGCGGTTAGTACGGGAAGTATTTTTTTTTTAATTTTGACCTGGGTCTTGTAGTAAAAGTTTAATAAGTGAGCTGTCTCGCAGTAGTGACTTCCAAGAAAATCGCCTTTTACTCGTACCCTAACACCCTGTTTATCTCATTTAGTTATGTTTTCTGAATACAGTTTGTATTGAGTACATTTAGTTTTACTTAAGGCATTTCATGTGAACTTGTATGTTATTATAATATTTGACTATGTAAGTAAGAAATAAATTTTATATGGAGTAACTTTATCGCAATCCAAAGATCAAATCAAACACAAGTAAATTTGGCATGTCTCTGTAATCCACACGTTACTTAATCGATCCCGCCGCCATAGGGTTGAGTTCATTGTTCGCACGTAGACGAGTATAAATTGTTTGTCTAATTCGGAATCGTGTTCACAACAAGATGACGGTTCGTATCGCGGCCTGCCAACGTTTCAGGTTGTTCCTTAATGATACATTTATTAGGAAAATTTACAGCAGAAATATTTTTGTCCGTAGCATCTTAATAATATAAACCGGTTGTCTCGGATATCATAACGGGAAGCGTATGTGTAGCAGTGAAATTTTTCCCAGTGATCATCACAACATCCCATGAAACGTCCACTACAGGACTGGTAACACTGCACTGGTACGAGTATATGCATGTATATGCCCGTTAAAAAATATTTAAATATACTGGTAGATGTTCAAGTCTATCCGTGGACATTTCTTCACTTGTGTTTTCAACGTTTGAAATGTCTATTTAGTTTGTTTTTCTAATAAAAGGATATTTTGTACCTGAGCAAGAATAGAATGAAAGAAACGGAAATTGTGATGACATGTTGAAGAACATTTGCACAAAAAACTAGAGAACATACTTTGAATTTCTCCATCATCAAAATTTTGAACAAAGCCCACGAAGTTATTTAATAAGGTTTTGGAGCATTGCTTCAAACGCATATATTTACTGATTTCTTATTTTATTACCTTTTGTCTCTTTTTTTGCTTTATTATTTTATCTATATTCCAATACGCGCTAGGTCATAACCTGAGTCAATAATTTGTGAAGTTTGATCCAAAACATAGCGTAAGGTGGCAAAATAATTTTATCCTGCTTGCGTTTTTGTGTCCAATAGTTATCGAGATTTAATTGTGCTTTTGATCATAAGTTAAACAGCTATATAAGGTCCTGATGTGAACATATTTTTAGACCATGAAACTGAACAACATTCCCCAAAAAAAGGTTTCTTTCGAAACACGAAAATCTATTTTGACTCCCATACAAACTGCATCTGCAACTGCATTGTATGGGAGGCCAAATTTGGTTTTTCGTATTTTGAACTATGTTTCTTGGGGAAAGTTGTTTAGTTTCATGGTCTATGTTACGTGCTTAAATTATGTTCACTATTTCAGCAGGACCCTATACTTTAGTTTTGTAATAAAACACTTGTACATTGGTTCTCAATTTGTGTACAAGTGTTTTAATTTAAAACTGATTATAGAATTTCACGATAAATTAAAGCTTTATTTTATTTTACTAACACTTTCATTCAGATAAATACTATATACCATAGACGGAATGTATGTATTCGGAAGCAACCCGCCGCGCGGCTTTGCGCTGTGGTGAGGCCGTCTCGGCTCCGACATAGCTTCGCTGAAATTACGTACAATTTATTGTTTTAGCTTACTGCTTGCTGTCAGCGAAATGTAATGTAACTGAGTGATAAAATCAACAAAATAAGATGTATACAGGGTGCTGAAATTAATTTTGTAGGTAAAGAAAGTGAATAAATATTCAAGAGAAGAAATCTCAGAGTCTGTAATAAACTCAATCCTGACACGATTTTTATATGTAGTTTGAGCTATGAGTTTTAGAGACTTATAGTCTGTGAATTTGCTGACTAACTACTGTTAGGGGCTGCCAGCAATGTCAGAAAAACAACAGAACGATTGACATGAAGATTAAGATTTTTTGACAGAATTTATTTAAGTGTTTTTTGTAATACAAATACAATAAAGGTGAATATTATGTAGTCATTAAATAAATAACTTGGCTTCAAAAAAGATTTTTAAAATGTTTAAGAAACTCAAACTCAAGCACTCAAATATCCGTCAGTGGCAACACTAATTCAACGCGAGCTGTTGCCCCTATATTGTCATTTGCCTCATAGTTTGAAATAAAAAAAAAATTGGCCTTAGATATATTTTTATTTAGGTAGAGGATCATGCTGAGCTAGCTGAATCAGTGTCGTCGAAAGACGCTTTTAGGCACCGTTTAATTCGAAAGAGAAACAAGCAATATCTATGTAAATATATAGTTAGTTGTAAGAATATTCGAGTAAATAAACAAATAACGTAACGCGTATATAATGTTGTTCGCTCGCTCTCCGCTCGGGAGGTAAATGTAGAGTGATGTTCCTATCAGGCGCCAGCGGGGTTGCTAATTGTGATTTATACCGGCGGGTAATTGAACGCTCCAGATAACACACTCTTACCCGAAGATAGATAAGGGAGGAGGAAGACGGAGGGCGGAGAGGGTTGGACGACGGAGAACGCGAGTTTTTCTTGAAAATCTCGACTGTTTTAGCTACTTTTTGTGGGTTTTTCAGTACAAGTAGTATGGAAAATTAAGATTTTTGTTATTAAGAACTAGACTACAAAGTACAAGTACTTCAGGAAATTTTCGCTGTAGATTAAGACCACGAAACTGAATTATTTTTTCCTCGGAGCATAGCTCTGAATACGATTTTTTGTACTTCCCGTACAAAATGCACCTTTTTTTATGGAGTGCACCTTTGCACCTTTACATAAATACATTTATAACGATCTAAATCATAACCCTCCTTTTTGCCATAATTGGGTGATAAAAAAAGCCGTATTTCAACCTAAGCTCCGTGAAAAATGTTGTTCAGTTTCATGGTCTAAACCCCAGTTTCAGTTTCAGTCTTTTTGCACACTTTTTAGTCAGAGGAGGATAGCATTTATTTCTTATTTATTATCACGTACAGTATTTTCCAAGTCTAGATTTATAAATCTGTAACTAGATAAATCATTTCAGTCCAGACAAGTATAATTCATCTCTTTTATCGCAACAACTGAGTTGACAATTCATCCGATAGATTTTTATCTGTGCAATTTTTTTTTAAGATAGTTTTAATTCAAGAAATTTAAGTATAGATTTTGAAATGTTTTTCGTGCTGGCATGCTACGAATTTAGTATTTTTATTATTAAAAATAAATATTTTTCTCAGGGTTAGAACTCTCTTTCAGTTTGGTTCATTACTGTTGCTTGTAAAACGTAATAAAATTTATTTCTCGTATATCAAGCAAAGAAGCAAGTATTTTAAGCTAAGATCTTCTGTGGTCTAAGTAGCAGTTAGAAAGTTTGGCTCTTGATTCGCAAGCCAAAATTCACTTAGTGACACTGCGCCAGTTATGGATGAATCACCAAATTGTCCAAAACTTAAGACGATTCCGTACTTTGTAAGGTCAGTTCCTACTACCAGTCTGTGAAAGTAGTCGCAAGATAGGCCATGTTAGAGGCTTTGTAGCGGGTTTTGAACAGGGTTCATAAAGTCGGTTATCAACTCTACAATCCACATGATATGATGGTGATAACTCTACAATCCACATGATATGATGGTCATGAATAATTTGTCGTGCATTATAGTACAAAATATCGAATAAATATTCTCGGATAAGTTGACATTGATAAGTAGTAGGATAAAAAAGTTTGTCCTCGGATCAGCTGACAACTCACTCAGTCATCGGAACGCAGTTAGCTACTAATAAGCGATTTATCGGCGATCAATCACAATCGGCCTTCAGTCGGCCTCGATCGGCCCAATCGGCGCGCCCCCGTTCCCGTGATGTATGGCGGGATTACCGCACCGAGCTATCCTCTATTGTGCATTTTTAAAAGCTTTCTCGCGGATTTGTATTGGAAGGAACATTACCGCTTTTTTTGTTGTGTACATTATACGGATGAACTGGGGCGTTATTTTTAACATAAAGATTTTTAGAGAAGATTTTTCATCTCATCTACCTCTATGCACATCTGATAGAAAAAACAGCCAAGTGCGAGTTGGAATCGCGCTTAAGGGTTACTCAATGATGTACTACCAACAATTCCCCTTTTTAGGGTTCCGAACCAAAATGGTAAAAACGGACCCCTTATGGTACGACCTGTCTGTCAGACCTGTATATCTCAGCAACCACTCATGCTATCGAATTGAAATTTGAAACAGTTTTAGATTATGATTACTTAACTTTATATAAAACAAAAGAATTATAAATAAATTATTAGAAAGGGGCTAAAATTTATAACAGTTGTTACTAGGTTGAGTGGGGAATCATATGAAAGGGTTTCACTTGAACATTGTAAAGTAGATTTTTATTTCTTTTATAAATCTTAGTTTTCAAGTTATGTTGAAAAATGACAAAAAAATACCATTCCATCTCCAAAGTCTGTAAAAGGGAAAATCTGAACAAATTAAAGTCGAAAGACGTTTACATTAACATTACAAGAAAAATAAAACGATTTCTTTGTAGAGCACCGTTTTTAGAAATCTGCAAAAAGCCTATACATACCAATTTAGTTTCGCGGCCCTAAAAAGTGACTTTGTAGCTTTATTGTCGCTTCTTTTTTTCCCACTATGGCGCCACATTGTTTGTGAAGCGATGTAGTTTAGCTGACGTCATTAAGAGATTTTAATATCCAACAATGAATAAACGATTTTGACTTTTTGACTTTTCTAAAAATACTATAGGTATATCGGAACTCGCACTCGACCGGCTTTTTTTCCTAGCTTCTAGCAGAATTTCATGATTCTAAGTCAACGGGAAGCACCCTACAAGTTTAGGTGTGGTTCGTAAGTGTATGGAGATGGGGACATAAATGATCGTATTTTGATTGTGTTGTGTAGTAGTTTTAAATTTTCAGACCGTAAAGAGAGCGTAGTTGTATGACTCTGCCTGGCCACACCCCGGACAATACATACAATATCTTCTTCTTCTTTTTTCTTTTTAGGGTTCCGATACCAAAATGGAAAAAAAGGAACCCTTATGGTGCCGCTCTGTCTGTCTGTCTGTCCGTCTGTCTGTCACACCTCTATATCTCAGCAACCACTTATGCTATCGACCTAAAATTTGGAGTAGTTTTAGAATATAGTCGCCCAATTTTATTACACATGAAAATTTTTTGAAAAAAGTATGATTATTAATGTAAAGGGGGCCAAAATAGGGGGGGCCAAATTTCAAATTGTCGCTACTAGGTCGAGTGGGGTATCATATGAAAGGGCTTTACCTTTAAATTTAAAAATATATTTTTGTATTTTTTTAAGTTTCTTAGTTTTCAAGTTATGATGATAAATGTAAAAAAATAAATACCATTCCCCCCCCCTTATCTCCGAAGTTTGAGTAAGGAAAAATCTGAATTAATTACAGTTGATAGAGGTTTATGTAAACTTCACAGAAAAAATAAAACGATCTTTCTAAGTTGCACAGTTTTTCAGAAATCTGCAATAAACCTTTACAAACAAATTTAGTTTTGCGGTCCTGAAAATGGACTTTATTGCTTCCAAAAATACTAGGTATATCGGAACCCTCGGCGCGCGAGTCCGACTCGCACTTGACCGGTTTTTTTAATATTTTGGCAACACTACAACGCGACTTTGAAATTTGAAATTGGAAGGTCATGCAGGCTCGCATATTCAGTACAAAAGACCCTCAGAAGGACCACGAGAATCGTGCGCGTGGGTGTGCGGTGTAAATTGCAGATTGTGATTGGCCGGAGACTGACCTTTCTGTATGATAGATTTTATTTGACAGGATGATAATGTCATCATAAATTAAATGTAAATTCAAAATATACAAAAAAAAATTACAAAAAAAAATTTTCATACATTTTTTGTAATTTTTCTATGGAAAAATTAAAAGTACCAAAATTTATAGAAGGTTTGTCTCATGTAGTGTAACACCCCAGGAAACTTTCATAGATTGAGGATTTAATGCGGGGGTCTTCATACAACAATCCGCTTCGTTGCCTAGACTACTATTACTTTATTCTATGGCCTGTCGTTTGTGGATCGTTCTACGTGGACCTTTCAACGCGATTAATTTATGAACTGACGGATACTAAATTGTATAAAGTCATTAGGAATTTTGTCATCTCCATTCCATTCAAAGAAGATGTTAGGCTAAGAAACACGAAGTATAAATTGACGTCATTGTAGGGTATTCACAAACTAAATAAAGTTTAAATAGGCCGCTATAAAAATAGTTAAATATTTTTGTAAAGCACACAAACTAAAGGACATAATACCAAATCTTTTAAGGGGCTAACCCCCGTCCAATAGAACTAAAAAAAATGTTACTCGCTAAATACAAAATTTATCAAAAAGCCCTTTGTATATTTAGAATTTTTTTATTCCGTAAAATAAAGTTCACTGTAGTTATAGATACAAAAACTGTTAAAAGTGGCCATTTTTCGTATCTTTTGTATCTGTAACTGCAGTGAACTTTATTTTTCAGAATGGATAGGTTTTAAATAAACTAGGGTGCCTTTACTTCAATCTATCTTTCCGGATTTTGGATAAGCTTTGTATTTAGCGAGTAATATTTTTTACCCGATTGGAACGCTAGTAGACGGGAGGTAGCCTCTTAAGGCGATCCGTTTTCCATACTAAATCCAAATAACTCGCATTTTTATGCAGGACATAAAATTTTGTTGAAAAACGAGTGTACGAGTATGCTACAAAGATACAGCTAATGCACCGAAGGTACTATTTTTAGGGTTCCGATACCAAAATGGTAAAAAAAAGGAACCCTTATGGTGCCGCTCTGTCTGTCTGTCTGTCTGTCTGTCCGTCTGTCTGTCACACCTCTATATCTCAGCAACCACTTACGCTATCGAGCTGAAATTTGGAATAGTTTTAGAATATAGTTGCCCAACTTAATTGCACATGAAATTTTTTTGAAAAAGGTATGATTATTAATGTAAAGGGGGCCAAAATAGGGGGGGCCAAATTTCAAATTGTCGCTACTAGGTCGAGTGGGGTATCATATGAAAGGGCTTTACTTGTACATTTTAAAATATATTTTTGTATTTTTTTTAGCTTCTTAGTTTTCAAGTTATGATGAAAAATGTCAAAAAAAATACCATTCCCCCCCCCTTATCTCCGAAGTTTGAGTAAGGGAAAATCTGAATTAATTACAGTTGACAGAGGTTTATGTAAACTTTACAGCAAAAATAAAACGATCTTTCTAAGTTGCACAGTTTTTCAGAAATCTGCAAAAAACCTTTACAAACAAATTTAGTTTTGCGGTCCTGAAAATGGACTTTATTGCTTCCAAAAATACTATAGGTATATCGGAACCCTCGGCGCGCGAGTCCGACTCGCACTTGACCGGTTTTTTTTTGTTACCAAATTTTGTTTCTATATTACAATTGTGGGTGTGTGATCTATAATAAAGTACTTTCGGTGCATTAGCTGTATCTTTGTATTAATCAGCGAAAATTTTAACTAAAAATAGCTGTAGGTATACACTCGCTTTTCTACAGCATTTTATGTCCCAAATAAGAATGCGAGTCATTTGAATTTAGTATACGAGTACATACACGTACTGTCGGAAAAGGCGATTTTATTTTATGTGAATTTCTTGAAAATAATGTCAATTCATATTAGAATGATGTTATACTCGTAGCTCCCCGGATAAGGATGATGTGCGTTAAGCCTCAGCCTCCCGGTCTATTATCGACGATGGTTTTGTTTCGTCAGATTTTTTGCAGCACGTTTCGTCCTTTACATTTTGTGCCAAAAAAAGGCTTTGTCGAAAAATTTATGGCTCGGTTACGCCACAGAATAAAGTAATAGTATCATCACACAGAACGGACACTCTCCGCCCCCCTTGCAATCCACCCCGCACCCCCGCACGCACCCGCCCGCGAAATTCTCGTGGTCCTTCTGAAGGTCTCTTGTACTCGTACTGAATATGCGAATATTGTACTGAAAAATAATTATTTTTCAGATTCAGATAATTTTATTCAATGTAGATTCTTTACAGAATACTTATTGAATGTCATGCAGAATACAATGCAAATAGAGAGAGTCGACGCCGTTTCGGATCGTGTAAAAGAAACGGCAAGAAGCCACTGCAGCACGGCCTACTTTAAGAGTCGGCTTTTTACAATGTGTTTCTTGTGTTTCGCTGGAATATCAGAGCATCATACCTCCTTGTCATTGATATAGTCATCTAATCTATAGTAAGCTTTTTTACATAATGTTTGTTTTACACATTTTTTAAACTTTCTCTCAGGTAATTGCACTATATTGTCAGGTATTTTGTTGTAGTATCGTATACACAGACCAACGAAAGATGTATTGACTTTAGATAATCTAGTATATGGCTGATCAATTTTGTGCTTATTTCTAGTATTAAAATTATGCCTGTCACAATTTTTAAGTAATAAAATAATTTCTAAGAATAGTTTCCTTGCTTTATCTTATTTTCAATTCTTATGATCATGTTTTATGGCCTAAGAATGATTAAATGAATAGAATACAATACAACATATAATATTAATACCAGTCATGTACAACATATATTATTAATACCAGTCATGTACGGTTAACCGCACGTTAATAGAAGCTTTTACAAGTCTATTGCCATGTCGTTAAGTCCAATGTTATCCTGCTGATGTGCTGTTGAGTGTACAATGAAATTTTTGCATGCTAATTTATAAGTGAACCATGTGAGACTTAATTACGTCTAAGACTTACCAACTTTTTAAACCATGTTGCTTTGCAAATAAGTCTTATCTTGGTTTCTCCCTTACATACTGTAAGGTATAAAAAACTTGAAGATAGAATGATTATAATATGTAAGGTATCATGTTTACATAAATTTATAATTTCTCATATATCAAATTTGTCTCTGTTTATTAACTCCTTCAGAGCCCTGACAAATTATTGTTATTCAAACATAAATTATTTCGTATTTAAGTTAAGATTTAGTTAGAAGTTACTGTGAAACGGGTCTCCTATCAGTGTTAAGTTACCAATTGAACGCATAATTAAGAGCGGCAGTTTACATTGGAAACTATTCAGATCGCGTCCCCAACATCCATTACACCCTATAAACTATAAACTACACATGCACCCTCTAGTAATAATCCAACGGACCCTAAACTTTGGCGAATGTCAACAATCACTAAACTATTAAGGCAAGTAATGGAACATCGAATCAACATTGACATACGGTGAGAAGCGGCATTTGTGGAGGCGCGGTGGCGTTTGGGACGGGACGCGCGGGACGAAATGGACCCCAAGATGGGTTCTCAAATACTATCTATAATAAGATACCGACTGACGTTGAAAGTTTACCGTTAGATAAATTAAAAACTGTTATCAAGCAAACATTTTACAAGAAAGGTTATTATAAAATCCATGGGTTTAGGCTTCCATTCTAACAGGCCAATTCAAAATTCAAACTGACTTATGTTTATTGTATCTACCCTGTGCATTCAAACATATTTAACAGTGCGCGTGGGTTTTTGTCGTTGCTTCTTTTTTTCCCACTATGGCGTCATTAAGAAATTTTAATATTTAACTCTGAATAAACTAAATTTGATTTGATATCGCATGACTGTTTGAATTATTTTGTAATAGTAGATTACCCAACAAGTGAAAAAAAACCGGTCAAGTGCGAGTCGGACTCGCGCGCCGAGGGTTCCGATATACCTATAGTATTTTTGGAAGCAATAAAGTCCATTTTCAGGACCGCAAAACTAAATTTGTTTTTAAAGGTTTTTTGCAGATTTCTGAAAAACTGTGCAACTTAGAAAGATCGTTTTATTTTTGCTGCAAAGTTTACATGAACCCCTGTCAACTGTAATTAATTCAGATTTTTCCTTACTCAAACTTCGGAGATAAGGGGGGGGGAATGGTATTTTTTTTGACATTTTTCATCTTAACTTGAAAACTAAGAAACTTAAAAAAATACAAAAATATATTTTGAAATGTACAAGTAAAGCCCTTTCATATGATACCCCACTTGACCTAGTAGCGACAATTTGAAATTTGGCTCCCCCTATTTTGGCCCCCTTTACATTAATAATCATACTTTTTTCAAAAATTTTTCATATGCAGTTAAGTTGGGCAACTATATTCTAAAACCATTCCAAATTTCAGGTCGATAGCATAAGTGGTTGCTGAGATATAGAGGTGTGACAGACAGACGGACAGACAGACAGACAGAGCGGCACCATAAGGGTTCCTTTTTTTTACCATTTTGGTATCGGAACCCTAAAAAGGACAAGGACTCGATTAAGTTGGATCCCAAAAGCAACGAAGGATTCTAGAGTAGAATCCTGAGCGTAGCGAGGGATCCAAGGACCGAGATGATTTCTTTTCACGTGTAAGGTACGCTACTTTTCACCATTGACTACAGAAATTATTTAATAACAAAAGTAAAATGGAGGCATTAGTATAGTTCTCTTTGAATACTTATGAAATAAAGCATAATTCATTAAAACGATAATAAAATTTAAGCATATTTTTCGAATGACTTGATGAATTCCAGAACATGTTTTCTATCTTCGCAATCGAATCATTCGAATGAAGTATTTCATCCTACCCGTCACTACGGGCGGGGGCACGGGATCTCGGGACGGTCGGGTCGGGTCGGGACAGGCAAGGACAGGCGGCACGGCCTTAATGGTGTTTACATTACCGATGACTGCCTTCCGTCTTACATACTTACGAATTTGTATGTTAACTTAATTGAACATGCAAGATGGATTGTCTCATAATACTTATCTATACATACTCGATATTGTCATCCATTGCCTTTTTACCAAGTGAAGAACCAGCAAACATACTTTCACATTATTATCTTATCCCTACCCACTCTATCAAATATGACCTCATGATATCATACCTACACATTATACATCACAATACCACTCATAAATATACACACACACTTATACACACTCTATTCAAACTTACATTCGTACACACACATTAACAATTATATTTCATTTAGGTACTGTACACTGTGACACACAAATAACCTACATAAACAGACATACAGGCACAAAATCAAACACATACACACCTCTGCATATTTTTTTTTTATTAGTTGTAAGTCTTGTTATACCTTCATTTAATGCTTAACTGTCTTGCTTGCTTGTTTGTAACCTGAAAGAGAACCTAGCCCTCACGATACAGGGAATCCTAGTGTGAGGACTAGCGAATCAATGTAAAATCACTTTTTGTACCCAATAAAGTTATTGTTATTGTTAAGTAATTTTTCCGAGAGCAACGAGATTATTCTAAAATCTCCGAAACAATTACTTGTTTGGTTATACATGTCAAAAAAAAGTCACATTAAAATTAAACATTAATAATACAAAATAATATTGTCAAAGTTGTATAAAATAATAATAATTTAAACTCCACACTCAAGATTTCCAATTTATAAAACTTCTTTGTAGGTCGGTGGTTACAAACGAACGTGAGCATTTTCAAGGTGAAGCGCTTGGCAACATTCTCTCAGGAAAATTGGGCAAATTCCAGGTGTCTTTTTTACATCAAAGGGAACTACGTGACACAGGAGCGAACGCAAACAGTGCTTCAAATAACGGTATTTTTTGCACAAGACTTTACCGGTTATAATCGGTTTATTTTTGGACCCCTAACCGAGTAATATATGTACTGGGAAAGTACCACCCCCTTGCCTATTTCTGCCGTAAAGTAGCAGTAATTGTAATTGTGAGTTGGGCTTTTTTCTGCAACTCGACGTCAATACTCCTATTTTGTGTGCGAGAGGTACCACAAAGTAGCAGTATTTGCACTGCTGTGTTTCGGTTTGAAGGGTAAGAGAGCCAGTGAAATTACCGGCTTACGAAACACACCATTCAAGTTCTCAGGCTGGTGTTATGCTGTCTTATTAGTGTCAAGTTATTCCGCTAATCCTGATTTTGAATAAGAATTCGCGGAAAACAGCTAATTTGATTAAATGAGTACAGGTTTACAGGCACTAGTTGCAGCTTATTTCAAAAACCGGTTGAAAACCAGCCACCTTAACGCCAAATACCGGTAATCCAATACTTTCTTAACCGCTTTCAAGGCACGCAACGCGGCGGCAACTCCTTCTTTTTATGCTCTAAGCGTACGAGTGTAATGATCGACCCCAAATTTTAATTCGATTCCTGTGTAAAAAGTATTTCGGCGAATCCGAAGCGGGTCTGTGCAAACGGTCCTGTTTGTGGTTGCGGTTAATGAAATCGTTTGTTGTTTGCGCTTTGATTGCGAGTATTGCGACCTCGTTCCAAAAAAGTAGTCAACTCGAAAGGAAAATTGGGATCCTTTCCAAACCACATCTAAAGCCATGTTTTCAGAGGTATCCGGTAAGGATATGAAAAGTGCTAAGTTATATCTGAACGTTAATTATTATCATCAGCTTTTGGTTGGTTTTAAGATCGATGACCGACCTGACAAACCCTGGTGCCAGACTTTGAGCCGCCAAAGTCTTCTGATATTGCTCAAATATGACCCTTCCATAGTAACTTAACGATTCCAAACATTACATTTATAAAATCACGCGTTTTCCCCGTCGGAGTAGGCAGAGACCACAGCCCTCCACCTGCTACTATTTTGACATACTTCCCCCGCTTCCTCTACTTTCATCAACCCTTTCATCATAGCATCCCATGAAACGTCCACTGCTGGACAGGGAGCTCTCCAGATCTCCAGCTAAAACGCGTGGTACTCTGGAGGGGATTTAAGATACTCAGTTAGTGATGGGTTGTTACTATTCTTTCTCAGAACTCTCTTATACTCGCAACAAATCCAATACGTTCATAAGTTATGAATTTATCACTGCATGAGGTTTAACCGGTAAAACTTTAAAGCGAATATCGCGGGTTTGTTTCCGGCTATGATAGATTTGGCCTTAAAGAGCTCGTGGCCGAGTGGTAATTAGTATACTTGGTCGATATTCCGCACATTCGTACAAATCGCTTTGAAACATATTTTTTAATGCACACGGCTAAAGAATGGAATGTGTAAAGTTCATATAACTCGAATCCATTCAGGTCGCGAGTGAATAAGCTTCTTCTGGGTAAGCTCGTTTCATCGTCGAACTCATCTCTGTCCTCAAGCCTAGATCGTGGTCAAGAGTAAGCCCCAAGGAGGTTTTAACCGAGCGTAGCGTGGGTTAAAACCTCTTTGGTAAGCCCATTGACAATAAAAAAACCTGACTGTCAGAGTTTCCAAGCCGCCAAATGGCCTTTGACACTGGCTAGTATTATATAAAAGCTAAAGCTACAGCGTAGTAAAACCTCCTTGGGGTATGGCCAACATAAGAAGTCCGTTTTGACGTTTCCTTCACCAACACATAGGGTTAATTTTTCTTTGCAGGTCGTAATTTTTCATACGTTTGACAGCTGTCAGAAAAGACCTATTACGATGGCCTTACTTTAAGTGCTCTTACAAATAACTCTGAATCCATAATCAGACAAAAAATGCTATAAAGATAAAGGATGGCATTTCAAAAGTATTGCCATTCTTTGAAGAAAAATATCTGACAAACATTCTTTCCGCAATCAAAAGGCCTGTGTAGGTACAATATTGATATTGCTCTTAATACAAATATATCGAACACAAAAAATATTTTCTCTCTATTAACATGGGCTTGGAGATATTTTCTTACGTAACAAATGAATTCCTGTCATTTCTTATTTAGATATTCTGTCATCCCGATCTGTTCATTAGGTTCCAAATACCAAGTATTATGAAAGGAAAAAGTCGTTATTTTGTATTTAGGTAAAGCCTATACCTTCGATCTTACCTTTTGATAGATACATAGTCGCACTTTATATGAAAACGAAGAAGTGTCCCCAATTTCGTGTTAGGTAAAGAGCTGGCAATATATCGTATTGGCCCATTTATAGAGCATCGAAACCACCATAGTTAGTAAGTCCTATAACAACTATTCATAGATCCAGGCGCCTGCCAGCTGTGCGTTAGTGGAGGTTAGAGTGTTGAAAATTTATGAAATAAATGTACTATACAGGGGTATTTCGGGGGCGAAAATGTGTGGAAAAATTATTTTTCTCTGTTTTCTAGAAAATATCTATCTATTAATCTATTAATGGGCTTTAATAAAGATTTTACGGAAGAAACTGGGTTTTCAGCGCCTGCCACTACTATTCCACCGACTTAAACGCCTGCCAGTGAATTACTAGCTGTAATACCACACCAAACACAGAGCTCTATAAATGGCTCAACTTCAATTGAATTTTCAACATCTTCATTCACCCACCCCCACCAACGCACAGCTGGCAGGCGCGAGGATCTATAAATAATGGTATTAGGGCTTACTAACTAACTACTGGTTTAGTTTCTCTATAAATCAGTCAACGCGATCCGTTGCCAGCTCTCAGTCTATGTGTTCTAAATAATTTTTTTAAGTATAAGTCAGTTGCCTGAGGCATAAAAAAACTAAGAGCACAAAGAGTCATTAGTATTTTTACGGTGCCATTCCTTGGACTGCAGTTCTGCATCCACCACAATGTTAGATCAAAGGCCTATATAAATTCTTTAGATGGTTAGTTTCAAAGCATCCTAGCTACCCTCGGTGCTTCGTTTTTTACTTAGCCTAGTAAGATTTTAGGCCCCGTGTGGTGCCGGCAAAGAATAGTACCAACCCTTACATACCCGTTGGTGTCGTAAGAGGCGACTAAGGGTTATAAACTGGAGGATGGACAGCAGCATCCTCCTATCAAACATCTTACTTACTGCGGTCACCTACAACCGCGGTCCGTGGTGCCAGCCGTAACGCTAACAAGCGAGGTGACTATGGTACGTCCGCTCTACATTTTTCCAGCAAAAGCTAGAATTTTAGAGGGAGCTCCCTGTCTTGTAGTGGACGTTTCATGGGATGTTATGATGAGTAAGACCTTATATTGCCCAGGAAAATTTTTGAGTCAATTTTTTTTTTCTAACTTTTTGGTCAAAAACTAAATTACTTTTCTTAAAGAACTAAGGCACAGAGTAAGAACTAATTAAAAAAAAAACGCCTATAGAGGGTGTTTTGTACGTGAAAGGAAAATCTTATTGAATCCCAAGTTTCTTTAAAAAAGTGTAAGTAGTGTTAGTAGTAAAGTGTGTGTGTGTGTGTGTGTGTTGTGTATGTGTAGTGTGTGTCTTTGTAGTGCGTGTGAGTTACCTCTCAAAATAACCTTTTATGACTTCTTCTATTGTCGATGGCAACACTCACAATTTTTCAGACCAGTATTCGGCAACGCAGATGGCATTTGGTCTGACCTTGTACAGATCCTTTAGCGAGCATATTGTGGGGCATGATGCGCATGCTGTGTGGTGGGGCATAGTTTGTGGCATCACACCGCAGTCGCAGATGTTTTTGCTAGCTTCTATGTAGCCCCACCGGCTCAGTTTATGACTAAAATTGACATTAAGTATTATTTAAATCAATTAGCAGATACAAGAACAGCAGTGGTATAAAATTCCCCACTTAGGGAACCTCATTTACGAGTACTTCTTTATTAAAACCGATTCAAGAACGTCGTTGGAATGAACAAAACCCTTGATATATTAAAACATTTTCCAATGATTCTTTTCATCAAGCAACAAATCCTTCAAGAAAATAATTCAAGCCTCCTTTTAATGTCCAAAGGGAGTGGCGACAAAGCGCCGAAGCCTTACGTATAAACGAGTTGTTTATTTCAAGTCTGTCTCAAGATCCAAATTGAAGTATTAAACTAAATTAAATTTAACTCTGTTAGTCTCAGTATCTAGGATTTAGGTAAAGGCTAAATTAAAGCCAAAATAGTAAAAGCTAACCTACTAAATAAAGTTTAAATGTCTGGTGTCTACTACAAAAGAAAAACCAGCCAAGTAAGAGTCAGATTCGCTCACCGAAGGTTCTGTACTACTAATGTAATCGCAATATTTTTTTATGTATTTGTAATCGGTTTCTCGACAACGACTCTAACATTTTCGTTGAAATTTACCATACAAGGGTTTTTGGGAGCAAAAAATTTATCTAATGTCTGTTAAAATTTGTTTTCTCTTTTTTTTTTAATTATCACTTTACGCGTTTTAAATTTATGTATAACAATATGATTTATATTTTAAGAGTTTATGAGGGCTAATTAAAATATTTAAAACCCCAAAAAATATCCCGTTGCAGAATTTCGGTCTACAAACTGTAGTTTTTTTACCCAATAATAGATGGTGCTTAAGCATCTCTTGAAAATAAAGTGTTACATAAACCATGTGAAAAATTATATTATCTTTGATAGAGCGAAGCTTGGTCGCCCAGGGCATAGTGAAGAGCGGCTTTCTACCATCGCAAACGCTAGTAGAATAGAGTTAAAATGTATGAGATTTAGCATTAGCTGTCACGCAACAGACGGCTATGGTCAATCCCATACATTTTTATTCTATTCTACAGCGTTTGCGAAAATATAATATACAGCCACTATCGTTTGCGATACTATAAAGCCACTTGTCTCAGGGCTCAGGTACTAAAATAATAACTCAACAAACAATGAGGTTTGAATAAGAGAAACTCTACAACTATGACTACAAACGAATAAATAACAAAACATTAAATCTTTGAATGAAAAAGAACAAAGATTTTAACAAGTCTCTTTATTTCAAAAGAATTTAAATTCGAAGACTCAAAAGATTCAGAGAATTCGAAGACTGGTCAATAGTGAAACCACTTTGTAGCTCATATAAAGACTGAGTACCTGGGCGACCAAGCTTCGCTCTATAATAGCCTGTAATTATCGGGTGAGCAAGACAAGCTACCCGCCAACAGATGGCGCTGAAGGTTTTTGTTTAAAACGCGATACGTTAAAACACGGGGAAAACAAATTTTCCCAGAAATAACACCGAGCTATATTGATTTTTGCCCCCAAAAACCCCCGTATGGAAAATTTCATCGTAATTGTTAGAGCCGTTTTCGAGAAACCGATTACAAATATTGCTCCTTTAATAGAATAGGATCCAGATTTAAATGAAGTGGCTCTTGAGGATAAGCGAAGCAACGAGGAAGAAACTCCAATATTCCGGGTCAATTTTCGAATGGACAAAATATCTATAACCTAAAATGGATACCTATTCAAAGCTTGAATGTTTATTATACTAGGAGAATAAAATAAGATTTACACAAATGACAAACTTAGCACAAATACAAAATTAATAAGTCCAAGTATAAATTATAAAGACCCAAAAGAAAAAAAAAAGAATTAGTGCTAGAGTCAAAAACTAAATATTATTTAAGTAAGTGTTTACAATTCATCGGTGGTATTTTTAACATAAGGGATTTCAAAATCATTAATTTCTTTTGAAATTCGGTCCCCATCCATGGCAAGTTTCGCCTATATTAATTTGGCAAGTAAGCCTGTCACTCAATTTTACAATTATAAAAAAGCCAATTGGGTAGGCTTTAGATCCTATATTGATGCTAACATCACACTTACGTCTCGTACTTTCACGACAATGGATCAAGTAGATGAATCAATTGAACAATTTCAAATGCATGTTCTAACCGCTCGTGACCTTTACATCCCCCGCTATAAGGAAAATACAAACGTAACAAAATTTCCCAGGCATATTAAGAGATTGATTCGCTACAAAAACCAGCTCCGTCGTTATGATATAGGCTTAACAAGGGGTGCTGAAAAAACATATATTCGGTCTGTCATACGAATGCTTCAATATAAGATCGAACTTAACATCAAAGCTCATAATGACAAGACCTGGGATACTAAGTTATCGAAAGTTGACAATCCTGGTACTGATATTTGGCGAGTTGCAAAATCACTGAAAACCAAATCTTGCAGTATTCCTTCCTTAAAGCTGGCAGATGGGTCAATGTCTACCACCACAGCAGATCAATGTGAAGCTTTTGTTAAAGCGTTTCGTGATAACATGATGCTTACGTTAGATTGGCCTTCTAGTCCCGATATTGAAGAAGCAGTTAATTCTTCTAATTCTGAAGTTGATAATTTTATAATAACTGAGCTTCGCCATCCAACACGACCAAAAGAAATCTGGAAATATCTCAGATTACTCAAATTTCGAAAATCACCCGGGGAGGATGGTATCCACAACTTGTTACTGAAGAACCTATCCCAAAAAGCTGTAGTATTTTTAACAAAAATTTTCAATGGTTGCTTGTACCTAGGCTATTTTCCCAATGTTTGGAAAATTGCAAAGGTAATAGCTTTAAAAAAACCTGGTAAAGACGAAAGCTTACCATCCAGCTATCGGCCGATTAGCTTGCTACCAACATTGGGAAAACTATTTGAAAAAATCATCCTAGCGCGGTTAAAAGTAGCCACTGAAAATCTTTTACTCCAAGAACAATTCGGTTTTCGAACTGCTCACTCTACAGCGCAGCAACTTGCTAGAGTATCTGAACATATAAGTCATCACCTCAACCTTCATGAGTCGACTGGTATGTTCTTGCTTGACATAGAAAAAGCGTTTGACACCGTATGGCATAAAGGTCTCATACATAAACTTCTCAAATGTGGAGTACCACTAAACCTTGTCAAACTCCTGAAATCTTATCTTCTGGATCGTAAGATAGCAGTTCACATTGGTACCACGAAATCTTCCTTGCAATTGGTACCTGCGGGTGTCCCACAAGGATCGATTCTCGGCCCATACCTATTCCTACTATTTGTAAACGATATTCCTATTCAAAACAGAACAAGCCTTGCTTGTTTTGCTGACGATACCGCTTCATTTACTTCTGAAAAAGATATTGACATCATAATAAGTCGGCTCCAATGGTCACTTGAAGCTCTTTATAGTTTCTTCTCCAGTTGGAAATTAAAGCTTAATGCTACAAAAACTGAAGCGATTTTGTTCACTCGTCAACGGAAAATACCTAAAAGGGTTCTGTACATCTCTGGCCATGCTATACCATGGAGCACATCGGTTAAATACTTAGGTGTAACCATGGACAGCAAATTAAACTGGTCCAAACATGTAGGAAATTTACGGGTCAAAGGTGCCCAAGCTATGGGATCCTTATATCCTATCTTAAATAGGCGGAGTAATCTTAGCCCGTCTACAAAGCTAAGAATATATGCCACTCTAGTACGACCGTGCATTACACATGCGTGTCCTGTTTGGAGTAGCACGTGCGACACGAACTATCAACACTTGCAAGTGATTCAAAACAAAGCCATAAAAATAGCCTTCAACACGCCTTTTCTAACAAACCTTAAGAAACTCCACTTTGAAATTAAATTTCCAACCATTCGCGATTTCATTTTAAAACAAACACTTAGATTCTTTACCAAAAATAAATATCACTGCAATACATTAATATCATCAATCGCATTAACCAAAGTAGATGACTTACCTTATATCGATAGATATGGCACTTACAAACTTCCACATCACTATGTTTTGTTCCCACCGGACGACGTACCCGAGCAGCGCGATGACCAAACGCGTGATCGACGAGAACCGGTAGTGTGTCCCCTCGCTCGCCGTGCGCCCAGTGCATGCGGGGGGCGAGGCGGCGCTCCACGCGCACCTATTTTGGTCGGTTCAATACAAAGTAACCACTAGTTATCTAAGTATACCTTCTTTTAACAAGTTCAATTCTTGTTTTGTAATTTATTCCTGTGTGTTCTTCTTAGTGATAGATATAAGCATCAGCAAAAAGTAAAACTAAACTATTGTTTTTACGTATAAATCAATTGTGGTTAAAGTGTAGTGCTTAAATATGTGTTATGTCATAAAATACCGACTTTGATGCTGATAACTTTAAGAGGCAATTCCTAGCCTGTAAGTACCTTATTTTATTTGTAGATATAGTTGTGTTTTAACCTATTATATTCTGTTAGTTATAGTATTATGATCAAATAAAGACCTTTGAAAACAACAAGAAAACAATTTGGCAAGAGGTGGGCGCTTAAGAGTGGTTTAATTGCACCAAGTTCTAAACACCCTCCACCCTCGATTTCTGCGTCCCTGGTACAAAACTTATATCGCTTTACAAAAGTGGCAACACGATACGTTTTGCGATTAAGGTGTACAATGTTATGAATTAATATTGACAACAATCTACTTTAGGCAGGGTGACAGGGACAGGTTGAGCTCGACGTATCGATCAACATATCAGATCAACGTATCAGATCAATGTATCAGATCAACGTATCAGATCAACGAACCAGATCAACATACCAGATCACAGAACAACGACAGGGCCACTCCGCCTGCGCGCGCCAACACGCATGGACTTCAAAGCTCTGTATATCAGATCAACATATCAGATAAAACTTTTTGCCTCTCTATACAAATTGTTCAATCAAGTTTACAATTTCGTATAGAGAGCCCGATTATTTTTTTAATTTCCTTAAAGTTTTTTTCACTAAAAGTTATTCAGTTACGTTGACTGTTGACATTTTACGAAACTTATCCCTTACATCTTTTTTGTAAAGTTCACATAATTTTAGCACAGTTTAGGACAGTTATTTAGTCCATGTTTAACAACATTCCGATGAGCTCATGTATATTGTTGAGAAGGTATTTAAAACCTTTCAACGGTATTTTCACATGCATTTGGTAACCAGTTGCCTTAGAAGAAAATATGTTATTTGTACGCAACCAGCTGCGGAAATATTACGCAATTTGATTTTTGGTTTAAAGGCGATAATTTTTGTTTGAAAATGTATAAGTCCGGACTTGTACCGAACTAGACTGAATTCTCGCAAAGGAACTAGACAAAGTATTCCCATTATAGCCCACATTTGTCTTACAAAGACAATGGAGCCGGAGCCAGGGCATGAGATGCTGTCTCAAACAATTTAGGAAGCTTATAAAGGTGGCACACGACTTGGGATCTAATTACCACTGGGACCGGTACCTCACCGCGCTGAGCATCACACACTACTAAAATTTCTTCGGTTTGAACTAATAAAGCAAATATCGCGATATAAAAATGCTGTCTTAAAAAAATAGGAAGGCTTTTGCAGGTCACACTTTTACATTTAACACTTGATTTTTAGGGTTCCGAACCAAAATGGTAAAAAATTAACCCTTATGATGTGACTTTGTCTGTCTGTTTTTTTATAGATCCAGTAGCAAAATAAAGGCGTCACACTTGTGGCTCTGCTAGTCATACATATAGAGTAAAACAGTTTTCCATTCAAAGTGAGCTTAACGTTAGGTTCAGTTTGTATGAGAAGCCAAATAAGATAAAAAAATGTATCTCAAAATAATATCTTCCAAATGTTTTATTCCAATCCGCCGAATCGAGTTGCAAGTTTAATATAAAGCTTGACAAACTCTCGACTCTGTTCGAGGCGGTACTGACTCCTTAGATGCCGACTGCAGTGAGTTCCTTCCCTTAGCTAGGCATTACCCGCGCCCGTCGAGGTAACTCTTATTTACTCGCTAACTGCGCCGTAATACGGGAAGCCACAGGTTATGGGCCCAGATACTGCTTCGGGATAATTGAGAGAGGTTCCAGCGAGCAGCCAGCTTCTAATAGCTCGTGTAAATCCTTTTTAGATGAGGAGTGTAAGTGCACATTAAGTGTCATGTTACTACGGCGTGCTTCCTCGCTAAGTTTTAAAGGATTTTGCTGTGTTGCAATGCGGAGATTCCAGGCTAATAATGAGTCACGAGTCTTAGTTTTAGTTGCAGCAAGCGGTGTTTTAAATGTGTCACTGACACTTCCTGTTCTGTTGTTGTTGTATAAAGAATAAATATTGTGTGTTTAACGATGAAATTACCGTTTTCTATGGCAAATTTTAGGTGAACTCAAATTTCAGTCTAATATTTTTGCATTTTTTTTAGGAGTTAAAAATTCAAATTTAATTTTTTTTAAGCATGATTGGCAAGACATTAAGATAACAAGAAGCTTAAATTTAATTTATGAAAAATATTATCTATTAAAAATATAACAAATCTAATGATGAAATTGGACGACAATTAAGACGATCAATTTTCGAACCTTTAATTTTATATACAAAACTAAAATTAAAAACTTTATTTTATGCGTAAATTGATAACATTTAAGTCAACTTTCAAATATAAGACAAATGAAACAAATAGCTTAAGAATATTAGGAATTATGATCTCATTAATCTGTACACTCTCTCTCTCACTACCATGGGTTGGCTGGAAGAAATCTCTTTTAGAGTTAAGCCCGTTAAAAATTTGTAAATGTCCTTTTGTATGTAACTTTCTGTATGTGAATTTGTGCAATAAAAAATATATATAAGAAAATTGCTGTATAAAAAACCGGCCAAGTGCGTGTCAGGCTACACACAGTATAGGGTTCCGTAGTTTATTTACGATATTTTATCGTAATGCAGATTTTGATTAAGTATTTCAAAACGTTTATAACATAAACTTTTTACTTCCTAATGCCCAGCGAGGTCCTAGCGCTTGATTGCTATTGATATTTTTATTTTTTCCAGTTTTTCGGCTTAGCTATGTAAGTTTTCCTTTTAATTTCATCATTATATACTACTACTGGGAATTTTTTCTCATTTCCAATAACAACCGTTTAGCTGACAGGGGTCCCCCTCCCCTCCTCGACTCCACAAAAAAAATTGATTTTCGCAGACGGATCCCTGAATCGAAAAATGATTTACACACACTCACATTATTTTTAAAAGACTTATCTAACGACACTACGAGTATGAGATAGACTAGAAAAAAAATCACCTTCACTTTACTTGTAGGGGAGGTACCTTAAAAAAAATTCTATGTTTTATTCTACCACTTTGTCGGCGTGGATAAACTGTTTATCCGTACTAAATTCAGCTTTCAAGTACTAATCGTCTTTCAGCTAAGCCGCGGACAGACAGACGGCCATGACGAAACTAAAAGGATTCCTTTTTGACTACGGAACCCTAAAAAGAAGCAAATGGAGCTTGCACTTTCTTTCTTCAAGAAATCTTATTAAAAAGGCTCTAGAGCGTGTGACCTGGAGATTTACATTTAGACCGAGTAAAGTCTTCCCGTGATCTCCCCACATAATAAGGGCCTGCCAGGTGCCCACACTAGGTCTTCCTTTCATGGTTGCCACTCTAAAACCTATCACTCGTCCTTTCTTCGAGCGTTCTGCTCTGCCCATTGCAGTTACGTCAGTTATTTAAATTATTTTGCGGATCTTCTGATTTTTAAATCCATCCGGCAAATAAAATTCAAACAAATAGTTAAAAACTAAAAATATGACAAAAATATTCCTTCATTCGCTCTTAATTTGTTTAAGTAGTTATAATAATGATCTAAAGAGCTCGATGCTCGGTCTACTTAAGACTAAACCAATAATGATTGCCTCTGGGGGTCCTTTTTAATTACGACGTGGTTTGAGCTTAAAGGCGAATAGATAATAAAAATAATGTAAGAAAGGTGAGATTATCTCTTATTTGAAAAAAAAAAACATCAAAGATTCCAGAAAATAACATCAAATAAGTTGACTAATTGACAATCACCACGGGAAAATGTATTTGATATTTTTATCATCTCCGTATGGACTTTTCGGGAAAAACTTATAACTTGTTCATTCAATCCAGCTAGTCTTGGATATCTGTTTTCTACTTTATATCGAACATTTTATCGACTCCCAAGTTCTATTTTTGTATAGTCAGAAACAATTCAACTCTTACACTTACAGCATAACGGTCGGTGCAAAGACAGCATGTAGGTGGGGTTTCACCGACAGCTCTAATAATAAATGTGAGTGTGGTGCCTCGCCCCCACAAACAATGGAATTTTTAGGACCGCAAAACTAAATTTGTTTGTAAAGGTTATTTGCAGATTTCTAAAAAACTGTGCAACTTAGAAAGATCGTTTTATTTTTATCAACTAAATAAATTTATATCAACTGTAATTAATTCAGATTTTTGCTATCACAAACTTCGGAGATAAGGGGGGGGGGGAGTGGTATTTTTTTGACATTTTTCATCATAACTTAAAAACTAAGAAACGTAAAAATTTAAAAAAAATAATTTTGAAATGTACAAGTAAAGACCCACTCGACCTAGTAGCGACAATTTGAAATTCGCCCCCCCCTATTTTGGCCCCCTTTACATTAATAAACATATTTTTTCAAAATTCTTTCATGTGCTATTAAGTTGGGCAACTATATTTTAAAACTATTCCAAATTTCAAGTCGATAGCATGAGTGGTTGCTGAGATATAGAGGTGTGACAAACAGACGGACACACAGACAGACAGAGCGGCACCATAAGGGTTCCTTTTTTACCATTTTGGTATCGGAACCCTAAAAAGAAGAAAGAAGAAGAAGATATTGTATGTATTGTCCGGGGTGTGGCCAGGCAGAGTCATACAGCTACGCTCTCTTTACGGTCTGAAAATTCAAAACTACTACACAACACAATCAAAATACGATCATTTATGTCCCCATCTCCATACACTTACGAACCACACCTAAACTTGTAGGGTGCTTCCCGTTGACTTAGAATCATGACAGACAGACAGACGGACATACAGACGGACAGACAGACGGACAGACAGACGGACAGACAGACAGACAAAGTCGCACCATAAGGGTTCCTTTTTTTACCTTTTTGGTATCGGAACCCTAAAAAGGTCTCTCCATGTAAACTGTCTAATCAAGTTTGCAATTTTTTTATGGAGAGAGATTGTTTTTTTATTTCCTTAAAATTTTCTTGGCTGAAAGTTGTTCATTAACGTTTACTGATCATGCCCTTTCAGTATTCGGAAGGCTGTCCCTTAAACAGTAAGCGTTTGGGCGGGTGTTCATAAGTTGATTTGATATTGTTTATAAATGTGTTGTTTACAAAGCCATGGACTATTTGAGCTTTCAAAATATTTATGTGTATTTTCCTGGCTGGCGGCGCAGTGATGGTGGACCCAGGATTTTCTCGACTTGATTGGTACATTTTCTCGCAACGAGGTCAGGAAATTCGCCTCTTCAGAACCGGAAATCAAATAAACAACTTATTTTATAACAACAATTATAGCTATAAAGGGCGTGAATGTTATTTTGATTTTCCTCAGTAACTAACGGTGAATTTTGACGAGATTTTCATATGATTCAATGATTTCATTGCCGTTTTATACTTTATATTATCTCTCTTGAAAATATATAACTTTCTTTTCAATATTAACTGAATACTTTCACTGAAATAATTTTATCGTATTCACATTGGTATTTGAAGATAATTTCTATTTTCATAACTTTGAAATTGTAGATATGTGAACATTCCAATAATATACATAGACGAATTTTAATGGGTAGTAAAATAATATACGTCAAAGTTATTTAAGCTGAAACATTGAAAAATTCCCTATGTTGGGTGTTAGTATCATAATGATTCTCCTTCCTGCAATACGAGTATTACTTTTCTTCAGGTAATTACATATATATATTATGTTTACTATAGTTTCATCGTCAAGAAGACCAGTTTTCAAACTGACAGAAATTTTATGAAAAGTATTTTGAATAATATTCTATTTGATTATTTTACTACAATTTCTTGTTTATACAGAATCCTAGGTTTTAGGACCCTAACCAATTTTTACCTTTTTAGTCAGAACAAAAGTCAACGAATTTTTGCAAAAAAACATGGGTCTTAAAACGATTTTCATTTTTTTATTATAATAATTCATCATAACATCCCATGAAACGTCCACTACAGGACAGGGAGCTCCCTCCAGAATTCTAGCTTTTGCTGGAAAAATGTGGAGGGGAAGTACCATAGTCACCTCGCTTATTGGCGTTACGGCTGGCACTATGGACCGCTGTTGTAGGTGACCGCAGTAAGTAAGATGTAAGATACAAAGGAGGATGCTGCTGCCCATCCTCCAGTTAACCCTTAGTCGCCTTTTACGACACCCACGGGTATGTATGGGTTGGTACTATTCTTTGCCGGCACCACACAGGACTTATAATAATTATATTATAATTATTAGTAGGAAATGGGTTATGTAGGTATGCTGAATCTACTACAAAAACCGTCACAAAAAAGGACAGCTTCTTTACGGTTTTTGATTAATTTGATGCCCATTTTGAGTGGCTATGGTAAAAAAATTATACGAACCAGTTGCAAAATGAAATAAAAACGTAGAGACATAAATATCTATTTACCCATTCTAATATTACGTAGAATTTCAGTGCAGGTGCTATTGCCAAGAGTGTCAATAGCGTCAGCAATACGGATGGTCCACTAGATTTGACCGCATACCTGGAACGTGGCGAGGCGGACAAAGCCAAGAAGCTGTCAGCAGTAGACCCGACTCTCTTCGCCGGCGTCCAGAGCCATGCTGCATTCTTCAACGTCAACAAGACCAACAAATGGAACACCTTCTTCTGGTTCTTTCCAGTAGAAAACAAGCCGTTAGAGTCCACGCCTTGGATCATCTGGTTACAAGGAGGACCAGGAGGCTCTTCACTATTTGGTTTGTTTGAAGAAATAGGACCTCTGCAAATGGTAAATGGAACTGGTGAGTTAAAGTTGTTGGGCTTAGTCTTACCTCGATCTAGCCCTCAGGGCAAAAAATGAGGTCGACGATAGAACGAGCTTGCCTTAACTCTTGCTATTGAATTTTCAGCTTCACGGATGCCTGTGACATGGAACAGTGAATATTCCTTGTTGTTTATTGATAATCCTATTGGTGCTGGTTTTAGTTATTCGGAAAGAGAAGACAAATTTGTCACTAGTGATGATGAAGTAAGTGATTCCATATTAATTAATATTTATAAGAGCTCGCCTTTCGGTAAGATCAGTTTGTCTATCTTCCTTTTCATGTTTTCAACAGGCGGGAGAGTGCTTGCTTTCGTTCATCCAGCAATTCGTTCAAGTGTTCCCAGAACAACAAAAGGCCCCATTGTTTATTGCGGGAGAATCATATGCAGGAAAATTTATTCCAGTTCTTGGATATAAACTACATCATCGTCGGAATACGTCTATTTCAATAAATTTGAAGGTATCAATGTAATTATCTAAAACTGTTTCAAATTTTGAACATGTGCTTTAAATATTCTAGGTATGATTTTCAGGGTTTAGTTATTGCTGATGGGTGGACAGATCCACCATCAATGCTTCACTTTTCGGAGTTGGCTGAGCAAACTGGCTTTTGGGATTTTGATCAAGCTGCAGAAATAAAATTACTTGAAGATGATGCTAGAAAGGCATATAAAGAAGGAAAAATTGAAACATACTTTGAGGTAACATAACTTTACGGAGTGATAAATCAACACTTTTATTCAAATTTGATTGTTACTCTTGTAATTTTCAGATATTTGATAGAATTTATGATTCATGGTCAGCTGCGATTCCAAATGTTTACAACTATGTGAAAGACTATGTTCCCGATTCTCCTTATGATAAGTTTTTGAATCAAAGGAACGTTCGCAGCACTATACACGTAGGTGATAGACAATATATCGCTATGAGCGACTACGTTTTTCAAAACTTTTCAAGATCATTTTATGTAAGTGCCAAACCGTGGTTAGAAGATTTATTAGAACACTATGGAGTATTGTGTTATAAGTAAGTATATACGGACTTGAAATTAGACTATTACTTGTACAAATTCTTTACATACAATGAGAGTCTTAAAACATTGGTTTACAAACATTAGTTCCGAAAGACTTGAAACACGAATTGTCTGAAACATTACTAGGTCTGCAGAGAAGGCCAAGAGGTGTAAATACTTTCTGCAGTCTGCAAACCTGTGTATGTTTCAGAACTGATCACCAATATTTTGTCGTTGAAAAATATTGTCTAAAAAGTTCTTCCATTTCTTAATTTTTCTGTCAGCGGCCAGTTGGACTTCATAGTGGGATACGCTTTATCGGAGCACTTATATCGGGAGCTGAACTGGAGTGGTGCGCAGGATTATTTAAA
The DNA here is from genome assembly GCA_947532105.1 of Athrips mouffetella. Lineage (NCBI taxonomy): Eukaryota > Metazoa > Arthropoda > Insecta > Lepidoptera > Gelechiidae > Athrips > Athrips mouffetella. Next base: position 458,424 of record OX383981.1, read on the forward strand.
GGCGCCAAGAACTAAAATCATAAGTCTTAATCCAGCTCAAACATTAAATCCTGTTGGGTAAATATTTCAAAAAGAATCTACTCAAATGTTGCAAATTACTACAGATCCCGAAAAGTCGATTGTGACTGGTCGTAACTAGTTTTTCGTTATGCAGGTTCCTGAAGGGAGCTGGGAACTTCATGGAGGTGATGATCCGAACCGCAGGTCACATGGCTCCATCTGACCAACCGCTCGCTACTAAACAAGTTGTCGATATGTTCATTGAGAAATTTAAATAAATTCTTAAAATAAAGTCAGCGCAATAATAGTTGAAACTTGAAATGGTTTGTTATTGTAAGATCCTGTCAAAAATAAGAAAATACAATGACAAAAAAGGTTGGCTTATCATATTTTAGTTTATCGAGGAAGTCCATTATTGTAAAATAATGGGTTATGTACTCATTCTGCTCTAAAGCAAACAATTGCAAATGCTCAGGCTATCGGTGTCTAGCACTGATTGGTCTCACATCTTCTGAAGATGCCGCGTGTACAGGCTCAAGTATAGAGTGATTTATACGGTAGTCGTGTTGCAATTGCCTACGTATGCGCATACATTTGCAGACAGGCGGCGGTGCAATTTTGGTGCCTATAATTTTTTTTAACTGTTTTACAGACATTATAAACTTAACATAGGATTAAAAGCAATAATTGCAGTGTTTTTCGTGTTGTTAGTGAGCATCAAGAAAATATTTTTGAAAATAAATATCCTAAATCAGGGTTTCTCAAACTGGGGTACGCGAACCCCTAGGGGGACAAGGTAACTGAAAAGTTATTTCCAGATATTGATAATGCTAAAGATGACTGGATTCGAAACTCATTTATGGTCACGAACATGAGCATATATTATAATTTGAGTATTATTCAGCAGGAGTCTTTTCTAGAAATGTCAGTAGATGAAACTTTTTAAGCTGATTTGAAAAGGATGTATTAGGTGAGTGAGATTTCACACGTCACGATACAAACGAAATACGCAACAAAAAACAAGCGCACCCATCGCATTAATATTAAAAAGATATTTCTTTTTCGCACCATTTTTGTTACTTTTTATTGCATTAAAAACCAATTTTTTTAACATCCAATTTAATTATTTTCTTTAGAGAAGAATGGGGGTTCGCTGTCATCTGGGAACTTTAACAAGGGTACGCGGAGTCATAAGTTTGAGAAACCCTGTTCTAAATGGATAAAATAAGAGATGAAATTGGCGTGAAAACCAATGGGATCCCATGACGAATCCCCCTTGCACAGAAGTATATTATTCTGTAAAAATGTCGATGATTGCCTATTGCGTTTAAAGAAGCCAGACATTTAAAAGCTGGACAGACATGTAGACTATGTATGACTTTACTATAATTAGGGCCCCATTGGGCACCCTTTGGGTGAACCCTAAAGACTCATAAAAAAAACCGGCCAAAAGCGAGTCGAACCGAGGTTCCGTACCATTAAGGTAAGTCTTAGTCGGGTTGCAAGGACAGAGAATGCGCTCGGGTTCAACTTGCACTTGACCAGGTTTTATCATTTATTATTATTCTATAGTATATGGACTACAAACGTAAAAATTTTCACGCTTGTAAGTGTTCCCGTCTTACGATTGAGCTTAAACAAAAAAAAAAACCGGTCAAGTGCGAGTCGGACTCGCGCGCCGAGGGTTCCGATATACCTATAGTATTTTTGGAAGCAATAAAGTCCATTTTCAGGACCGCAAAACTAAATTTGTTTGTAAAGGTTTTTTGCAGATTTCTGAAAAACTGTGCAACTTAGAAAGATCGTTTTATTTTTGCTGTAAAGTTTACATAAACCTCTGTCAACTGTAATTAATTCAGATTTTCCCTTACTCAAACTTCGGAGATAAGGGGGGGGGAATGGTATTTTTTTTGACATTTTTCATCATAACTTGAAAACTAAGAAACTTAAAAAAATACAAAAATATATTTTAAAATGTACAAGTAAAGCACTTTCATATGATACCCCACTCGACCTAGTAGCGACAATTTGAAATTTGGCCCCCCCTATTTTGGCCCCCTTTACATTAATAATCATACTTTTTTCAAAAAATTTTCATGTGCAATTAAGTTGGGCAACTATATTCTAAAACTATTCCAAATTTCAGCTCGATAGCGTAAGTGGTTGCTGAGATATAGAGGTGTGACAGACAGACGGACAGACAGACAGACAGACAGACAGACAGAGCGGCACCATAAGGGTTCCTTTTTTTTACCATTTTGGTATCGGAACCCTTAAAACGGCCAAGTGCGAGTCGGACTCGCACCCTAAGGGTTCCGTACCTATCTACCATATGATATACTAAAAGCTTTTGCTCTTTGATTTTAAAAACTCCGTGACCATCCAACTTGACCCCTATTTTATAGTAAAGTTCTTGAAACGGGAGCTCACCTTAATTGGTTACTATTAGTTGTGAGAAAAATTTAAATATTTAATGATTTTAGACTTTTCCCTTTATTTGTACAGTGAGACCTAGCTTCTTGCAAAATTTCATAATTTTAGGTCAACGGGAAGTACCCTGTAGGTTTTGCTATTTTGCATAAATGTATGGAGATGAGGACATATAAAGCCATATCTTTTGATTGCGTCGTGGTAAAAAATTGAAATTTTCAGATCTTGTGTGGTTTATGGACCTGAATATTCTTTATCAATTTCAACCTGATACCTCTTCTCGTTCTTGAGAAAAAGGGTCTTGACAGACAGACAGACGGACAACAAAGTGATCCTATAAGGGTTCGGTTTTTTTATTTTGGGGTACGGAACCCTAAAAAACGGTCAAGTGCGAGTTAGACTTGTGCCGGGGGTTAAAATATACATAAATAGTATTTTTGAAAGCAATAAAGTCTATTTTTAGGACCGCAAAAATAAGATTAATAAGGTCTTTTGCAGATTTCTGAAAAATTGTGCTACTTAGAGATATCGTTTTGTTTTTGCTGTAATGTTTACACAAACTTATTTCGACTTTAATTAATTCAGATTTTTCGCTTTGCAAACTTCAGAGAATGATATATTTTTGGTATTTTTCATCTTAGAACTTGAAAAAAAAAAATACAAAACCTATATTGAAATGTTAAAATAAAATCATTTTATATGATATCCCACTCGATCTAAACACGAAAATTTATAATTTTGCCCCCTATTTAGGCCCTATTTCCAATAATCATAAAAATACTTTTATTTTTTATTTTTTTATATTTGGGCAAGGATATACCAAAATTATTCCTAATTTCAAATCGGTAACGTGAGTAGAGCCTTAGATAAATTCGTGTGACAGACAAACAGACCGAGAGACAGACTAAGTCCGTTTATACCAGACGAAGTAAGCTTAGTGACAAGAGTGTGGACTGGACACCGTTCACAATAGTAGGAGATCCAGCTAGGCGAACCTTTCGCAAAACCTGCTGGGGTTTAACTTGGCGCGATTCGTTGGCGTTACACATACAACACCATTCACCCACACACGCACGCACACATACACACTCGCACACACACATACACACACAAACACGCGCACACACACTGGCACACTCATACAAAGACACAAACACGTACGCACGTAAGACTACACACTTACATTTATATTAATACTGACAAATTACTTTTACTTTTTTAGGGTTCCGTACCTCAAAAGAAAAAAAACGGAAACCTTATAGGATCACTTTGTTGTCCGTCTGTCTGTCTGTCTGTAAAGACCCTTTATCTCACGAACGGGTAAAGGTATCAAGTTGAAATTAATACCATATATTAGGGTCCGTGAACCACACAAGATCTGAAAATTTAAATTTTTTACAACGACGCAATCAAAAGATATAATATATATAGATATAGATATAATCAGTTTATGTCCTCATCTCCATACATTTATGCAAAAATGCAAAACCTACAGGGTACTTCCCGTTGCCCTAAAATTATGAAATTTGGCAAGAAGCTAGGTCTCACAGTACAAATAAAGGAAAAAGTCTGAAATCATTAAATATTACTACTTTCCTCACAACTAATGGTAACCAATTGTGGTGAGCTCCCGTTTCAAGAACATTCATATAAGAGAGGGGTCAAGTTGGATGGTCGCGAAGGCGATTTTTGTTTTAGTTCTATTTTAAAAACGGGAACACTTACAAACTTAAAAATTGGTATGTTTATAGTTCATAAGCTACAAAATAACAACAAGTAATAAAAGAGATGTAAAATTTTACTATGGAGGTTGGATTTTTATTTCGAGGCAAAATTAACAGGGTTCAAACCAAGTTCATATGATAGATAGAATAGTAGATAATATTGTGGTGAAGAAAGAATATTTTTAAAGGCCACCATTTTTTTACAATCGATTTTTAAAGTTATTGAAATACGGCATCACTGATTGGAATATGGCAACACAGATTGGACTATGACAACCCTACTTACAAATAGTGTTGCGATCTATCGATTATTTTATTTCGAGATATTAGTGTGAGTCAGGTCACCTGCGTCAGTTTATACCTCGTAACGTCAAAAAATTACATTTGCCCTTTGCCTAGAGGCTCGTTCTAAGTCGGCAGATCATTTGACTGAGAGTTGTCAGTTTCTATGAGTCATATTAATGGGTTAACTCATTTAAATAATTTGAACCATTTGGTCAGTTTCTATGAGTCATATTAATGAGTCAACTCATTTAAATAATTTGGACCATATGAGTCCGAGAAGTAATACAAGATCTTATGACACGCACGACAAGCAGTCATCCAAGTACTATTAGGCCGGATATAAAGCAGGTTGTAGCAGACAGACCTCTGTGAAATATTCCCGCGCAACGTTGGAATTGTTCTCTAATTGCGTCACTGTCAGTGTTCAATTGTCAAGAAACTACCTAGTAAGAGCAGGCAAAATGTCAATCTCGTCGGCCGACAATTATTGAGGGATCGAGGGGAGTCATGGCTCCCCCTGCCTCTACCACGAAGGTCATGAGGCGACCAAAGGCCACTCACAACGTCGCCAAGGCCACTTACCTTCGCGAAGAAATCGCCGCAAAGCTTTGCAAAAGTGCAGTCGCCCGCCTTACCGCCGCTTCACCGCACCCCGTCGAAGCCCCCCGCAACCGCAACCGCGGGCCCTCGACAGCCGCTTGCCTGGGCTGTACCGCCTTTGCCACAGAGCCTATTAACACGGTCTTCTCCCCACAAGCCGTGGGAGTGAAGACGAAGCACCCGGAGGTGTCAACAACTTCAGTCACACACGAAGCCATCGACCTTGCCATCGAGCTCCTGCTCTCCGTTCTCAAGGCCTTTAGAGCAGGCACAGACCCGGTGACAATTGTCACGGAGGGTGTCTCCATCCTGGCTCGCATCCTCTCCCCTCCACACCAGGTAGCCTACGTTCACTACGCCTCGTCGAGTAGTTAGGACTGTGGGCCCCTCACAAAACTGATACAGTGGATTTATTTTTTATACAAGAGAAAAAAAGAAAAAAATGGGTTATCACTTTAAGGTACTAAAACGATAAAAACTAAACTGCGTTAGTTTTAATCGTTTTTGTACCTTGTATTCCTTGAATTTTCATCGTGTTCAGGTCTAAATCGACAATTTCAGTTTCATTTCAGGTTACTCTTTATTATTTCATTTACCTATTTTAAAATAGCTCCGCTACATATTACAAGAATTAAGACAACACATCAAACAAATACACTTAACTAATTCGAGTGAGTGAACTGACTCACTCATTTGAACTATTGATACCGTTATCTCTACGGCTTTCAAAATGAAACGCTTGCTTGACAGATATAACCTAAAACACCTAACCTTTTTCCTCACTTCTTTGATATTGGCTAATATGTATGTGTATTTTGTAGAATCGGGTTGTCAAGCTCACGAGATGTCTGTGAAAGTACATTCTTGGAATAAACTATAAAAATGAAATACTGGAGTTGAAATCAGTGCTTACATAGCCAGATAATTTACCACACAAAATAATAGATAGGCTCTAAGTCACCAGCCACTTTTGGCCGCACCGTGTAACAAGCTACCCAAAGAATACATCTATACATAAATAAATACAACATAGACTTACAAGAGGAGACACAAGACTACTCAGAAATTAATTAACTTAAGGGATCAAAAACTAAAACAAGGAATGAGTGCAGACTCACAAGTCTTAATATTGTAATATCAAGTGCCTTCGGACAATACTACACTAATATGTTATAATGTGAGAATACAATTATCCAGGCTCTACAAGCAATAAAATCAAGAAACATTACATCAGTACAGCACATCAGTTCTACTAAAGCTGAATGGCCGCTATACAACCTCAGGATTGATACTACAATGCGATGAAGAACTATAAAAGTCATCAGTCATCACAAAATAGCATAGCACGGACTAACTGGCCATTACTTTTAAACCAGTTCCGGACTGAAATACAGATACAAATGTCCTTCACTCGTGCACAAGCCCCTACCAGGATTCAAACCTAGGACTCTCGGCTTGGCAGGCAACCATACCACTCTGGGTGTCAACACCATTCTAGTCATCTGGCTGATGACATTGGTATTCCTATGTATTTCTCATCTGATTTATTTCTAATTAAACCATGAGTAAAATAATCACAAATACCTGTGTTTAGATATTATCTTCCTTAATCAACCAGTCTACAAAGAATATAATTTTAAAAAATTATATATTGGGAGACATTTCACACAAGGTCATCTGATCCCAAACTAGGCAAAGCCTGTACTATATGGGTACCAGAGACTGATATACATACATAAATAGATAAATAACACCCAGACACAGAACAAACACTTGTGTTCATCACACAAATGTTTGCCCTGGGCGGGGATCGAACCCGCGGCCCATGGTGTGAGAGGCAGGCTCACTACCAACCACACCAACGGGCTTGTCAACCCAATGTAAAAGATCACACATTTTTACCCGCAGCAATTATTATAATTAATATTTATGTTCATCTGTTGCCTCATAACTTCTATACAACTTATTGTAGTTAAACAAATGAGTAGCGTTAGATTAGAAGCGTCTTGATCTTCCTCTGGAGTCTGGTTATAGGATATAAGATGTTACATTACATTGAATGTGGCGCCATCAGGACATTAACTCATGAATGACCAAAATAATATTTTTATATGATACAATGTTGGGTGTCAAATAAAAGGACATTATCTGAACATCACTATGAATATTTAGTGGCAAATAAGCATGCTGCTTCACCCAAGGGCAACTGAACATAGTGGGTCTTACTCCGTGGTCTTACTACAAAAAAGTTAGACATCTATTGAACACTTGATTAAAAAAATGCGCACAAAATAACTGGCTATGTCAGTTGATGCGCAGAAGTCAAGTCATAATAAAATAAGTCATTTTTGACTTCTGCGCATCAATGACATAGACAGAGTTATTTGGTACGATATTTTTAATCAAGTGTTCAACAGATGTCTAACTTTTTTGGTGTAAGACGGAGTGTGTTTGCTTAAGATGAGGCAACGAGGCATGTCCAAGCAGCTTCATGCGGCCAATAACAACTTTACACTAAGTGTAATATTATTCATCTTATATTAATATCTGTTCATCTAAAAAAATCTTGCTAATTGTGTAACAGATAGTTAACACTTTGAATTGACATAATAAGCCTATTATTATTATTTCTGGTGGAGAATCTGCACAGGCGGGTGATCAGATCACTTAAATAGCTATTTCATTCACTATCTCAGCTAGAAACGGACGGTGTGGCCTGCTTCACTGTAAGCCCCATCCAGGAAGATGGCCAGTTTATGCGGCAAGCTGCTCTTTTGGCTTCATCGGGGTATCCCCATTTTCCATTCCCCCTATCTACTGATTGAGATGTACTAAATAAGGACCCTGAGAGGACCTCCGAAGCTTTTCGCACACAATTCTGTGTCCCCTGGTGTGAGGCTCTCTGCACCACAAGCCAATCTGCCGAGGGCACTGGTTTACTGGTGCTGTTGAGTCTTTTTTCTATCTATATCCCTTGATGAAGAGTTTGGATTGACGATACCCCTCCACATTTTCCAACTGTGTGATAGTTCGTCTCCATGTCCTGTATCGTTGCATTCTGTCGGGTTTTCTTGTGCTTACGGTAAATGAACAAAAACACGTAACACCCGCAGTAAGCTAAATCACTCGAATTCTTCATTTTTGTGCACTTTTAAGATATTTTCCAGCAAAATACACTATTTTGATCACTTTAACCTCTTTCGTTTCACAAATGCAAAATCTCTGACACAGCCAGTTGCACAAAGCTACTTTAAAATTAAAGCTCCTTTAAATCTACTGCTGTCACTTTCTTTGTCAGCAGAATAGAAAGAGTCCGCAATAGACTTAAAGGAGCTTTAACTTTAAAGATGCTTTGTGCAACTGGCGGTGAGAGTAGGATAGCTTTATGTTACGTCCATGTGTGTGGTTGAAACACACTGCTGTCAAAAAAAATATTACTTTGAAAAACATTACCCGTTGACAGCAGTCTGTCTTGACCACGCACACGGGCGTCATATACAGCTATCCTGCTGTCAAAATAATATTTCCTGTTCTGGAACGCACGTCTATACGAAGAAAAACGAAAAGGCAATTGAGTGTTTCCAGTTTATTTTGCTTTGGTGGTGCCAGTACTTAAAAAAAAGTCCACTACAGATTTTTTAAAAAAAATATTTTTAAAAAAATGGCGGCATTAAAAAAATAATTCTTATTCATTCTTCTTTCTTCTTTTTATTCTCCTTCATGTAATATAAATTTCAAGTCTGTTAATTTTATCTTGGAATAAAAAACCACTAGTATACATGTCTTTTGGTCAATCGCGTGTCGGACTCAAAAAAATTAACACATGAACTTATAGAAATTTCAACTAATACAATTATGATTATGTGTTGGTACGGAACCCTCGGTGCGCGAGTCCGACTCCCACTTGGCCGGTTTTTTTTCCTTACTTTAGCTTTTTAGTTACAAGTTTGTTTACTACAATGTAAAAGATTATGGAAGAGAGGTGCCTCCCGACACAGGTATTATTTATGTACTGGGAGGTTCCAGCAACGCCTATTATCATGTAACACTTGTTTTGAAATAAACAAATTTGAATTTTGAATTCAAGTACGTACCTGTAGGTAACATATAAGAAGTGGTTAAGTTGATCTGTGACGACCAGCTTAGCCCCGAACGCAACTAGATGGAGCCACTACTGCAAATATAAGGTTTTATTTTTAATTGCAATAAGTACCAACTATATATGTGCAAAAAGTTGATTCGCGTAAATTTCATCGTGCAACTTCAACGCCTAACAACAATTTCGATATGAAAAATATCTCTATATATGTCCACTAAAGTCAATTACTCTCGTCAGTCCGTGTTTACATGAGTACGATCACTCACACATACACACAAAGCACAACCGTACATTTTGACCGCACGCCTACAATCGTAATATTGAACCAAAAAACCTAACAAAAATAGTACTTTCAGTACATTAACTGTATTTTTGTATTAATTATCGAAAAATTTAACTAAAAATAGCAGTACTTGTTCGTTTTTCAACTGAACTTTATGTCCCGCGTAAGAATGCAAGTCATTTGAATTTTTGTATGGAAAACGGATCACCTTAACCCGGCAGCACGCGACGGAGACGCACAGTGGGGCATAATGTCGCAAATGTGTCGTGTTTCTAAGTTGAAAGTTGCATGTTTTGAACCGACATAGGCAGCTTGTTGAAAATTCTACAAGATATGTTTTTTTATGACAAATATATCATAACCTAATTATAAAAACCGGTCAATTGAGAGTCTGACTCGCGCGCCGAAGGTTCCGATGTATCTTAATTATCTTTATAAGCAGTAGAATCCATTTTTAGCAACGCAAAACTAAATTTGTTTGTCAAGGTTTTTTGCAGATTTCTTAAAAATGGTGCTATTAAGAGAGATTGTTTTATTTTTCCTGTAATATATACATAAACGTCTATATCTCAAACTTCCGAGATGAGGGGGGAAAACAAAGAGTCGTAAAATAAATACAATAATATATTTTAGAATGTGCAAGTAAAGCCCTTTCATATGATACCCCACACGACCAAGTAACTACAGTTTGAAATTCTGCCCCCCGATTTGGGAAGTTTTTGTAAACATTACAGACAAATAATAAAAATATCTTTCTAAATTGCACAATGTTTTAGAAATCTGCAAAAAACCTTTACAAACAAATTTACTTATTGTTACCTAAAAATAGACTTTATTGCTTTCAAAAATAGTAAAGGTATATCGGAACCCTCGGCACGTGAGTCCGACTCGCACTTGACCGTTTTTAGGGTTCCGTACCTCAAAATAAAAAAAACGGCACCCTTATAGGATCACTTTGTTGTCCGTCTGTCAGTCTGTCTCTCTTTCAAGACTCTTTTTCTCACGAACGAGAAGAGGTATCATAGGTTGAAATTGATAAATATTAAAGTCCATAAACCACACAAGATCTGAAAATTTTAAGGGTTCCGTACCTCAAAAGAAAAAAACGGAACCCTTATAGGATCACTTTGTTGTCCGTCTGTCTGTCTGTCTGTCAAGACCCTTTATCTCACGAACGGGTAAAGGTATCAGGTTGAAATTAATACCATATATTAGGATCCATGAACCACACAAGATCTGAAAATTTCAATTATTTACAGTGAAGCAATCAAAAGAGATGGCATTTAATGTCATCATCTCCATACATTTATTCAAAAATGCAAAACCTACAGGGTACTTCCCAATGACCTAAAATTATGAAATTTGGCAAGAAGCTAGGTCTCACAGTATAAATAATGGGAAAAGTCTGAAATCATTAAATATTACAACTTTTCTCACAACTAATGGTAACCAATTGTGGTGAGCTCCCGTTTCAAGAACATTCATATATAAGGGGTCAAGTTGGATGGTCACTGAGGCGATTTTTGTTTTAATTCTATTTTAAAAACGGGAACACTTACAAACTTGAAAGTTGGTATGTTTATAGTGCATAAGCTATAAAATACAAATAATAAAATTTGGTCAAGCGTGTGTCGGACTCAAAAAATCTAGCACATTAACTTACTGAAATTTCAACTAATACAATTATGATTATGTGGTGGTACGGAACCCTCGGTGCGCGAGTCCGACTCGCACTTGGCCGGTTTTTATTAGGGTTCCGTACCTCAAAAGAAAAAAACGGAACCCTTATAGGATCACTTTGTTGTCCGTCTGTCTGTCTGTCTGTCTGTCTGTCAAGACCATTTATCTCACGGTAAGGTATCAGGTTGAAATTAATACCATATGTTAGGATCCATGAACCACACAAGATCTGAAAATTTCAATTTTTTACAACGACGCAATCAAAAGATATGGCTTTCTATGTCCTCATCTCCATACATTTATGCAAAAAAGCAAAACCTACAGGGTACTTCCCGTTGACCTAAAATTATGAAATTTGGCAAGAAGCTAGGTCTCACAGTACAAAAAAGGGAAAAGTCTAAAATCATTAAATATTTCATTTTTTCTCACAACTAATAGTAACCAATTAAGGTGAGCTCCCGTTTCAAGAACTTTTCTATTAATGAGGGGTCAAGTTAGATGGTTACGGAGTTTTTAAAATCAAATAGCAAAAACTTTTAGTATATCATATGCTAGATAGGTACGGAATCCTTAGGGCGCGAGTCCGACTCGCAAAAATAATAGGTTGTTTATAAGGCACACTTTGTAAATATGCTACTAATATTTGACAGCTACTAAGAAAAACTGTTACATTTATAACCGTCTTTGTAAAAGACCTTATATTCAGTCTTCTTTAAAGAGGTTTAGGTTCAAGAAGAATTTTATCCAAGTGTTATGTTATGATTAAAAAGTTAAATTACGTAACACCTTTGCAAAATTTTCATACAAAAATCGTTACGTAATGGTAACTTTTTAATTTTTTATGCATACTCTGCGTAATATTCAGCCTTATGTACCAACTTTTTGAATCATAATTCAAAGATTACGACATGAGTGTAGATAAAGGGCGTTTACATGGCCTTTACTGACAGACAGACGTACCACTAAGTGATTCTGTAAGGATTTCTTTTTTTCCTTTCAAGGTACGGAACCCTAAATATCACTATACCTACACATTGCGCATTACCTTGATAGGTAATAATTTAATTTTAAATCATTTATTCCATACACTTTTGTAACATTCATTTGATAGCTAAGACACGCTAGATAAATAATTATTTAAAACATGCTAGGGTACAGCTGCACAAAAATAATTGGACACATAAAATTGATAACAATAAAACACAAAAATTTAAAATATGTTGGAAGTAAATTATGCAAACTATATATAAGTTGAAGCGTTGCGGCAGCAAACTTATTGCCGACGGACTGTATCACAATGATTTTTCTTCCGATCATAATACTGGTGCTGTTCAGGTAAATATTTTTTTGTTTCCAAACTGCGATTATTTTTTTATGGAAAATGCCAACCACTCTTTTTGTTTACATTAGTGCTGGCACTAATGCCCAGAACGTGAAAAGCGGGAACGATGCAAACGGTCCACTAGATTTGACCGCATATCTGGAGCGTGGCGAGGCGGACAAAGCCAGAAAGCTGTCAGCAGTAGACCCGACTCTTTTTGCCGGCGTCAAAAGCCATGCTGCATTCTTCAACGTCAACAAGACCAACAAATGGCATACTTTCTTCTGGTTCTTCCCTGTTGAAAATAAGCCCTTAGACTCTACGCCCTGGATCCTCTGGTTGGGAGATAGTATTGCAAGTTCTCCATTACTTGAACTGTTTGGGGAGTTAGGACCTTTGCAAGTTAAAAATATGATTGGTGAGTATAAAAAGTTGACAATATCACTGCAACATTACTCTAATCTCTGTTTTACGCCATCTACCTACAATGTGTCCTGCCTATGTCCAGTCATTGAGTTATTGTCACTGCAAAATTACTCTTATCGCTGGTTATCATTTTCTGCCTATAATGTGTCCTGTTAAGGAGTAAGTGTCACTGTAACAATATTCTTGTCTGTTCAGCTCCATTTTCCTAGAATAATTCCTGTCTATACGCCTCTTTCCCTGTGGAGTAGACAGATACCACAGTCCTCCACCATCTACGATCATCACATACTTCCTACGATTCCTGTACTTTCATCAATCTTTTTATACATGCTCGTCGGTTTAGGGTGTTTTGAATCTGGTTTTTATTTAGAACGTTCTGAATTTGGTCCTAATATGGTTTGAAAGGAACTTTGTTTTATCCGGCTGTCCCATGATACTTCTTGTTTTTTTTAGTTTCCCGGTCGCCCGTGACATTGAACAGTGATTACGCCATATTATATGTCGATAATCCTGTTCACGTGGGCTTCAGCTACTCGGAAAAAGAAGATGAATTTGTGAGGACTGACGATGAAGTAAGTGTATATATATATCATATATTTTTGCATATGTAATTGATGTTTTTCAATTGATATGTTATGTCAAGTATAAATGATTTATATTCTTGTTTTGTTCAGGCGGGGCAGAGCTTGTTTTCGTTCATTCAGCAGTTCGTTCAAATTTTCCCGGAACTACAGAAGGCACCGTTGTTTATTTCTGGGGATGGGTATGGGGCCAAAATTGGTATGTCCTTAGGACGTTATATACATAACCAACAAAATTCATCCATTTCAATAAATTTAAAGGTTAGTATTTGTTTAACACGGTCTTTAAACGTGGCTGTGAAAAATAAATGGAAATTTGACATAAATTTCAGGGCTTTCTATTCAATACTGCATGGATTGATCCACCATCATACTTGCATTATTCTGATCTGGGTTTGCAAATTGGTTTTTTTGATTTTGATGAAGCTGCAGAACTGAAAAAATTTGAAGATTTGGCCAGAAAGGCGTGGAAGAAGGGCAATTATTCGGAGTACAGTCTGGTAATATCAGTACCCTGTAATAAATACATAAGTAATTTATTTCGTAGTAATATTTTTTTTTTTTTTTTTTTACAAACAGTTCTATAAGATCGTTTATGAGCAGATGTACCCATTATTCTATGTGAATATTAACCCTTGTAATTTCGTAAAAGACACTGAAGGTATATTGGAGGAATATGTCCTATATTTAAACCAGTCAAATGTTCGAAGTGCGCTTCATGTAGGAGATTTGAAATACAACATGGTTAATTATGATGTATCCGAGAAAATGGGACCTATATATTATCTAAGCGCCAAAACTTTGTTAGAAGATTTGCTTGAACACTATGGAGTATTGTGTTACACGTAAGTATCCTATCCTACACTTTTAAACGAGCAATATTTGTATATGTATTTGTAATCAGTTTATCAAGGCGTGATATTATGTATGTACTAGCTGTGCCCGCGGCTTTGCCCTCGTGATATTCAGACAATGTGCAGTCTCTCCCTCTCCCCCTCCCACTCCCTCACCCTCTCCCACTCCCTCTCTCTCTACCTCCATTCCACTCCCTCTCCTTCTCCCTCTCCCTATCCCTGCACCTAACCCTACACCTACTCCTATCCCTATCATTAACGCCATCTTAACCGCTATCCCTATCCTTATATAAACATAGAAACGACACCCATATTGATTTTTAGACATTTTGACCCTATCGCACCCCAACCCCATCCCCAGGGGATGATGGTATTTCACGTCTACCAACTTAGATTTCAAAATTGTTGTAGTTTTCGTAATCAGAGATCTGATAAACCATACAAACGACACCCATATTGGTTTTTAGTCATATCAACCCTATCGCACCCCAACCGCATCCCCAGGGGATGATGGTATTTCACCACCACATTGGATTTCAGAATTATTTTATTTTTCGTAATCAGCGACCCGATAAACCATACAAACGATACCCATATTGGTTTTTAGACTTTTTCACCCCATTTCCCTCTTTATGGGGTTGAATTTTAATAACAGTGAAGTGTAATCCACAGAATTACAACCCTAATGCCTAAATAATAAATTTGAAAAATGAAGGAGTTTCAACTTCATCCCCCTTTTCACCCCTTAGGGTGTAGAATTTTCAAAAACCCTGAGATACGTAAAACTTAATTTTTAGTCGTCAGTCTAAGTACATATTTTGAAGATCCTAACTTCAAAACTGACGGACTTTCATACAAATTTCCATCTCTTATTTCACCGTCTTTGGGGATGAATTTTGAAAATTTCTAAAACACGTTCTTTTTTATTTTATACCAGAAGTTTAAAAACAAATTTCTATAATTCTACCTTAAAAAAAAAAAGATTTATAGACCAATATACGGAAAAAATATCATCCCCCTTTTCACCCCTTTTTAGGGTGATTTTTAAGAAATGCTTAAACACGTATTTCTTTATTTTTTACCAGAAGCTTAAATTCAAATTTGTGTGAATCTAGCTCAAGAAACAAAGGACTTTTATACAAACTGTCATCCCTTATTTCACCGTTTAGGGAATGAATGTTGAAAAATTCTTAAACACGTATTTTTATTTATAACTATGAACCCGGAACCAAATTTCTATAAGTCTTTCATTTTTAAAGGTAGACTTTAAAAATGAAAGACTTATAGACCAACATACGAAAAAAAATCATCCTCTTTTTCAACCCCTTGAAGGGTGATTTTTAAGAAATGCTTAAACACATGTTTCTTTATTTTCTACCAGAAGCTTAAAATCAAATTTGTGTGAATCTAGCTCAAGAAACAAAGGACTTTCATACAAACTTTCATCCCTTATTTCACCCCCTTGGGAGATGAATTTTCCAAAATCCTTTCTTAGTGGGTGGTTTTGACGTGCATTAAACCTGTGTACAAAATTTCAGATCTGTATCTATAGCCGTTACGGCTCGGCGTTGATAAATCAGTCAGTCAGTCAGGACATGCTCTTTTATATATTTAGATATATGCTCTAACGATTTCGATGAAATTTATGATACGGGGATGTTCAGTGGCAAAAAATCGATCTAACTACTATATCTATGATATAACTGCTAGGTGGCTTCATGGATTTAAATTTCCGCCATTAATAATCCGCTGCATTAGTCAATGCAAACGCCTACCAACACATTATGCAGACATGACTCAAAAAACAGAATATGTTTTTGACGTGAAAAATTATATATTTTTTTACTATGTATGGGCTTACTCTTGACCTCGATCTAGCCTAAAGGACAGAGATGAAGTCGACGATGTAACGAGCTTGTCCAGAAGAAGCCTATTCACTTGCGACTTAAAAAGAAATTGTTATACAAACTTATTTTTATCGACAGTTTTAGCTGATTACTATTGATATAACTGCAAAATATGTTAGTAAGCGTTGATATTGACTACTGAAACGGATTATATCTATAATGAGTCTTGTCTACGTCCTGCTATTGATTAAGTGTCACTGCAACATTACTCTAATCTCTGTTTTTTGCCATTAATCACATAACAAAAATAAACCATTACTACCTATGCCCGCGGCATCGCCCGCGTGAAATTCAGACTATGTGCAGTCTCTCCCTCTCTCCCTCGCTCTTCCTCTCTCTCTCTTCTCCCCCCTCCCCCTCCGTCTCCCCGTCCCTCTCCCTCTCCCACTCCCTCTGTGGTATGTCAGTACGTTGGATTTCAAAATTGTTGTAGTTTTCGTAATAAGCGACCCGATAAACCATACAAACGACACCCATATTGATTTTTAGACATTTTAACCCTATCGCACCCCAACCCCATCCCCCGGGGATGATGGTATTTCACGTCCACCACATTGGATTCCAAAACTGTTTTAGTTTTCGTAATCAGCGACCCGATAAACCATACAAATGATACCCGTATTGGCTTTTAGACTTTTTCACCCCATTTCCCTCTTTAAGGGGTTCAATTTGGGGTGGAATTTCAATAAAAGTGATGTAAGTTTCACAGAACTACAACCTTGCTGCCTAAATAATAAATTTAGAGGATTTTAATTTGAAAATGAAGGATTTTCAACCTTCTTTCCCCCTTTCACCCCTTAGGGTGTTGAATTTCCAAACAATCTGAGACACTTAAAACTTTATTTTTAGTCCTTAGTCTAAATACAAATTTTGAAGATCCTAACTTCAAAACTGACGGACTTTTATACAAACTTTCATCATTTATTTCACCCCCTTGGGGGATGAATTTTGAAAAATTCTAAAACATGTACTTTTTTATTTTTTACCATATGCTGAAAAACAAATTACTATTAAAATCTACCTTTAAAAATGAAAGACTTATAGACCACCATACGGAAAAAAATAATCCCCCTTTTCACCCCTTCACGGGTGATTTTTAAGAAATGCTAAAACACTTGTTTCTTTTTTTTTTACTCAAAGCTTGAATTCAAAATTATGTAAATCTAGCTCAAGAAACAAAGGACTTTCATACAAAGTTTCATCCCTTATTTCACCTCCTTGGAAGATGAATTTTCCAAAATCCTTTCTTAGTGGGTGGTTTTGACGTGCATAGAACCTGTGTACAAAATTTCAGATCTGTATCTATAGTGGTTACGGCTCAGAGTTGATGAATCAGTCAGTCAGTCAGGACAAGCAATTTTATATATTTAGATTTCTGATTATTTTACCAAATATTTGGGATCATCACTTTGCTCTGGATTTAACCTTAAATATACAGGGTGAAAAAAAACAGGTTTCTTTAAAGGCATGATGTGTAAACGTAATTGAGGAAATTTTAGTGAATAAAACTTTCAGGAAATATTAAAAATATCCTTCTCTCCATACAAAGTCTTCAATCATCTTTGCAATTTTAAATGGAGAGGCCGATTTTTGTAAATTTCCTGAAAGTTTTATTCACTGTAATATGTTAAGTTACGTTGCCTGATCAAGCTCTTGTGTTAAGAAGACTGTCCCCTTACACTCATTAAAGTGGATTGTTAAGACTGAAAATGAATTAGTACAATTAATAGATGAGATGTCTTCACATCTTACAAAAATTGTGTTTACGTTATTGTTAAATTCATGTTAAAGTGCATAACGTTAATGTGCACATTAAGTGAATAATCTGCAGATGACCTGATTTGATTCATTAAATTGCAAAATTTCACTTAGAATAGCCGAATTTCGCATTTTACCTACGGTAACGGTTGGTGGATTCCTTAATCGCGCAAAACAGTAAACAAAACCCAAATCTTATTACACTTACCTGGTATAAGTTAACCTTACCGAACCTGGGTAAATTTTTGAATTCCGTTGCACGTTTAATTTTAATTTTTTTTTTTTGTTTTTGGCCTGGCTTCTGGCTGAAACTATTAAAATTTATCGTGCAAATTCGCTTCAGGCACTCGCCGGTAGCTGCCACGGCAAACTCTCTTCGCTCGCTCAGCTCGCGCGTTGTGGTCGTAAGAGTACTTAACATAACCTAACGGACCTACTTCAGTCTTGGTAGCTAAACCAAAAGCCTAAAATAAACAAAATATTATTGCAACAGCTGAATAATCTGCAGATTACCTCATTTCTGCACATTAGCGGTAACATATATATAACTAGGAATCCTTAATAATGAATATTTATGCCTTCAAGCGGACAACTGGAATTCTTTTCTGCCTACATATTGTCAAAGCACATGTACCGGGACCTCAAATGGAGCGGTGCGCAGGAGTACCTGAACGCGACGAGAACGCAAATCGGAATGAAATATCCATATCCATTACAAAAAATAAACCCCATTGGGTGAGTGTTTACAAAATAGTGAAACAGGTGTCTCTTCATTAAAGCTTAGTAACAAACGGAAAATTATATTTTAAATTTGTTAAAAACTATTTTTTCCAACTAAAATTTCATGTAACCAATATAAGTTGCCACCGTGTGGTGCCTGCAAAGAATAGTACCAACCCATCTCTACCCGTGTGTGTCGTAAGAGGAGACTAAGGGTTAATTAACCAGAAGATGAGCAGCAGCATCCTTCTGTGTATCGTATCATCTTACATTCTGCGGTCACCAACAACCACGGTCCATGGTGCCAGCCGTAACGCTAACAAGCGTAGTGACTATGGTACTTCCCCTCCACATTGTTTCAGCAAAAACTGGAATTTCGGAGGGAGTATCCTGTCCTGTACTTGACGTTTCGTGGGAAGTCATGATGATGATAATGATGATGTATATAAGTTGAGCTCTCATTTTGAGTATGAAAGTTACACTTTAAAGCTTGCAATGTATAATGTTAGGCTGTTGGTCCACCGCGACGATACCGAGCCAATACCTATTGCAAAAGAAAAGCTTAGACAAAAGACGATGCAACTCTTCCCTAAACCTCTTTCCCAAAAATTTGAAAGGCTTTGTACAAGATTGAAACCTATTTCAAATGATAGACCTTATCATCACTAACAACTTTTACTATGGCACCAAAAAATCGACCCGGTGAAAAAAAGTTGTAACATTGTTAATGTATGGAAATGTGTGATGGGTGAATATTGAATTTTTTGACTTGATTTCAAGTTATGTGTGCAATAAATAAGGAAAACTAATATCTGCGATGACAAAACCTGTATAATATACATTTTTATTTCAAAAACCAAAAAATTGCATTGTCTTTACGAGCAAAAATAGTATTTACTAAAAGTGTCGTTTCTAATTGGTTTTATATAGATATTGGATATTAATATCAATAGGCTCAATGTGCTTTTTTTGTCAGTTTCGAAAAAGGAGCCGGAAACTTCGTCGAGGTCATGCTTCGATCCGCGGCTGGGGGTACACCGACTGGTCAGCCATACTCTGTCAAACAGATTGCAGAAACGTTTATTGAAAAATTCAAATAACAATATGCAACTATACAACTTAACGTCAGAAATAATAATATTTTGTTTTGTCTGGTTTTCAATGTGTCTTAAATCTCGATATATTGTTTTAATGATATTATATTAAAATAAGGGACAAGGTTTGATTTTTTATTTCATTTGAATCCACTCCCAAACATAACGAGTGAAAGTTGATCGAAATCCATGCAAGCTAGCAGGTTTGATCTTCCACCGGAGAATCAATTTCACGGGTTTTTGATAAGGGCAATCTTTTAAGGGTTCCGTACCTCACAATAAAAAAACGGAACCCTTATAGGATCACTTTGTTGTCCGTCTGTCAAGACCCTTTTTCTCACGAACAAAAAGAAGTATCAGGTTGAAATTGATAACGAATATTAAGGTCCATAAATCACACAAGATCTGAAAATTTATTTTTTTTACAACGACGCAATCAAAAGATATTTCTTTTTATGTCCTCATCTCCATACATTTATGCAAAAAAGCAAAACCTACAGGGTACTTTCCGTTGACCTAAAAGTATGAAATTTGGCAAGAAGCTAGGTCTCACAGTATAAATAAAGGTAAAAATCTAAAATCATTAAATATTTCAATTTTTCTCACAACTAATTGTAACCAATTAAGGTGAGCTCCCAAATTACAAATTACAATGGGGACCGCATATTAATAAATTGTCGAACAGACTTAGTTCTGCAGCATACGCAGTGAAAAGAATAAGAGCTCTGACGGATGTAGACACCGCGAGGTTAGTCTACTTCAGTTATTTCCATAGTCTCATGTCATATGGCCTTTGATATGGGGTCATGCTGCGGATGCAAACAGCATTTTTTTACTACAAAAGCGAGCTGTTCGTGCAATTTATAAAATGAAGCCCAGAGAATCTCTTCGAAATAAATTTAAAGAAATCAACATTTTGACTTTTGTGACGGTAAACGGAATATACATATTTTTGATAAAAATTGTGACAGGCACAGTGTCAACATAAGAAACAAGAATCAACTTGCTTCTCATGTCAGCCGTATTCACAAAATTAGTAAAACATATAAAGGTCAATGTATACGCTTCTATAATAAGGTACCCACTGATATTGAAAGTTTACCGTTAGATAAATTTAAAACTGTAATCAAGCAGAAATTATGTAAGAAGGGTTATTATAAAATATCAGATTATCTAGAAGAGAAAAATCCATGGGTTTAGACTACGGTTCTAACAGGCTAATTCAAAATTAAAACTGACCTGTGTATGTTGTATATCAACCTTGTACATTCAAACATATTTAAAAGAGTGCGTGGGTTTTTATTGTCGTTTCTTTTTTTTTCCCACAATGGCGCCACATTGTTTGTGAAGCGATGTAGTTTAGCTGACGTCATTAAGAGATTTTAATATCCAACAATGAATAAACGATTTTGATTTGATTTGATTTGATTCCCGTTTCAAGAACTTTTCTATAAAAGAGGGGTCAAGTTTAATGGTCGCGGAGTTTTTAAAATCAAAGAGCAAAAGCTTTTAGTATATCATATGGTAGATAGGTACGGAACCCTTAGGGTGCGAGTCCGACTCACACTTGGCCGGCTTTTTAAAATTTTTATTACTTAAATTTTTGCCGCTTCTATTCTAAATATTTCTGTGGATACGCGCGCTGGCAGTGAGGTGACGCCACGCGGAGACGAGGGGAGGGGAGGGATGTGGCCGTGGCGTGCGCGGAGTGCGCGGAATAGAACAACGATGATACTAGAACAGTGATAAAACTTTAAAGTAACAATATCTAGATAAAAAAAACTTAATTCAAGATTTTTTTACGGGAATGGATTTGTTTTAATAAAAATCAGTTGGGGTGTATGAGGGTTTCGCTTATTCCATTAACAAGTTGTATATCTCTTTGCTTAAAGATCCAAGTTTCACAACCATAAAGCGCAATACTCCATATTATAAAGACTTTAATCAATCGTTTCCGAGCAAATTTTGAAATACTTGCTTTGAAAAGATGTTTTTCTATTATTGAAAGCTGTCTTTGCCATTGCAATTCTGGAAAAATTGTCGGATCAAGAGACGGATTTTTGAATTTGTATGTTTCGAATAGTATTATATCGATATATCAAAAACTCAGAGTAGTCCACCAGAAGCAGTAGTATTAGTAACTATGGCTCAAAGGGTTTCCAATTAAAATACTTATGAAACCTGAGACTGCACACAAATGGCTAAATAGTCCTGAGGTTTTCATAGATCTTTGAGTATAAATATAACTATCTCTTTTTAACATACTGCTGTCACCAAGGAGGTTTTAGTAGCAGCTCTTGTTGCTAAGGAGGGAGCCATAAGCGTAGTACTTTCTTGCGAGGGACCTCCATACTAAAATGTATGGATTTTTTTCAAATCCTAAAAACGTAAAATTTTTATCTTTCTTGGTGAGAAATATGTGACATGGGACTAATAAATGCTATTTATGCTACTACCACAGTTTTTCTGGTGAAAACACTTACCATTCAGGAAAAAAACGGTGTTAAATGTCACGCATAAAATGGCTATTACGGATTACGGACGCTTCCGTTCTTAGTATTGATAATCAATTCACAAGTAAAGATATATTTTCACTTTCGCTAACAAAGTTTATACTGTTTTCAAAGGTCTTTATTTGATCATAATACTATAACTAACAGAATATAATAGGTTAAAACACAACTATATCTACAAATAAAATAAGGTACTTACAGGCTAGGAATTGCCTCTTAAAGTTAACAGCATCAAAGTCGGTATTTTATGACATAACACATGTTTAAGCACTACACTTTAACCACAATTGATTTACACGTAAAAACAATAGTTTAGTTTTACTTTTTGCTGATGCTTATATCAAAGTTTATACTAAAACATTAGATTTGTAAAGATATCATGATTTTTGTAAAACTTAACTGAGTTTTTTGACCGACTAGCATGGGCGACAGCGAGACGCTTCACGCTTCACTAGCTCATACTGAATATGCATATGGTGGACACTATAGTTTTTTACTCTGAGGCTGTCACAGTTGCTAAAAAAAAAGATGGAAGCAGCTTTATAATGTTTTTCAGAGACGAAAATGTTTATTCAAGTGACCTCTATATTCGTATATGGTTAAACATTATATGAAATCTCTTTGCTTTGGTTACAGCAACAGCTACTTGTGTAGTATTTTCATACAGAGCCCAAATCCACGTTACTTTGGATAAACTCAACTTATCACCTATGTCTGTAGGAATAACATGCGTGATCTGTTGGTCCGCGGATTGAATCGGAACAAATGCTGACTTGAACAGAGATTTTATGCCCATGAAATAGAGACTTAATTAAATAGTGAACAAAATTTTAGCACGATTAGTTATACCATCAAACTAAATGAAATGACGGGACATTGCTGTAAAGGCCTGAAAGTGAGCAACTTACGGCCGAGTGGTATTAATAACGTGGCTCCAACCACCCTAAATGGATTTTTTTTACCAAAAACAAGGGCATTACTTGTTAAACTTTGGGGTCGTAGGGCCATTTTTAAATAAAATAAAAAATCTAATCAATCACAAAACTTAAACCTTTCTGGATGAGCTTTAGCAGATATAATTTGTGATTGATATCGTTACATTGTAACTTAAAAAAATCACAGCGTAAACAAAACAAAGTGCCAGACCTGGGGTTTTAATAGGGACACACGAACGCTTGTTGGTAGAAACACTTTGACCTTGAGCAGTGTCTCTGGTTTTGGGTGTTTGTAGCGTTGTGCTGAAGAGCACTACGCTATTATTCTAATTATGTTTCTAAGTGCTTGCTGCCTAGTGTACCTGCCTAATAGGTAAATTGGTATTAAACACATGCTTCGGTAGAAATTCATAAAGATAATGGTGCACATTAAATTGATAACAATAAAACAAAATTATTCAAAATATGTCTCAAGTAAATAATAAAACGAAGCAAAGTGTATAAATTATAGTGTTTCGGCCGCAAAGCTACTGTCGACAGACTGTATCACAATGATTTTTCTTCCGGTCACATTACTGGTGCTCTTCAGGTAAATCATTTATGTATTTGCAAACTTCGTTTAAAAATTAAATTATGCAAACTATATAAGTTGAAGCGTTGCGGCAGCAAACTTATTTCCGACGGACTGTATCACAATGATTTTTCTTCCGATCATAATACTGGTGCTGTTCAGGTAAATATTTTTTTTGTTTCCAAACTGCGATTATTTTTTTATGGAAAATGCCAACCACTCTTTTTGTTAACATTAGTGCCGGCACTAATGCCCAGAACGTCAAAAGCGGGAACGACGCAGACGGTCCACTAGATTTGACTGAATATCTGGAGCGTGGCGAGGCGGACAAAGCCAGAAAGCTGTCAGCAGTAGACCCGACTCTTTTCGCTGGCATCCAGAGCCATGCTGCATTCTTCAACGTCAACAAGACCAACAAATGGCACACCTTCTTCTGGTTCTTCCCAGCAGAAAATAAGCCCTTAGACTCCACGCCCTGGATCCTCTGGTTGGGAAATAGTATCGGATATTCTACACTAGAAGAACTGTTTGGGGAGTTAGGACCTTTGCGAGTAAAAAATATGATTGGTGAGTAATATGTACAGTTGACATTAAGTGTCCTTCTTGTTAATTATATTGTTAAAAGTATACACATTTATTATCTTGTTTTGTCGCCATTTACCTATAATAATTAGTCCTGTCTACGTCCTGTCATTGAGTTATCTCTGTTTTTCATTATCTACCTATAATGTGTCCATCACTACATTTCCACAGACTTACATGGTCCTTATCTCTGATAGATATACCAAAAAAAATGGATAATCGCTTTGCTCTCGAATAAACCTCAAATTTACTGGGAGTTAAGGACAGGCTGCTACAAAAAATATCGGCCTCTCTAATAAAGTTTTAAATTTTGTATGGAGAGGTCGATTTCATTTCATTTCCTGACAGTTATATGCACTGAAAGCAGTTAAGATAAGATAAGAAGCATTTATTGAAAAAACCACAAATAACAAGTACATTACACATGGACTCCTGCACTAAGCTCGGGGCTTGTATCGCAGGAGCCGCAATACAGTAAACAGTTAACAGGATATGGTCATCAGGTTAAAATAATTTTAAGCTAATTAGGAACAACATATAATTTGAAACATGCAAAAAGAGAACGAAATGAAACTATTGAGACAACGAGGGGGTGAGTTTGGATGAGGATGGGAGGGAATGATGAGATGAGGTTCGAAGGGGGGGGGGTGATAAGCAAGAAGGAGAGATTACAGATTTTTTAAATAGTCTTACAGAAAGCGATTTGACGGAGGTAAGGCAACGAAAGATCTTATTATATACAAAAATGTGCACATGCGGTGGAAGTCTTCTAGCAAACTGTGTCCGAGTAACTGGAAGAGGAAAATTGTAGATGCGTCGACTGATGCGGTCCTTGTACTCGAAGGAATTGAGGGCAAGTTTATGAACAAAAGCAGAGGCCTGCAACATGAACAGTTGCCTCACCCGAAGGACTTCAGTTTCTGTATATAGGTCGTCTGTCGAAAAGGTCCTTGGTTTACGAAGCATAACTCAGCTCTTTGGCTTGTTTTAGCTGCACCGCCCCAGGACAGGATGCAATAGCGTAAAATTGATTCGCACAACGCGGTGTAGACTAAGAGTAGGACATCACGGCGCGCACAGTTACGCAGAGCTTTCATTATGTAAATTATCTTTCTAGTACGACCAGCACGGATATTAATATGGGCTTTGAAAGATAACTTATCGTCTACCGTGACGCCAAGATACTTAATGTTGTCAGTTTTACAAATACAGCCGCAGTAACAAGCCGTGGAGCCTGGTTGAAATGAAGTCTGCGAGTTAAATTCGGCGCAAGTGTGTACTTTTATTTTAGGATGTGATGGGGGACAAGAAGCTCTGGTTTTGTGGAACGTTTACATTTTTGTTTTAGCGGAGTTAAGCGTAAGTAGATTGTTTTGAAGCCATTTGGCCACCTTAGCCATTCCTCTTTCCGCGGAACCATACATATTTTCCCAGTCATTACCCCTGAATAATACCACCGTGTCGTCGGCATAACATATGAGTTCAGCATTGGGTAGGTGCAGGTTAAAAATGTCATTCATATAAACTATGAATAAGGTGGGGCCGAGAGGGGCCGAGAGTGCTGCCTTGAGGCACTCCGTATGCTACTGGAAGTTGATGATTTAAATTTAGTTACGTAGATTGATCTTGCCTTTTCAGTTTTTTGAAATCTGTCGTATACAATCTTTATAAAAAAATATCGAGTAGCAGGTAGTTTGAAAAAAGTTACTATTATTATAATACATGAAGTTTAAAAAAATGTATAGGGCTATGTCCTGAGGAAAATGTATTTGAAATGCAAATGGTAATTTTTTATGGCATGAACTTAAATATAATATATTTGCCCATTAATGTATTCCAAATGGAAGTCTTTACTTTTTATAGGTGCTTTACTGTAAGTAAAACTGTGTTAAAACAAAGTGTCTAAATCAAACTCGCGTACGGCTTGGACTGCAAATCTCCAGACTAGCGTATTCACTAACATATAGTACTTTCTATGGTTTGAAAGGTACTTCGTTTTACCCAACTGTCCCACGATACCTCTCGGTTTTTAACAATTTATCTGCTGCTCTTGATCACATACTACGAGACCAATTCATTGCGACCAACCGAGACAGTAATAAAAAACTGCGTATTACTTGGCGTGGGGTGGAAATTGCACATAATGACCATCCAAAATACCTGGGTGTTACTTTGGATAGGTTTCTAACCTTTAAAGCAAACTGTAAAAAGTTAAAAAACAAAGTTAGCGCTCGAAACAACATCATTCGACGCTTGACAACTACTCGTTGGGGTGCAGTCACGTCCTTCGCACAAGCTGTCTGGCGCTATGTTACTCGGCTGGCGAGCACGCATGCCCAGTGTGGGCGCGATCGGCACACTCGAAGGATGTGGATACTGCTCTCAACGAAGCCTGTCGCATAGTTACGGGCACCCTGAAGCCAACGCCATTGAGCTGTCTGTACTATCTTGCTGGGATAGCTCCTCCAGACGTTCGGCGTCGGGTGGCCTGCTCCATTGAAAAACATAAACAGGAACTAGATAGCAGACACCCACTACACGGACATACTCCACCTCCCATACGCCTCAAAAGCCGTCACAGTTTTATTAGAAACACCGAACCCCTCGAATCAGATCCATCAAAGGCTAGGAAAGAACTGTGGTCAAAAAGGTACCCCCCTGAAAGCCCATATATCCCCATTGCCGAAAAACTTCCACCAGGACATGATCTTCCCTGGCCCATATGGAAGTCACTTAATAGACTGCGATCGGGCGCTGGCAGGTGCGCAGAACTGAAGAAGAGGTGGGCTTCTCTGACAACGACAAGTGTGAATGCGGAATTTTGCAATTCATGACACACTTGCTTTCGTGCCCTACCTCCTCAGTTTCTTGCACCAAGGAGGACCTTTTTGAAGGCAACCAAAGAGCTATTGCTGTAGCCACATTTTGGGCTAAGTTACTATAAAATCATTTGCCATTGGTACGAAAAGAAGAAGACAGACTTCAAAAAAGGAGGAGGTTCTATGATCAACTGTATGTATTTTTTTATGTATGTTCACCGATTACTCCGTTAGTTGTTAACCGATTTGCAAAAATTATTTTTTTTAGTTTCCCGGTCGCCCGTAACATTGAACAGCGATTATGCCATATTGTATGTTGAGAATCCTGTTCACGTGGGCTTCAGCTACTCGGAGAAAGAAGATGAATATGTGAAGACTGACGATGAAGTAAGTGTATCATGTATTTTTGTATATGTAATTGATGTTTTTCAATTGATACGTTATATCAAGTATAAATGATTTAAATTCTTGTTTCGTTCAGGCGGGGCAGAGCTTGTTTTCGTTCATTCAGCAGTTCGTTCAAATTTTCCCGGAACTACAGAAGGCACCGTTGTTTATTTCTGGAGATTGGTATGGAGCCAAAATTGGTCTATCTTTAGGACGTTACATACATTACCAACAAAATTCATCTATCAAAATAAATTTAAAGGTTAGCAATTGTTTTATACGATCTAAATATAGTTTATTTCTCTTTCACTATAGATTTTGTGACTACACTACTTATTAAACGCAGCTGTGATAAATAATTTAAACTTTGAAATCAATTTCAGGGCTTTCTATTCAATACTGCCTGGATTGATCCACCATCATACCTGCACTATTCTGATCTGGGTTTGCAAATTGGTTTTTTTGATTTTGCTGAAGCCGTAGAAATTAAGAAATTAGAAGATTTGACCAGAAAAGCATGGAAGAAGGGTAATTATTCGGAATACCATAAGGTAATATCAGTGCACTGTAATAAATACATACCTTAATTTTTATATCGCAATATTTAATTTCCTTTTTCTTTTACTACCAGTTATATAACATAGTTTATGAGAAGATGGACCCATTATTTTATGTAGACATTGACGGTCATAATTTCATAGAGAACATTGTACCTACATTTGCGGAATATGGCCTATATTTAAATCAGTCAAATGTTCGGAGTGCGCTTCATGTAGGAGATTTGAAATACATTATGGAAAATTTTGGTGTAATAGGTACTAAAATGAGACTTGTTTATTTTCTAAGCGCCAAAGCATTGCTAGAAGATTTGCTTGAACACTATGGAGTATTGTGTTACACGTGAGTATGTTATATTCAAGTTATTATAAGTTGCTCTATAAGTAAGCTGCAGAAAAGAGCCTCAAATTAATTCGACAGTTTTTTTATTTTCAAAAATCTAAATGGATCAGAGAAGATCCAAAAAAAATAATTGTGCATAGGATAATCTATAATATGTAAAACAGGTGTTTTGAAAATTGATTCTAAAGTAGACTTGTAGTGGTGGTGTGGTTTGTGTTCAAAACGTAGAACAAGTTAAAAAGGTCAATGATAATATCGTGGAGTCCAATGAAACACTGAGAAGAACGTGTATATTTTTTTTTCATCAATTCAAATCCAAATTTTTATGCATCTCGTGTCGAAACTGCAGAATTTTCATACAAACTTTCATCCCTCATTTCACCTCGTTTAGGGATGATTTCTTGAAAATGCTGATATTTTTTTGCTGTACGTCTGTCTGTCAAGACCCTTTATTTCCAGAAGGAGTAAAGGTATTTATTTGAAATTAGTATCAAATAGTAGCTCTGAAAATTTAAAGCTTCTGCGACAACAAAATCAAAAGATACGGCCACTGTTTCTCCATATTAATATTAATAAAAATAAAAATAGTTTATTTTTCTCGAAAATATACACTTTTGACTGATTGCTAAGGCCAGGGTTAACCTATTAAGTTACAATAAACCTTTGTCAGATGACCCTAAATACAAACTAAAACCTAGAAAAACTTTCCGTTGACCTAGAATCATGAAATTTGGCAAGAGCTACGTCTCATAACATAAGCAAAGGAAAATATCCAAAATATAATATAATATTACAACTTTCCTCACAAGTAATCACAATCAATAAAAGTGAGCTCCCCTTACAAATATTTTCATACATTAAAGAGGTCAGGTTAGAGTGGGCACGGAGTTTTTAAAATTAAAAGGCAAAAACTTGAAGAATATGATATAGTGGATGGGTATGGAACAATAAGGACGCGAGTCCGACTCGCATTTTGCCGGTTTTTTTCTTTAAAAATGTTAAGGCGGCTATTATAGAGCGAAGCTCAGTACTATATTGAAATTTTAAAGGAAAATATGATGATTGTGGATTGTAAAATTTGCATATTTTCCTCATTTCGAATACAAACTAAATGAAAGGTCTTTTAGTATCCTGAATACTTAAAAAAAATCATGAGAAATTAATATTTTATTTTTAAGCGGACAATTGGAATTCTACTATGGCTATATGCTGTCGAAGCACATGTACCGCGACCTCAAATGGAGCGGTGCGCAGGAGTATCTGAACGCGACGAGAACGCAAATCGGAGCTAAATACCCATATCCATTACAAAAACTAAACCCCATTGGGTAAGTGCTTATTTATGAGTGATTTTTGAAATAGTTAAACGGGTGTGTCTCTAAAGAACATCATATTTTTCAATTTTTTAAAGACACGTTTTTTCTCAATCAAAATTAAATGTTACCAATATAAGTTAAGCTCCTAAAGTTACACTTCAAAGTTTACAAAGTGTAACAAAGTGCAATTCAGAATACTTTTCCGCCTGCCTAGGTAGCTGGTAGTGCAGTGCATCAAAGATGTTCACAGAGGTTCGCTGCCCGGGACTTGACGCGTTGATCTGACATTGTATAGCTAATTTTAGAAATAAACTTTATAATACCAGAATTATAATAATATAATATAGAACTGTGTTCTCTGCCTACCCCGACGGGAACAAGGCGTGATATTATGTGTGTATGTATGTATACCAACAACAACCTCATAACCGCTATTGTTAGTTACTGTCCCGGTATATTTAAATTTTGGACCTCCAAACTTCTACCTCCTAAATGACTATATAATTTTATTTTTATATGTGATATGGACTCTGCAAATGTCTGAAATAATGATTGTTTTTTACAATGTTAATGTGCTTTTTATTTTGTCAGTTTTGAAAAAGGAGCCGGAAACTTCGTGGAGGTCATGATTCGATCCGCGAGTGGGTGCACACCGACCGAACAGCCATACACTGTCAAACAAATCGTTGAAACGTTTATTGAAAAATTCAAATGACTACATACAACTATAATAATATGACTAAACGTCAAAAAATAATAAAGTTTTGATTTATCTGGTTTTAAATGTGTCTTAAAATCTAAATATATATTTTAACGATATAATATCAAAATATTTCTTTGTTTTTTATTTGAATTCCAATTCCAAACATATGAGTGAAACTTGGTCGAAATTCATAAATTCATGCAAGCTAGCAGAATCGTCCATTGGTTGAACACAAACTACTTCCAGTTTTCGATATATCTATAAGAAACTACTTCCATCGATATAGTCCAAGTCATAACTTCCAGATAAGAAACGACTTCCATCAATATAGTCAAAGTCATAAATTCCAGATAAGAAACGACTTCAATCGATATGGTCGAAGTCATAACTATCAGATAAGAAACGACTTCCATCGATATAGTCGAAGTCATAACTTCCAGATTAGAAACGACTTCCATCGATATAGTCGAAATCATAACTTTGTTCAATGACAATATAATTAAAAGGCTGAAAAAGACGTATGACGATCGTTTTAAGGGGTGATTTTACATCACTAAAAAACAAAACCAATCTTCGACATATAAATTATACCCAGACCCTGAACAAACACTCCTTCTTGTTCATCACACATTTACACAAATGCTAGAGCGAGGATCGAACCCGCGGCCCACGGCGGCGTGGAAGACAGACTCACTACAAACTACGCTAAATTTTTTGTGTTTTGAACTATGTTCCTTGGGGAAAATTGTTCAGTTTCATGGTCTGAGCAACATGCTCAAATTATGTTCACTATAATGTATATTTCTTATGTCCTTTTATATGACAGCAGCGCTTCCTTTCCCTGACATCTACTCGGGTCATCCATGTGCCAACAGATCCTACGTAGGCACTAAAATACCGAAATATTTAGGTACACTTGGCGGCATCGCTGTCATCCATCGCCTTGTATCAGTTTGGTGTCGATTTTAGTGCTTGCGTCGTTAGTTCTCTATTCGTCCCTGAACAGAAAAGTTGGCGGAACTGTATACACCCAGAAAGTTGAACCGTCTCTATGTAAGTATATCAAGTTACTTCTTATCACTTAAAAAAATAATGATCGGATATTTCTGTCAAGACAATTGAGAAATTTACGGCCGAGTGATATTGAAAGGATGTGGCTATGTATCTTTTTAAATATGTGACTGCCCCAAATGAAGGGTTAAGTTTTTACAAAAAACGAGGCTTCTAATTGTTGAACTTTATAGCCATATAAAGGGTGTAAGGGACAGCCTTCCGAATACTGAAAGGGCATGATCAGTCAACGTAACTGAACAACTTTCAGCGAATAAAACTTTCAGGAAATGATAAAAAAAATCGGCCTCTCCATACAAAATTGCAAACTTGATTGGACAGTTTGTATGGAGAGGCCGAATTTTTTTTTATTTCCTGAAAGTTTTGTTCAGTTACGTTGACTGATCATGCCCTTTCAGTATTCGGAAGCCTGTCCCTTACACCCTGTAGGTATATAAGGTCCTAATGAAATAGTGAACATAATTTTAGTATGTTACTCAGACCGTGAAACTGAACAACTTTCCCCAAGGAACATAGGTCAAAATACGATGATAAATTTTTGACCTCCCATATAAACTGCAACAGCTGATAGCGCATTTTGTATGGGAGGTCAAATTTGGTTTTTCGTATTTCGACCTATGTTCCTTGGGGAAAGTCCAGTTGTTCAGTTTCATGGTCTGAGTAACATACTTAAATTATGTTCACTATTTCATTAGGACCTTATATTATATCCAGTTATTAATAAAATGATAAAAGTTAAATGAAACCAATTACAAAAAGTAGAAACCTTTTTGAAAGAGCTTTTAACGGACATTTTTTCTTGGTATGACATAAAAAAATGTCAGCATAAACTTTTGTTAGTAGTAAAACTAAACAAACAAGTAACTACATAAACTTTAATTGATTTTTAAGCTACAAGTTCCAAGCGGGGTAGGAGGTAACTAATAGGTAAATAAGTAAATATTCGAAACATGCTTAGGTAGAGCTTCACAAAGATAACGACACACATTAATTTGATACGAGTAACTATAAAATATAAAACAATACAATTCAAATTATGTTTGAAGTAAATAATAAAACCATGCAAAGTATATAAGTTGAAGTATTTCGTCTGATTAATTATTGTCCACAGACAGTATCACAATGATTCTTCTTCCGATCATATTGCTGGTGTTCTTCAGGTAAGTAGCTTGGTAATTTTTTGGAAACATTATTTATTATTTTGATAAATCAATCTTTTTGCAAACGATAGTGATGCTTTGGCCAAGAACGTCAATAGTGGGAACGACGCAGATGGTCCACTCGATTTGACCGCATATCTTGAACGTGGCGAGGCGGACAAAGCCAGGAAGCTTTCAACAGTAGATCCTACTCTCTTCGCCGGCGTCCAAAGTCATGCTGCATTCTTCAACGTCGACAAAACCAACAAATGGCACACCTTCTTCTGGTTCTTCCCAGCAGAAAACAAGTCCTTAGACTCCACGCCCTGTATCATCTGGCTTGGAAGCGGTTATGGACGTTCAACACTTTTTGACATGTTTGTGGAATTAGGACCTTTACAAGTTGAAAATGGAACAGGTGAGAAAAATAGCATTAGGTCTGCGCCTGTACATACTTACTATAGGTTTTTCTAAGACCATAAAAGACCGGTCAATCCAGCCGCAGATAGTTGGCCCGTAAAAGTCATATAGTACAAATGTGATATTGATGGATGTGTGAAGTGACAAGGATGAATACGATAAGGAATAAATAAATAAGTAATGCTTTAAACGGGTAGCAATAATTGAAATGATAGGTCAAAGCGTTTGGCATGATAAGAACTTATTGTTAGGAAATAAAACCAACATATAACAAACAAAGTAATGACTATGAATGAATGTAGATGGGCTTGAGAGTACGAAAAATATCAAAGCAAATATGGATATACTATGCGATGAATGATACAAGTAAAATAGAAGCTAATGTTAAAATTAACGGCCAATGCAGAGAAATTAAATTGAGGTTTTCGGTCAATCAAATAATGATAATTAAATAACTCTATTTGCAGTTTCACGAACGCCCGACACATGGGGTAGTGATTATTCTTTACTTTTTATTGATAATCCAGTTGAAGTAGGATTCAGCTATAGTGAGGATAAACATACATTGATAGACAATGAAGAACAAGTAAGTGTCTTACCATTTGTTAAAGATATTTTGTAAAGAACATCTTCAGTTGAAGCAGCTATAAAAAATCTTTCATTTTTATACCAGGGGGGAGAGGCCTTGATTTCGTTCATCTTGCAATTTATTAAAGTGTTTCCGGAACTTCAACAAGCGCCAGTATTCATTGGTGGACGATTTTTTGGAAGCAGATTTGGTTTAGCCGTAGGACGTATTCTAGATCAGAATTCATCTATTCCTATAAACTTTAGGGTAAGTTTTATACGAATAAAAACATATACTCGTAATTTATATTTTGGCACACTTACGAGTATGTGGCTGTCTTTTACACTATTTGTCTACCTCAGCAGAGGACTGCCTTTGTCCTTCCTAAGTTTCCTTTGTTATTTGTGTCATAATAAAGAATTAAACCATTAACCCAATAAATGTACAAAAATGTTAACCTAGCAATGCAGTGCATGTATTCTACCACAAACCGTTGTGAGATCTTTTTTAACACTTCCTGTGCTCGGATAAACAATACAATACAATACAATACAATACAATACAATACAATACAATACAATACAATACAATACAATACAATACAATACAATACAATACAATACAATACAATACAATACAATACAATACAATACAATACAATACAATACAATACAATACAATACAATACAATACAATACAATACAATACAATACAATACAATACAATACAATACAATACAATACAATACAATACAATACAATACAATACAATACAATACAATACAACACAATACAATACAATACTCTTTAAACCTACGAAGGAAATCCTGCTTGTGGTTCTGAAATTTTGCGATTTTTTTCTTTGTAGTTGTGAGATTGTTGCTCTCTCTGTGTAATGATCTATTATTAATATTATAATATAATATTGTTCAATAAAAAAAATAAAAAGCTTTATTAATTAACATACCTCGCTGTTGCAGTATACAAATTATTCATCATCATCATCGACGACCAACATTTTTTCTCGTTTTTCGACCCATGTTCCTTTGGGAAAATTGTTCAGATACACGTTCTGAGCAACATACTAAAATTTGGCCAGGAGTCTAAAAATAACCCTGTATAGTAATCTAATACTCGGATGCGCAGCAATGTCTTTCTGTATATTTGCTCTCACTGCGGGCGCCAACCCGTCTGCCAAGCGTGACGACTATGGTAATAGCCCCTTAAAAAAACCATGAACTAACAAGCACCGGCCCCGAGTCCCCGGCGGCCCCGCTATTTTCTTGTAGGATCGACGATCTGGTCAAGGTCGCGGGAAGCTGTTTGATGCAACCAGCGCAGGACCGGTCGTCATGAAGACATATAAGGGAGGCCTAAGTCCAGCATGCTAAGACTGTGTGTGAGCGTGTGTGTATGTCTATCTGTGTTTTATGTTAACTTTAAACTTCATATTCAGGGCTTTCTTATTGCTGAAAACTATGTGGATCCACCTTCACTTCTGCACTATTCTGACTTGATTACGCAACTTGGTTTTATGGAGTTTGGCAAGGTCGATGAAATGAGGTCATATGAAGATGCGGCCAGAAATGCATGGATTGACGGAGATGTTACAGAGTATTTACAGGTAATATCATTTTCTTCCAGCTACGTGGTAATGTAATCAATCATCACACAAAAGGTGATCACAAAGGAAGTCTTGTGTAAGGTGATTTTAATTAGACCCAAACATTTCTATGGGTGGTGTAACTATGTTAGAGAAACAGATATTTCAAAGATTTTTTTTATTATTTTCAAACAGAAAATTAACTAATCTATGCAATCATCCCGTAATTATGATTTCGACCGTATTATGAGCCCGAAACCGAGCCGAAACCGCCAGAACCCGCGCACCCACAAACGCTCGCCTTGCGGCGATTGGCTCACGACTATTCATTCAATGAATATAAAGTGCGGCAGCGCGACGTTTGAAGACGTTGCTGATACGAATTGTTAATTTTACGATATTTAGCAAGCAAAACAAGCGTATAGAAGTTTAAAAATATAACACCAAAAGTATTCATTTAGATAGATAGATAGAAACACTTTTTTAGCCGTAATTGAGCCACGTAGTTGAGCCACTTCTATATTCGTGACGCCTAAAAATGTCGAGACTGGATTTCGCACTTTGCTTAAAAGAGTAAATAATGTACCTACTCGTATTTTTAGTGCTCTTGCTAGAGACCTAACTTAGCGTTTGTGCATCAATTACTCACTTTGTTCTCAATGCAATAATCTACTGCTACAACGTTGTTCGCTTGAATTATAAATCATCATTATTAAATAGAAGGCGACACAAGCCTCAGTCAAAAAAGCAATTAATGGCCTCATTTGGTTTGGCAAAAAAAAAATCTCGTTAATTTCAAAACATTTTACTTTTTTGGTTCTTCCTTTTTACTTATATGTAAAAAAAAATATTTTAGGCCTCAACTTAATATATGTTTGTTACATTGTGGTACTTATTATATTTCAGAATTATGCCAAGGTTACTCGCATGATGATGACATATATTCCTAAATCTATTAATCCTTGCAAGTACACAGAAGATAAACACAATGACTCTGATACTGAAAATTTCCTGACGCAACCAAATGTTCGGAGTGCTCTTCACGTAGGTGATGTGCCATTTAAGATGGTAAATACAAATGTGTCAAAACATTTAACGCACGAATTAAATCTTGGCCGCAAAAAATGGTTTGAAGATACGCTTGAATGCTATCCCATACTGAGTTACAGGTAAGATTATTCCATAAAGAAAGTAAAATATAGACGTACAATTCATCGTGTCGATTTGGAGTTAAAGGTGTTGTGTCTTCTACCCCTCTTTTTTTCCTGCGACGTATATATTTAATTGAAGCTAGCACTTTTCTTTGTCGGTGACATTGGCAAGTTTAAAAAAGTTAACGTGCTTTTTGAAAGACCTTTTGCAAATGAATAAAATCCGAAAATTCTGCTGTGGTATCTTTTGTGATTTATTCAAAGCATTTGACTGCGTGGATCAAAGCGGATTGTCGCTATAACTTGAACATCACTTGGTTAGATAATAGTAGCGTACCTCAAGGATTAATATTAGGGAAATTTTATTTCCTTATTTATATTAATGATTTATTTATTTATTAAGATATGCTAACAGCAATACATATATGGGGTTAAAGGTGATGGGTCTTTGAATACTCAGCATACGATACGACGCAAGAAAAGAAGGAAGGTTGACCTTCCTGGATTTCCTTCGTTTATGATGATAAATGTTAAAGATATTGTAATTTTTGCTAATGACACTTTTTATTTTTACAATGCAATTATAACAAGATAAATGACGCTCTTCAACCGATTCATGCGTAGTTTTCAATCCAGAGCGACGGTTGGTCTACTTGCCTAATTGGTCTTCTTTCCCAGTTGGTCTTCTGTCAACAATTAAGTGTTTAACACCAAAAAAACTAAATGTATA
The DNA here is from genome assembly GCA_947532105.1 of Athrips mouffetella. Lineage (NCBI taxonomy): Eukaryota > Metazoa > Arthropoda > Insecta > Lepidoptera > Gelechiidae > Athrips > Athrips mouffetella. Next base: position 495,593 of record OX383981.1, read on the forward strand.
AAATTTACCCCTCCTAATATTGATTCACTCTGAAGTAGATCCTACTTCACATAACGTTGTCTATACATACAATAAATACGTTAGAGCGTCGTTATTTTATCCAAGTAATTTTTGTTAATTTAAGTGCGGCCTTTCTGCATGGTTAAAAAAGGCCGGAGTACATGAGGTGACACCGTGATGTGGAGTCAACTGCTCATGATTCTGCTCTGCTTTACCACTCGCGACTACATTCATCTCAATACCTAGACTCCCCATGACGTCCGTGCGTGATTAACCAATAATTCTTGTTCACAGCGGGCAACTAGGATTCTTTACTGGCTATGCGCTAGCAGAGCAAATGTATCGAGAGCTGAGTTGGAGTGGCCAGAAATTTTACTTAAAGGCAGAAAGAACTCCTATTCAGAGTAAAAATCCTGATAAAACTTTAAATCCTATAGGGTGAGTTCCAAGATATGTGTTGTTGAGTTAGTGAGGTAAGTCATTAATTTGTTCTTAAGAAAGCGTATGAAGCCGTTATGTATGGCTGCGTTTTGGGATTCCAAATCAAAATGGTAAAAACAGAACCGTTATAATTTAATCTTCTTGATTTTAACGAGTACTTTTCAATTTGATGCCTACTTTTACCCGTTTGGGAGATAAAGGGTCTTAACAGACAGACAGGCAGACAACGAAGCGATCCTATAAGGGTTTCATTTTTATGTGAAGGAATGCGTACATCTGTGTTTGCGTGCGCGCGCGTGTGTGTGTGCGTGTGTGTGTATGCGTGTGTGCACAAGTAGGAGCTGTATTTAGGCAATGCATTGATATGAAGACAGGATCCTTTTCCATCATTATTTATCCAGTTTGTAACTAAAGCTTTACACTCGTAATACATTTTTGAATATAGTATTTTTATCCGTTTATTTATTTTATTATGTATATTCAAATACGATGGTCACGATCCCCATTCCCTGGGGTTACGACAAAGGAGAAGAAGTCAAAAATTTCGTTTTGCGCAAACAAAACACACGTTCGTAAGCCCTATGATTGGCTACTGTTATTGATGATAGCACAGAATATATAATAGTAAAGATAGCCAATCAAAGTGCTCTCCATCACATTATATCGTCGTGTTACTTTCGATTCTCAAAAAAGAAAATTGATGTTTTGTCTCATATTTTGAGTGTGAAAGTGGAAAGTTCCAAGTATGGATGATGTAGAAGGGTGATGTGATATTTTTTTTTCCAGATATGTAAAAGCATCAGGATTTTTTATGGAAGTAATGATTCGATCCGCGGGAGACAGTTTACCGACTGGCCAACCAGCCGCCGTAAAACAAGTTGTTGAAATGTTTGTTGAAAAGTTCAAATAATAATAATTGAATAAGACCGTCTGACCAAGCATCACGAATTCAGGCAGCGGATGGTTCTATTTCGTTCATTCTTTCATTGTTCTTGTTTTCAGCTTTTCTTCATTGAAATAATAAAAATGTTATGAACTATGTGATGTTTCTTTTTTTCACCTCTATCTTATATCCAAAATTATTAATCGCATCATTATGGTTTTGCGACACATTATAACACACATCCTGTCTGTCCTATACAAAATTTTGAATGATCCGTACTCCCCTTCTTACCTTTGTTCCCGATTCCAGCTCCTTCCCCCTCCCACTCGCTCTAGGCGTCCTTGCATCACTGAGATGTTGGTGGTGCCTAGAAGCAATACGTACGAGTATTTCCTTTTCCACTCTTTCTCGGTTCGTGCTGCTCTGATGTGGAATAAATTACCGAAAAGTGTCCAAGAAAGTCCCTCCATTGACTCCTTCAAAAAAAGGGTGAAGGAGCATTTCCTCTCGCAAGTCGCTTCATAGTCATTACATTGTTAATTTATCTATTTAACTTTCATCTATCTAAGTATATATTGTATTATAAGTACATATATGTATATGTGTAATTATTATGTAAGTAATATATTCTTATCTGTATTTGTCTTAGTTTATTACAAGTTATTTATGTACAATTATAGGTATATTTATGGACTTTTATTTTAATTATACTTTTTGCACTTTTGTGTCCCGCTGCTATTAACTTTCTCACTGCCTTAGGTTGGCTGGAAGAAATCTCTTTTAGAGATAAGCCCGCCCTTGTATATGTCCTTTAATTTTGTAATTTTATTTTAAGTTTGTCTGCAATAAAGAATATATATATATATATATAATGCGACACTTTATCATAAAGAATTTCGTGAAAACTATTTAAGAAAGAAATTCTGAAAATTTGCATTATATCTTTAATTACTCAGTAACGGTTGACTTGACTAAAATAATGCATATAAGAAATTTAATGCACACCTACAGATCTTTGGTTTATAAGAAGAAATAATCAAATCGGACTAATACTTCTTGAGATACAGTGGACTTTATCAAATTCACCGTTTCCCATCTTGGATTGGCTGTCATCTCCCAAACTACCACTTCGGAATGACAATATGTTGGTTTTTTAACATTTTTATAATCGAAAATGATTTTATAGATATTTTATTTGTTTTTTTTTGTTTTTTACTTAGTAGATCTTTATAATGGAAAATAAAAATTTTAACCTTAAATTATGCTTACTAATATTGAGTAACATTTGCATTCTTAGATTGGTTGCCATTTTGGTCAGCTTGCACAGGAATCATGGTTAATGGCGTATACTCGCTCTATTTGCATTGTATTCTGCATGACATTCAATAAGTGTTCTGTTAAGAGTCTACATTGGATAAAATTATCTGAATCTCAATCTAAATGACATCCTTTTAAACTTATCTAACTGTGGTAGAAAGGAAAATCATACCGTTTACTCATTTTAGGTACCAAGGCCTATGCTCTATTTAATCAGTTTAGGTTTTCCAGTAGTTTTGCCTAAAGTAGTGGTGTTTTTAGGGTTCCGATACCAAAATGGTAAAAAAAAGGAACCCTTATGGTGCCGCTCTGTCTGTCCGTCTGTCTGTCACACCTCTATATCTCAGCAACCACTTACGCTATCGAGCTGAAATTTGGAATAGTTTTAGAATATAGTTGCCCAACTTAATTGCACATGAAATTTTTTTGAAAAAAGTATGATTATTAATGTAAAGGGGGCCAAAATAGGGGGGGCCAAATTTCAAATTGTCGCTACTAGGTCGAGTGGGGTATCATATGAAAGGGCTTTACTTGTACATTTTAAAATATATTTTTGTATTTTTTTAAGTTTCTTAGTTTTCAAGTTATGATGAAAAATGTCAAAAAAAATACCATTCCCCCCCCCTTATCTCCGAAGTTTGAGTAAGGGAAAATCTGAATTAATTACAGTTGACAGAGGTTTATGTAAACTTTACAGCAAAAATAAAACGATCTTTCTAAGTTGCACAGTTTTTCAGAAATCTGCAAAAAACCTTTACAAACAAATTTAGTTTTGCGGTCCTGAAAATGGACTTTATTGCTTCCAAAAATACTATAGGTATATCGGAACCCTCGGCGCGCGAGTCCGACTCGCACTTGACCGGTTTTTTAACTGTGGATGAGTAGAGACAATTTTTAGAGTCCTGTACCCAAAGGGTAAAAAATGGGACCCTATTGATATGCCTCCGATGTCTGTCTCTATTTGTCACCGGAGTGTAGGGTCAGTGCACCACTAGATGACCAAGCACCAATAGCTAACCAAAACTTAAATTTGAACTGAAAGTAAGAAAATTTAAAATACCGCGATTTTATATAGAATTTAATTATGTTGACGTCTTATAATAAAGTTATGAGTCGGTTTAGCTAGTACGTAAGTATGTTTATTCGAAGTGGTCATGCAATGGAACATTTGCAAAAAAAATAAATTTAAGAGCATATTTTGTAAAGCCCACTTATTATATCAACAAGCATCTAATTCATTTAAGCATTTATTACATAGTCAAACTTAAGAAGTGACTAAACTTTAAGTAGAACAAATAATTTAGTTTTTTTATGAATTTCGTCATTAAACCGCTTAAATGGTCAACTGGTGGTACATTGACCTTATCTCATGAACCGTAATAGTTAGAAACGTGAAATTATCACAAATTGTTTATATCTGTTGCCGCTATAATAAAAACTAATAAAAAAATTAAAGGGGGTTTTCAAACAGCTAAAGGGGGACGCGAATAAATTTTAATATACCCCATCGTGTGAGGTACTTTTGTTTAGAACTCGTTGAGTTTATGAATACTGTATTTTTCGTTTTAAAAAATATTTAAAAATATAGGAATAAAATGCCATCAAAGTCAGCTTTTTTTACAAAATTTTGTTTAGGCTGTATCTTATAATAAAATTTTCACAGATTATGTGTTTCTGTTGCTGTTATAACATCTACTAAAAAAAAAAACAAAATAAAAATTAAGGGAGGCTTCCCTTACCTTCTACAAACGGATTCAGATTTCAGATTCAGATTATTTATTCAATGTAGATTCTTTACAGAATACTTATTGATTGTCATGCGGAATACAATTCAAATAGAGCGAGTCTACGCCGTTTCAGATCGTTCTATGGCAGCGTAAAAGAAACGGCAAGAAACCACTGCCGCACGGCCTACTTTAAGAGTCGGCTTTTTACAATGTTTCTTGTGTTTCGCTGGAATATCAGAGCACCATACCTCTTTGTCATTCATATAGTCATCTAACATATAGTAAGCTTTTTTACATAACGTTCGCTTTACACATTATTTAAACTTTCTCTCAGGTAATTGCACTATATTGTCAGGTATTTTGTTGTTAATCTAGTATATGGTTAATCAATTTTGTGCTTATACTCGTAGTATTAAAATTATGCCTATCACAAATTTTAGGTAATTGATGAATGTTCTTTCTAGCATACATTATATTTTCATAGATATACTGGCATGGCACTGTCATTATGTTGATTTCCTTGAACAGTTCTCTCAGGGAATCACGAGTCTTCAGGCAATAAATTGCTCTTATAGCCCTCTTTTGTAAAACGAATATTGAATGTATATCAGCTGCTCGGCCCCAAAGCAGTATGCCATAAGACATAATGCTATGGAAGTAGCTAAAGTAAACCAGCCTTGCGGTAGCTACATCAGTAAGTTGTCTGATTCTTCTGACAGCATATGTAGCCGAGCTCAATCGACCAGAAAGAGCCGTTATATGAGGGCCCCGTTGAAGTTTAGAGTCTAGTGTTAACCCTAAGAAAACTGTTCTATTTACAAAATCTTATGGTTCATTATTCAATACTATGTTATGTGAAGTAGACCTTACATTTGGTAGTGCAAATTTAATACATTTAGTTTTTTTGGCGTTTAGTACTAAATTGTTAACAGTAAACCATGCATGAATCTGTCCAAGTGCATCATTGACTTCGTTATAATTTTGTGATTTCCTACTTACATTAAATATTGATGAAGTATCATCAGCAAATAACACAATCTTTGACAGATTCTTCACTACAGAAGGGAGGTCATTAATATAAATAAGGAATAAAAATGGCCCTAATATAGACCCTTGAGGTACGCCAATTTTGACAACAGATCCCAGTGATTTCGTTCTGTTTACTTGTACATTTTGAATCCTGTTTTCCAAATATGACTTAAGTTGTTAAAGTGAATTATTCTTAACACCGTAATGTTCATGTTTTAGCAACAATGTGCTATGATCTACGCAATCAAATGCTTTGGATAGATCACAGAAGATGCCGATAGCATCTTCAGATTTTCCCACGCGCAAAAAATGTACTGTGTGTTGTACTGCGCCCTTTCGTGAAACCAAATTGATGGTCATGTAGTAAGTTATTTCTATTAAAGTGCGAAAGCATTTGATTGAGTATGACCTTCTCAAAAATTTTACTAAGTACAGGTAAGACTGATATTGGTCTAAAATTACTGGGATCCTTTTTTTCACCAGCTTTGAATAATGGAACTACTTTATTTTTTTTCATTAAGTCAGGAAAAGTACCATGATCGACGAAGTAAACCGCTAGCAAGTGAAGATGATGAATTGAGTGACTCTGTTGTTTTCAAAGGAATATTAGTAAAAAAGGTTTCGAATTCTTGAGCCACTCCTACGTTTGAACTAATGGTTTCGCGATTTGTATGAAGTGTGATTTGATTGTCACGCGGTTTCACTTTACCAGTTTCACTGTTAATAACATTCCATACAGCCTTAATTTTGTTATCAACAGACTGTATTTTTTTCCGTAGAAAAAATGATTTTGCTTTTAAACAAACTAATTTAAACAATTTTGAATAATTTTTGACATATTCAATGAAACTTTCGTTATTTGAATAATTTCTTAGCTCATATAATTCAAAAAGTCTCTCTACTTTTGCAAATACCAGCGGTAGCCCAGTTTATATATAATAATTTGCTTTTTCCTAATAGTAAAAATTTTACTGAATTCAGTTTTAATCAAGGTGAATAAATCTTCATATGAAATATTAGGGTTGTTAGTATTATCATTGTGACAGGGCAGTTTTTCTAGTAACGTGTTTTTGTACTTTTCTAACCTGCCGTTCGTTAGACTCCTGGTTTCTATATCTATCTTCTGGGTTACTCGAGAATAATTAAAAGTAACACTTTGACCAGAGTGGTCAGACTGAAGCGAGTTTATGATACTTTTCTCAAAATAATCGCAGTTACAAAATACGTTATCAATACAGGTAGCCGAGGATGACGTCACCCTAGTAGGTTCAAAAAATACATGCTCTAAATTATAACTTTTAAAAAGACTTAAAAGTTTGGTACTATAGGTATTATTTTCTAAAATATTTACATTAAAGTCGCCACACACTACCGCAAACTTATTTACTTTGGTCACTATTTTTAAAACATCTTCCATTACTAACTCAAACAAAGAAACAATAACGGTTCTTTATTTTAAAACTGTTACGAACTAAAATCAGTGACCCACCGTGTAAAGCAGATTTTTGATTCAAAGAACTGGCTTTACAATAATTATCATAATTAATTAACATTTGGTGATCTTTTTGCCAGTGTTCAGTTAGACATAAAATGTCAAATTTAGATTTTTCTAAGAACATTTCAACTTTTAAAATTTTGCCGAAAAAACCCTGAATATTTTGATGTAAAATTAAATATTAGATATTAGAATAAAAATATTAGATTTTTCCTTTGTTTTTGCTATAGGAAATTCGATCAGAAAAACCTTATTTTGTCGTATCAACTAGTTTACAGAATTTGAGTTAGTAATGTTACTAACTACAGAAATATTTTGTACATTACTTCCTATAACAGAATTATGTATATATATGCTATTAATGTAGCGAGGCCTTTCTTAAACTTAAGGGGCAGATACCTAGTCTCCTGCGTCAAAGTAAAATAATGAATAAAATTATTTATGTCAAGATATAAAATGTCAATGTGACGACATGTCAAATTCTGTAAATGTAAATTCATTCTGTGTATACATTTGTTGTGTTGCTCAGTGACATTTGAGCAATATGGAAAGTTTCACAGAATAAACTTACATTTTGTTTCATTTTGTATATTATTTAACATTGTCACAAAATTGGTTAATGTTAATCTACTGATTTTAGAATGATTGCCGACCACAATCACAACTGTGGTATTCTTGTCAAATTTGCCTGCAGCAATCTTTTTTACAAATTCGTCAAAAGAAATATCCGTACAGCAAATATTAGTTACTTGCTGATTATGGCAGTAATTAAAAATATACCCTAGACCTACTCCTAGCCTATCTGAAAATGGTCGTGTTTTGTAATAAAAATATTTCAAACAACAAACTACCCGACTGTGTAGAAAAATATGAACTGAAAAGAGAAACAGCAAGTTAAATTTATAAGAAGACTAGCTGTTGCCCGCGGCTTCGCTCGCGTGGATTTCGTATTTATGTTGTTACTGGTTTTCCGAAGCAATGAGATATTTTCCCGTCATTTCGGGGTAATTTTTTAACTAAGGAAAAACAGGACTAACCCTGCGCAAATCAATGAGTATAATTCAAGATCCAGCTGAATTTTATATAATATACAGACGTTACTCAAACGTCAATCAGGCGGGCTCCGTCATTGGACAGTTTCAAAGCACGCGTCAAAAGGCATTTCCTAAATTCTGTTTCTTCCTAATATATAAGTATTGTATTATTTCCTCTCTTTTATAGTAATATTATGATATATATTAGTCTATACATATTATAAGATATATATTAAGTTTATTTATTTTAATAGTATCTGTGTATTATGATGTAATTTATTTAAGTATTTTATGTACATGGTGTATTTTTATGTAGGATTATTATAAGTAGCCACCAACCCGCGTCGCATTATCCACCCTACGCCCATTTCAACACCTAAAGGTTGCCTGGAAGAGATTGCTACTTTAGCAATAAGGCCGCCTTTTGTACTACTCTGTTCTTTTTCTGTATATTTCTGTAACTATTTCTTGTATTTCTTGGTGTGCAATAAAGTATATTTGTATTTGTATTGTATTTGTTACTTATTAATTTCTCAGAACAGAGGAACTTAGCAGCAGTATGCTAACAAATGTAAAGAGAGAGATGAGAGACACCTTTATGTAATATTTCAAAACAGAGCCAATTGGCAGAAGTAATTGAGAAAAACTTAAACCCTCTTCCTCTCTCTCCCCCTCCCCCTCTTCCCTCTCCCCTGCCCCTCCCTCTCCCTCACCCCCTCCTCCTCCCTCTCTCCCTCTCCCCCTCCCTCTCCAACTTCCCCTCCTTCTCCCTCTCCCTTTACCTGTCCACCTCTCTACGTCTCTACGTCTCTACCTCTCTACCTCTCTACCTCTCTACCTCTCTACCTCTCTACACCTATACCTCTCTAACTCTCTACCTCTCTACCACTCCCTATCCCTGCCCCTATCCCTACCCCTTACGCCAATTAAACCGCTATCTCTAACATACTCGTAGAAACGACACCCATATTTATTTTTAGACATTTCAAACCTATCGCACCCCAACCCCATCCCCAGGGGATGATGGTATTTCACGTCCACCACGTTGGATTTCAAAATTGTTGTAGCTTTCGTAATCAGCGACCCGATAAACCATACAAACGCCACCCATATTGGTTTTTAGACATTTCAAACCTATCGCACCCCAACTCCATCCCTAGGGGGATGATGGTAGTCACGTCCACCACGTTGGATTTAATAATTGTTGTAGTTTTCGTAATCAGCGAACCGATAAACCATACAAACGACACCCATATTCACATTTCAACCCTATCGCACCCCAACCCCATCCCAAGGGAATGATGGTATTTCACGTCCACCACGTTGGATTTCAAAATTGTTGTAGTTTTCGTAATCAGCGACCCTATAAACCATACAAACGATACCCATATTGGTTTTTAGACTTTTTCACCCCATTTCCCTTTTTTAGGGGTTGAATTTGGGGTGGAATTTCAATAACAGTGATGAACGTTGCATAGAATTACATCATTAATGCCTAAATAATAAATTATGTGGATTTTACTTTAAAAATAAAGAATGTTCAACTTCATCCCGCTTTTCACCCTTAAGGGTGTCGAATTTTCAAAAACCTTGAGACACTTAATTATTTATTTTTAGTCGTGAGCCTAAATACAAATTTTGAAGATCCTAACTTCAAAACTGACGGACTTTCATACAAACTTTCATCCCCTATTTTACCCCCTTAGGGGTAGAATTTTGTAAAACCCTTTCTTAGTGCACCCCTAGGCCTCATAAGGAATCTACATGCCAAATTTGGAATCTCTAGACCCAGCGGTTTGGGCTGTGCGTTGATATGTCAGTCACCTTCTTCTTTTATATACTCGTATATAGATATAAATATGACATAAATGTAACTTGAATTTCATGAGGTATTGCAGGTGGGGAAAACCGGGGCGGCCTAAAATTATGTTTTTGGAATTGATTTTTCAACATCAATTATATTTTTTAGTTTTTTTTTATCTCCTCCTGCAATAACTCATGAAATTAAGTTATATTTATGTTATAGTATATAATAGAACTTGTTTTTTTTTCTTCATTTCAGTTCATTTCAGTTGTTTTTTTTTTATTTAGTACTTTTTAGTTTTATTAATGAAAGATTTGTTCAAGTAGGAATTTAATGTACTTATTGGTAAATAAGCTCTACGATTGAGTAAATTTTAATAATTTTTTATTTCTTTTTTTTATAACTTGTGACACTCCCACAATACAAATCTAACGACACCTCACATGTTGAAATCTATCAAGCCGTTTAGGCAGCTCAGCGCGACAAAAAAAAGGACATACGTACATACACTCGAAAAAAATAACCTTCCTGTTTTGAGGCAGTTGGGTAAAAAGGAGAATATTTACAAGCGTGAAAATTTGTATTTTTATAGTGCATAAGCTAAAAATTAAAAAAAACCTGCTTAAATGCGAGTCGGACTCAAAAATCTAGGACTGTAAGTTAGAGAAGGCCTTCGATTCGATCGAGACGTGGGCCGTGCTACGATCTCTCCAGAGGTGCCTAGTCGACTATTGGTACATTGAAGTGTTGAAGGATCTGTACAAAAACGCCACTTTTTCAGTTCGTCTTCAGGACCAGGACTCGAAACCTATCCAATTGCAGCGAGGAGTAAGACAGGGAGACGTCATATCTCCTAAACTGTTCACCGCTGCATTGGAAGACGTCTTCAAACTCCTGGACTGGAAAGGACTTGGCATCAACATCAATGGCGAGTACATGACCCACCTTCGATTTTCCGACGATATTGTCGTAATGGCTGAGACCCTGGAAGACCTCGGCACGATGCTCAATAACCTCAGTAGAGTTTCACAACAAGTGGGTCTTAAAATGAACATGGATAAGACGAAAATTATGTCTAACGCCCTTGTTGTACCCACTCCACTCAAAGTTGGAGACTCTACGCTCGAAGTTGTCGATGAATACGTATACCTGGGACAAACAGTCCAGCTGGGTAAATCCACCTTAGAGAAAGAGGTTACTCGTCGAATCCGACTCGGATGGGCAGCGTTCGGGAAACTCCGCAACATCTTCACGTCCAAAATACCGCAGTTTCTCAAGACGAAAGTCTTTGACCAATGTGTTTTGCCAGTGATGACATATGGCACCGAGACGTGGCTGCTCACGATGGGCCTTATCAGGAAGCTCAAAGTCACCCAAAGGGCTATGGAAAGGGCTATGCTCAGAGTCTCTCTGCGCTGCTCTGCGGGATCTTATCAGAAATGAGGAGATCCGCAGAAGAACTAAAGTGAATGACATAGCCCTGAGAATCGCTAAACTAAAGTGGAAGTGGGCAGGGCACATCGCAAGAAGAACCGATGGCCGATGGGGCATAAGGGTTCTAGAGTGGCGACAACGTACCGAAAGACGAAGCGTTGGCAGGCCCCCCACAAGGTGGACCGACGATCTGGTCAAGGTCGCGGGAAGCCGCTGGATGCAAGCAGCGCAGGACCGGTCGTCATGGAGATCTTTAGGGGAGGCCTATGTCCAGCAGTGGACGTCTTTCGGCTGATATGATGATGATGATAAAGTTAGTGTAATTTCAACTAATACGATTAATATTACGTGGTGGTACGGAACCCTCGGTGCACGAGTCCGATTCGCACTTGGCCGGTTTTTACTACTCCCATTTGAAGGCGTTCTTGAAAGCAAATTAGGTGGGCCACAGTATTATTATTATAGTCTCAACTTTCAATAACTTTTTTGTCAGCCACTGAAGTAATGTACAAAATTTCTCCAGATAAAATAAAACATTTTACACCCAATGCTTACACCCTAATTGTTTTTTATTAAATAGAAAAAAAAATTACAGACCTCGTTATAAAGTAATAGGTTTTACAAAGAAGAGCTGAAGGAACGTAAAACAAATTAACTTATTTGATTTGTGCTGTTTGGTCAAACAGAAATACAGTTTATTTAAACTTTTCAATAAACATATCAACAACTTGTTTGACAGCTACTGGCTGGCCGGACGGTATAATGTCAGCCGCGGATCGAATCATAACCTCCATAAAGTTACCGGCTCCTTTGACATACCTGAAAAAAAAAACAATGGGTTATTTAATGTAGAAATTTTTTTATTCGGCACAAATGACTTTTATTGAATCTCGAGCAAGCGAAGGATTCTAGGATTGAGCCACGAGCAAAGCGAGGTGTTCAAAAGAAGAATCCTGAGCGTAGCTAGGGTCATTACTATTATTTAATCTGTGATAGGTTAGTTTACTATTATTTTATCTGTGCTAGGGTTTGAAGACACGAGATGCGAATTTATTATGCTGCCGAGCGAAACTAGACAGACAGACATCGGAGCCAAATAAATAAGTTTCGGCTATGTACTACAACATAGTTAATATTGCACGCAGATTTCGGTATGTTACAGCGAATATATTTTATACGTTTTCATCTTATTTTTTTTACCTGTAACAATGAAACAAATACATTTGACTTTGAAAAATAGGGTCCCATTTTTCACTCTTTGGTTACGGAACCCTAAAAATTTATTGAATAGGGTGTTTTCTTTGACGTTTGTCAACTACGTTTTTTTAAGTGTCGATGGGTGGTAGGCTGGTTAATTATTTTTTAAGACGTTGTAATATTTATGAAATCTTTTTAGAAGAAAATATATCACGGGCTTTGACAGCAAAAATAAAACTGATTCAAGAATTTCAACGTGCAGTATCAGTGTTTCCATTTTATATTTTCCTAGTGCTAACTAGCAGTGACATCTAGTTGAACTACCAAAAGCTGGTTGAAAACACCCTATTAAAAGAACGTATATTAAATGTAATGTTTGTTTGTTTTATTGACTAATTACTGTTCCAGGACCAGATGAAATACCTGTCACCATACTCCAAAACTGTGACCTTGCTGATTCACTGGTATTATGCAGACTTCTTATGACACTGCTACTCTACCAGTCTCATGGAAAGCTGCCACAGTCACACCAATTTTTAAAAACCGGTCAAGTGCGAGTTGGACTCGAGCGCCGAGGGTTCCGATATACCTATAGTATGTTTGGAAGCAATAAAGTCCATTTTCAGGACCGCAAAACTAAATTCGTTTTTAAAGGTTTTTTTGCAGATTTCTGAAAAACTGTGCAACTTAGAAAGATCGTTTTATTTTTGCTGTAAAGTTTACATAAACCTCTGTCAACTGTAATTAATTCAGATTTTTCCTTATTCAAACTATGGAGATAAGGGGGGGGGGGGGGGGGGAATGGTATTTTTATTGACATTTTTCATCATAACTTAAAAACTTTAAAAAAGTACAAAAATATATTTTAAAATGTACAAGTAAAGCCCTTTCATATGATACCCCATTCAACCTAGTAGCGACAATTTAAAATTTAGCCCCCCCCCCCCCCCCCCATTTTGGCCCCCTTTACATTAATAATCATAATTTTTTCAAAATTATTTTATGTGTAATTAGGTTGGGCAATTATATTCTACCACGATTCCAAATTTCAAGTCGATAGTATGAGTGGTTGCTAAGATATAGAGGTGTGACAGACACACAGACGGACAGACAGACAAATCATATGAAAGGGCTTTACTTGTACATTCTATAATATATTTTTGTATTTTTAACGTCTCTTAGTTTTCAAGTTATGATAAAAAAATTCAAAAAAAATACCATTCCCCCTTATCTCCGAAGTTTGTGAAAGGAAAAATCTGAATTAATTACAGTTGACAGAAGCAAACATATTAATAGCAAAAATAAAACGATCTTTCTAAGTTGCACAGTTTTTTTGAAATCTGCAAATAACCTTTACAAACAAATTTAGTTTTGCGATCCTTAAAATGGACTTTAATGCTTGCAAAAATACAAAAAATATATCGGAACCCGCACTTGACCGGTTTTTTGTTTTTTGTTTTACTAAATTAAAAAAATCTTATTGTTTTACTAAAATAACAAAAAGGCTTTCTTTCTTTCTCTCTCTCTCTTTATCTCTCTCTTTCTTTCTTTTACTCACTATCTTTTAATTTCTCTCTTTTGTCCTTAATTTCTTTTTGCTTTCAATTTTTCTAATATTTTTTTAACTTACCCAATAGGATTTAACGTTTTACTTGGATTTTTACTTTGGATTTGTTTTCTTTCTGCCTTCAAGTACTCCTCCTGGCCACTCCATTTGAGCTCCTGGTACATGTGCTCAGCTAATGTATAGCTAGTCATTAATCCTAGCTGCCCACTGTAAAGACAAGACGTTTCGTTAGGAATTTGTTTAAGATTCTGTGCCAAAGTTCGCAAATTATGCGCGGTCGTCCTGCGGCGTGGCGTAAGGGTAGGCGTAGGTATGCTAAGGCAGCGAAGCACTGGGCATACCTCTATCATTCAGTTTTAGAGGCAGCGAAGCACAGGGCTTGGTCCTGTCCTGCGCCTCTGCATACGCTTAGCATAATTGAGGACAGTGAAATTACAAGCTCATGAGACGTTAGTGTACTTATACGATAATTGGATAGTAGCATAACATAGTACTTTAATTAGTTTTGCGACTTGGCTGGCACCGACTCCAAAATTTATAACGGAAATAAAAAACAGGCTTGGTTATTTTCTATTACTTCACTCAGTTACTGATTGTTAACTATTATGGTTATTTTATGCTTTTTAGTGCTAATAGACAGACTTCTTGCAAAATTTGAAGGAGGTGCGTAGTTTTTCTCAATGACATCGACGCATGGTCTTGTGAGATCTTGAGTATAAAAGAAAGGAACCACTTTTAATAGATCCACGATCGACTTAGGTCTAGATTAATACCCTTAAACCTCAAATTAACATGATCAATCGCACATACATCAGTTAACTTTATGAATAAATAAATACATTTTAGTTCCTTTTTGCTACACAGGGCGTTAGGAAAAGTACCGAATTCCTTTTAATAACATGTTGTATAAGTAGAATAAAGTACATTAAATATACAAAGTAGAAAATCGCAAAATTTCACAACCATAGGCAGGATTTGAACCTGCGTCTTCTGTGTAAATACCGCAGATGCTTTACCAATTAGGTTACTATGGTCCTGCCCGATGTTGTGAAATTTTGCGACCTCTATACGCATTACAACGGTATTACACAGAAGACGCAGGTTCGAATCCTGTCTGTGGTTGTAAAATTTTGCGATTTTCTACTTTGTAGATTTATTCGAAAACAGGAAGTGTTAAAATAAAAATTATTTACATTAAATATATTGATAATAATAAAATAACATAAAAATGAAACACTTCCTATGAAAAAAAGATTTCAAATTGTCCAACCCTATACTACTCTAAAAATCACAACGCGCACCCGGCGCACCAATTGTAAACATGTAAAATAGGTACATACCTACATGCGCGCCGCGAGTATGGCTAGGGTTGACACAATTAAATAATAATATAATTTTTTTATTTATGTTATTTTTTATTATTTAAACATGCTTATTGTTCTTTATTCTACTTATAGAACATGTGGTTTAAAGGAAATCGGTACTTTTCCTAACACCCTGTAGTCTTACCTGTAACACAGTATACCATAGTGTTCAAGCATTTCTTCGAACCACGGTTTGACGCTTAGATAAAATACGGGTGCCAAACTAAACAGCACTGCAGAATTTATCACCTTGTATGGCACATCGCCCACGTGAAGGGCACTCCGAATGTTTGATTGGTTTAGGTAATTTTGAAATAAAATTTTAGCGGAAATATCATACGGATCTTCGGTGAACTTGTAAGGATTTATACCAAAAACGTATTTAACCCACGTTTCGATAACCTTTCCATAATTCTGGAATAAAATACAACTTTGAGATGCATAGTTTTAAAATCAAGTCAAAATTTAAAAACCGGCCAAGTGCCAGTCGGACTCGCGCACCGAGGGTTCCGTACCACTAAGTGAAGAATAACGTCTTAGTTATGGACGCGCAAATGCAGAAGTGTATAAAATGCGCGCGAGTCTGACACGCTCTTGACCATTATTTATTATTTTTTTGTTATTCAATAGCTTATGCACTATGAACATAACAATCTCTACGCTTGTGTTCCCGTTTTTACGTTAACACATGTGTGGAGGTAAGGAAACAAAACGTAAAAGTAGTTTAGAAAAGTAGTATTTCAATTCATGTTAAGAGTAAAATTTTATAAATTTAAAAAATTAAATATATAAATATGTTGTAAGTCTATAACGAAATGAGATGTTGTTTCTTAAGAGATTTATGGTATGACTGGCTGGAAAGTCAATTTAGAAGAAGAAATTACTTTTTGAGACCAAGTGCATAAAATACAATTTTAGTCTGCCTATACCCAGCATAAACTACATGAGAAGTGAAAAATTATATTACCTGCAAATACTTCGATACGTTTCCCTCTTTCCATGCATTTCCTGCCGCATCTTCATATAATTTCAATTCTTCTACTTTGCCTAACTCCATAAAACCAAGCTGCGCTATAAAGTCTGAGTTGTATAGATACGACGGAGGATCCAACCAGTTTGAACCAATAATAAAGCCCTGAATATAAAATTTAAGCATTAATTCTATAACAAGCTACAAATTTGTTTTTATTTGCAGAAAACTAACAAACAAACCTTCAGATTTACAGGAATTGATGAATTCTGATGTAGAAGGCGTCCTAATGCTAAACCAAATCTGCCTCCAAAAAGTTGCCCTCCAATAAACAGAGGTGCTTTTTGTAGTTCCGGAAAAACTTGAATAAATTGCTGTATGAACGAAAGCAAGGACTCTCCCCCCTGGTAGAAACATGAAAGAATAATTAGCTGAAGCATTCATTATAAACCTTTACACCATGAGTCAGTTATGTAGTGAAGTTAAAATTTATGATTTTGTTAAGTTATTGTTACTACTTAAAGATTTGTATAGATGACTTCTTATATGACAAAAAAGCGCTTTGATATTCCAGCAAAACACACTGTACAAAGCCGACTCTTCAAGTTTTTAGGACACGTTTATTGCAGTGGATATCTTGTTATTTTTTACGTTGTTATTTTTTTCCTTTATTTTTTACGTGTTACGCTGATATAGCACTCATCCAAAAATATAGTAAACTTGCTCTATTTGAATTGAAAATGAAAATGAAAAATGAAAATGAAAATTATTTATTTGCAGAATACACGTAAGAAAGATGGTGATATAAAATAGTGTCAGCATATTCTACCATATGGCGGCATGCAAAAACTTTTACAACTAATAATAAAAAATACATGAAATAAAAGCCATCTACCCAAAAATTATTAAATGTCATAAAATTGTATAAAACAGAACATCCATTTGATAAATTATAAGATTGAATAAAAATTATGTCACAACTGTCAAAATTTATCGTCAAAAAATTCTCTTAAACTATAAAAACATTTTCCAATCAGCCATTGTCGCAACCTTATAAAAAATAATTTAGTTTGAAGCTGTCTCAGACTTACAGGAAGACAATTATATATTTTAATCGTCATAATATGGCAATTTTTAGCACAAAATGCCGTCCTATGGCTAGGTACTACCAGTTTGGTTAAATCCCTTTCTCTTAGTCGTGGGTTTTGGGCAGAGACATTTTCAAAATATTCTGGGTGATTTCTTACTAAGCTGCATGCCTCTATTATGTACAAGCCAGTCAAGGTAACCAACTTATATTTTTTAAAAAGTGGACGACAGGTATCAATTGGCCCAGCGCCACAGACTGACTTAACACATTTCTTTTGTATGATGAAGACTTGCATGATATCTGTGCAGTTACCCCATAATAACAGACCATATCTTAAGACAGATACCACATGTCCGTGGTAGGCAGTCAATGCCGCTTTTTCCCCAGCAGTGCTTCTAAGCCTACGCAATGCATAAACAAATCTTTCCAGTTAGTTGCATGTGTACTGTATATGCTGTTTCCAGTTGCAGTGTTCATCTATCATGATCCCTAAGAATTTAGTGGAGGATACGCTCTGAATACTTTGATCCTGACACACAATATTTAAGTTATTTTTCTGTGTTTTGTAATTACCGAATTGGATGAAATTGGTTTTTGATGCATTGACTCTCAAATTGTTTACACACAACCAATTAATTACTGAATTGATTGTATAGTTGATTTCAACTTGATAATTGTTATCTTTGGTCACATTTGGGATAATAATAGAAATATCATCTGCGTATAGGGTCATTTCGTGTGCTGTGGTGTCCGGCAAATCATTAATATATAGGAGAAACAACAAAGGACCGAGCACACTGCCCTGAGGGATGCCAAAATTATTGTGTCGGTAAGGGGACTTATATAAAGTTTTCTCGTGATTCAATCCGACTCTACTTATTTCAACACACTGTGTTCGGTTTTCTATTGATTTCACATGTTTTAATTAATTTGTATTCTTAATCTTCCCATCATCATATATTTTAACAATCTGAACGTCACTTACTTGTTCTTCGTTTTCCACAAACTTATCCCCTTTCTCAAAGTAGCTGAAGCCTGCTTTGACTGGATTATCAATAAACAGTAAAGAATAATCACTGCTCCACGTCTCAGACATTCGTGAAACTGCAATAAAAGGAATTTATCGTAAGATTTTACCGTCGAGGGGTTTTACCATATTGCACCTAATACCCTGAATGAAAAATAAAACAGGTCGGTAGCTTTTCCGCCATACATTTTCATACAACGATGGGCTCAAAGTAAGGAAAAGGAAAAGTTAATACATCACTAAGAAAAAAAATGGGACTTTGGGTGAGATTTCCCATATATTTTCCGTCATCAAATTTTTGAAGTGACAAACGAATTTTTCTCAACATTTGAGATGTGTTTAATGTTTAAGAAATTTTTTGACAAGATTTGTATCTAAAGATCTGACTAAATAGATTCGTATTTTTATTTGATTCGGATAAGATATTGACGAATAATTTGAGCCCAACATTGTATGAAAATGTATGGTGTAAAAGCTACTGACCCCTCTTCATTGCTGTTCAGTGTATTTGTGTAACATTTTCACCTGTTCCATTTTCAAATTGCAAGGGTCCTAATTCCTGAAACAAGTCGAAAAGTGAAGAATATCCACAACCGCTTCCAAGCCAGAGGATCCAGGGCGTGGAATTTAACGGCTTGTTTTCTGCTGGGAAGAACCAGAAGAAGTTGTGCCAATCGTTAGTTTTGTTGACGATGAAGAAAGCAGCATGGCTCTGGACGCCGGCGAAGAGAGTCGGGTCTACTGCTGACAGCTTCCTGGCTTTGTCCACCTCGCCACGCTCCAGATATGCGGTCAAATCTAGTGGACCGTCTGCATCGTTCCCGCTATTGACGCTCTGGGCAATAGCAACCACACTAGTTTTCACAAAAAGAGTGTTTGATAGTCTCAATAAAAAGTTAGATAACTATTAACAAAATCGCAAATTAAATACAAAAAATACTTACTTGAAGAGCACCAGTAACATAATGGGAAGAAGAGCCATTGTGAAAATTACAGTTGATATTATAGTCTAGATATATTACCACTATTAAATGATGATGATGATACTGTCAGTCAACGACAAGTTTTCGGTAGCAACACTTTGTCTTTTATAGTTTGCATGGTTTACGTTACACATATTTTGAATTCAAGTGTTCTATGGCTATCAATTTTATGTCTATTGTTATCTTTATGCAGCTGTGCCTACGCATGTATTAATTACTTATTTATCTATACCTAATAGTTGTCCGCTCCGGCTAGGATCAGGTACTTTATTTGTTAGTGCCAAGATTTATTAAGGTTCTAACGTTACACCGTCCTCGGTTGCGAAATAGTCTTGGTACCCAATTAAAGGGGTTTGATCTGCCAAGGCACGAATGGGGCAAACTCAACAGGCTACGCATAGGCCACGGTCGCTGCGCCCAATTCAAGCATCGATGTGGGAGGACAGATTCACCGCGCTGCAACTGCGGAGCCAAAGTTCAAAGAAAGTATGCACAACATCATGATGGAGTGAGTGCCCTTTGAGACGATATAATATAATGGCCCCCTTGAGGACTTGATCAGTCTTGAGAAAGACGACTCTATGAAGTGGCTGAAAGCATTTAAACTAGACATTTAACTTTGTTTTATAATTTCTAGCCATACGAATAAATACCGTGCACAGTAATCCTCTAGCTTTCCACAAGGCTCAGTCCGGGCCATTTCTAATTCTAATCTATATTAAATTAGGTCAAGAATGAGATAGTTCTATTTGCTGATGACACGTCTTTGACTTCAAAGGAAAAGAATAAAGTCAAATGACAAGAATCGAATTTTTACGCCGTTTATTCCTGATATAGTTCATATATAATCTGATCTGAGTTAGCTTAGCGAGCAATGCCAGTATTCCGCTGAAGCGGGCGGCGGTGCCAAAAATTATTAACGCGTCGTTATGTAAAATGCCGAGCTTTATGTGAAATGACAAATTGAGAAAAATCATTATAGTATGTATTATGCCAATGCATTATATAAGGTGTAACAGAAAGGGTATATCAACCCTGAAGGATGTGATTCCGCCCATGAAACTGAACAACTTTCCCCAAGGAATATAAGTCGAAATAAGAAAAAAAAATTGACTCCCCATACTATTCTATACTCCCCATAAATGACTCCCCATACTATTCTATACTGACTCTCTATACTCCCCATACTAAAACGTTGATTTTAGTAAATTGATATTTATTTGTTTACGATTAAATTAAACCTTTTGAATACACTTCGAGAAAGTTTGAGTGATTTTACAAGTGCAAAATAATATAAATCACCAAAATAATGGCTCCACCATCAAAAGCAGCACTTGACAGGTTAGTGGATGTTGTAACGGATTTAGGATCGAAAGTATCTCATTTGAACATGAAATTAAATGAGTGTTATGAGGTTATTAATGTTCAAACATTGCTCATAAAACAGCAAGATTTAAAAATACAACAGCTGATGCTGAAAGTAGATGACTTTCAGAAATATCAATACACCCAAACGGACGATTATAGAAGCCCTTTAACGATAAAAAACAACAACCACTCACCTGATATTGAGTTCCACAAGTCGCCAAGCACATCCAATGTCACTCCAGGAAAACTGAATGTTCCATTTATGATGAATGATTCTGGCCCACACGGCATCACTGTATTACAGCAGCAGTCCACGGCTCAAAATCATGATTGCACTTTAGTAGGAAGTCATCACCCCCTTACATCAACTCCTGCGGCTAAAGGGAGCTATCAACCTGAGAATCCTGCAAAGAAACCTCCCGTAGCTCCAGTAGTTGCTCATTTGCAGCCTAAAAGTACTCCAGCAGCAACGGCAAACCAGCAGCAAGTTCAACAACCTGGCGGTCGTCCATCGACATATTCCGAAGCAGTTAAAAGTCCCCGAACCACCATCGGACGCCTTAGTGCAGCTTCCCCACGCATCAGCAGTCTGCACCTTTTTAATTTTAGCACTTCCACCACAAACGAAGACATAATTGACCACCTCAAGTCGAGTCTACAGCTGACAAATATTCACTGCGAAAAGCTTAAAACCCGAGGTGACTATGCATCGTTTAAGCTCGATGTCCCAGCATCAAAAGTGAGTTCCGTTCGTGACACTAAACTTTGGCCAGAAGGAGTGTCTGTCAGGCCTTTCAATATAATCGCACCGAAATCGCACTCAAAAAACTCACGAAAACGACAATCACTGGGCCGCCGGTTATAACCTCCAAAATCTCAACTAAAACGCAATGTAAAAATGTTCCCTCCACTACTACAACGGTACTTCACCAAAATGTTCGTTCCATTACAAGTAAAACAGGACTATTAAACATTGTATTGAATAAACATAATCCTGACGTCCTTGTCTGTTCAGAGACATGGTGTAAATCAAATGAGATTCAACGCGTGGGACTCTGTTGTTACGAGTTAGCTAATTACTACTGTCGCACGCGCATTGAACACGGCGGAGTTGCACTATACGTACGTAGCGGTGTTATGTACAAACAGCGCTCTGACCTGCAGGGACTCGCCGTTGAGTATCATTTTGATTTTAGCGCCATTGAACTATATGAGATTAAATTAATTGTAATAGGAATGTATCGATCAGGAAAAGGAGATTTCAAAATATTTTTAAATGTATTAGAGACATTGTTATGCAAATTAATTGACGAAAACAAAATGTTTCTTTTAGTTGGCGATATCAACGTAGATTATTTAACAGATAACTGCGAAAAAATTAAATTAAATGACTTGCTTAAATCCTATAACTCGAGCAATATAGTTAGTTTTCCCACGCGTATCTCAAGTACCTGTACTTCCTCATTAGACTGCGGAATAGTCGCTTGTGATGATAGCGGTGACGTCACAGTCTCAGCGCTCGACACGCCAATAAGCGATCACAATGCCCAGATATTTCTGATAAATACTCAACAAACGAAAAAGTCAACTAGCGCTTTCGTAGAACGTAGGCTATTTACAGAGAATGCAGTGAATGATTTTTATTATGACATTTTAAATTATGATTGGACATTTATAAACAATATTGACATAAATATAAACAATAAATTTAGTAAATTAATTTCAATAATAACACATTACATAAATATCCATTTTCCTATAAAAAAACTTCTTGTAAGGAAGAAAAATAATACTCCGTGGGTGAGTAATGAGTTAGCTCAATATATTAATAAATTTGATGATTTTTGTGCTATAAAGCATCAGTATCCTGATGATGACGTTATTGAAGGCTGCATACGCCATTACTTTGAACTAATAAAGTCTATTAGTTTGCGTGATCGACGAACTTATTATGACAATAAGTTATCATTAGCTAAAAATCCATCCAAAGAGATATGGAATGTAGTGAACCAGGAAATTGCATCAAAAAATAAATCGCAAACCATAGGCATAGTTGATCAAGGCAATATTCTTAGTGTTAACACAATTCCAGATTGTTTCAATAATCATTTTCTGTCGATAACGTCCAAGCTGCCGCTTCAAACGAATATATGTAAATCAAGTACCTACTTAAAACTATGTTTAAATAATTTGGACCCACCAGATTTCACAATGCCAATCATAACTCGCAAAAAATTAGACAAAGTCCTAAAACATATGTTGCACACTAGAAATACACTTGACATATATGATATATCAATCAATATACTTATGTCGGTATGGCCACTGATAGCAGATATTTTAGTGACACTTATCAATAATATGTTCAATGAAGGTGTATACCCAGAGGTTTTAAAGAGCACTCGAGTGTGTCCCGTCTATAAGGGTAAAGGAGACAGAACCCAAGTTGATAGTCATAGACCCATCACAATCGTCCCCAATATTTCTAAAATTATTGAGTCTATTTTGTCCACAAGCTTGATGGAACATCTAGAGCAAAACGACTTACTGACTGACAAACAATATGCTTACAGAAAAAACAAATCCACTACCATGGCAGCACATCAAGTCATTGATTCGATACTCACCAGCATGGACGATAAATACAAGACTGCAGGTATTTTTTGCGACTTAACTAAAGCTTTTGATGTCATTGAAAACGACCTTCTTCTTAAAAAGTTGCATCAGTACGGCATCAAAGGTAATTCTCACAAATTGTTAAAATCATTCTTAGAAGGACGTAAACAGTCAGTTGAGATCGCATCAAATGGTCGCAAGTATAGGTCACAAGCGAGTGATGTCACTGTAGGTATACCACAAGGTTCAGCATTAGGAAATACATTGTTTTTGCTATTCATTAATGATTTGCCCCATCACATCAAAGACGGTTTAGTTGTATTGTTTGCGGACGATACTACAGTTGTGTTGTGTGGTCGTGATTACGAACAACTCAACATGAAAATTAACCACACATACAATCAGCTATGTGAATGGTTCAACTCAAATGGATTAGTACTAAATGCAACTAAATCTAATATCATTATTTTCTCTGCTAAAGCTATTGAAAAACCACTTTGTATTAATTGTCCTGTCTCAGTATGTAACACATGTAAATTTCTGGGATTTACACTGGATTCAAACATAAACTGGAAGAACCATATAGACGCGCTTTGCGATAGACTCAGTAGTGCCACATACGCTTTACGCAAATTAAGACCTATCGTCTCTGAAAACGTATTACGACAGATATATTTTGCATATTTCCATTCCATCCTCTCATATGGCATAATGCTATGGGGCAACTCGACAGACTCCAAGAGAGTATTTGTCTTACAGAAGCGTGCACTGCGGATACTAGCAGGGATCAAAACACGGCAAACGTGCAGGTCCTTATTTTATAAAAATGGGATAATGACCATGGTCTCCATGTACCTGTATGAGGTAATCTCTTACGTGCGCCGAAATATAGATTATTATAGCACCCGCACAGGTGGAGGCCATTCGTTAAGAAATGTGGGAAGACTTGCTAGCGTCCCTCGCCGAACTGAGCTGGCGTCAAAAAACCCGCGTGTGATTGGACCTTATTATTACGAGCGACTACCGGCAGACTTGAGGAACTTGACCAACAATAACACCTTCTATCGGCAATTAAAAAACCTTTTGTTGGATGATGAATTTTACACTGTAAATGAATTTATCTTAAAATATAAATGAATAAGCTACTGTCGTAGACTTATATTTAATTTCTTTAATAAAATAAATATTTAATGTTAAAATCAAAATAATTAATTGACATTTTTATCTTGACATTTAATTTTTATTTAATTATTCAATACTTTTCAGTATCGTTAATTTTATTAGTTAATTTGACATTTTATATTTATTTTGACATTGAATATTTTTATTATGACTATAAGATGATTTTGTATTTGCCGCCTTTTGACATGCTTGTATTTCTTTATTGATTATTTTTTGTTTTTATATTATTTGACGATCATATTATTCATTGACATCTGAACAATTTATGTAATTTTGAATTTGATAGTATGAAATAAATAAATCTAATCTAATCTAATCTAATCTAAATGCGCTATCAGCTGATCCAGTTTCTATGGGAGGTAATATTTTTTTTTTTTTCATATTTTGACCTATGTTCCGTGGGGAAAGTTTTTTTTTTTTTTATAGAAGAGGGAGGCAGACGAGCAGGCGGGTCACCTGATGGTAAGTGATCACCGACGCCCATAGACACCTGCAACACCAGGGGGATCACAGGTGCGCTGCCGGCCTTTAAGAAATTTGTAGGCTCGTTTCTTGAAGGCTGCCTTGTTGTACCCGTCCGGAAATACCTGTGCAGGAAGCTGATTCCACAGTGCGGTCGTACGTGGTAAGAAGTTTCTTGTAAAACGTACGGTGGAAGATTGCCTGTTATGTAAGTGGTAAGGATGAAATGTTAACTTCTGGCGAGTGGTGCGGTGGTGAAATTCTGCAGCAGGTATTAGCTCGAACAATTCTTCAGAGCACTCCCCATGATACACGCGATAAAGGATGCATAGAGATGCAACATCTCTCCGCAGTGCTAGATGGTCAAGACGGCCGGTGAAGTTGTTCAGTTTCATGGGCAGATTCACATCCTTTAGGGTTGGTGCACCCTTTTTATAACAACCTGTATAAGTGGCAAATAATACAATTTCCCTGCTATATCTAAATGCTCTATTAAATTAGTGGCCTAATTTCCGCCGTGAAATAAAACATAACAAAAGCATACCTTTTACATACATTTTGTAGTCTTCTAATGTGCTTTAATGTAATTTTGTCTGTAAATTTCAATTAAAATATTTAAATTTTTTATTTATTCGATAACAATTAACAATGAATACATCATAATTGAAATTTATGTCAAAGCTAAAAATCAATATATCTAAGTACATTCAATCATTTAAAATTATTAACGAAATAAATATTGGTTTCAACGAATGTCAAAAGTGTACAATAAAAAGTTAATATTGATTTTAAAGAAAATGTCAAAAGTATAGAATTCTATGTAAATAATAAATAAAAGATCTTCAACAATTTTTTGTGTATATAACTAATTCTAACAATTAGAATTCATCAACGCTGTAACAAACAGCATTTTTTCAAAATATTTACATTAGCCATACTTTTAAATTTAATTGGCATTATATTGAACCTTGCACAATGTTTAACGACCGTAAGCGTGGGCTGTATAACATTTTTTTAAGTCCATTCTCCTTGTAGATATCCTCAGTTGCATTTCTTCTTCAGTCTCATACAAGTGCCTATATTTTACGACATGTGTAAGTACTAGCAGTATGTACAAGCTGGGCACGTATAGAAGATGATTCCCATGGCGGAATACGAACTATGGTTCGTAATGCCTTTTTCTGAACTACAAATGCTTATTGTGTGTTATAGTAATAACTATTGCCCCAAAATTTAATGTTATACCTTAATCTAAACTCAATAGGGAACATGCACAATTTTTTTATTTATTTAAAAAAATATTCTCATTCGTATAATAAACAGTCTTGTAAAATTATTTTTCGAATAACTATGATATTAAAAAAGATGTAAGCTATCGAAGATTTGTTTCTGTCTCTTTCTAGCAAAACGTAATTTAATATGGAGTTCATATGGCCGTAGTGCATTGTGACGTCACTATTCATGTCGGATCTCCCTGTCTAATTAGTAGTTTTAAATACTTATATCGGCCGTATTTCTTAGCCGATTTAAATTTTAATTTCACGTGTTGTCATCTGTACTCAGTATTTTCATATTTTGTTAATAAATGCGACTAAAAAAATGTATGCATGTTCCCTATTAGGGCATAATATACGACATACAATTGCTGTCTTCTTAGCTCATCCTTTAAACTACATAAGTAATGGGTAGCATTGATGGAGCTGACTCGAGCAGCTAGTTTGGGTTTCTAGTTCAAATACTGATCCAGATGAACACCTTAAAATTTGACTACTTCAACATTTTCAATCTTTTCTGTGCCTGGCGCGAATGAAGTACAGAGTTATTGTACGAATGTGTCAGTAGTCTGGATTTTAAAAGCTTTTATAATAAAAAAAATACAAGGAAGGTAATACGATACAGGTCTGTAATTTTTTGTATAAAAATATATAACGTCTAATTTAATTTAACATCTTAAATCTACCTACCTGGTCGATGTTGGACAGGTAGGGTACTCTGGCAACATGTTTCTGGGTAATGCACCTACCTTCCTAACCTTATGTTATGTAGCTTGGTTTCGGACCTAATATGTTAACCTATGTAATTACTTTTCAGAATGTATGCGATCGTTTTCCGTTTTCTTTCTCCTTGTTCTTTTTACGGGTATATTACCTCTTTTAATACCTAGCTACTTATATTTTATTGAATAATTAATAAGCGATACTATATATTTTATAATTTGTTTAATTTTATGATATACTTGTAATTCATTGATTTATTAGTTTATTTTACTTTACTATACGTATTCATATTCATAAACATATTATTTATCAGTATTAGTATAAGTATCTACAATTTTTTTTTTCATTTTTGACTAAAATACGAATAATATCGGCAATATTTAATTTTTCTCCCAGAAACCCGTCCATATCTCAATTCTTGTTTATATGATCCTTAGTGGACAGCAATAATTAAGTTTAGATAAAAAAATCTATTGTAACCTTATTTTAAATATACAGGCCCTTGTTGTCCTGAATAAAATAAATAAAAAAAAATCTTCCAACGGGGTAATAGATGTGAAAATGAAAAACTGCGATGTAAAAGGAAATATATTGGTAAGTAGAAAGTTTCTAATGTTAGGTTGGTTAAACTTAGTTTGAATTTCCGTGTATTTATTGAGAAAATTACTAAACAAGCTTTGGCTGCAATCAGGTATTGAAGGACTTACGCATGTGGGCCTCGGCTTCGCCTCTGCCTATATTACCACGTTCAACCTTCAATATCTTTGTAAATGTCCTTTTATATGTAACTTTCTGTATGTGAATTTGTGCAATAAAGAATATATATATATATATATATATATATATATATATATATATATATATATATATATATATATATATATATATATCTTTTTTGTCGGCCAATGCAGTAATGTTCTATTATCAGAAAACAATATCTTGTGCTTTTGTTTTGTTCCGACTTATATTTGTAATGATTAGATTAGATTAGATTTATTTATTTCACATTATCAAATTCAGATTAACATAGATTGTTCAAATCTCAGAGTATAATAATGTCTTACCAACGAATGAAGTCGGGGTTTTTATTTTTGCAGAAAACATTTTTTTAGGAGCTTCTCTCATCATTACATCTCATGAAACGTCCACTGCAGAAAAGGGAGCTTCCTCCAGAACTCCAGCAAAAGCGAATAGTACTTTGGAGGGGATTTACCATAGTCACCACGCCTGTAAGCGTTGCGGCTGGCGATCGCTATCGTTCGTTGTTGACCGCAGTTTGTAAGATGGTACGATTCTCATAAAGATGCTGAGAGATGCTGCCTATTCTCCGGTTCAAAAGCCCTTAGTCGCCTCTTGCGACACCCACGGGTAGAGATGGGTTAGTGATCCTTTGCCGGCACCAGACGAGCAGCTTCATTCACTCATTGGATTAAAGTTTTTCTTAAATAGAAAACGCATATAAATCTACTGAAAGTCAAATAATTTTCTCCCTATTTGACCCTTACACAACTCCCAAGAGTCGTATTTTTACACCCAATATTAACATGTTTACGTGTGGATGCGTACCGTGTAGCGATAATTTTTACCCGACTGCCCCAAAACAGGAGGGTTATGTTTTTCGAGTGTATGTATGTAGTTTTTAATATATTTTTTTTAATAAATTTAGTTTGAATTTCCACGCATTTATTGAAAAAAGTACACAGTACAGTTCTCCAGATAAAGCAAATAATACATTTTTCTTAAACATGCTTGGAAATTCGATCATTATTTTGACAACCTTCTTAGAGCAAAATAGAAATATCTTTTTTCTCAAACATGCTTAGAAATTCAATCATTATTTTGACAACCTTTTTAGAGCAATATCGAAGTATCCGTACTGGTAAAAAACATGCAAGCAGAGGCCGAGAAAGTTGGTATGAAAATCCATTTCTTACGTGTCAAAACCACAGAACACTATTACTTCGGTCAAAACGGTCGGGAAAACTACTCTGAAACCCATTTCTGTCATCTAATTTCAAAATGGAACCAGCTTTTTCTCCAAAGCATGGTAACCAAGGAGATGGTAACCAACGAAAGAGTTTTAAACAAGGAGGTCACACACCGTATATTTCGCGCAGGACCGTAGTAACTCGTCTATAATCTGTGGCGCAGGGTCCTAAGTTTTGAACTCATCTAATGACAAAAATAATTTTCCTAATTTGAAATGCCTTGATCAACTCTAAAAAAGTAAATTATTATTATTTGTGTTATTATGAATCAAATATAATTTCATAATTATCATTTTTAAATTTTATAATTTTGATTAAGGATTTGTTTTTTTTTTTCGAAATATATTAAACACTAGAATAGATTCAAGAATATACCCCGAACATCAGTTTTTATTAAAAGTTATTAGCGGGAACATAATATTGACTTATTGTATTTAATTAAGTGTAATTTAGGTTGTATTTGTTAATAAAATTAAGAAGTCAGTAGAATTTAGAAATAGTGCTTCAAATATCATGTATGTCATGACCATTTAAAATCTTATGAGAACTTTTTCAGTGGAAAAAAGAGAAGAGACTGAAAAGGTAAGTAATTTATTTAAGAATTTGAATATCCGCGCATTGTTTGAGAAAAGCACTATACAAGCCTTGGCCGAAACCAGGTATTTCTGGACTCACGAATGTGGGCCTCGGCTTCGCCTCTGCCCACATTATCACGTTCATCCCTGAATACCCGTTTTTCGACCGCTGCAATAATTTACTTTTACACCCAATGCTTACACCTTAAAGGATGTTTTATTGAATAGAAAAAAAAATAACGACCTCATCATAATTTAAAAGGTTTTTTAAAGAAGAGCTGAAGGTATGTAAAATGAAAGTAAATAAATTTGCGCTGTTTCGTCAAACATAAATACAGTTTATTTAAACTTTTCAATAAACATGTCAACAACTTGTTTGACGGCGACTGGCTGGCCGGACGGTATACAGTCAGCCGCGGAGCGAATCATTACCTCCATAAAGTTACCGGCTCCTTTGACATATCTGAAAAAAATATATAGTTATTTGTTATAGAAGGCAGCGAAATTGTCATTTGGCGCGAGTGCCTTGTATTGAATCTCGAGCAAGCAAAGGATTCTAGGATTAAGAAACGAGCGAAGCGAGGTGTTCAAAAGAAGAATCCTGAGCGTATCGAGGGTTTTAATGAAATGAAATGAAATTATATTTAATTACGACGTGTAACGTCAATTTTTACAAGAGTAAAAATATGTAAAAGTATTAATATAAGTATACATAATATTAATAAAATCCTTATTAAACATTTAATAAATTTTTAATGTCAGATTATTAGATCCAAATCGAAAAACTCCTAATCGTGAAATTGGTATTCCATAATACATTTCTTGAGCCTTTTCTGAAAAACTTCCGCCAAAGCTGCATTGCACACTGTCACTGTTAAGATATGACATGCGACTCGGTACAGCAAGGAAAACGTAAAAGAATAGCGCCAGTACTACCATAATTCGTCATCACGTTCTAATTTCAAAAACCTTTTCTTCTACCGATAAAGCAATGTTTTCCGAGATTGTGAGGTGAGAAGAAAATCCCATCACTCTGCTTGGAAAGTAGTTCATATCTGCCTTAAAATACGAGAGGTAAGTTCAATTTGACTATGGTCCTTTGGCGTGTTGGTAGAGAGCCTACCTTCATCACGATCCCCGTCCAGTGCAATCATTTGTTTGATGAACACAAGAGTTAATTCTTTTTCTGGGTGCTATTTATCTATTAAATGTATGTTTATCAGTCTCTGATATCCATAGGGCTGGCTTTGCCTAGTTTGGGATCTAATAACTTAGTGTGATATGTTCCCTAATCCCTCAAAACATGAGAGAATGTATGTTTATACTAGGTTATTTTTTGGACCTGATTTGCGTATGCCCACGTTATTACAGAGGTCAAAAGCAACAAATTTTGTTCTACGATTTTTCTAACAACGCACAAAAAATTTTCGACTTTCCATACTAAAGTGGTCACGTGACCGACCCATTTTGTAAGGGAAGTTGAAAATTTTTCGTGCCTTGTTAAAAAACCAGCCAAGTGCGAGTCGGACTCGCGCACTGAGGGTTCCGTACCACCACATAATCATAATTGTATTAGTTGAAATTTCAGTAAGTTAATGTGCTACATTTTTTGAGTCCGACACGCGCTTGACCAAATTTTATTATTAGTTGTTATTTTATAGCTTATGCACTATAAACATACCAATTTTCAAGTTTGTAAGTATTCCCGTTATTAAATAGAACTAAAACAAAAATCGCCTCACCGACCATCCAACTTGACCCCTCTCTTATATGAATGTTCTTGAAACGGGAGCTCACCACAATTGGTTACCATTAGTTGTGAGAATAGTTGTAATATTTAATGATATCAGACTTTTCCCATTATTTTTACTGTGAGACCTAGCTTCTTGCCAAATTTCTTAATTTTAGGTCAACGGGAAGTACCCTGTAGGTTTTGCATTTTTGAATAAATGTATGGAGATGAGGACATAAAATGCCATATCTTTTGATTGCGTCGTTATAAAAAATTAAATTTTCAGATCTTGTGTGGTTCATAGATCCTAATATATGGTATTAATTTCAATCTGATACCTTTACCCGTTCGTGAGATAAAGGGTCTTGACAGACAGACAGACAGACATACAGACAGACAGACAGACGGACAACAAAGTGATCCTATAAGGGTTCCGTTTTTTTCTTTTGAGGTACGGAACCCTAAAAAGTGGTAAAACAAAAGTTGTTGCTTTTGACCTCTGTAATAACGTGGGAATTCGGAAATCAGGTCCAAAAAAATAACCTTGTATAAAATGTAATGTTTGTTTTTTTGATCCTCAAAATTATCTTTACCTACATAAAAAATCGATTGCTCATATGATAGTACTCGTTTTCTACTTAGTTGGTTACCTCTCCTACCGAGTGACTTAAATCCGACCTCTGCAACCCTATAGACACACCAGAGCCAATCCAAAAGATTTAAAAAATACTTATCCATCCATACTATCCATCCATACTATAATATTATAAATGCGAAAGTAACTCTGTCTGTCTGTTTGTTTGTTTGTTGCTCTTTTACGCCTAAACGGCTGAACGGATTTTGATGAAATTTGGTATGGTGATAGATGGTAACTTGGAGACGGACATAGGCTACTTTTTACCCCGGGAAAATATCTCATTCCCGTGGGAATCTACACATACAATAATACTCTAGCGGGGTTGTATCTGCTACAGCACACCGAAACTACTTAACCGATTTTGATGGGACTTTTTTTATTCAACTAAGTATCGCTGATTACGAAAACTACTATAATTTTGAAATCCAACGTGGTAGACGTAAACTACCATTATCCCCTGGGGATAAGGTTGAGGTGCGATAGGGTTGAAATGTCTAAAAATCAATATGGGTGTCGTTTGTAAGGTTTATCGAGCCGCTGATTACAAAAACTACAACAATTTTGAAATCCAACATGGTGGACGTGAAATGCTATCATCCCTTGGGGATGAGGTTGGGGTGCGATAGAGTTGATATGTCTAAAAATCAATATGGGTGTCGTTCGTATGGTTTATCGGGTCGCTGATTACGAAAACTACAATGATTTTGAAATCCAACGTGGTGGACGTGAAATACCACCACCCCTGGGATGGGGTTGGGATTCGATAGGTTTGAAATGTCTTAAAATCAATATGAGTGTCAGTTGTATGTTTATACAACGTGATTTTTCATTCAACAAAAAAAATTTAAGGGATGATTCTGCCCATGAAACTGAACAACTTTTCCCAAGGAACATAGGTCGAAATACGAAAATCAATTTTTGACCTCCCTTAGAAACTGCATCAGCTGATAGCGCATTTTGTATGGGAGGTCAAATTTGGCTTTTCGTATTTCGACCTATGTTCCTTGGGAAAAGTTGTTCAGTTTCATGGGCATAATCATCCCTTAATTTTTTTCTGGTGAATGAAAAATCACGCTGTATAAGGATAGGGATAGCGGTTAAGATGGCGTTAGGGGTAGAAGCAGGGATAGGGGTAGGGTCAGGGATAGGGAGAGGGAGAGGGGGAGGGATAGGGAGAGAGTGTAAGGGAGGGGAAAATGAGGGGAGAGAAAGGGGGAGGGAGGGGTAGAGGGCATGGGAGGGGGTAGAGGGAGGGGGGGGTAGAGGGAGGGAGAGGGGGAAGGGGAGGATGAGTGAGGGGAAGGGGGAAAGGGAGGGGAATGGGAGGAGGGCGAGGGGGGAAAGGGAGGGTGATAGGGAGAGGGGAAGGGGGGAAATGGAGGGGGAAGGAAGGGTGAGGGGGGAAGAGGGAGGGGCGAGGGAGAGGAAGAGAGAGTGGGAGAGGGTGAGGGAGGGGGAGTGGGAATGTAGGGGGGGGGATACAAAAGGATAGATAGGGAGGAATAGGGACCTTTTTTACTCTTATGAATACCTCCTCGCTACCCATTCACTTCACTCCCTTTATTGCCTTCTTTTTTAAGTTCGCCTGTAACAGTTGACAATGAAAATTCCGCACTACCTACCAGTTAAATAAAATCAAAAGATAATTAAGTTTGTAGTAAGATGCATTTATTCAACTTGGATAAGTACAAATGCATCTTTTACGTAGGGATCAAGAAGGATAAGCGCTCCGTAAAATATGTTTCAATTAAGTTCGAGTTCTGTTTTTTTATAAAATCTACGCGGACGAAGTCGCGGGTAACAGCTAGTTATAATAATAATTCTGAAAAAAAAAATTGCTTTCAGAAATGTTTAACCACTTAATAACCTCTGACTTGGTGAAATGACTGCAATCAGAGACAGTTACTAGGACTATAGATGTAAGGCCGGTTTAAAACCAATTAAACCAATCCGTTTAAAACGAAAAAAACCGTTTAAAACCGAAATAAACAATTTTTTTCGGTTTAAAACGGTGTTGATGGATGTCTATGTTTTCCTTTATTATAACTACATTTTCTGGATATTACCGAAGTAGGGATATAACGGAGTACCTACCTATCAACTGTGTAAAGATTTTTTATAAGTGTGATATTCTGATATTGATATACTTAGCGGGTTTGGTCCGTCCGACCAAGAAGCGCAACACACAAGTAATAAAAACTCGTGTGTTGGTAAATAAATATGTTTTTCATTGTTTTCAAACGATGTAAATAATCAATTTAATAATTATGTTAATGATGTCTTCAACACTAGTATGTGTAATATAATAAATAAGTATTGTATGTTATACCGTATACCTACATACTTAAGTTTTCGTTTTGGTAGTAGTTAGGAATTTTCTATTGATTTTCTAAAAACTAATTAAACGAAACATGACGTCAGGTGACCAAAACTTCCCCATAACGACGTGTAAAACACAGTTCTTTTATTTTTGTAGGCGAGTTTTCAA
The DNA here is from genome assembly GCA_947532105.1 of Athrips mouffetella. NCBI lineage: Eukaryota > Metazoa > Arthropoda > Insecta > Lepidoptera > Gelechiidae > Athrips > Athrips mouffetella. The sequence goes on from OX383981.1 coordinate 530,000, forward strand.
CCGTTTAAAACGGTTTTTTTTAGGTTTAAAACCGCAACATTTTGTTTAAAACGTTTTAAATCCGTTGTTTTACATCTATAACTAGGACTAACTGCCTAACATGCGTTCCAAAGAACAAATTAATAACTTCCCCAGTTACGAAAGACCAGCGCTACAGCAGCGCTAGGTGCTGTAGCATAAGCTGAGTACTAGCTAGCTAGAGCTGAGCTACCTTTTTAGGGGTTCCGTACCCAAAGAGTTAAAAACGGGACCCTATTAATATGCCTCCGATGTCTGTCTGTCTGTCGGTCTGTCGGTCAGCGGGCTGTATCTCATGAACATTAATAGGTTTTTGCAGATTGTGAAATTCTATTGCTGCTATAACAACAAATAAAAAAAAAATTAAAATAAAGGTGTCATACATCTTCCATGTTTTTTAGGCGATCTTTCTAGATTTTTGGTTCTAGCTCTATCGTAAAAACGGGAACACTTAAAAGCGTGTAAATTGGTACGTTTATATTTCTTAAGCTGTGAAATACCAACAAAATGATAAAAACCACGCGCATTTAATACACTTCTGCGTGACTGCGCGTCCATAACTATTTTGCCTTAGTGGTACGGAATTCTCGATGCGCGAGTAAGACTCGCACTTGACCGGTTTTTTTTAGTATTGTTTTACTAAAATAAACATTTATCTTTCTGTCTTTCTAATATAAAAAATGTATTTTAACTCACCCAATAGGATTTAACGTTTTACTTGGATTTATGCTTAGGATTTGTTTTCTTTCTGCCTTCAAGTACTCCTCCTGGCCACTCCATTTGAGCTCTTGGTACATGTGCTCAGCTAATGTATAGCTAGTCATTAATCCTAGCTGCCCACTGTAAAGACAAGACGTTTCGTTAGGAATTTGTTTAATATTCTGTGCCAAAGTTCGCAAATTACGCGCGGCAGTCCTGCGTTTATTTATCTATTGCTATATTCTTACCTGTTTTTGTTACCTGTTTTATAGCAAAAACTAAAACGAAAGATATACTTACACGTATCGATCAGCAGAAATGGAGATGGACAGGACATCTACTAAGAGGAAATTTAGAAAAGTAGAGCAAGCTGGTGACACTATGGTACCCTAGAGATGGCCACCGAAAAAGAGAGGACGTCAGTATATGAGTTGGGAAGACGAACTCTGATTAACTTTTGAGATCAATTGAAGAACCTGGAGGAGGCCTTTGCCAGAAGGCACTCAGAAATAAGAGATATACTATAAACTGTATTGCAGCAGTACCTACCGAAAAAGAGGAAAATTTATTTCTGATAGAAGGCTATATTATTATTATATTCTTACCTGTAACACAGTATTCCATAGTGTCCAAGCAACTCTTCAAACCATGGTTTGACGCTAAGATACATTACGTGTCTCAAATTATATAGGACATCGTAATTTGCCACCTTATAAGGCACATTTCCCACGTGAAGCGCACTCCGAATGTTTGATTGGTTCAGAAAATTTGAATATTCGGGGTAAATATGATGATCTTCAGTGAACTTGAAAGGATTAATACGACAAGAAACGTATTTATTCCTCGTTTTGATAACATTATTATAATTCTGGAATAAAATACCACTGTAAAATACACATTTTTAAAACCAGGTAAAAATTTAAAAAAATAATAAACTAAGGCTGCTTCCCTACTAAAAATGTGTTTTGAGGCGATTTTTGCTCTATTTTTGTTTTAGCTCTAACGTTAAAACGAGAACACAAGCGTGAAAATTGTTATGTTGACAGTGTATAAGCTTTTAAATAACAACAAATAATAAAATCTGGTCAAGTGCGTGTCGGACTCGCGCGTTTTTAATACACTTCTGCGTGACTGCGCGTCCATACCTAGAACTTGGCTGGACTTTTTTATTAAAGCTAGTTAGTTCCGAGCAGGTACAATAAAATGATATTACCTGCAAATATTCCGTTACATTTCCCTCTTTCCATGCATTTCTTGCCGCATCTTCATATAATCTCATTTCATCTACTTTACCAAACTCTATAAAACCAAGCTGCGCTATATAGTCTGAATAGTGCAAATACGATGGAGGGTCCACCCAATTTGTACCAATAAGAAATCCCTGAATATAAAATTTAAGCATTAATTCTACAACAAGTTACAAATTTGTTTTTATTCGCAGAAAACCAACAAACAAACCTTCAAATTTACAGGAATTGATGAATTCTGATGTAGGAGGTGTCCTAATGCTAAACCAAATCTGCCTCCAAAAAGTTGCCCTCCAATAAACAGAGGTGCTTTTTGTAGTTCCGGAAAAACTTGAATAAATTGCTGTACGAACGAAAGCAAGGACTCTCCCCCCTGGTAGAAACATGAAAGAATAATTAATCATCATCATCATCATGACATCCCATCAAACGTCCACTACAGGACAGGGACCTCCCTCCAGAATTCCAGCTTTTGCTGAAACAATGTGGAGGGGAAGTACCATAGTCACCATGCTTGTTAGCGTTACGGCTGGCACCATTGACCGCGGCTGTTGGTGAACGCAGTAAGTAAGATGGTTTGATAGACAGGAGGATGCTGCTGCCCATCCTCCAGCTTATAACCTTTAGTCGCCTCTTACGACACCCACGGGTATGTATGGGTTGGTACTTTTCTTTGCCGGCACCACACGGGGAAGAACTTAGCTGAAGCAACATAAACCTTTCCTTCATGAGTCGGTTAATGTAGTAAAGTTAAAATTTTAGATTTTTTTAAGTAAATGTTACTACTGAAAGATTAGTATAGGTAAGATGACTTCTTATATGACAAAAAGGCGCTTTGATATTACAGTGAAACACTCTGTACAAAGCCGACTCTTCAAGTATATAGGACATGCATGTTGCAGTGGATATCTTGCTATTTATGTTACGCTGTTAAAGCACACATCCAAAATTATAGTAAACTTGCTCTATTTAAATTGTAATAGGTCTTTACCTATGAAATTGCCGAAATTTTCTAACAGATTAATGAGATCATAATTCCTATAATTCTAATGCTTTTTTTTTCATTTGTCTTATATTTGAAAGATGACTTCAAGGTTATCAATTTCCGCATAAAATAAAGTTTTTATTTTTAGTTTGATATATAAAATTAAAGGTTCGAAAATTGTTCTTCTTAAATGTCGTCCGATTTCATCATTAGATTTGTTATATTTTTTTACAGATAATATTTTTCGAAAATTAAATTTAAGCTTCTGTTAGCTTAATGTCTTCCCAATAATGCTTAAAAAAATAAAAGAAATTGGATCTATAATTCCTAAGAAAAATGCAAAAATGTTAGTACTGAAAATTGAGTTTACCTAAAATTCGCCATACAAAACGGCAATTTCATAGGTAAAGACCTAATATTACATATGTTTTAATTAACTAGTATTTTGAATCGTCACACCATATTTTAACAATCTGAACTTCACTTACTTGTTCTTCGTTTTTAACAAACTTATATTTTTTCCCAAAGTAGCTAAAACCTGCTTTGACTGGATTATCAATAAACAATATGGAATAATTACTGCTCCACGTCTCGGACATTCGTGAAACTGCAAATAAAAGGTATTTACCGTAAGTTTTTACCGTCGAGGAGTTTTACCTAATACCCTAAACAGTTAAGAAAACGGGTCGGTAGGATTTCCGCTATACATTTTCATACAATGATGGGCTCAAAGTAATCGTCTATACAATGTTTTAATGGAATAAGCGAAACCCTCATAAACCCCAACTGATTTTCATTTAAATAAATCCATTCCCCTAAAAAAAATCTAAAAAAACAGTTATTTTTATCTAGGTATTGTTATTTTATAGTTTCATCACTGTTCTAGTTTCATCGTTGTTCTAGTTCGCGCACTCCGCGCACGCCACGCCCATTTCCCTTCCCGCCAGCGCGCGTATCCACAGAAACATTTAGAATGGAAGCGACAAAAAATTAAATTATAAAAAAAATATCCCTATCAAAAACCCGTGAAATTGATTCTACTCTCGATTCTGAACAAACTATTTGCTCAGTTTCGCTTTTTCCGTTAAAACGTTGTGTATTATCCAAATCGAATAAAAATACCAACCTGATTAATCATATTTTTAGATAAGAAACTTGACAACAAATCTCTCTAAAATCATATCTAAAGTATCCAAGAAATTAGTAGATCTCTTAAATAATGGAACTTTTCGTGAGATTTTCCTTATATTTTCCGTAGTCAAGATTTGTAGTGACGCACGGATTTTTCTGAACATTTAAGATACTCGTATGTACAATGTAAAAATGTATAGCAGAAAACCTAACGCTTTTTCTTTGCTGTTCAGAGTGTATGTGTAACATTTTTACCTGCTCCATTTTCAAATTGCAAGGGTCCTAATTCCTCAAACATGTCGTATAATGTAGAATATCCCAAACCGCTTCCAAGCCAGAGGATCCAGGGCGTGGAGTCTAAGGGTTTGTTTTCTGCTGGGAAGAACCAGAAGAAGTTGTGCCAATTGTTGGTTTTATTGACGTTGAAGAATGCAGCATAGCTTTGGACGCCAGCGAAGAGAGTCGGGTCTACAGCTGACAGCTTCCTAGCTTTGTCCGCCTCGCCACGCTCCAGGTATGCGGTCAAATCTAGTGGACCGTCTGCATCGTTCCCGCTATTGACGCTCTGGGCAATAGCCACCACACTAGTTTTCATAAATAGAGTGTTTGATAGTTTCCATAAACAATTTGATATTATTAACAAAATGCAAATTAAATACAAAGAATACTTACTTGAAGAGCACCAGTAACATTATGGGAAGAAGAGCCATTGTGATAATGTCCGTCAACGACAAGTTTGCGGCAGCCGCACTTTATCTTTTATAGTTCCCATGGTTAACTTTAAACATATTTTGAATTCTAGTGTTCGATGTTTATGAATTTTATGTCTACCGTTATCTTTATGCAGCTGTGCCTTCGCATGTATTAATTACTTATTTATCTATACCTAATAGTTGTCCGCTCCGGCTTGACTCGGGTACTTTATTAGTTTGTTCCAAGATTTATTAAGATTTTAACGTGCACAATAAATCTATAGCTTTCCACAAGGCTCAATCCTGGGACCATTCCTAATTCTTATCTTTATTTAATTAGGTCAAGAATGAAATAGTTCTATTTGCTGATGACACGTCTTTTTTTATCGTCAATGGGCTTACTCTTGACCTCGATCTAACAAAAAAAACAAGAATCGAATTTTGACCTCGTTTGAAGTTCTTTTACTTATATAGTTGAGTGGTTCAGCAAATAATCTTGGTTAGGTCATCTTAGAACCACAAAGCACGAACTTAACGTGCGAAACGAGCGTTCTGCGGAAGCGGCGGCGGGCGCTTGTTATATAAAATGCCGAGGCTTTTTTTAAAATTTCGTATTTAAAAAAATCTCGGCTTTTTTGTAAAATGCCAAGGCATAATGTGAAGCGGCAAATAATGCAATTTCCCTGCGACATATATATGCTCTGTTTTTGTGGTCTAATTTCCACCGTGAAAAAGAACATAACAAAAGCATACAAAAATTCGTAGAGACACATTATGCAGTCTTTTAATGTCAATTTCTTGTACAACCCTCCTGAAAATTAAAAATTGCGATGTAAACAATGGAAGTTTAAAGTTTAGTATAAAGTTTTTAATGTTTGTTTTGATTAAGCTTAGTTTTAATTTCCGAACATTTATTGAGAAAAACTACAATACAAACTTTGCCATAATCAGGTATTGAAGGACTTACGCATGTGGGCCTCGGCTTCATCTCTGCCTACATTATAACGTTCGTCCTTCAATAACTTTTTTGTCAGCCATTGCAGTAAAGTACTATTATTACTTTTGTCCCCTGTGGTGCCGGCAAAGAATAGTACCAACCCATACATACCCGTGGGTGTCGTAAGAGGCGACTAAGGGTTAACTGGAGGATGGGCAGCAGCATCCTCCTATGTATCATACCATCTTACTCACTGCGGTCACATACAATCGCGGTCCATGGTGCCAGCCGTAACGCTAACAAGCGAGGTGACTATGGTACTTCCCCTCCACAAATTTTCCAGCAAAAGCTAGAATTCTGGAGGGAGCTCCTTGTCCTGTAGTGGACGTTTCATGGGATGTTATGATGATGATGATGACTATTATCAGAAAACAAAGTCTTGTGCTTTCGGTTTCTTTCAACCTGTAAAATTTTTAATGTCTTCCCAAGGAATGAAGTCGGATTGTTTTATTGAAGATGACTATTTTTGTTAGGAGCTTCATTCACTCATATTAAATTGTATTTTTCCTTAAATAGGAAACGCTTATAAACCTACTGGAAGTCAAATAATTTTCTCCTATTTGGGCGTTATATTCGTTAGGAAGAGAAGTTTATATTTAGTCAGTTGAGAATTTCTAGAGCCGTATTTTTACACCCAATATTAGCATGTTTACGTATGGATGCGTAATGCGTAACGATAATTTTTAACTACTCCATTTTGAAGGCGTTCTTGAAGGCAAATGAGGTGGGTTTAATCCCTGCCGCTAAGCCGTGCTCAACTGACGGTGAAAGACTTTGTATTTATTGAGCGTTTTCAAGCTTACATGGCTTTAAGACACGCACCATTTAGCATACATTTAATTAACTTGAAGAAAAAATTCTGCTGCGTGTAAAAAAGTATCCAGAGTTTTTAGTCTTCGATTTTTGTTCAATAACCGCGATGCTGTACGCAATGTCAAGGAATTAGTACATTACTGCAATGGCCGACAAAAAAGGTGTTGAAGGAAGAATGTGATAATAATGGACAGAGGCAAAGCCGAAGCCCATGTGCAAAGTCCTTCAATACCTGATTGCCACGAAAACTTGTGAAGTACTTTTCTCAATAAATGCGCGGAAATTCAAACTAAGTTTGATCCAAAAAAACATTAAAACCTTTGTACTTTCCAATATATTCCTTAGTTTACATCGCAGTTTTTATTTTCATATTCTATTGAATGTGTGTTTTGTTTATTTTTTTTACAATTTATAGTTTTATTTTTGCAAGCTTTTCCACTTTTAAATAACAAGACAGATATGAGTTTTTATTGTAATTTACTCGGTCGCAAAACTCGATTGTAAATGATTTTCATACTTACTTTTCCGGCAGCTGCTCGCGAGTATTTCAGGAATAGATTTCGTTGCACTATAAATGCAAGGTGTTCAACATATATACTACGTATACGAGTACATACGGCAAATAACTTTCTTTATTTTTTATGTGCGTTTATTTTTTAATGTATGATTTTTATATCTCTAGCCGGACTCTACTCAGGACTGAATTTGGCCAGTTCAATATCATCTTCCAAGCTCCTCCGTCACATATTTTTTTGGTTGCTAAGCTGTTATTTTTATATTGAAATATATTTTGTTTGACTAAATTTAATCTGCATTTTATTCTCGCAACATGTTTAGTTGCACCTATACAGATGCAAGAGAGACTGGGGATACAAGTAGTTATGTCTCTTGTTCGATAACAATCAAATGAACGACCAAAACTGCTTTATAATCCACGTTCACCACGCGTTGTCTTTGGAAGTGGTATTTTAAATAAAAAAAAACCGGCCAAGTGCGATTCGGACTCGCGCCCTAAGGGTTCCATACCTGTCTACCATATGATATTCCAAAAGCTGTTGCTCTTTTATTTTAAAAACTCCGCGACTATCCAACTTGACCCCTCTTTTATAGAAAATATCTTGAAACAAGAGCTCACCTTAATTGGTTACTATTAGTTGTAAGAAAAATTGAAATATTTAATGATTTTAGACTTTTCCCTTTATTTGTACTGTGAGACCTAGCTTCTTGCCAAATTTCATAATTTTAGGTCAGCGGGAAGTACCCTGTAGGTTTTGCTTTTTTGCATAAATGTATTGAGATTGAAATGAATATCTTAGAAGATATCACTCTAATTAAAGTCCTAGAATGAGGTTCACACTCGATGCGCATTTCCGTTGATAGCCGACCCGACGACGGGGCACCGGGGGCACACACGGAGGGCACACGTCGTTGCGACTGGTCGTCCGAAGCCTGATTTTTTAAATTTTAGATATGTTCAACCATTCTCGACTTTTACAGATAGTTCAAAATAAGTATCGTTTGAATCCAGAGAAAAAAAATGTATACGATTCGATAATGTCATCAGTCAACAATAACATAGGGAAAATAATTTTCTTAGATGCTCCTGTCTTTCACACGGGCAATTGTATGTGGCGTGTAACATCAAAACTCAATATGTTCATTTTTGCACTTAATCCTGAAGAAGTTATAAATTTTGTGTACAACGAAATATTTTAGAATGTTTTAAAAATTGTGTAGCAAGTTGAAGACTACGTCATAATATCGTAATAAAAGGCACCACTCTACCCGTAGATTAGTACCCGATTAGTAACAAATTTATTCACAGTCATACTGTAAATTTATTTATTTACAGTCTTTCAGGCTGAAACATATGCAATCATTGCCTGTGCAAAGGAGAATCTAGATAGAGGCACTACGGGCCAAACTATATACATTCTCAGTGACAGCCAAGCGGCACTAAAGGCTCTCATATCCTACAAGGTAGACTCCAAAATAGTCCTAGATGCCATCCAAACCCTTAATAGGTTAGGTAGGCACAACACAATACGACTAGTTTGGGTCCCAGGACATGTAGGAGTAGAGGGCAATGAAGCGGCTGACAGACTAGCCAGGGAGGGATCAGAAAAACACTTCTGCGGACCTGAACCTTTTATTGAATTATCAGGGAGTACCATCAGAAGCGCACTCAAGGACTATGCCCAGAGAAGGCACTGCACTGAGTGGGCAAACACTGTTGGACTTACTCATTCGAAGAAATTTCTAGGGACCACAAAGGTAGGTTACTTCAAATATCTACGAAACCTAAGCAGGCACCAGACCCGTAATATTGTAGGTGCTTTCACCGGCCATTTCGGCACTAGAGAGCACCTGCACAAGATGGGTCTGTCGGATACAACTACCTGCAGAGCATGTGGTGAAGAAAGCGAACGCATGGAGCATCTTATATGCTCATGCAACGCTTTGGCTAGCAAGCGTATGACGATTCTGGGTCCTTCCGCTGAAATCTATATCGAAGCTCATAATGAGCATATTCGGAGACAGCGGAAGATCACAGGAGCAATAAGGCAGGGGAAGCACAAAAGATCCCATAGGGTCGAAGTGCTCTGAGGTCCATCAAGGAACTCAGCCCCACGTAATAAGATAAGATAAGATAACAAATTTATTGATAAAGAAGGAGTGTATTTAAGACAAACAATAACAATCTTTATTGTTATGTGAATTTTTCAATAAACATATCAACAACTTGTTTGATTTGGTGTGGCTGGCCGGTCGGTAGATACCCGCCTGCGGAGCGAAGCATGACCTCAACGAAGTTTCCGTCCCCTTTTGCAAACCTGAAAAAATAAAAATCACAGTATTTTTTACGAACCAATACTAAATAAAATACTGATTGCACATCAAAATACTGACTATGCATCAAAAATACCAAATTGCTACTTCTAAAGGGAAATACTTAAATGCACATGAAAAATAATGATAGTGCATCAAAAAACTTTAGGTTCGTGAAATAAAGTAAACCTAAAATAACCAATCCCGAGTAGGGATCGGTTAGGTTGGGTTAGGTTATCTTGCGACCACATCATACGAGCGTACTGCGGCAGCGGCCGCCGGCGCAAGGAACATACGACTCTGCGCCCGCGCCCCGTCTGTTTTTAATGCGACGTGTTATACGATATGGCTGCGACATATAAATAGCGTTGCGCCACGAACTCAATTTGTTGCCACAATAATAATATTTTGCGGTAACTATTTTGCTGTGCAATCAGTATTTTTGATTATGATTTTCTTTGATTTGCTGATTCAGATTTTTTTAATTAGCAGTTAAATATTACCTGACCAAGCTTCGTTCTGTACAATCTCAACCAAACCACCAACAGATGGCACTGTAAGGTTTCTGAAACGCTCTATTTGGTGTTTCGGTAACGAGTATTTGTTTCAGCACAGAATATATAATAGTAAACAAGTTTAGTTTCAGTGCTTTAAACAAATTACAGCGGCAATATTTTTCGAATGCATGCAAGCAACAAAACAAATGTGTCTGAATGTACAGTTTGGCGCAAGATAAATTTGTAATTACTATGAATAAATGCTTTATTCTTATTATTTATTTATTTAAATCGTTTACGTTTATATCTGCTCACGCAATCGACATTCAAGCGATAATAAAGTCACCCAACCATCTAAGGACTCCGTTTCACGGATAAAATTCGCGGAAAAATTGGCGTCCGTCCTATAAACAGTCCCGATATAACAGGTTATTGTCAAGATGCATGCATCTGCAGTTGCAAGAGCAAGTGATTAGTGTCGCCTGAGTGATTAATATCGCCTGAGTGATTCATATCGCCTGAGTGATTTATATCGCTTAGGTGATGAATGTCGCGTACGTGGACAATGACTCAAAGAGTCAGGGGCACCTAAATAGCATAAGGGCCCTTGGGGGTAAGTGGAACAGACTTTATTATTTAGGGGAAACTATAAATTGAAAGATTCGAGAAATCTGTTAATTGATACATAAATAATTCTGGTTTACACGTGGATACTGGATACTTCTATGCTTTCGTTTGGTGGGTAATTTTGTTCAGTAGATATGAACTTCTGGCGGCAATAATTGGTACCACATTAAGCTTCGAATGAGTCAAACGTAAGGTGATGAGTGTGAAGGAGAGGGGAGGGTGGGCGAGAGGGGGTGCGAGAGGAGGGGGAGGGGGATGAGTGGACGTGGGTGGGAGCTTGACATCCTCTTGACTGTACCTACCTCAGAGTAAAAAACTATAGAGTCCTCATATACATATTCTGTATGAACTAGTGAAGTGTAAAGCGTCTCACTGTCGCCAATACTAGTCCGTCAAAAAACTCAGTTAAGTTTTGAACAACAAACTGAACAATTATCCATAAGGAACATGTGTAGGGAAATTAAAAAAATGTGCATGCAAGTATCCTATGGTAGTATCCATTGATCTGTGAAAATTCATATAAAGGGTGTTCCAGTACTACCAAAAGTTAAACATGTGATTTACTCGAAATCGTTTGAAGTTTGTTTGTTTTAATGTTTGACAATTTGAATTCTGAATTGATCTGTATATTTCATTCGAACATTTTTTTGGAAAAACGTAAATAAAAGTTTGTATTTCCATACTATGTGTATGGCATTACAAATTTAAGTTTGCGGTTGATAGTTTTTCTTGAGTATTGCGAAAAATAAGTGCAGTGCTGCTGTACCATTTATTTAGGGTAGCTGTCATACAATGGAAATGAAAAATTGCAATTTGCTCAAAAACGGCTAAAATGATCTTGATGAAACTTTGCATGACCAAGAATCTCCACGTAAGGTATCTTTTGGCAGTATTCATTGGTCTTTGGAAGTTCATATAAGGGGTGTTCCCTTACTAATAAAATTTAAAAATGTGTTTACTCAAAATCGGTTGCAATGAGCTTATTTTAATGCTTCAAACTGGAATCCTAATTTGGTTATGTACATGACTGCATATTTCATTTAAACATTTTTACATAAATCTAGTATAGGTAAGTTTGTATTTCCATATTATTTGTATGGAATTACAAACTGAAGTTTTCACTTGGTCCTTATTTACTCTTTACTATCCGCAGCCCTTTATAATCTAGTAGTTAGAGCATTCGGCTCTTGAACCGGAAGTTCTGGGTTCGATTCCCGGTAGGGACACTATCGATTGATGACTCTCGTATATCGCGAGAAAGTAAGTGCAGTGCTGCTGTACCATTTATTTACTTGTGAATTGATCATTAATACTAAGAACGGAAGCGTAAATAATCCGTAATAGCCATTTTATGCGTGATTTTTAACACCGTCTTTTTCCTGAATGGTAAGTGTTTTCATACCAGAAAAACTGTGGTAGTAGCATTTATTAGTCTCATGTCAAATATTTCTCAGAGAGAAAGAAAAAAATTTTACGTTTTTAGGATTTGAAAAAAAATCCATACATTTTAGTATGGGCAAGAAAGTGATACGCTTACCTCCTTGGTACCTACCGACATAGATGTTTTCACGTTAAACTTACATCTTATCAAGGATACAGCCAACCAGGGATATTTTATAGAAACTCGCTTCATAACGAACTTTTTACGGTTAAGTGTTGTACTTACACCTACCCCACCTGGTTTATTATTTATTAAAATTAATGAACTTTAATATACACTCAGTTGTATAACTTTGAAAATCACACATAAAATAATCACTATGCTTACCCAATTGGACGCAAAGTTTGAACAGTTGGATTGTTATTGAAAATTTGTTTTCTCGTCGCGTTCAAGTAATCCTGCGCACCGCTCCATTTGAGGTCTCGGTACATGTGTTCGGAGAGTGCGTAGCCGTATAGGAATTCCAGTTGTCCGCTTTAAAGCATAAATGAATAATGGGTTATATAATCAAAGAAACGTCCTACAAAGTATGTATTTTATTAGGAAGCACATGTACTCACGTGTAACACAGGACGCCATAGTGTTCAAGTAAGTCTTCTAACAATGGTTTAGCGCTCAGATAATATACATGCCTTAATTTGTAAGATATATCATAATTTGTTACTCTGTATTCCAAATCTCCTACGTGAATTGCACTTCGAACATTTGATTGGTTCAAATAAAGTTGATATTCTACTATAAAAGGCAATGATACATCTTCTGTGAATTTTTCAACGTTAACGTACATAGAAAATAATGGATTGGTGAACAATTGTTCCATAACCCTCACGTAGAACTGGAAAATAAAATAAAAAAGCAATGCAAATAAATACTATGGGTAAGTATATATCTTCTAGAGCACTAATGTTACCTGACGGTATTCTAGAACATTGCCCTCTTTCCAAGCCTTTCTGGCCAAATCTTCATTTTTCTTTAATTCTGCAGCCTCACCAAAATCAAGCAAACCAAGTTGTGAAGCTAGATCAGAATAATGCAGATATGATGGTGGATCGATCCAAGCTGTTTGGAATAGAAAACCCTGAAATCAACTTTCAAATTCTACACATTTATCGCAGCAACGTTGAAAATAAATTAAGAAGTAACAAACACTGACCTTTAAATTTATTGACACGGAAGAATTTTGATTGTAGTGTATATCACGTCCTAAGGCTAAACCATATCTGGGCGCATAATAGTTTCCAGCAATAAACAACGGTGCCTTCTGTAGTTCAGGGAAAACTTGAAGGAACTGCTGAATGAACGAAAACAAAAACTCTCCACCCTGGAGGAAATAAGAAGTAACATACATTTATGTACGAAATGAATCAATTATGAATATGATTAAAACTTACTTCATCATCTGTCTTCACAAATTTATTCTTTTTCTCCGAGTAACTGAAGCCCACATGAGCGGGATTATCAACATACAATAGGGCATAATCGCTGTTTAGTGTCACAGGCGACCGAGAAACTAAAAAAAAGTCTTGATTTTAGAAAGTATTCCAATAACATGTATATCATAATTAAATAATACCTTTTTCAGTCGAATGATTATAAAGGTACTCACCAATCATATTTTTTACTTGCAAAGGTCCTAACTCCCCAAACAAATCCCAAAGTGCAGAGTATCCGAAACCATCTCCCAACCAGAGAATCCAAGGTGTGGAGTCTAAAGGCTTGTTTTCTGCTGGGAAGAACCAGAAGAAGCTGTGCCATTTGTTGGTCTTATTGACGATAAAGAAAGCAGCATAGCTCTGGACACCGGCGAAGTAAGTCGGGTCTACTGCTGACAGCTTCCTGGCTTTGTCCGCTTCGCCACGTTCAAGATATGCGGTCAAATCTAATGGACCGTCTGCATTGATGCTCTCGGCAATAACACTTGAGCTGTTGATAAATTTTGCTCAGTTCAAAAAGTGTCAAGTAATATCGTAAATTAAACGAAAAGTACTTACCAAAAAAAACCGGCCAAGTGCGAGTCGGACTCGCGCACTGAGGGTTCCGTACCACCACATAAACATAATTGTATTAGCTGAAATTTCAGTAAGTTAATGTGCTAGATTTTTTGAGTCCGACACGCGCTTCACCAAATTTAATTATTTGTTGTTATTTTATAGCTTATGCACTATAAACATACCAATTTTCAAGTTTGTAAGTGTTCCCGTTTTTAAATAGAACTAAAACAAAAATCGCCTCAGCAACCATCCAACTTGACCCCTCTCTTATATGAATGTTCTTGAAACGGGAGCTCACCACAATTGGTTACCATTAGTTGTGAGAAAAGTTGTAATATTTAATGATTTTAGACTTTTCCCATTATTTGCACTGTGAGACCTAGCTTCTTGCCAAATTTCATAATTTTAGGTCTACGGGAAGTACCCTGTAGGTTTTGTATTTTTGAATAAATATATGGAGATGAGGACATAAAATGCCATATCTTTTGATTGCGTCGTTGTAAAAAATTGAAATTTTCAGATCTTGTGTGGTTCATGGATCCTAACATGTGGTATTAATTTCAACCTGATACCTTCACCGGTTCGTGAGATAAAGGGTCTTGACAGACAGACAGACAGACAGACAGACAGACAGACAGACAGACAGACAGACAGACAGACAGACAGACAGACAGACGGACAACAAAGTGATCCTATAAGGGTTCCGTTTTTTTCTTTTGAGGTACGGAACCCTAAAAAGAAGTAATATAACCGGAAAAGGAGTCATTGTGACACTATCTATCGAGAATAAGTATGCTTGTTCCTTTAAATACCTACTTAGGTTGTAACTACACGTTTGAAATTCATGTCTAAACATGTTTTGAATTCTTGCATTTGATAATACTCATAAATGTTTGTCTATGATTATTCTTTATCTACTTGAATGTTATTTTGCTTATTTTTTATGTCAAAGAAGTTTGAAATTCCTTTTTATAAATACTATTGCATTGTTTAACAAATTCAATTCTTCTGTATGTATTTATATTATTTATATATTATATTTATACCTATATCATCAATATATTTTATTAACTTGTTTATTTTATACAATTTATTTATTTTATATTATTACATCTGGTTTTTGTGGATTTTAATAATGCACTACTGAGTCCCGCTAATGAACACTCTCTCTCACTACCATGGGTTGGCTGGAAGAAATCTCTCTTAGAGATAAACCCGCCTTTGTAAATGTCCTTTTGTATGTAACTCTCTGTATGTGAATTTGTGCAATAAAGAATATATATATTGTTCATTTCTAGAACATAAACAAAATAATTGTGTTAAAATTATTTAAGCTGAAAATTTTGTAATTTGAGATGTTATCTTCGTCAACATCTCAAATAACTACTTTTTCGGCTTACCAGATGTTTGATAGTCATTGGTGTACTACCTGTAACTCATCCATTTTTTATTTATTTATTTATTTATTTACAGTTTTATTATAGGGGTTTGCTTTTGACCTCTATATAGCCTTGAGGACAGAGATGAGGTCCTAGATAATAATCTGCGATAAATGTAAGGAAAAATATTCCCTATTATCAGACAGCCCTTGCGTTAAGGTTTGAAAAATCATGCAAAATACGTATATAATAATAATGAAGGTATATAATTTAAATATTCAATTTTGCTATCGTATTTTTTTGTACGCGAAATAAGGTGAGCATTTAACCCCTATCTCTCCTGGTTGTAGGTGACGTGGGGTCGAAGGTTATATTATTTGGGATCTCTTGATGATCTTGGCAACAACGTGCACTAAGAGCTGCGTGTTTGATATTGTCAAAGGAAAGAGCTTCGTTTGAGGCAGGTGTTCCACAAAATTTGTTTCAGGGTTTTCTCCAAACTATCACAGTAAAAATACGTGGTATGTTATAGTAAAAGTACCACAGTAACCACGCTCGTTAGCATTGTGGCTGGCACCATGATCGCGGTTGTTGTTGACCGCATTATGAACGATGATTGGTACGATGCGCTGCTGGTTTAAATTTCCTCAGTCGCCTTTTACGATACGTACAGTTACGAGCAGGTTAAGGTTGACACACGCAGTCACAGATTAGATAATAGTAAACTCCAATGTGTCAAATTTGACGTACTCTTAACTGTACCACAAAGACATTTCTAAGCCGTAACTTATTTAGTCATCAGCTTTTTATTATTTATTTATATCTTTGTAATCGGTTTTGGAAACTTACGATGCGGGTTTTTCGGGGGTTCAAAATCGATTTAGCTAGGTCTCATGTCTGGAAACATTCGTTCTACAGTGTTTTTAACCATTTCTTGAAAATATCGCGTTTCAAAAACCCCTTCAGCGCCATCTGTTGGTGGGCTTTGGTTTAAATTATACAGAGCGAAGCTCGGTCACCCAGTTACTTACTATTAATTTCGTTTACAATTTGGTAGTATTCCATTGACCCTGTGACCTCCATGTGCAAAAAAATTACGATGATCTTTTAGAACGACTCAAGCATAGAACTGAAAAAGTTCCAAAAAAATTTTACTATTAAAAATACTGTTCAACTTTTATCGATTTTTTACTGAAGCCGTCACTATCACTTACGTTGTTAGGGGTGGCTAATTAATGCCGTTTGAAGACCTATGACAAAATTATTTCGAGACAATTTTTCAATAACATGTTCTGAGTCATTGTTTAAAAGTCTCATCACAATTCTACTTCGTAACTAATAAAACAAATGGAAATTTAATTGATTAATTTACTTTAAATTTTTCAATAAACGATCCAATAACTTGTTTGACAACGAGTGGTTGACCGTATCCGAATGGTGACATTCCCCCTGCGGCTCGAATCATCACCTCCACAAAATTACCGGCTCCTTTTGAGTACCTGGAAAAATAACATATTACGTCAATAATTTGTGTACACTCAAGAGCACATCAAGCTTGACTAAAGTGAAATACGCTAATCATGACTTGCGACAAATTTTTTTCTTAAAGTTGGTAAATCTTAGTGTTTAGTTTCCCAAAGAGCGCCCATAACGTAAAAAAATCCTTATGAAGATATTTTGACTGACCCTCTTCTAAAGAAAATAAATGAAGATATATATATTTCTCTAGAGCTGAGGTTTTATTTATTTATTTATTTATTTAAGCATAGGGAAACATAACAGCTATAATAAATACATAAAAATTAATGTTACAGGTAATCACATAAGCCAATTAAGTATCCACATAAAATCATACACTACGTCGAAAAAGACAAAAGAACATAAGTTAAAAAAAAAATTGAAATATTAATAAGAATGAACTTTTAACCTTATATAACCAGAGAGTTTAAATGACAATTATAAAAAAAATATTAACAGCATCAAACAATAAAACATTTCAAAAAGATTAAGAACCGACCATTATTATAAAAAAATAAATCCAAAACATATTGGGTAATATCATTTACCTTTGATTGCTTTGACAAACTTGTGATACTTCTCATGTAAAATATATGTAGTTTTTAAAGTCCCGACTAATATTTGATAATTTCGCATGACTTGTTTCAAATCGGGGAATCTTGGGGCACACAAATGAAAAGACACAGATAATGTAATAGAACATCATCAATCTTCGTCATGTTAGCTGAAATATGTCCTCTAAAAGGCCTGTCCTTAAGAATATCTTCTCATATTTTCATTGACCTCCCTCCTTCTGCATAAGATTTGATAATATTTTTCCAATCTCCTTCTTTTTATATTTTAAGCTCACATAGTTGAACAGCATACAAGACGTCAGTATGAACAGTCAGTATTTTTTCTTTTGGAGCTATGTCAAAAGCAATCACCTAAAGCTGTTAGAAAAAGCAAGTTTGTAATGTAATGTCTTTCCGTCAAATGTACTCTGGTTTTAGTGTCATGGCTGCAAAATGTGTTGGTAAGCGTTGGAATAAATGCAAATAATCGATTAAAGGTGCATAAAATTATAACAAAAAAAGTTGCTATAAAACCCACAAAAGACATATACGGCATTTCTATAGAACTATTGTTGCTAATTGCACCAACAGTGTCTACCCTGTTATCTGCGCTTTTTAATAAATGTATTCAGCATGGCGTATACCCAAAACCCTTTAAGCAAGTTAAAGTATGTCCCTTGTATAAAGGAAAAGGACAAAAATCCGACCCATCTTGTTACCGGCCAATTTCGATAATACCCGCCGTAGCCAAAATCTTGGAAAACGGAATTACCTCGCGTCTCACCGAGTACTTGACAGATAACAATATCATATCTGGTCGTCAGTATGCTTATCGTGCTGGGAAATCTACTACCATGCTGACGCGAGAAGTAGTTCAACGGATACTCGCGGCGCGCGAAGAAAAGAAAGAGGTTGCAGTACTATGCTGCGACCTTTCTAAAGCTTTCGACGTCGCTGACCACCGCATACTAGCAATGAAACTACAGCACTATGGAATCGCAGGAAAAGCATTAGACTTCATGATAGATTTCATGGATGGCAGAACACAATTCGTAGTGGGCAAGGGAGGTACTATAAAGTCTAGTGGGCTCACAACAGTTGTGGGCGTGCCTCAAGGATCATCCCTTTCCAATCTGGCCTTTTCCCTCCTTCTAAATGATCTGCCAAGCGCGATCACCGGTGCTGAAGTTTTTATGTATGCTGACGACGTCATCTGCTCGCAATCTAACCGCATCTTCTCTCGACATGTTGGAAAAACAGCTCAACTCTGTTGCCAAGCAACTCCGAACGTGGTTTTTTCAAAACGGTCTTGTATTGAATTTGACAAAAACTCAATATGTGTGTTTTGACTTATCGGGTCGAAAACGTAGGCAGTTGGTCGTTGACATCGAAGGAGTTGATATAAAACAAGTCAATGTGACATCCTTTCTTGGCTTTCAACTGGATAACACGCTGTCGTGGGAAATTCATATTGACACATTGTGTGGTAAATTAGCAAAAGCCTGTTTCGCGCTATCCCGGCTTGCCTCTACCCTACCAACACACGTAGTCCGATCTTGCTACTTTGCGTATGTGCAGTCGCTTCTGCAGTATGGCTTGGAGTTCTGGGGACGCGCTGCCGAATGGGAACGTGTCTTCAGGATGCAGAAGCGTGCTGTGCGGGCAATCGTCCGGGTGCCGCAAGATGTATCAGCTAGGCCGTACTTCGTGGAACTAGGGATATTGACGCTCCCGAGCTTACTTATTTGTCAAGTTGCCATATACGCTAAACAGAATATACACTGTTACTCGAGGCGAAGCGATGATAAAATTCATAATTTGCGAAACGCTCGGAAGTTGTGTTTAGTCACGCATAAGCTTGAAAAGGCAAAGCGCACTATCCACGCGATGGGTCCACCGGTATATAACAAACTACCCGAGAATATTCAGGACGCCCCGAGCTTGACCACCTTTAAGTCTAGGTTAAAAACTTGGCTAGTGGAAAAGGCATTTTACAGCTTTAACGAATTTATAAACTTAAAATAGAACTGTACGGACTTTTTGCAATAGCAGTTATTTTTATTTTTTAATGTAATTATTTATGGTAATATTATAATAACAATTGTTATTTTATGTGAAATTTTTGACGTGTAAATTATTTTATTAATAAAGATATGATATGATATGATATGACATGATATGATATGATATGATATGATATGATATGATATGATATGATATGATATGATATGATATGATATGATATGATATTATATGATATGATATGATATGATATATGATATGATATGATATGATATGATATGATATGATATGATATGATATGATATGATATGATATGATATGATATGATATGATTATACAACTGACTTTACTTCTCCCGCCTCCCCCGTAGCCCGCAGCCCGCAATGCCTGTCACTCCGCAGAATGATCGCGCTCGAAGATGTTGGACTATAAGCACCAATCTATCTCTTCCCGTAAGTGTTGTAACAGGTGGAGGATCTTACGTTCAACGATCATCAACTACCGCGGTCCATGGTGCCGGCCTTATCACTAAAAAGCATGTGGAGGGAGCTTCCATCCGTCCAGTAGTGAACTCTCAAATGGGATGTTATGATGAAGCACTTACCCAATGGGGTTTAACGTTTGATGTGGATGATCACTGTTGATTTGTATCCTCGTCGCGTTCAGGTAATTCTGCGCACCGCTCCATTTGAGGTCACGGTACATGTGCTCGGATAGTGCGTAACCGTTTTGGAAGCCTAATTGTCCGCTATAAAACATTAATTAGGATATAAGATATTGACTGGCCCGTTGGCGTTGTTGGTAGTGAGTCTTCCTTCGACGTCGTGGGTCGCAGGTTCAATACCAGGGCAAACATTTGTGTTATGCCAATTGTTGGTTCTGTGTTTGGGTGTTATTTATCTATTTATGTAATGTATATCAGTCTCTGATACCATAGGACAGGCTTTGCCTAGTTTGGGATCAGATGACTTTGTGTTAAAATGTCCCAAATTGTAATCAGTGTTCATGCCTTTTCTACGACGACTAGTATATATTAATTTGTATTTGGTTTGTCTTTTAGTATTTACAAAGCTGCGTCCCTTATACCTTGTAAATTAAGCTTTTGTAAAAAATATTTTGAGTATATTAATGAGGACATAATTACTTACGTGTAACAAAGAACACTATAGTGTTCAAGCAAATCTTCTAACAATGTTTTGGCGCTGAGGTAATATACAGGCCATATCGCATGAAATACCGCGCAGCTTCTATAATCAAACGCAACATCTCCCACATGCAGAGCACTTCGGACATTTGATTGGTTGACATAAGCAACAAATTTTGGTATGTAAGGAATTTTATTTATGTCTTCAGTGAATTTTGCAGGGCTGACGGAGTAATTTAATGCGGACATCCACATCTCATTAACATCAGCATAAGACTGGCAATAAGAAAAAAAAACATATTTTATTTGTATACTGGATAAAAAAAACTATGATGATCCTTCTTAAGGGTATAAAAATAAAAATTAAATACATTTTCCCAAAAAAAGTAGTTTTAGTTCAAGAAAAAGTGAAACGACTCCTTATTAGTATGATCAGCTGATGATGCAGACAAAGGCGTTTTGAGGGTTCCTTACTTCAAAATAAAAAAGACGGAACACTTATAGGATCACTTTGTTTTCCGTCGGTCTGTCTGTCTGTCTGTCAAGATCCTTTTCCTCACGAACGAGAAGAGGTACCAGAGTGAAATTGATAACGAATATAAAGGTCCATTAACCACACAAGTCTGAAAATTTTAATTTTTTACAACGACGCAATCAAAAGATATGGTTTTTTATGTCCTCATCTCCATACATTTATGCAAAAAACAAAACTTACAGGGTACTTCCCGTTGACCTAAAATTATGAAATTTGGCAAGAAGTCAGGTCTCACAGTACAAATAAAGGGAAAAGTCTAAAATCATTAAATATTTAAATTTTTCTCACAACTAATACTAACCAATTAAGGTGAGCTCCCGTTTCAAGAACTTTTCTGTAAAAGAGGGGTCAAGTTGGATGGTCGCGGAGTTTTTAAAATCAAAGAGCAAAAGCTTTTAGTATATCATAAGGTAGATAGGTACGGAACCCGACTCGCACTTAGCCGGTTTTTTAAAAAGGTAAAAGATTTTTTTACAATCTATTAGTTATGTACCCCTAAAGAGGATCATCATACTTTTTTACACCCAGTAAATAATTGCACAAATTTTACAGGTATATTTTACCATAAGGTACTCCCGAATGTTTCCTTCATTCCATGCCTTCCTAGCCGCTTCTTCAGTTTTCTTCATTTCCGCGGCAACACCAAAGTCAATGAAACCAAGCTGAGAAGCCAGCTCAGAATAATGAAGGTATGAAGGTGGATCCACCCAAGGTGTGTTGAATAAAAAGCCCTGCAATCAACTCCAAAGTTTTCAATAGATTTGACACGAGCCAGATATGAACCTGCGACTTTCGGCGTATCGTGCCGACGCTCTACCAACTGAGCTATTGCGTCTTCAAGTGGCTAGTTCAAATTTTACTCCTCCTTACTCATATTCGTCCGGCTCGCGTCAAATTTTTCTCCCTCTTTATGTATTGAAAATTTTTTATCAGTGACACCTACTGTGTCTAAATGTCATAAATAAATTTAATTAACTCCAAAGTTCCACTCAATTATCACAGTCACGTTAAAAAGGTGCAAATCAAACACAAACCTTCAAATTTATTGAAACAGAAGAATTTTCACGGTAGTGTATATTACGTCCTAAGGCTAAACCAGTTCTGGCACCAAAATATTCTCCAGCTATAAACAATGGTGCCTTCTGGAGTTCCGGGAACACTTGAAGGAACTGCTGGATGAACGATAACAAGCACTGCCCCCCCTGAAGGAAAAAATAAGTTGATAAAAAGAAAGTCAATTAATGATAATGTTAATACAGTAATCTTTTTGAATATTTCTTCCCTAAGATTCCTGTGCTATGGGAAGCCAGCTCTTTCTTAGAAGCATCTAAATAACTAGTATCACTACTTAGTACTACTGTATAATTGTGGGTATCCGTTAATCAAAGCCTTTAGTTATAGCTCTATGGTTATAGGAATTATTGAAACCAATTCAATGTTCATATTATTAAAACAAAAATGCACAGGTTATAAGGGACAGCCTTCCGAAAACTGAAAGGGCATGCTCAGTCAACGTTACTGAACAACTTTCAGCGAACAAAACTTTCAGGAAATGAAAATAAAAAATACCTATAAAAGTCAAAGCAAGTTTGTATGGAGAAGCTAATTTTTATTTTCATTTCCTGAAAGTTTTATTTACTTAAAATTGTTCCGTGACATTGATTGGTCATGCCCATTTGGTTTTCGGAAAGCCATTTCTTACACTTTATATGTATATTTGATAAATATTTGACTCATCATCATATCAGCCAAAAGACGTCCACTGCTGGACATTGACCTCCCCTAAAGATCTCCATGACAACCGGTCCTGCGCCGCTCGTATCCAGCGGCTTCGCGTGACGTTGACCTGATCGTCGGTCCACCTTGTGGGGGGCCTGCCAACGCTTCGTCTTCCGGTACGTGGTCGCCACTCTAGCACCCTTACGCTTACTTACTTCATATTCATTCTTTACTAGATTATCTTCCTCCTCCGAATAGCTGAAGCCCACTTGAACCGGATTATCAATGTACAGCAGAGAATAATCGCTGTTCAATGTCACAGACTGCCGGAAAGCTAAAAAAAACTTGTGTTGAAGTTGTGTTTCTTAGTACATATACAGGTTTTTCAAAAGGACGGAAATCCTGATTAACTTACCTAAAGAATCGTGCCTCCAAAAAAGACTATTATTTAAGACATTTTAGAAAACTCGGAAGATTGTTAGGAAAGCAAAAATATTTGTTGTGGTTTGGTTTGTGAGAAGATTGTTTTGTATCATGTTCTAACTGTTCTAAGAAACCCCTTAAATAAATTTCGTACTCTTCTACACACTTAACCTTAACAAAACCTTAGTTTAATTGCATGTTATGCACTCACCAGTCATATTTTCTATTTGCAAAGGACCTAATTCCCCAAACAAGTCAAAAAGATCTGTTGTTCCAACAGTAGATCCTAACCAGAGGATCCAAGGCGTAGAGTCTAATGGCTTGTTTTCTGCTGGGAAGAACCAGAAGAAGTTGTGCCATTTGTTGGTCTTGTTGACGTTGAAGAATGCAGCATGACTCTGGACGCCGGCGAAGAGAGTCGGGTCTACTGCTGACAGCTTCCTGGCTTTGTCAACCTCGCCACGTTCAAGATATGCGGTCAAATCTAGTGGACCTTCAGCATCGCTCGCTTTTTTGGCGCTTTTAGCTGTTGCACTGGCACTAGAGTTTTAAAAAAAATTATATGCTAATAAATTATATGTATGAATTGCTCGACACTTGCGTGAATAACTGGAAGGAGTTGGCCCATGAAAGGGAAACGTGGAAAGATGGGAGAGAGGCCTTTGCCCTGGAGTGGGACACCACAGGCTTTTAATAATATAAAGTTATAAAAAATAACCTTTAAACAATAAAACAAAATAATATTTACCAGAAAAAGAGTGATAATGATAACAATATGATCGGATAAAATAACATTCTAAAGAAGAAACACGTTTATTCACTGACTATCTTACCTGACGTTTCAGCATTTATAGTTTCTTTAATACGCAGCTATGCAAAAATATATTAACGTGCGTTTGAAATTCTTATGTCTAGTATTTTAATACTTTTGAATTTATGGACTACAATTTATTTCTTTGTGCAAGTGCAATTATGTATTGTTATTGCTTTTAAATAAAGCTCCTTAAAATCTATACTTATCAATTTTGTAAAATGTTTTGGGTTGTGTTGAATGGATGCAAATAAATTTGAAACATTATATTGGTCATCCAAGCTTTTAATATTTCCTCATCCTATTATTTGATTTGTAATCGGTTTCTCGAAAACGGCTCTAACGATTTTGATGAAATTTAGTATCCGGGGGTTTTCGGGGACGAAAAATCGATCTAGCTAGGTCTCATGTCTGGGAAAAATCGTTTTGCCCGTGTTTTTAAGCAATTTAAAAATAATACCGCGTTTTAGACAGAAACCTACAGCGCCATCTCTTGGCGAGTAGAAAAGCTTGGTCATCCGATGATATTTTAATGTTGAGGCGGCTATTATAGAGCGAAGCTCGGTCTCCCAGGTACTTATAATAATTTTACTTTACCTGTTAGTGTACAAAGTGTAACGGAAAGGTGTGATAATACTGAAGGGTATGAATCTGCCCATGAAACTGAACAACTTTTTCCAAGAAACGTAGGTCGAAAAAGGAAAAAGTCTAATTTGATCTCCCATACAAAATGCGCTATCAGCTGATGCAGTTTCTAAATTCTGTCAAAAATGTATTTTTTTCTATAACCTATGTTCCTTAGGAAAAGTTGTTCAGTTTCATGGGCAGATTCACACCCTTTAGTATTATCACAAATTTTGCAATTAAATTTTGAATAACTTCTTCTTAATTCATCATCATCATTACCATATCAGCCGAAAGACGTCCACTGCTAGACATAGGCCTCCCCTAAAGACCTTCTTAATTAAATTCAGCAAATTTTTGGAGCTGATCTGATGATGGAGTTGAAGACGGTCTTCAATACACAATTATAATCCCGTCGTGTTTTGGTATAATTGGATTTGCTTGGCCAGTGTTATGACGCCAATTCGAGTATGCGGTCTGATGATGGACCCGTGATGAGCATGAAAACTTCGTAACTAAACGAAAATAATTCCTACGTTTTAACTCGTTTTTGATGAATACTTCATTATGAGATATTTTTTTTAATGAGATATATAATATGTTCTCATTCGTTCAGTTTCAGTATGTTCTTATATCCTTTTGATAAGCTAATGTTACGGCTCAAAAAAACCATCTATTGATTAAATTAAGCACAGAATTCTGTGTTAGTTAGGTCACGTTGGTAGATAATGAACGGCTTTCCGTTCCGAGACTAATGAAGCATTTACTCGTATAAATGACAAAGATAAATGAAAATGTTGAAATAGAAAGAAATCAAATTCAAGCGGGCCAAATTTTTTGTTTTGGGGCTTTCTACACAAGTTTATCTCTAGGCAAAGCCTGTACTAATGGCTATCAGAGACGGATACGTAAATATTTAAACAACACTTAAACACAGATCAAACACTTGTGTTAATCACACAAATGTTTGCCCTGGGCGGGGATCGAACCCGCGGCTCACGGCGTGAAAGGCAGGCTCACTACCAACCACACCAATGGGCTTGTCAATAGTAAAGTCGAAATCATGTGTGCCATGAACAAAGGGTTTAATAGAGTTGAAGAAACGATTAAATCGTACGTCAAGATCACAGAACAACGATAGGGCCACTCCGCCTGCGCGCGCACCCCCCCATAGAAGCGAATATATTAAAAAATTTGGTTCCTTATTGAAGAGGTATACCTACTATCCAATTTATGTAAGCGCTTATTTTGATTGCACATCATAAACAAATTAGTTGCCATAGATACGCTGTCACTGGTTTTTAGGGTTCCGTACCTCAAAAGAAAAAAACGGAACCCTTATAGGATCACTTTGTTGTCCGTCTGTCTGTCTGTCTGTCTGTCTGTCAAGACCCTTTATCTCACGAACGGGTAAAGGTATCAGGTTGAAATTAATACCATATATTAGGATCCATGAACCACACAAGATCTGAAGATTTAAATTTTTTACAACGACGCAATCAAAAGATATGGCATTTTATGTCCTCATCTCCATACATTTATTCAAAAATGAAAAACCTACAGGGTACTTCCCGTTGACCTAAAATTATGAAATTTGGCAAGAAGCTAGGTCTCACAGTACAAATAATGGGAAAAGTCTGAAATCATTAAATATTACAACTTTTCTCACAACTAAAGGTAACCAATTGTGGTGAGCTCCCGTTTCAAGAACATTCATATAAGAGAGGGGTCAAGTTGGATGGTTGCTGAGGCGATTTTTGTTTTAGTTCTATTTAAAAACGGGAACACTTACAAACTTGAAAATTGGTATGTTTATAGGGCATAGGCTATAAAATAACAACAAATAATAAAATTTGGTCAAGCGCGTGTCGGACTCAAAAAATCTAGCACATTAACTTACTAAAATTTCAACTAATACAATTACGTTTATGTGGTGGTACGGAACCCTCAGTGCGCGAGTCCGACTCGCACTTGGCCGGTTTTTTTGCATCTTACTCTCTCGCAATAATGGTACTATGTTTATCGCACTCAAATGACGCTAGTAGTGTGGGTGCGGAAATCGTGTTAGTTTTAGTAAATGGTGACACTGATTTGTATTGAATGACATAAAGAATTTGCTTCAGAGCTCTGTGGTCAAGATCGTAACAAGTGAAGATCATCATGTCTCTAAAGGGTGTGAATCTGTCAATGAAACGTAACAAAATTTCCCAAGGAACATAGGTCAAAGAACAAAATAAATATACTAGCAGGAATTGCGCCACCAGTTGTACTCGTATGACGCCAAGCAGCAGATTCCATTGAACGAGCCTATGGCACGCCATGCACAACCACCACCAAGTAAAGCAGAGGTTGAAAAGCCGTAATAGCTTTTTTAAATTCTCAAAGCCACTTGTCGGCGACCCATCCACAGAGAGGTGTCGGTTGTGGAAAGAGGAGCACTCACTCGCTGAGTTTATTCAGCCAGCAGAAAGCCTCCCCCCTGGACATGACCTACCCAGACCGATCTGGAAGTCTTTAAACAGACTACGGACACAGGTTGGTCGGTGCAAATATAGCATGTGTAGATGGGGTTTCACCGACATCTCCAATAACAAATGTGAGTGTGGTACCTCCCCACAAACAATGGAACACCTAACCTCCTGTCCCGCATGTCCCGACACATGTTCGCTCGATGACCTTTTTAAAGCCACAAATGACGCAGTAAATGTCGCAACGTTCTGGGCTACAAAAATTTAAATTTTGTAATTGATCAACACGCTAAGAATAAGAACAAAATAAATTTTTGACCTCCCACAGAAACTGCATCAGCTGATAGCGCATCAAGGGAGTTCAAATTTGGGTTTTCGTAATTCGACCTATGTTCTTTGGGAAAAGTTGTTCAGTTTCATGGCCAGATTCACACCCTTTAATATTATCATACCTTTCCGTTACACGTTGTATAAGGTGTAAAAGACAGTTTCCGGCAGCTAAAAGAGCATGATCAGTCAACGTAACTGAACAACTTTTAGTGAATAAAACTTTCAAGAAAAATCTGTCTGTCTATACAAACTGTTCCATTAAGTTTGCAAGATTTCAATTTTTAGGCCAGGTTAAAAGTATCCTAAACCGACGAGCATGAATGAAAGGATTGATGAAAGTTCAGGAAGCAAGGGAAGTATACCAAGATCGTAGCAAGTGGAGAACTGTGTTCTCTGCCTACCCTGACGGGAACAAAGCGTGATATTATGTATGTATGTATGTAGATTTCAAATTTCCACTGTCACTTTCTAAACCAGCTCTAAGACGGCATACGGCACGGAATAGGTCCTATTTATGCAAATACACTACAGAAAACGAAAGATACGAGTATTATATTATTAAAGTCTATTCTTGGCAACCTTTACGCCTCATTTATTGATACCAAAAATAACCTTTTTGAACAAAAGCTTTAAAATAAATTCAACAAGACAAGCGTAGGTAAATGTCAAGAGTTTTATTGGATAATACACTAAATGAGATTATTTTTAGCTTTCATAGAATTTATCCAGAATTCAATAAAACGTCGTTGTCCGCTTCTGATCTATTTAATGAAACATCCTATTCTACTCGTACTTCCTACTTAATATTATAAACGCGAAAGTTTGTACGTATGGATGGATGGATGTTTGTTACTCTTTCACGTAAAAACTACTGAATTGATTTAAATGAAACTTTACAATAATATAGCTTATACATCAGAATAACACATAGGCTACAATTTATAAACTTGCGCAGACGAAGTCGCGGGCACCAGCTAGTCACTATCACTACATAGTATAAAACAAAGTTTCCCCTAGTCCCTATGTTTGCTTAGATCTTTAAAACTACGCAACATATTTTGATGCGGTTTTTTTTAATAGATATAATTATTCAAGAGGAAGGTTTATATGTATAATACATGCATAATATAGTAGAGAAGCATTGCTAATTTTAGAAGTTTCCAATTTTTTTTTGGGCTTACATTGAAAACGCTGGCTAAAGCCTACGATATAGATCAAAATAATGTACTACAGTATTGTACACCTTAAAAAGGTCTACAAAAAAGTCCGTGATGGTATATGTCTATCTCATAAGGATGACCCAGAACAACCATTTTTTATCCTTTATTTTTTTACGAAGCGATTTTATTTAAGCAATACATCAATAATCCTTATCCAATTAAGTACCTTAAATACATTGTGAATTAAATATAGATCAATATGGCCCTGCAGGGCCGGCCGGAGCGTGAGTGGAGTGCCGTAAGACATAAAAATTTAAAAATCTCGGAATCCAGGGCCAGTCAATGAATCTTCATATAAATTTATGAAATGTGTTTTTAACAGCATATAGAATAATGTTAAAAAAATATTTTGCTTGATCTCAATTTTTAATTATATAAATAAATAATAATTAATTATTTATTTCAATAATTTTAATAAAACAAATAATAAAATCTGGTCAAGCGTGTGTCAGACTCAAAAATCTAGCACAGTAACTTTCTGAAATTTCAACTAATACATGCAATTTCAGAAAGTTACTGTGCTAGATTTTTTGAGTCTGACACACTCTTGACCAGATTTTATTGTTTTTTTTTTCATTCTATACTTAATGCACTATAAACTTACCAATTTGCAAGTTTGTAAATGTCCCCATTTTTAAGATAGAGCTAAAACAAAAATCGCCTAAAAAAACAGGTCTTTAGTATGGGAGCCCCCCTTTATTTAAAACTTGTTTTTGTTTTTAGTATTTGTTGTTATAGCGGCAAAAGAAATACATGTTCTGTGATAATAATAACTTTCTAGCTATAACTGTTCATGAGATAAAAAATATTGCTGTTAACCTAACTAGGTTTATCCAACACTGTAAAAAAAAACCTTATGTAATTTTTTTTGTAATTTTTCAATAATTAAATAAATATTTTTTTTCCTTTTATAATTCCCCCCACCCCTCACCTTTGTACCTGCGGTCCCTTGAGGTCCAAGGACAAGTTTGTAATAGTTCTCCTTTTCAAAATATAACTTTATAGTAATAAAAAAAAACTCCGAAAAATTAATAATTATTTATTTAAATAATTAAAAATTGAGATCAGGCAAAATATTTTTTTAACATTATTCTATATGCTGTTAAAAACACATTTCAAAAATTTATATGAAGATCCATTGACTGTCCCTGGATTCCGAGGTATAAATCTTACGGAACTCCACTATTTAGTATCGGCATTGCACCCGTGCGAAGCCGGGGCGGGTCGCTATTACTAAATAAAAAGAGAATTATTTACTTGACAATCTGAATTTAAAAGCTTTATTGCTCATTTGATAACAAATTTAAACATAATTTACGTGCAAAGCTTTTCTTAAAACTATATAAGACGTCATAAATACTATACATAATTTTGTGTACTCTATTCGCTTTTAGAACGAAGCTTATCTATGAAACTAAAATCAGAGTAAAGACGAAAAGAATAACATTGTTTTACAAACTTTTTTTCTGACATCTTTAGCCGATTGCTTATGACATACGACCTGCAAAATGAGTTGGTAGGGGTTGGAATATACGATTTTTTTTAATATGTATTTGTTTTTTCTTGAACGTTAGTATGTTAAGATTTACCACATGAAATGCTCAGAGTTACCTAAAACGCTTTAAAAAGATCTATGTTTGAAGTTTTTACTAGATTGAATCAGAAATGAGAAGATCCGCATCATTGTTAGATATACTATTACCACTAGCAAATAATTGCCAAACTTTAATAGCAGGTACTCATATATACATAAACATATTTCGCCTACTTTCATTCAATCATGGCTTATGATGTAATTTTTTGGGGCAACTCAACAGATGCACAACGCGTCTTCGTTGCACAAAAACGAGCATTAAAAACAATGTTAGGACTAAAACCAAGAGACTCATGCAGATCGCTATTCAGAAAGAATGAGATCATAACCTTGTACTCCTTGTATTTATACGAAGTAATGTTATACACTAGGCAGAACATAACTAAATACGAACGGCGTGGCGAGGCGCAGGGACGAGTGCTGCGGAACACCGGCAGGCTGGACGCAGTCCCACGACGCACCACACTCGCGACAAAAAACCCGCGCGTTATTGGTCCCACATACTACGAGCATTTACCCGCTGAACTAAGGGATGAAAAAAATGACGAAGTGTTCTGTCACCGACTAAAAGAATATCTGTTAGACAAAGAGTTGTATTCTGTCAATGAATTTATAACTATTTTACAATAATTTATTTGTTTTTGTAGACAAATTTTAAATTTTTATTTTACTTTCGACATTAAAACATTTTATTTTATATTTTCTGACATGAACTTTGTACGAGTATTATGAGTAACTTTTAGGTTATTATTACATATATAAAATTTTATGACGACCTTATGTCGGGTAGCCCTTTTTTACTTTTGTAAAAACTGTTTGTTATCTTTTCATAAGAAATAAAGAAATCTAATCTAATCTAATCTCGTACTTCAGTCCCACTCACCTCGATCGTACACTACGTTCCTCTCTTGACCTTTCTATCTCTATGCCTTCCCATTCCACAAACTTCTATGACGACTCTTTCACGGTCAGAGCCATTAGGCTCTGGAACGCACTTCCCACCACGCTGAGGCAAGCTCCCTCGCTCGACTCATTCAAAAGGAATATTAAAGCTCATTTCCTTTCTCTCTCTGGCTAACCTTTTTCTCTCGTCCTGTGATCTGATATTGGTTGTTGTTCGTTGTATCCTGTTGCTTGTTTATATGTATTTTATGTATGTATAGTTTATGTAGTATATACGTATGTAATATGTTTGTAGTATATTATTGTGTAGGTATATGTATGTTTATTAATAATATTAGTTAAATATACAATATTCACTTAGTTCATCTTTGTGCACCGCCACCGCATTATTGTATTTTTATTTTTCCTTGCACCCAAAGGTTGCCTGAAAGAAATTGCTTTTTAGCAATAAGGCCGCCTTATTGTGCTCCAATTTTATGTCCACATTTGTTTTTTTGTACTGTTTGTTATCTGTGTGCAATAAAAGAGTATTGTATTGTATTTAATAGAAGAAACACGAGAATCTCTTGGCGGGTGCGCGCGGGGGTGCGGGGTGGATTGCAAGGGGGGCAGAGAGTGTCCGTTCTGCATGATAGTACTATTATTTTATTCTGTGATGGTACAAAGTCCAACCGATGGCCGATGGGGCGTAAGGGTTCTAGAGTGGCGACCACGTACCCGAAGACGAAGCGTTGGCAGGCCCCCCACAAGGCGGACCGACGATCTGGTCAAGGTCGCGGGAAACCGCTGGATGCGAGCAGCGCAGGACTATGGCCTATGTCTGGACATAGGCCATAGTCCTGCGCTGCTCAGCTGGACAGTGGACGTCTTTCGGCTGATATGATGATGACAAAGTCCAATGTGTCAATCTTGAAGTGCGTTTGACCGTACTTAGTTGGGAACACAATTTTAATCAGCTTACTAGCCTGCCCACATCGAAGTATTTGTTCGTTTCAACCGCAGCTCTTACAAAGACGGAGAAAACAAGTTTTAATTAAGTTATTCTCAAACACGAGATTGGAGGAACTTGTTGAAAGAAATCTTTTCCAAGAAAAATGTTAGGAAGTATAAGAGTACATACGAAGCCATTGGAGAGGCACTTGATGTCAAAATGACCTCCAAATTATGCTTTTATTGGATGAATTAATTAATTATTTAACCTAGTTTGTTCATTTTAAAGACTTCTTCGTCGTTAAATTACTTTCTTTTAAAACACGGTGATTTGATAAGAAAAAATTGTGTTCCCACCGAGAATCACACCCAGAACCTCCAGATCGAGAGCCGAGCCCTCTAACCACCACACCACGGAGGCTGTTGATAACGTATCATCATCATCATCATAACATCCCATGAAACGTCCACTACAGGACAGGGAGCTCCCTCCAGAATTCTATAAACAGTGAAACTGGAAAAGTGAAACCGCGTGACAATCAAATCACACTTCATACAAATCGCGGAACTATTAGTTCAAACGTAGAAGTGGCTCAAGAATTCGAAACCTTTTTTACTAATATTCCTTTGAAAACAACAGAGTCACTCAATTCATCATCTTCACTTGCTAGCGATTTACTTCAAAAGAATGTGGACGCCTGCGAAACTGAATTTGGGTTTAATCATGTCACCCCTAACGAAATTGTTAAAGCCTTTAAAAGTATTAAAATGAAAACCACTGAGGACCTATGGGGAATGTCAGTAAAAGTCTGTAGTGCGATCATTGATACTATATCTCCATATTTAGCTGTTATATTCAATGATTGTGTCGATCATGGTACATTTCCTGACTTAATGAAAAAAAGTAAAGTAGTTCCATTATTCAAAGCTGGTGACAAAAAGGATCCCAGTAATTTTAGACCAATATCAGTCTTACCTGTACTTAGTAAAATTTTTGAGAAGGTCATACTCAATCAAATGCTTTCACACTTCAATAGAAATAACTTACTACATGACCATCAATTTGGTTTCACGAAAGGGCGCAGTACAACGGATGCCGGGACTGCACTTTTAAAATACATCTTTTGCGCGTGGGAAAAATCTGAAGATGCTATTGGTATCTTCTGTGATAGAGATGTGACGTACACAATAAATGTGGGTACTCTGGGAGAATATCATTCGACTGCTGGCTGGCGAGGGGGATGTTCTGTCTGTGTCCCACGTACCATTAATTGCTAGTTTTACTAGATGCATCCCGATAAATAACAGTACGTCCTACCGGACGTAACAGTGGCGACGAGGATGGGATGAAAGCGTGGTGAGTGGAAAACAATTTTTGACAATATTTTCAAATTATCCGCAAAAAATAACTAGAAAAACCTTTGCCATCTCAAGCAATGGAAAAAAAGGAGGATTAGACACATATCTACCCTGAAAAATGTCTCCATTCACGTATTTGCTAAATTATGCATTGATCAATAAAATTGAACCGTTTGTTTACAAGTGTTCGACCGCCATCCCAAACAATGTTTCTAGTAGGTTTCGAAAAATACGAGTATACAGAGAATTTCGCTTAGACTCTCATGTGTGAGGCATAACTTTAAACCCTTGCTGTGCCTTATTTCTCACACTCAAGAAAAATTAAATTACGGAAATGCGTTTCAAGTATATCTTTCGTCCATTGTTTCCGCTGATGGCTGCCTGACCGTATTTTAATTAATGATGGATTATTTCTGTTACCGAGGTAATTTAGGTAATTAACAGTTAGTAGCTGCTAATACCTACACAAGATTTAAATTGTTACAAGTGTGTGAATTCCTTTAAATAACCTAATATACAAAAACAAAGCAAACAAAATATTTTTATCAGCCTCTGTAGGTAATCTATAGTGCAGTAAACAACGGGTCAAGGTTGATACTGGTAGTGCGAATCCAGCCGTACATCTAATGAAATAACAACGTGTGTCAGGCTTGATGTGCTCTTGACTGTACCAACTTAGAAATTGCAGTTCTTGAACCATAATTTTTGGGATCGAATCCCCGTGGAGACACGTCAAACAAAAGTGGTTAAGACGTTGCATAATAAAGCTACTTGATTGACCGTTAAAATAATATGAATGCGTGCTTCGGGATGCAGGCTTAAACGGTTGTTCTAGTTATTATAGGCAGATCAGTAACTCTGACACCAGGGTTTGTGAGGTTTTACGTAAGTGCTTATATGCTTGCGTAAGTGCTTATTATGACACCGACGTAATGGTAAATAAAACTCGTTACTATGTGTAACCTAACCTAACCTACCTATGCACCCAACTTATTAGAGTACGACGATGTTTTGGCGTGTGTGCACCACATGGTGCACAGGGTGCTTAGTAGCTTAAACACAATATAGGCAACCAACTTAAGATTACCTACAGAATCACCTGCACTATGTTTATAACTTGCTTATGAAGCAATACCAGCTAATCGTGTTGTAAACAATTTATAATTAATAAGTATACATTCGGTAGACAGTACCAAAATACCAAGACGAGAATAAAAAATAAGCCAGGTATGTAAATAACGACCCTTGATGTGGAACAAATTTCACTGTGCAAACTGCTTATAAATATCTATTGATCCAACTATAATTACCTACCTACCAAATATTTTTGTTTAATACATCAATAACAATCACCTTAAAACTACTTATTAACTTTTATTATTAATTATAAATCGTGGTAAGTAGGTACAGAATGGATGCAGTGTTATTAAATAAAATCCTAAAAAAAATATATGTAAAAAAGATGGGCTCGATAATTATTACACCTCTATATTACCTACAAAGTATAATATACAAGTAGGTACAGCTAGCCAACTGAGCTTGCTCCGAATAACCTTACTCGAAGCAGACCAAGATATGGCACGAGGGGTTTCCTGAATCTTGAAAAAAAAGGCAGAACGAAAAGTTTCGTACACATGAGATTAGATCGATTTTCGGCCCGAAAACCACTAATAGTAAATTTCATTGAAACTCGAGTCATTTTTTATTACAAGTATATTTTTATTTATACAAAGCAAATGTTGCTCGTTGATTAGTAAGTTTTATAGTATGATGGGCACATTGAGTATTGTCACTAGAGTAGAGGAGACATTGCAAGAAAAGCTTGTGTGCCGGTTAACATTGAAAACATGCAAAGATGACTGACCAGCAGCGGCAGCAGTAGATGAAAGTAGGTACGAGTATAAGTAAGAAAGTCAAACAAACTTCAAATGAAAAAGAATTTGCCGCATAAGACAAAATAAAGCGCTTGTGGTGCTGCAGTACTTTCCTTCGTCAAGTGTATAAAAAAATTTTGTTTTGCAATCAAATCAAATATAGTTAATTCATTGTTGGATATAACAATTTCTTAATGAATTATCAAATTAGAGCAATATTACAAAGGTGATATCCATTAACTACGAATTATTAAAGATTTACTAGTAATTAAATAAAGATTTACAGCTATATTTGTGTTTTGTAAAATACGCATAGCATAATTATTGGCTAATATAACGAACTGATGGCAATTTTCTATGATTTGATATTTTCAACTACGGTTTTGAACTGTCGTTAGGTGACACGCTCATCACTGTGGTAATTTCTGTTTTTGGCTTTTTAAAATAAATTAAATCTTTTTGGAAGAAAATATACTAAAGACATTTGAGATTTGCAACCAGTACTTGAGTTCAAATGCTTATGGCACTGATTTTCAGTCAGCACCAGAGTGGTGGTTACTAATAAAAAAATAAAAAAAAGTATTGAAACTTAGGCGATAAACAATTTTACGATTACTAGATATTTCTTAAAACAGAAAAGAAAATTGAAAAAAATAAATAAAAGAGACAAATCAATGTGAGTTAAATAGACATACCGTGGTTTAACGTATGCAAACATATTTTCACTATACTTAAGTATCAGTGTTTCCATTTTCCTGACGATGATCAGCAGCGCCGTCCAGTTGAGCTTTCACAAGGTGCGGGAAAACACAAGTAATAGGAAAAACAAGTAATAACACAAATAACAAGTAATAGGTACTAAACTTACGTACCAAGAATTAAAACAAAATATCAACTTGTGTGTGTGGTTGCTTTTTATCATAAAATAGTCTTGATATTCTACAAAGCCACAAAATAAACTACCGAAAACAACACAAAGGAAAAGTTAGTTTTAACGATAATCCTCAAATGGATTGAAATCCTCAGTTATATTGGTGATGCAACGAATCAAGCTAGTATTTTTCCATTGTGTATGTAAGACCTTAAAAGTTGCAAACACATATAGACACCTTTTATTGATCCAAACTTACAGTAAAGAAAAAAAAAAGAAGGAAATGTATATTTTGTTTCGATTAAAATATACACAGTTGTCACAAGAGTTTGTTCGTCCATGTATTAGCTGTGAAAACAAATAAGTTCTTAATAATATCACAAATATAACAACAGCGTCTCAAATTTTTAAATCCATAATAATATGTAGGAACAGATAAGGAATTAAAAGCTAAACAAAAAAAAAAGAGACTAAGTATTTATAAGGAAACTTTTATATGCTGAATATTGGGTATTTCAAGACGTAAATACGTCATTTTTATTTAGCCAATCAAAACTAAAATATTTTTTATACTTGTTGCATCACTAATATGAGAAAAGCTACGCATGTGAACCATGTGAATGGGGGAAGTCTAGATGCGAAAGCACAGTGGTCAGTGCATTGGATCGTGCTGCTTCTGGTGTCTGGTGTATGTAAATACAAAAAATACTAGTTGGTTCGGTCCAAAGGTGCGGGTTCAATTCCTGCTCGTGTCTTGAAAGACTTTTCATATCCATAAAGGTTTATATGCGTGGTCGGAAGGCATGTGTTGATTTGGCCACAAGTCGAAAGACACCACAACAGCCCATGGGTCAAAAAACACCACAATTATCTATGGGTCGAAAGACGCCACAAGGGTCGAAAGACGCCACAATAATCTATGGGTCGAAAGACGCAACAAAAATCTATGGGTCGAAAGACGCCACAATAATCCATGGATCGAAAAAAACCACAATAATCTATGGGTCGAAAGACGCCACAAAAATCTATGGGTTGGAAGACGCCACAATAATCCATGGATTATAAAAAAAACACAATAATCTATGGGTCGAAAGACGCCACAAGGGTCGAAAGACGCCACAATAATCGATGGGCCGAAAGACGCCACAATTACCCATGGGTCGAAAAATGCACAAATGTGTACGCATGGATCAAACAACGCCATAAATGTTCCATGGGTCGAAAGATGCCATAAATCTTCCAGAGTTGAAAGACATTATAAATACCATAAATTTTCTATGGGTCGTTTGATGCCATTAATGCCATGGCAAAGCAACACATGTCTACTCGTAAAACTTACAAGAAAAAAAAAATGGCCTCCAATATCATACACACACACACACATAGGGTGACAGTCCAGTTTCTTATGAAACAAGACTAAACAAATGCTTTGTCATGCTCGAGTTAAAATACTAAAAAAAAAAAATACTGCCAAAAGCATCCTGATTATCTTGATAACTAACTGTGGAATTGCTATTTTAAGAAAAAAAAACTATTTGTAAAGAGGTGGTTCACAAACTGATATTATAAAATGTTTTGGATAAATTTTAAAACATAATTCAAATTCTAATAAATTTGGAATAAATAACCTAACAATTCATCGGAACACAGAAATCTCACTCCCTAACGTTTAATAAAAGCGTTCTTTTAACAAATAAGTGTAAATACTACCTAAGTATCGCGCGCAAGCGCGAAATTGCACCTTAATAAGAATAAAGATACTGCAATATTGTCCACAGGTGGAGTTTCTGCTTAAAGATGACTTTAGACTGCCAGCGACCACAACAACAATACTGGAACTCTCAGTGTTGTTAGAAGCATCTACAAATGAAAGGAAAATGGAGAAAAGTGGACGATACCTAGAAGAAACTTAATTACCAAATTAACGAAGTTGTAAATTTTAATAATGATACTAACTTATCTAAATCGGTTCAATGCAAGACTTATAGTGCTTTGATATTCTAGCACGACACAGGGAACTCATTGTATAAAGCCGACTCTTAAAGTAGGCCGTGCTGCAGTGGTTTCTTGCCGTCTCTTTTACACTTCCATAGCACGATCCGAGACGGTAGTCGAGTCGCTGTATTTGAATTGTATTCTGCATGTTATGATGACCATTAAGTATTCTGTAAAGAATGATATATAAAAGTATTTCAAATCATATAAAAAGGAAGAGATGTGACGTACACAATAAATGTGGGTACTCTGGGAGAATATCATTCGACTGCTGGCTGGCGAGGGGGATGTTCTGTCTGTGTCCCACGTACCATTAATTGCTAGTTTTACTAGATGCATCCCGATAAATAACAGTACGTCCTACCGGACGTAACACTATCCAAAGCATTTGATTGCGTAGATCATAGCACATTGTTGCTAAAACTTGAACATTACGGTATTAAGAATAATTCACTTAAACTACTTAGGTCATATTTGGAAAACAGGATTCAAAAGGTACAAGTAAACAGGACGAAATCACTGGGATCTGTTGTCAAAATTGGCGTACCTCAAGGGTCCATATTGGGGCCATTTTTATTCCTTATTTATATTAATGACCTTCCTTCTGTGGTGAAGAATCTGTCAAAGATTGTGTTATTTGCTGATGATACTTCATTAATATTCAATGTAAGTAGGAAATCACAAAATTATAACGAAGTCAATGATGCACTTCGACAGATTCATGCATGGTTTACTGTTAACAATCTAGTCCTAAACGCCAAAAAAACTAAATGTATTAAATTTGCACTACCAAATGTAAGGTCTACTTCACATAAAATAGTATTGAATAATGAACCATTAGATTTTGTAAATAGTACAGTTTTCTTAGGGTTAACACTAGACTCTAAACTTCAATGGGGACCTCATATAACGGCTCTTTCTGGTCGATTGAGCTCAGCTACATATGCTGTTAGAAAAATCAGACAACTTACTGATGTAGCTACTGCAAGGCTGGTTTACTTTAGCTACTTCCATAGCATTATGTCTTATGGCATACTGCTTTGGGGCCGAGCAGCTGATATACATTCAATATTCGTTTTACAAAAAAGGGCTATAAGAGCAATTTATTGCCTCAAGACTCGTGATTCCCTGAGAGAACTGTTCAAGGAAATCAACATTATGACAGTGCCATGCCAGTATATCTATGAAAATATAATGTATGCTAGAAAGAACATTCATCAATTACCTAAAATTTGTGACAGGCATAATTTTAATACTAGAAATAAGCATAAAATTGATCAACCATATACTAGATTAACTAAAGTCAATACATCTTTCGTTGGTCTGTGTATACGATACTACAACAAAATACCTGACAATATAGTGCAATTACCTGAGAGAAAGTTTGAAGAATGTGTAAAGCAAACGTTATGTAAAAAAGCTTACTATAGATTGGATGACTATATGAATGACAAAGAGGTATGGTGCTCTGATATTCCAGCGAAACACAAGAAACACATTGTAAAAAGCCGACTCTTAAAGTAGGCCGTGCTGCAGTGGTTTCTTGCCGTTTCTTTTACGCTGCCATAGCACGATCCGAAACGGCGTAGACTCGCTCTATTTGCATTGTATTCTGCATGACATTCAATAAGTATTCTGTAAAGAATCTACATTGAATAAAATTATCTGAATCTGAATCTGAATCTAGCTTTTGCTGGAAAAAAGTGGAGGGGAAGTACCATAGTCACCTCGCTTGTTAGCGTTACGGCTGGCACCATGGACCGCAGTTGTAGGTGACCGCAGTGAGTAAGATGTAAGATACAAAGGAGGATGCTGCTGCCCATCCTCCAGTTAACCCTTAGTCGCTTCTTACGACACCCACGGGTATGTATGAGTTGGTACTATTCTTTGCCGGCACCACACGGGTCAACGCATCACTATCATTCAATCTGATTGGTCCATTTCAGTTCTGTACGACTTCTATTTTCAAACTCAATATTTTCAAACGCACCTGCAGAGCTAAGTTGTCCAAAGCAATTACTCTTAACCCTGAAGTTGTTCCGTGATTTGCTCAGCTTCTTCTTTACAGCGTGAGCACTTAACGTCGCCGGCAGGGCACTAAACATCGTAAATGTCCCCCGTACCGAGGTCCGGAGTGGCTCTTAAGTGACGGGAATCGCGTCTCAGGTCGTTAAAGTCGTCACACTAACCCGCATCTATGCGCTCTAACTGTAAACGATGTGCCTGTCATAGTACCGGGTTCTTGAGCAAATCAGTGTTAGGTATTATAATCCCGTGTGGTGCCGGCAAAGAATTGTATCAACCCATTTTTACCCGTGGGTGTCGTAAGAGGCGACTAAGGGTTTATAAACAGGAGGATGGGCAGCAGCGTCCTTTCATGTATGATACCATCTTACATACTGTGGTCACTAACAACCGCGGTCCATAAAAGAGTCTTTATAGGTTAAAAATATTCAGAATTTGCAAAGACCACTGAGAGCCGTTCGCGAAATATTTAGCTTAGTAGCTCAATTTTCTGTTAGAGTCATGTGCCTCCCCCCCCCCCCTTGCCAGCTAAACGGTCGTTATTGGAAATGTTAAAAAATTATTAAACTATGTGAAGAAATTAAAAGGAAAACTATAACAGCTAAGAAGGCTTTACAAGTGTAATAGTCGAAAAACTGAAAATAATAGAAATATAAATAACAATCAGGCGCTGAGCTTCGCTGGACGTTAAAAGTGGATATGTTTTTGAAAAATTCAAAATCTGCTAAACAATAATAATTCCTAAAGCAACTTTACTACGGAACCCTGCATTGCCTGTGGCCCGACACGCACTTGCATTTTTTCAAGTTACGGTACGTTGACTGATCATGCACTTTCAGCTTTCGAAAACCTTTTCCACACCCTAGAGGTCTGTCAGTTGTCTCTGCTTATACAACGTGCCAACGGAATAAGCGAAACTGAGAAAATAGTTTGTTCAGAATCGAGAGTAGAATCAATTTCACGGGTGTTTGATAGGGGTAATTTTTTAAAATTTTTATTATTAAAATTTTTGCCGCTTCTATTCTAAATATTTCTGTGGATACGCGCGCGGACGGCGCGATGAGCGGTGAAGAGGGGAGGGAAGTGGGCGCGGAGTGAGCGGACTAGAACAACGAAGAAACTAGAACAATGATGAAACTTTAAAATAGCAACATCTAGAAAAAAAAACTTTTTTTAAAGATTTTTTTTACGGAAATGGATTCGTTTGATTAAAAATCAGTTGGGGTGTATGAGGGTTTCGCTTATTCCATTAACACGTTGTAGATTTAAAAGGTACCAAAAATTCTTAACTCAGCTCTTAATATCCAATTTTCAAAATTCTGATTTATGTCTGAATTATACTGTACATTTAGTAAAGCCAGAACGTATTGCGCCTGGTAAAACCTAGCTCATTGTAACTATGTTAAGCTCTTAAACAACCAAAACTAAAACGTTTTTCAGCTCCACATAAGAGGCTTTGCGGGTTCCCGTCCACTCTTTTACAACAAAATACTCGTTTAGAATAGCGGGTAGTTACAAAAAATTCAAGTGTGTGCACCTTTTTAGTTTTTAAAATACTGTAACTTAGCAGGTTTGATATGAAGATAATGGCAACATCGTCATTCAGCCTTATTTTTTGGAGTTGGTTATCTAGGGGATTTGACAAGGGGACTAGTTTTTACACAGAGCGACTGCCAGACCTACGCAAACCAGCCCAATCCGGTTTTTTTTATGTCACAAGTGGGTAAACGAGCAGGTGGGCTACCTGGTGGTAAGTGGTAACCACCGGCCATGACACCCACCGTCTTATTAGTGAAATAATTTGACACTAATGAGACAGCAAAGCGCGTTACTCACCCTGAGAACTAAGATGGTAGATTATAGTTCTTCCGCGTTAAGAAGGCAGTAAGTCATTATTACAAATGCAGGGTAAATGTATATTTACAACGGAGTTAAAATGCAAAAATAAATATGTTTTGGATTTTGTTTTAGGTAACACACAAAGGAAACAACCGCTTCTTTCAAAGGTTTGCCTTCAGTTAGTCATCGTGCATTTGACTTTATAATTTTGTAGGCTTGGCTACCAGCGCCGGAAAGCGACGACTCACTGCATTCTCTAAGACGAACTATAGTGCCCAA
Organism: Athrips mouffetella; assembly: GCA_947532105.1. NCBI lineage: Eukaryota > Metazoa > Arthropoda > Insecta > Lepidoptera > Gelechiidae > Athrips > Athrips mouffetella. The sequence continues at coordinate 572,383 of OX383981.1, forward strand.
CCTGGCGGTCAGAGTTTTCAGGCCACCAAACCTCTGTCTACTATCACTGACAGTAGTCGGGGTCAACAGCTTATAGCGCGTTCCGAAGCACGGAAACACTATCACCTTGATGACTGGTTTCCAACCACGACTAAAATTGCTTTACTTTCGTAATACGAATGAAAGAGCAACTGCCACTCAGCTAACACCACTTATAATAAACATTTTGTACTATGCGTAGACAATTTTAGTCCCAAACTTGTGTTTTTATGACGCCGTGAACCTCTACCTACACGGCAATGTACGCTCAACTACGCAACTCCAACTTTTATTGCTAAAGTTTCATAAACTCCGCAATGTATCCTGCGCTAAAACTATTACGAAACATTTTCGGAACTATTCGAATTATGACAGTTTCGCGTGTATTATACTGGCTTATTTTTCTCGGGAGATAGAATTTCTGCGCGCAGAATTCTTGGCGTAAACATATGCTGTACGTTTTCAGTAATTCATGGGATCCGAGGCAGGACGGGAAGACATATTTTATTAAAACAGAGCAAAAAAGAAATCCTTGTACAGGTGCGTTTAGAAAGTATGCTTTTTGTACGATAATATTACGTATTTTATCATGACGACATCGTGGTATGTTCTAGTACGGTACTCGTTAACTATTGGTAAGAAACTTTTCGAGATCGTATTTAGATTAATGTATAAAATGTAGACCCTTTACATAATACCTATTAAACGTCGTAACATTCATAAAAACATTGCAAATAAAAAGAATGTACTAGCGTACTATATCAGCGTACAAGAAACGGCAAGAAACTACTGCAGCACAATGGTATTCCCTATGTTTCGTTGGAATATCATACATACTTCATAACATCACGCCTCTATCCCGTCGGGGTAGGCAGAGACCGCAGGCCTCCGCCTGCTACAATCTTGACATACTTTATATCAGAGCACCTTGACTCTTTGTCAATATAGAAGCTTTTTAAAGTAAGGCCACGATCACACCTTCCCCAATTCAGAAAGTAATTCGACATACGTTGCTGGTTATAGGATGTTAGAATTAACAGAACCAAGCCCCCTAGCAATGTATGCCGAATTAGTCTTTGTATTACTGAAGGTGCGATTGTGGCTGTTGTATTGCTCTTTAACGTTCATGAAAGTTAAACCTAGATGGATGATTTTGATACGTCTTATAAAGCCGTCTTCAAGCTATATTGGAGGCCATTCGGCGGCTTGAAAACTCTGACAACAGGGTAGAATAGAATATTCAGTAGTCAGACCTACTTGGGGAAAATCAACTAAGTAGTAGATGAAGCCCATCCAGAATTTGAGAAATGTTTATATCTAGAAAAAGCAAGATTTTAAGATATTACATTCCAAAATGGCCCTACGCTTGTAAGGGCCTGTCCGCACAGCGAATTTTCCCCGCGCGATATGAATTATATTCCGTGCTTGCAATAGCAAAAAATCGCGATTTTTTGCACGCAGTGCGGATACTCCTATAGGATTCAATGTGTTACAGAATTGCGAGGCCTAAGAATATACACTAAAGAAAAAATCTGCAAGTATTATAATACTTTCCAAATCAGTGCGACGGCTTCCCGCATGGCAGCGTAGTTATCGTCCGGAATAATTGTCATGGCGGGTGCCAGCAATCCGGCCCAGTAAATATTATGGCGACACATTCTCTTGAAAACAGCCGCTTAATCTTCGAAATAAGACACATACCGCCCGCTATAATTCAAACAGTTAACGGCTCACAAACGCTTGGAAATGCCTCTCTGTAACCTCTTGTCACCGACGAGTTTGCCAAATTGCCTTATAACTTTGCCTCATAATATTTCCGCCGCCTCAGAAAGTATCGCTCCAATTTCAGTCCGCATAAGGGTGATTATATGAACTGCAAGCGAAATAGAAATGTGGTTGAGTCGCGCAACATGCATTCCGCTAACTACATGTGCATATTCGACATGAATTGTGGTGAGAATTTCGTTAATTTCGCGTTTCAAAGCTACGCTTGAACGAGATGCCACGTTATTCTACATAACAAGAACCGCATTGTGCTCGCGTTTTGAAAAGAGAGAGTTCGGGTGTGAGGTCGCTTTGTGAGACTAGCTGCTCAAAAAAGGAATAAACCTGTGTGAGGCATGATGGCCCGAACAATATGCGTACGGAATCCATACAACCTTGATAACCCGCTGAAAAAGAAGAACAGATTTTCTGGAACAATATATGCCTCAGGCATTTTTGCTTATTTGGATTATACTCCTCATTCAATCGTGATGAAAGTAGGCATGTTCTGTATCATTATTTTTCGCAGGCTTTGTTATAAAATACATATTCTTATAAAGAATTTTTAAAGAAAATCTTTCTCAAGCTTCTTATTAACGATGAAAAGTCGCATCGGAGCTTCTATTCGACTTTTCTAGGTGCAAGTATTTTATTCAATGACTATCTACGTATTCCAAGTTCTTCAAAAGAAGTTATTATAAAGAAATCGCATTGGAGAATTGAACGGTTTTGTGCTTTGATATTCTAAGATCATTTTGACGAACCAGTTTCGATGAATAATATAAATATAATAAAATAAAGATAACATTTTCATTTACATCGAATATATTATATCTGATACTTTTTAGGGATCTATACATACGGCAGTTTCTCTCTGTTGTTTATCTAAAAAACAAAACTAAATAAAAATATTGTGCAGATATTTTGTGGATTTTAAAAGTCAGAAGTTAAGTTATAGACCATGGTTTCGTGTATTGGCATAGGAAATAATTTGGTAGGGTTTTAGGGTGGTGGGTTTATTCTGCATTGACATATTTTCAATCAACTTTTTTTAATATTGATTAGACATTCAAATATTTTTGAGTATTTGGTTCAAAATTTTGCGGAGCTGTGACTCTGACCTAATTTTCTGATGCAATTTAGAATCAGATATTTTTATTCAATGTAGATTCTTTACAGAATACTTATTGAATGTCATGCAGAATACAACGCAATACACCGTTTCGGATCGTGCTACGGCAGCGTAAAAGAAACCACAAGAATCCACTGCAGTACGGCCTACTCTTATTACAATGTGTTTCTTGTATTTCACTGGAATATCAGAGCACCATACCTCATTTAATCTAAATTAAGCTAAGAACTAAGATGGTGTGTTTTATTTGCCAGTAGTTTCACTGGCTCCCTTGCCCTTCAAACCGAAATACAGCAGTTCAAACACTGCTACTTTATGGCAGGAAAAAGCAAGGGGGTGATACTACCCCAGACGGGCTTTGCGCAAAAGCCATACCACCTTCAAATTGACCCTAAGTGACATCTCTAAGTATTTTAGTGAACTGTTACAATAATGCCAGCTCAGCGACAACACCATCAATAATCCGTATAATTCCAGATGACGCATGTCCTCATGTAAGACGCACTAAATCACGGCCCATCAGCAAAGTAGCATTATCTATGCAGGACACAGCTGGAGGCTTGAATTGATTAATGACTCGCGCTTGACGTAGCGTATGTCGCATGGACGTAGGGTGGGTTGTACCGTCAACCACATATCAGGGAGAATACTTGCTGGACGAATATCAATGTTATTGCTATGAAATAAATGCGGTTTCAAGTTGTAAGTGCTTTAACTGAAATGTGGTTGATATTGAAGTACCTGGTAGAATGAGCTTTGCTCTGTAATAGCAAGCTATGCTACCCTGCCAACAGATGGTGCTGTAGGTTTCTGTCTAAAATGCGATATTTTTAAAAAATGCTTAAAAACACGAGGAAAACCAATTTTCTCAGACATGAGAACAAGCTAGATAGATTGACATAGTAGAGCCGTTTTCGAGAAACCGATTACAAATGTATACATGGATACAAAAATTGCTCAATTTATAGTAGAGGATAAATTACACTCAGTAAACATACAATCAATTGAATTTGAAAATGCAATGTTTTTCAGGAAATCGTCTGTTTCCGTGTCGAAAGAAGTTAAAATTTAGATTTCTGCATGTTTCTGAATTATCAATACTGTATTTAAATTTTCTGTCGTTTTTAGGGTTCCGATACCAAAATGGTAAAAAAAAGGAACCCTTATGGTGCCGCTCTGTCTGTCTGTCTGTCTGTCTGTCCGTCTGTCTGTCACACCTCTATATCTCAGCAACCACTTACGCTATCGAGCTGAAATTTGGAATAGTTTTAGAATATAGTTGCCCAACTTAATTGCACATGAAATTTTTTTGAAAAAAGTATGATTATTAATGTAAAGGGGGCCAAAATAGGGGGGCCAAATTTCAAATTGTCGCTACTAGGTCGAGTGGGGTATCATATGAAAGGGCTTTACTTGTACATTTTAAAATATATTTTTGTATTTTTTTAAATTTCTTAGTTTTCAAGTTATGATGAAAAATGTCAAAAAAAATACCATTCCCCCCCCCTTATCTCCGAAGTTTGAGTAAGGGAAAATCTGAATTAATTACAGTTGACAGAGGTTTATGTAAACTTTACAGCAAAAATAAAACGATCTTTCTAAGTTGCACAGTTTTTCAGAAATCTGCAAAAAACCTTTACAAACAAATTTAGTTTTGCGGTCCTGAAAATGGACTTTATTGCTTCCAAAAATACTATAGGTATATCGGAACCCTCGGCGCGCGAGTCCGACTCGCACTTGACCGGTTTTTTCCCTTATAGGTGAATTATAAAATACTATGATCACTAGAAAGAAAGTACGATTCCCGGCAGCGCCCCAGTCCTCAAACGACACCCTCGTTGGGTCGGTCCCTTTCTCTTCTCGATGAGCAATGTACTATTATACCCTAGGTTTTGATAACTGACCTGTACAGCGTCCCTTTACAGTTTCCAAGCAGTTTCCAGTTGAAGCTGTCAGAAAGCCACAGCTAAGCACTGCGAGTTGTAATAACGTGTTCAAACCAACTACACACTACAGAATACTACATTCAGATAAACTAACGGCGTTTGTCCAGCGTCACCGTGACGTCAACGGGAACGAGATTAATTCGGACCGAGTTAAAGATAATTTGAAAGCGTTGATTAAAATAGAGGGGAGTATGTCAAGATCTTAGCAGGTGGAACGCTGTAGTCGCTGCCTACCTACCCCGACTGGAAATAGGCGTGATGTTATATAAGAATGCGTTCAATGTGAGGTGATGACGATCGTGTATCAACCGCGATGATCTTAGTGGTACTATAGTTTGTACAGTTTGTTAAAACTGACAAACGGCGTGATAATTATGACTGATACGATATGTGTGGAAAAGATTAAACGTGATTTGTATTGCCGGCACATCACCATCTCGGGCCGAGTTTTACCGGTCGTGCTGAATTGGCGGACGGGATGACAGGGGCGCTCGGATGGTAAATGACGTATGCATCGCTGTTTCGGCACCGTTATCTCGTTCTCGATGACGGTGGTAGTGGACAAACGACCTAAAGAGACACGATGTGAGGGTATTTACTCAGTTTCACCTTCTATTTAGCTTCAACGTTGGTTGCTCGCGATACCTGTTTTAAATTGCATTTCTCGTGTGGATTTTAGAATATGAGATCTGTTTGAATCTGATGAAATGTTGCAAATTGGTTCTCTGTATTCAATTTTCACTATTACTTTCGTCTGGTGGTGTGAATTTTCAATGTCTATTTCTTTATTAACTACTTTATTTATTTTTCTTTGAAAAAGTTACAATCAATTGAAAAATAACTCTATCAAAAACTGGTGACAGTTTGGCGCAGTGGTAGTGCCGCTACCTGCTGCTCCGATTCCCAGGTCGGCGGAAAATATGAATGATCAATTTGAGCATTTGATCCAAATCAGGCCACGTTTATGTATGATAGAATAAAATAATTTTATTATTAATAATTAGAATAATTATCGAATATTAGAATAAAGATTGTTATCCCAAGATACTTACAAGATTTCTTGTTATGGATTTTTGAGTGAGTATAAGTGTACACCTGTAAATGTACTAACAGAATAGTATACTTTTTATCAAGTGAACTAAACCAATGTCATAAAAGCTTTCTTTCCAAACCATACCACAGTACTTTCTTTTAGTACCTACTACAAAGTTCTGTTCTGAAACAAGTTAAATAAAGTCCTATCTTCTTTAACTGAATCAGACTGGACCGCTTAAAAAAACCGGCCAAGTGCGAGTCGGACTCGCGCACTGAGGGTTCCGTACCACCACATAATCATAATTGTATTAGTTGAAATCTCAGTAAGTTAATGTGCTAGATTTTTTTAGTCTGACACGCGATTGACCAAATTTTATTATTTGTTGTTATTTTATAGCTTTTGAACTATAAACATACCAATTTTCAAGTTTGTAAGTGTTCTCGTTTTTAAAAAAGAACTAAAACAAAAATCGCCTTCACGACCATCCAACTTGACCTCTCTCTTATATGAATGTTCTTTAAACGGGAGCTCACCATAATTGGTTACCATTAGTTGTGAGTAAAGTTGTAATATTTAATGATTTCAGATTTTTCCTTTATTTGTGATGTGAGACCTAGCTTCTTGCCAAATTTCATAATTTTAGGTCAACGGGAAGTACCCTGTAGGTTTTCCTTTTTTGCATAAATGTATGGAGATGAGGACATAAAAAGCCATATCTTTTGATTGCGTCGTTGTAAAAAAATTAAATTTTCAGATCTTGTGTGGTTCATCGACTTTAACATATGGTATTAATTTCAACCTGATACCTTTACCCGTTCGTGAGATAATGGGTCTTGACAGACAGACAGACAGACCGACAACAAAGTGATCCTATAAGGGTTCCGTTTTTTTCTTTTGAGGTACGGAACCCTAAAAATATTTCAGTTTCAACTACTTTTTATGAGCTTATTTGCTTTGAAATACCGTAAATAAACATAGAAATAGCAGTACTCATAAATAACATACACGAAAATTAGAATATTTATCATCACGAACAAAAATTCTAAGCAACGAAATGTTGAAAAGCAATTACACAAGCCGCGTCCTGCCGGCAGAATTTCAAATATACATCGCGAACGAAATTGTAGCGTGAATATTCTAACCCCCTACATCCCACGTTGTACGAGAATCCAGTACAATGCACTCTGCAGCTAACATACAATTATAATAACGTATAACTTGTATTAAAATGTCATATCCGCTAAACTCGGTTATGTATTACGCGAACAACTTGAGTTGGGCATGCCTGCGGTGGGAACACGTCTTCATATACGCCTTAATTGCGTTATACGGGTTATAATGGGGGTCGCAAATTAATCTCCCCACCTACTAATGTTTCTCCCAAATTACTAAGACGTTGTGGAGGGATTTTAAATTGCTTTAAGTGGTGGAGAAAATTATCAAGACAGGGCACAAAATGGAGAAGCTAACGATTAAGAAAGTAGTTTTTGCTATTTAGGGTTCCGTATCTGAAGAGTCCAAATGGAGCCCTATCACTGTCACTCTTGTGTCCGTCTGTCTGTCCGTCGTCTGTCACACCTAAGGAACAAGCATTCATGCAAAACTGTACGCAGCAGCTCTGATCTCTCGATAAACTTCTATGAAGTTTGGGAGAATTAACAATAATTCTGTTTAAAATTGTATGCTTATGAAAAAAAAAACCGGCCAAGTGCGAGTCGGACTCGCGCCCTAAGGGTTCCGTACCTATCTACCAAATGATATACTAAAAGCTTTTGCTCTTTGATTTTAAGGACTCCGCGACCATCCAACTTGCCCCTCTTTTATAGAAAAGTTCTTGAAACGGGAGCTCACCTTAATTGGTTACTATTAGTTGTGAGAAAAATTGAAATATTTATTTGTACTGTGAAACCTAGCTTCTCGTCAAATTTCATATTTTAGGTCAATGGGAAGTACCCTGTAGGTTTTGCTTTTTTGCATAAATGTATGGAGATGAGGACATATCGTGAGAAAAAGGGTTTTGACCGACAGACAGGGTTCCGTTTTTAGGGTTCCGATACCAAAATGGTAAAAAAAAGGAACCCTTATGGTGCCGCTCTGTCTGTCTGTCTGTCCGTCTGTCTGTCACACCTCTATATCTCAGCAACCACTTATGCTATCAACCTGAAATTTGGAATAGTTTTAGAATATAGTTGCCCAACTTAATTGCACAAGAAAAAATTTTGAAAAAAGTATGATTATTAATATAAAGGGGGCCAAAATAGGGGGGGCCAAATTTCAAATTGTCGCTACTAGGTCGAGTGGGGTATCATATGAAAGGGCTTTACTTGTACATTTTAAAATATATTTTTGTATTTTTTTAAATTTCTTAGTTTTAAAGTTATGATGAAAAATGTCAAGAAAAATACCATTCCCCCCCCTTATCTCCGAAGTTTGAGTAAGGAAAAATCTGAATTAATTACAGTTGACAGAAGTTTATATAAACTTTACAGCAAAAATAAAACGATCTTTCTAAGTTGCACAGTTTTTCAGAAATCTGCAAAAAACCTTTACAAACAAATTTTGTTTTGCGGTCCTGAAAATGGACTTTATTGCTTCCAAAAATACTATAGGTATATCGGAACCCTCGGCGCGCGAGTCCGACTCGCACTTGACCGGTTTTTTTTGTATTTTGAGGTACGGAACCCTAAAATAAAATAAGAAAAGAAGAATCGAATAATTCTTATAACTACATGGTCCTGACCTAAATTTTGGGACCCTATTTAAATAAAGCGTGTATTTTCTAGAATGATCTAAAATAAGTTTGATAAAGATAAATATCGGATTGTTTAATATAGGTCTGAAATTAGATTTTGTGGGGTTTCGTCTGGATTATTCGATTGAAGATAATACGTAATTTATTTTCGATATTTAATGTTGGGATTATGGACAAAGGAAGTTTTGGTTCTTTTCATACGGCTCATCCGCAGGTATTCAAAAAAATTAAATCAAATCAAAATTATGTGAATTTCTCACCACAAATTATGCATGCAATAAAAGTCACTTGAAAATTGACTTGGTATTTGTGGGAGACTGGAGCCTAAACTAAGCAAAGGCCTGTATTTTAGGACTCCAGGTCTCCGCCCTGTATAAAAGTCGAAATTTATCCGGGACATTAATGTGGATTAAAATATACTACAAAGTAGAAAAACAAAAGTATTGCAAAAGTAAAACATTACAAAACTAGAGTACAACAATTTTAAGAAGATACGAGTATAACATATTCAAAATTAAAAAAAAATTCAATAAAAGAAAAGAGATTTGTGTACAGGATCCGTCAGAGGGAGTGTGAGTATAGGAGAGTGTGTGAGAGTGTTGTGTGGAGTGTATTGGGTTCGATTCCCGGTGGGGATACTGTCTAAGAGAAAAACTTTGTAAGTCCTCCTTAATTCGGTCAACATCATAATTTCGTGTGGCTTCCAAGGTCAATGAGCAACCTCACAAACCCTGCAATCAGAGTGTTGAGCCGCCAAAGACCCGTGATGTCACAGCCATGTGGCCATGTGGCTCGTTAACGTAAAATCTTACATCGTAGATAGTAGTAGGGGCCAAAGGAATAACGTGCCTTCCGAAGAACGGAATGATCTAACTTTTCGGACAATCAGGTGGTTCATCCTGCAATGGCCTAACCAAACTGAGAAGGGCGCACAAAGGAACTTTTGTTTGACAGTGTCCCAACCGGGAATCTAACCCAGAACCTCCGGATCGAGAGCCGAGTGCTCTAACCACTAGACCACGAAGGTTTTGAGTAAGAACGTCGCAGGATGAATCATCATCATCATCATCATTTATTTTCAAAAACAGATAGTCTGTGTACGAAAACATTACTTAATACCTAGTACATAATTTATTGCCTCTAAGATAAACTAAAATTATAAACAAAACAAAATAAAAACGATATCCAAGACAATACAAAATTATACACTAACATTACAAAATTCAGAAAACTATTACATAACAAAATGTCAATTTTTCAAAATGTCAAAAGTCATCAAGGTCATAACAATTTTTCTCTAGTAATAATAACTTCAATCTGTTCTTAAACACGCCAACACTTCTTATCATTTTAAATTCAGTCGGAAGTCTATTGAAAAATATAACAGTTTGGTAGAGAGGGCTATGCGTTACGATGTTTGAGCAAGGATGAATCACGTGATCCAAGTCTTTACGTCTCGTCCTATGACGCAAACTCATCTCCTTGTCTGATTCAAAAAGTAATTTGTGCTTAAACAAATCCACTAAAAGAACCAAAATGTAGAGACAAGGAACGGTTAAAATCTTATAATTTCTAAAGTAATCTCTACAGGATTCCCACGGAGGAATGCGGGCAATAGTTCTTATTGCTCTCTTTTGAATGATGAAAGCTTTGTTCAAATTATATTTGTAACTGTTTCCCCAATATTTAATACTGTAACGCAACTTGGATTAGATAAGAGCAAAATAAATTGATCTTAGTTGGTCCAGAGTCAGCATGTCCCTGAGACTTCTCAATGCATAACATGAGGAGCTAACTGAACTTTCCAAAGTATTTAATTCTGTCTTCCAGTTAAGTAAAGAGTCAATATGTATGCCTAAATGAATCACCTGATTGTTCTCTAACTTAGTGAAGCACGAAAGAGCAAAATTCTTCACAAATCAAATAGAAATGAGTAAAAATATTAATAAAACTATGTGGAAGGTGGTAAACTTTGAACGTGGCAAGACTTCAGGTTCCCGCGTAGACTTTACTCAAGTAATTTCTGCGCTTGATAGTGGCGGCGTGTCTAAGAGTCCTGAGGAAGTAGTAAACGCCATGAATGAACGGTTTGCCGGAGCCGCGGCTGCGTGTGGGGCCCGCCAGCTGACTGTGACAGAGCTCTTGACTTGCTGCGTGAGGCGCGCATGCCACCCGACCGCTGTTTCAGGCCTAATATTTCACGACGAATGAAATCTGTCGTATTATTAAATCTAAGGTAGCGCAAAAGCCAACCAGAGACATCTACGATATATCCGTCTTCTCTCTTAATGCCGTTTCACACATATTAGCACCACTACTTACGAATATTTTCAATCGTTGTCTTGCGGAAGGTTTCTTCCCTGATCCTCTTAAACTCAGCAAGATTTCTCCACTCTTTAAGGGAAAGGGAAAGAGAGAGGATATGGATGCGTATAGACCTGTATCAATTATCCCAATAATCGCGAAAGTTTTCGAAAATGGACTAAGCTACAGAATAACGAAGTTTCTCGCTGATAGTGATGCATTATCTGATCGTCAATTTGCTTACCGTGCCAGACGCAGCACGACGTCGCTAGCGAGAGAAGTAATACGTCGAATAGTGAGCGCGCGGGAAAACCATCAAAGTGTAGCAGTATTGTGTTGCGATTTATCAAAAGCTTTTCATAACGTTAGTAGCTGATCATAACGTTCTTTCGGCGAAGCTTCAACACTATGGCTTTCAAGGCCCCGCGCACTCACTATTAATGAACTTACTACGAGTCAGAAAGCAAATTGTGGTAGCACAAGGGGGTGAAGTTAAGTCTGAACCCATCTCCACAACGATGGGTGTGGCGCAGGGTTCGTCCGTGTCCAACATCCTATTCTCTCTCCTATTGAACGACTTGCCGGAATCAGTGGTCAGTGGAGAGGCGTTTATGTATGCGGATGATGTGGCGGTGGTGGTGTGCGCGCCTACACATGAGACACTTCAAATTAAGCTAAATGAGACTACCAGCCAAGTTTGCAAGTGGTTCAAGTGCAATGGTCTTGTATTAAATCTTAGTAAGACACATTTCATGAGCTTTGACTTGTCTGGACGTCAGATGAAACCTCTCATTGTTATAGCCAATGGGATTCAAGTTCAACAGGTCGAATCCACTAAGTTCCTTGGCTTTCATCTCGACCGACGCTTAACATGGGAGTCACATATTGATTATGTCTGCGGAAGGCTAAGCGGCGCGTGCTTCGCTCTTAGAAGGGTATCTCGAGTGGTCCCCGTGCATGTGGTCCGCGCGTGCTACTTTGCCACAGTTCACTCCATACTACAGTATGGTGTAGAGCTGTGGGGCTGTACAGCGGATTGGAAGCGGGCTTTTATCTTGCAAAAGCGGGCAGTGCGAGCGATAGCACATATTACACAAGAGACGTCTGCGCGCCCATATTTCAAAACATTAAAGATTATTACTTTACCCTCCCTAGTTATCCTGCAGATTGCGATGTATGTCCGGAAGAATCTCGATTCATACCCGAGAAACAGGGATTTGAACGGAGGTCGCAATACTCGCAATGCAGATAAACTAGCACCTGTACGTCACAAGCTGGTTAAAGCCAAGAAGCTTACACACGTGTCGGGGCCATCAGTGTATAATCACTTACCAAAAGAGATCACAGAGGCGACGAGCGACAACATTTTTAAAAACAAATTAAAGTTATTTCTTGAAAAGCAGGCGTTCTACAGTATGGACGAGTTTTTTAATGAACGTTTTTAGTACTTTGGTATTCATATATTTATAGACTTTGTTATACCACAGAATTTATAATATTAAACAAGTTTGTTATATTAATGAATAATGTAATGTAATTGACATGTAATTTATTAATTACCAAATAAATTGATTATGATTATGTTCAAAAAGTAAGATGATTTCGTGCTTCGGAAGGCACGTTAAGCCGTTGTTCCCGGTTATTACCTACGAAAGTAGTCGTTAATGCGCCATGTCAACCAATATCTCTGACACCGTTTGTTTCCCGTGGCACTACTGCGTGGCACTACCAGTAGTGTCACGGGGGATTTTCTTTTCCCATGACACTACCGTTCTCATTGGCTGATTAGGTTCATACAACAAAATTTCCCGTGGAATACCCTATTTTCCATTACACTACTACTAGTAGTTAGGTACTAGGGTTAGTGAAGCCGTCCAACTACCACACAAGCGCTACTAGCTGGTTAATAAACAAGCTTCACAGTAGCCGGATAAAAGTTCTTCATAACGGCCACAGCTTCTTTAGTCAGAAACATAGTGGTTCTATAAGCGGCTACAGGGCTCTTTTAATGCCAAATAGGCCCATACATACAGTGGCCCCGTGTGGTGCCGGCAAAGAATAGTACCAACCCTTACATACCCGTGGGTGTCGTAAAAGGCGACTAAGGGTTATAAACTGGAGGATGGGCAGCAGCATCCTCCTTTGTATCTAACATCTTACTTACTGCGTTCACCTACAACCGCGGTCCATGGTGCCAGCCGTAACGCTAAAAAGCGAAGTGACTATAGTACTTCCCCTTTACATTTTTTCCAGCAAAAGCTAGAATTATAGAGGAGGTGTAGTGGACGTTTTCATGGGATGTTATGATGATACAGTGTCTTTTGTAGTCGTAAATGTAAGTTATAATGGCTCTACAATGGTGGTTTTGAAACGATAAGTAGCGCCATGAGATTTCTAAAAAGCTCTTGTAGTGCCATTAAACCTCATCTTCATCTGTGTCAGTTGGGTAGTCACTGATCTTTCAACCCACACAATATTTCCCGTGTGGTGCCGGCAAAGAATAGTACCAACCCATACATACCCGTGGGTGTCGTAAGAGGCGACTTAGGGTTAACTGGAGGAAGGGCAGCAGCATCCTCCTTTATATCTTACATCTTACTTACTGCGGTCACCTACAACCGCGGTCCATGGTGCCAGCCGTAACGCTAACAAGCGAGGTGACTATGGTACTTCCCCTCCAAATTTCTCCAGCAAAAGCTAGAAATCTGGAGGGATCTCCCTGTCCTGTAGTGGACGTTTCAAGGGATGTTATGATGATGATGTTATGATTATATGTTGATAGTAGTGCGTGCATGAATTTAAACTTCTTATATTGCATTAGCAGAGCGCTCAGCAAGATCACCTATCGCATTCATGAAGTAACAGATAAATTCCATGTGAATTTGTATAAGAAATTACTAACGCAAACAAAGCTCCTACGCTGGCATGAAAACAATAAGTTGCCTGCGTTACCCGACGTGGATCTTATTACGTTTCCTTTAGCACAAAGAAAATAATTTTGCAAGACTCCTAGGCTCCTTTCCGAGGTGGTTAGGATCAGGGGTGCTATTACCGTAGCGGGAACGAGTCTACCATATGCGAACCATTTCCCTTGCAAATGTTCCCGCGCAAAACCAAACCAAAACTGAAGTTAAAAATGTCAGTACTATTTGCGTATTTCACAGAGCTTTGAAGTCCATGCGCGTTGCCCTGCGTCGAGAGACGAATTTTTACTATGATTCAATACAAACCCGGTGTCACCATTTACTCAAACTAACACGCTTTTCGCACCCACATTCGCCATGTGAGTGCGATAAACATAGTACGATTATTATGGGAGAGGAAGATGCAAAAAATCCAGTGACAGCGTCCCGCCCCAGCGTCTTTATGGCAACGAATGTGATTATTATGTGCATTCAAAATGATGAATATGCATTTTAATTTAAAATGCGCATTCAAAATAACGAATGTGCGTTTTCAATTAAAATTATGAAGATTATACTAATTTTACCCTTACCGATAGTACTGCAACTGTTGCCGCCAACACTGCAACTGTTGTTCTTAAAAATTTTTACATGACACCAAGACATATTTAATCGTTTATCATACTGAATATCCCCAAAAACTCTTTGCACTGCTTGGAAGATGTCTGACAACAGACTGACTAGCGCTTACGTAAGGTACTGGGCCAAACGGGAACCAAGATTTTTTACTCTCTTCGCTTCTATGGGGGGGTGCGCGCGCAGGCGCGGTGGCCCTATAGTTGTTCTGTGGCGTACTCCCTTCTGGGCTTAAAGGAAATAGTTCGCATAAGGCAGACACGTTCCGGCTACCGTAATAGCCATCCAGAATGAAGGAACGCCTACAAATACACGCTTCATTGAAACTCAAAGAAATTCCCTGAAATAAAAGTTTTACTGTAAACGAATCAACGGAGCTTTTCTTCCACAAACTTCGTGAGGTTAGAGCCAATTCTTAAAGTTTTTACTGAAGTTTAGATCGATGGATTCAATTGACGTGACTTGCTTCAGTTTATAGGATGCTTGGTGATAGTAAATTTGGACTGAAGATTCTCTGCTTGGGACGATGAAATGAAATGCCTATCCACCTACCTGCTAATAGTAGGAGATCCAACAAGGCGAACTTAGCACAAAACCTGCTGTGATGAATCTTGGCACGATAAAAGTACATACCTAAAGGTAACATATTATAAGCAGTGGTGCAGTCCGGCAGCACGTGACGGAGACGCACAGTGGGGCATAATTTCAAAAATATGTCGTGTTTTACTAGGTTGATAGTTGTATCCTATGAACCGATACAGGAAGCTAGTTGAAAATTTCATACGATGTGTGTGTTTTAGATTAATGTATCACCTAATAAAAAAAACTAAAAAAGTATAACAAATTATACAACAAACGTATTTTGTTTGTTTTTGTTCTGTCTTCAGAACAATTATTTATTCGAGCATCAAACTTGGTATGAAATATAGTTAACTAAAAAGTCAATAAAATGTAGAATTTGACAGAATGGTTGTATATTGGAATTAAATTACCATTAAATGACATGTTCCGACTGATTGACTAACTAACTGACTGACTGGCGCCAGCCCGTAACCGCTTCAGCTACACGTTTGAAATTTTGAGTGCTTGCTTACAAGTGCATTGAGTCTTGGCTACAATTATAGATCTTTACATATCGTAGTGGCTGTTGGGAGCCTCTCAACCCTAAAAGATTATATAAAATGTTTCACTCCGCACCTAACTGTTTCCTATTATTTAATCTGTCAGGCAGCCTGACACTGGAAGGGCCCGCCCAAAACGCCATCACAACATCTAAATTAACTGCTTATGCTGCTATAACTGCTGAAGACCGATCGATAGAATAAAAAAAATATCAAATGTGGAGCCTGAAGCCGCCATACGCTACATCAGCTGGGCTAGGATGCACATCGCGACTTTGTCTAAATGACGTAACCAGTTCAGTCTATTAAGGCTAGCCAAGTCGAGGTGCGTATCCTAAGCTAACTGGATACTTTAGAAAACCACGATAAAAATATACTTAGTTTGGGTCATGGAATTTCTTCATCATAACATCCCATGAAATGTCCACTACAGGACAGGGAGCTCCCTCCAGATTTCTAGGTTTTGCTGGAAAAATGTGGAGGGGATGTACCATAGTCAACTTGCGTGGAGTTTGTTAAGAAGTTTGAATTCTGTAAAATATCTTGTTCTGAAATATTTTTTAACGTTTCGTTGTATTTTTTTACAGGTAAGCAATTGATTCCTATGTCACCTGATGGTAAGTGACGATGGAGTAGAAGAAGAAGATGAAGAAGAAGATGCGTGTTCACTCTTGCTTAATACAGTATGTTTAGTACAAGATGTTAGCAACTTTAGATTTTCAAGTTATTTTCAAGTTTCTTGTTCTTAAGGTAAAATTTTACAACTTTGCCATCTCCATTATTCAGGGTGTAAGAAATAATAATAATAATAAAGTTTATTTATTCAGACAATCACAGTCCACATTGTTAGTAAATACACACAACTTAAACTACGTTAGTAACAAATAATCACACTGCTTAACCTACTACTTACTTACTTTCTAAGTCAAATGTTTTTTAAGAAATATTTCTGAGAAACGAAAAAAAATTCAACCTCTTCATACAAACTGTTCGATCAGAGTGAGCAATTTGTATTGAGAAGATATTTTTCAGATTCAGATTCAGATTATTTATTCAATGTAGATTCTTTACAGAATACTTATTGAATGTCATGCAGAATACAATTCAAATAGAGCGAGTCTACGCCGTTTCGGATCGTGCTATGGCAGCGTAAAAGAAACGGCCTACTTTAAGAGTCGGCTTTTTACAATGTGTTTCTTGTGTTTCGCTGGAATATCAGAGCACCATACCTCTTTGTCATTCATATAGTCATCTAATCTATAGTAAGCTTTTTTACATAACGTTTGCTTTACACATTCTTTAAACTTTCTCTCAGGTAATTGCACTATATTGTCAGGTATTTTGTTGTAGTATCGTACACACAGACCAACGAAAGATGTATTGACTTTAGTTAATCTAGTATATGGTTGATCAATTTTGTGCTTATTTCTAGTATTAAAATTATGCCTGTCACAAATTTTAGGTAATTGATGAATGTTCTTTCTAGCATACATAATATTTTCATAGATATACTGGCATGGCACTGTCATTATGTTGATTTCCTTGAACAGTTTTCTCAGGGAATCACGAGTCTTCAGGCAATAAATTGCTCTTATAGCTCTCTTTTGTAAAACGAATATTGAATGTATATCAGCTGCTCGGCCCCAAAGCAGTAAGCCATAAGACATAATGCTATGGAAGTAGCTAAAGTAAACCAGCCTTGCGGTAGCTACATCAGTAAGTTGTCTGATTTTTCTGACAGCATATGCAGCCGAGCTCAATCGACCAGAAAGAGCCGTTATATGAGGGCCCCATTGAAGTTTAGAGTCTAGTATTAACCCTAAGAAAACTGTACTATTTACAAAATCTAATGGTTCATTATTCAATACTATGTTATGTGAAGTAGACCTTACATTTGGTAGTGCAAATTTAATACATTTAGTTTTTTTGGCGTTTAGGACTAAATTGTTAACAGTAAACCATGCATGAATCTGTCCAAGTGCAAGTTTTTATTTTCATTTTTCAAAAATATTTCTTTGGAAAAGTTGTTCAGTCCCGTTGACTGAGCACGCCCGTTAGTTTTTGGTATATACACCATCTATTACACACTTTATTTATAAGTCGTCGTCAGCTGATAATTTTGTGGTCTACAAGAACTTTTATTTTTAGGGTTCCGTACCTCAAAAGAAAAAAACGGAACCCTTATAGGATCACTTTGTTGTCCGTCTGTCTGTCTGTCTGTCTGTCTGTCTGTCTGTCTGTCTGTCTGTCAAGACCCTTTATCTCACGAACGGGTAAAGGTATCAAGTTGAAATTAATACCATATATTAGGATCCATGAACTACACAAGATCTGAAAATTTCAATTTTTTACAACGACGCAATCAAAAGATATGGCATTTTATGTCCTCATCTCCATACATTTATTCAAAAATGAAAAACCTACAGGGTACTTCCCGTTGACCTAAAATTATGAAATTTGGCAAGAAGCTAGGTCTCACAGTAAAAATAATGGAAAAAGTCTGAAATCATCAAATATTACAACTTTTCTCACAACTAATGGTAACCAATTGTGGTGAGCTCCCGTTTCAAGAACATTCATATAAGAGAGGGGTCAAGTTGGATGGTTGCTGAGGCGATTTTTGTTTTAGTTCTATTTAAAAACGGGAACACTTACAAACTTGAAAATTGGTATGTTTATAGGGCATAGGCTATAAAATAACAACAAATAATAAAATTTGGTCAAGCGCGTGTCGGACTCAAAAAATCTAGCACATTAACTTACTGAAATTTCAACTAATACAATTATGTTTATGTGGTGGTACGGAACCCTCAGTGCGCGAGTCCGACTCGCACTTGGCCGGTTTTTTTATGTTATAAGCGGGCAAACGAGCTGCAGGGCCACCTGGTGGTAAGTGGTCACCACCGCCCATAACACCAACTGTCTTATTAGTGAAATAATTTGACATTTATAAGACAGCAAAGCGCGTTACCCTGAGAACTATGATGGTATGTCTCATGTGCCGGTAATTTCACTGGCTCCCTTACCATACAAACCGATCCACAGCAGTGCAAACACTGCTGCTTTACGGCAGAAAATGGTACGGGGGTGGTACTTCCCCAGACGGACTTTGCACAAAAGCCCTACCAACTACAAACTTTCGCAACATTAAACAACGATTCCTACACAAAACAATATTACATTCTTCAAACTTCACTGCCATGCTAAATACTTTGAGACCGTAATAAATAAACCTACCTATTTATGATATTTACCCACGAGAACGACGGCACCTATTTCGGTCGCGACTCAGCGGTGCATCTTTGAATTTTTCAGTTCTCATTCGATCGAACACCAAACCAAGTCACCTGTGCCTGCACCCGCCATCTATTTATGTACTGAAATGCACTCTATAGGTAAGCGAAGAGTGCTAGAATTTCCCGGAACTTCTACTCGGTCTATTTGAGTTCAGTTCTTTACAAGAATTGGATTCTCCAGTGCAATTGCTCAAGTGTGAGTGTGATTTGACTGGATTTTTATAACAAAATGTTTTGTTGTTTATAAATTTGGTGATTAAAATATTCTTATCTTCCTTTCACAAAAATCAACACCCCCAAACACGTCACAGACTATAAGGACCCATCTATACACACTGCAACTTTTCGCATCGATACAATTTTTATGAAAATAACCTTAATGTAAAGTGCAAAAGGCGGACCTAATGCCACGCGGCATGCGTGGTTCATTTCATTTGTGGTACAATAGAGGTTCGCGATATAAAAATATTTCATTCCTTCTTTCACAATTTCTCTGTATCTTAAAAATTTAAGCTTTTATTAAATCGACATCCCCCAAACCCATCAGAGACAGCATTTAACTGTGACTTTTCATATCGATACATTCGCGATGCAAACGCGATACAGTATCGATACAAATAGACACTGATGAGAATCGCTAAACTGAAGTGGCAGTGGGCAGGGCACATCGCAAGAAGAACCGATGGCCGATGGGGCGTGAGGGTTCTAGAGTGGCGACCACGTACCGGAAGACGAAGCGTTGGCAGGCCCCCCACAAGGTGAACCGACGATCTGGTCAAGGTCGCGGGAAGCCGCTGGATGCGAACAGCGCAGGACCGGTCGTCATGGAGTTCTTTAGGGGAGGCCTATGTCCAGCAGTGGACGTCTTTCGGCTGATACTCGTATGATGATGATGAGACACTGATGAAATGAGTCTTTGTAGCGTTTGTATCGATGTTATATATCGCATTTGCATCGTGACGTTCTCATAATGCACAACTAACAGTACGGATTAAAACCTGCTCATGAGCTTTGTGTGCGGTTTTAGCGCGCTAATAGTCGGTTCAAAACTTGCTCGTATTCACTCGTTTAAGCGACGTGACGTCATCAGTGACGTCACTTTAGCGCGCTATCATTGCATACGAAAATGAGGTAGTGCAGCGTGTGCGAAACGTCAAACTCATAAGACATTTGTCATCAATCTCGTTTTCGAGAGATTTTTTTCAACTTTTTTTGGGGTTTTAGATTAAATTATCTTATCGAATAATCATTATCTCTCAATAATTTCTTAAAACGCAAAACAAAATCAAACTTTTAATTTTTCTCAGTGACATTGACATAAGCGCGCTCTAGTCTGGTTTAAAACTGTATTCGATGATATTCGACGAATGCACGCATATAGAA
Source organism: Athrips mouffetella (assembly GCA_947532105.1). NCBI lineage: Eukaryota > Metazoa > Arthropoda > Insecta > Lepidoptera > Gelechiidae > Athrips > Athrips mouffetella. The sequence continues at coordinate 592,674 of OX383981.1, forward strand.
ATAAACCGACTATATTCAGTGAATGTGATGTGTGCGTTGATTTCAAGAAACAATCCGTAGTGTAAGTAAGCAGTTTTGCCAACTCCAATCATAACCCTTCTTTTGAGTTCCGCCGCAGTCAGGTAAAAACTAGAAAAAAAATTCTTAAATCTGTCATAGGCATTTGGTTGCTGTTTTAACTCCAAAATCGCAGGTACCAAAATTTTCACAAACATTTTACAACGACTTTACACTCTAGGTATGTCGCTTATTTCGTCCATTCGCCGTAATGGCCTCTCTCCAGTAAACAGTGGCGATTTTGTTAAATAAACATTATATCCTCTATTCTGTTTGTATCCAATGGAAACTCGGGATGCTATTAACTGGATAGTAATGTGGGTCACTGAGAAAAATAAAGTGCTTTGAGTTCGTTCCCCTTTGTGTCGCATTTTTATGGCTCACTATAAAGTTAATATCGTTAGCAAGCTACAGGGTGAATGCAAATTGCGTACAACTAGTGAACGCGGAGTTATTACTGATATTACAGGCACGCTTAATTAACGCCAGACGTTATTAACGCGGATTTATGGACATCCTGTTAACATGGAAAAATAATTGGTTATAACCTGTTAAAACCAACTTTGAAACTAAATGGAAGTTTGTTCGTTTGCAATATGGTTATATAAGAGGTAACTAAAGTTTTTCGCCTGACGGAAGCATACGAAAATTACACGCATGCATTTCGAGCTCTTACCTCATTTTAAAGAAGCTCTAAACCAAAAATATATTATTTTTCACCTCCAAAGCTCGGAAACATTTGTTTTGTCGGTTAAATTCTGCGGCCAAAAGCGATTTTTGGACCCTAGCGGGCAAAAGGTTTTTCTGCGGCCAAAAGCAATTTTTGGCCGCTAGCGGGCAAAAGGTTTTTGAAATTCGAACGTGATGCAGTATGGCAGACCTCCACGCTGCGGTACTGGCTGCTTCCTCGCTTTAGTGAGGTGAAAAATTTTGTGTTTCGCTCGGCAGCAAAGTTATTTTGCGTTTCGTGCCTTGAAACCTTTGCTACGCTCAGGATTCTTCTTTTGAACCACTCGCTTCACTCGTGGTTCAATTCTAGAATCCTTCGCTTGCTCAGGTTTCAATACAAGGCACTCATAACAAATAACTATTGTGTTCGCTTAACGAATTGAAAGTTGCTATCAATTGAGTACTAAAACGAATAAATTTCCTTTCAGGTTTTATGCAAAACTTCAGATCCAAATTTAAGGCGTAGTCCCGTGACCTTCCCGCCATTTTTATGATATGAGTGACACAATAAAAAAAAAGTAAATCTTGATGGATTTTCGTTATTTCAGGTTGAAGAGCCCCCAAGCACCGATTAGCAGATCCGATCAGAGCATACCCGCAGCTCTTAACCCCATTGCTTCAAATTTTAAAGTAACAAAATGCGGAAAAGTTTCCATTCTGAAGGTACTTGAATGCCTCCAGGGAAAGGAGACTGCATTTGATGGGTTTGTTCCACCTTGACGTAGTTCCTTTATGCCACATATTATGAAAACTAGCGAAAAGTACCTACAGCAGGGCCTCGATAATCCGAATAGAAAAATACTGTTCGGAGGTACGAAGCGTTTAGATTGTAGTGTATAGACAGTTTTAAAGGCATTTTTCGAAATAAAAAAAAAAGGTTTTACATGATAATGATATAATAGCTAATTAATGGGCCAAGGCCCTGCTGTACACGATTTATTTCAAATACAAAATTACGAAAAGATGTGTTCCACCTTCTATCTAGCAGTTTCGTCCGGTTTAAACTAATTATAAATTGTAGACTTTATTCTTGTGGTTTTCATAACCTTGATATAAATAAAAATTATAGGAAACCAAACACCTTTTCAAATGATAGCATAAATTTAACAATTACTTTCTTGTTTTTAAAAATCCTGATCTAGGTTTTTAAAGTCAATGATTTAATTTAACTAGATGCATAAATATGTATACTGGTAGGCTTACACCAACGTTTACACAAAGGCTCCTTTATAAACAGTAAATCTGAAAAAAGATGGTTCCACCAATTTCCCCCAAATATTTTAAGTGGCATCATAAGGGAAATGTGTCAACGCGTAGTGGACCGTATTTGACACTGTGGTAGAGAATTCCTTTAAAATTCTACGAGTCTGCGGCGCGGGCGCTATGCTCGCTACCGAGCAAACATAGTAATGTGTTTGGTTCACATGTTCAAATAGTTGGGTGGAAATGTGACGGCAGTGCTGGGAGAATATAAGGCGTTGTTCTTTTTTATGGAATACCATTATTGCGGATCTTTTTAAAGCGCATAAGCGCTAAGTAGAGTTTTATTAAATGACTAATTGTGCTGAAAGTTTTATATAAACTCGCAGATATAATTTTTCTTGCCCGAACAAAGGATATGAAAATATTGTTTTTCAAGCGTTCTACATTTTATTATTGTAGCACTTTTTTGGCCAAGTTATATTCATCGACAGTTTTTTAGGGATGATAATATAATATCCTTATGGAAGCACCTCGTTGCAGAAGCCTTACTCGTAATCTAATGACTGCTTGAAAACTAAGGGTCAATCAGACAAGCTATTACTTATCTAGTCCCTGGACAAGCTTAATCCATACAAAAAACCGGCCAAGTGCGAGTCGGGCTCACGCACTGAGGGTTCCGTACCACCACATAATTGTTTAGTTTTTAAGACCCGCAGTCAAACTGTATTAACAGTTTTGCGGGTGCTTGTTTAGTTTTTAAGAAAAACTGTAACATTTTTTAAATAAATATATTATATCTATCTATCTATAATTGTATTAGTTGAAATTTCAGTAAATTAATGTGCTACATTTTTTGAGTCCGACACGCGCTTGATCAAATTTTATTATTTGTTGTTATTTTATAGCTTATGCACTATAAACATACCAATTTTCAAGTTTGTAAGTGTTCCCGTTTTTAAATAGAATTAAAACAAAAATCGCCTCAGCGACCATCCAACTTGACCCCTCTCTTATATGAATGTTTTTGAAACGAGAGCTCACCACAATTGGTTACCATTAGTTGTGAGAAAAGTCGTAATATTTAATGATTTCATACTTTTACCATTATTTGTACTGTGAGACCTAGCTTCTTGCCAAATTTCATAATTTTAGGTCAACGGGAAGTACCCTGTAGGTTTTGCATTTTTGAATAAATGTATGGAGATGAGGACATAAAATGCCATATCTTTTGATTGCGTCGTTGCAAAAAATTAAAATTTTCAGATCTTGTGGGGTTCATGGATCCTAATATATGGTATTAATTTCAACTTGATACCTTTACCCGTTCGTGAGATAAAGGGTTTTTTTCTTTTGAGGTACGGAACCCTAAAAAATCTGCAAATAACCCTCCTGTTTTTGGACGGTAGGGTAAAAAACAAACATAAAGTTTTTATTTTTTTTATAACATACTGTAAATGTGTCCCAAGAATGTCTTTTAGAGTAGGTACACCACAGTGCATGATAATATAGGTTTTTAAAGAATTTTGTGTAGTTGGAAGCAGAAATGTGCAGCTGCGCTCGGCCCCTTGTTAGCCGGTGTTACGAGTACATTCCGTGTTATGTACACAGTTGTAAACTGCCAATGTTTATGCTGCGAATATAAAAACGCCGTGTATACTGGGAATTTTGTATTGTGTCGCGTTTTGTCGTATATTACTGGTAAACGCTCAACGTGTTACAATATACGAGGTCTTATGGCAGATTTACACGGGGGTTTAATTTCGGCCTCTAAAGTCAAGCACATAATACTATAATTATAATAACAGACATGGCCAGTAGGAAAGACAAAAGGATGGTGAAAAGAAACACTAAAACTTGATTTTAGTATTTTGACCTATGTTCTTTGGGGAAAGTTGTTTAGTATCATGAGTACATTCATACCTTTTTCTATGAAGATCTAATTAAATATTGTTCGTTAAATAGTATAGGATTTGCAGAAGCACGCAAAACTTAATACTTTGATTTAGGCTTCGTTAGTTGCCATTTATTTTTGATACCATGGAAAATCTCAGTCGTCTCTACAACCTCATCATGCCTACATTAAACAGCATAAAATATCACTTACACTCAACAAACTCAAATTTTCCCCATACATCCAAGTTAGCGACTTGGCAAAGTTGAAGGTGAAAGCATGAATTAATATTTAAGTATACTGCGACGACAGGGCAAGAGGGTAACTCTCAGAAAAAAATCTGATAAAACAAAGACTTATGTGTAAAAGTTGGGGCGCTGTATGAAAGTAGGTCACATTTACGTTAACAAAATTTCGCTTTGTGAAAATCTCGTCAAAATTGGATTAAACATAGAGATCAAATAGCCATTATGCCAGTAGAGTGAACAACATGACTAGGAAATGCTTTTACGTTTAAGTAACTCTTTGTCTCTTAATTGTGGCTTGAAAGATTTTCACCAATTTAATTTATTTTGTATTTGAATTCTCTCAAAAGGCATCGATGCATGATTGCTGCTCAAAAATGGCGTCGTAAAAAAATGGCTTATATAGGGTGACTTTTAATTAGTTCTTGATAGAAAAAGGTATGAATGTACTCATGATACTGAACAACTTTCCCCAAGGAACATAGGTCGAAATACGAACATCAAGTTTTGACCTCCCATAGAAACTGCATCAGCTGATAGCGCATTTTGTATGGGAGGTCAAATTTGGTTTTTCGTAATTCGACCTATATTCGTTGGGCAAAAATGTTCAGTATCATGAGTACATGCATATCTTTTGCTATAACGGACTTTAAAGTCACCCTATATGTAAAAGAATGGCTTATGTCTCTATGGGATCTCTGTTGCGTCATCATCATAACATCCCATGAAACGTCCACTACAGGACAGGGAGCTCCCTCCAGAATTCTAGCTTTTGCTGGAAAAATGTGGAGGGGAAGTACCATAGTCACCTCGCTTGTTAGCGTTACGGCTGGCACCATGGACTGTGGTTGTAGGTGACCGCAGTAAGTAAGATGTAAGATACAAAGGAGGATGCTGCTGCCCATCCTATAGTTAACCCTTAGTCGCCTCTTACGACACCCACGAATATGTATGGGTTGGTACTATTCTTTGCCGGCACCACATCCCAGACACTACATACAAAAGACCCTTGGAAGCACCTCGAGAATCTCGCGGGCGGGTGCGGGGTAGATTGCAAGGGGGGCAGAGAGTGTCCGTTCTGAACTTTAATCAGTGCCTACACTATTAAATTTCAAATTTGGAAGACACGATAATTGAGACACTTTTTGTTCGCATCCCTAATGCAAATGTTTAGGCTGCCCGCACAGGAAGGAGAATCGGGAACCGATTTTGTCGGCATCCTGCTCTGATCACGTGAATCATCCATTTTTTTTCTGACCTATAATCGGCCACTGATTCTCGGTCCTTTGCATGCAGCCTTATCTACCAAAAAGCATTATTGAAGCAAACCAGCAAAGTACGAATCACACTTCCACACAGAGAGTTCCGTATCTCAAAACAATATATTGTATATAGTGACACATTTATAGTAAGTACGTAGGTATGTACAATAAGCTTCGCATCAGCACTTTTGGGTAGGGCGGTCCCCGCTGCCCGCAAACGTCTCCTAACTTCCGTCGCACGCACTTGTATTTTAACCTAATTAATTATCTTTAAATTTTCTCTGTAAAGTTTTATGAAATTCTGTGTCTCCTACAAGTTTAATCCTTTATCAGTGACCTTTTCATCAATACAGTTCCTGAAGTAATATCATTTGGAGTTAAAATACCGAGTCTTAGCTAGCCAGTACCATACAGAAACTAAATTGTATATAAATGCCATTTCAATAGTAGGTTCTTTTGTACACTCGCCAAATTCTGTTGCGGAGTCCTCTTTAGGCATCAACAAACAACTGAAAACTGGCTTTGAACTTAGAGCAGCCCTTTTACTGGGCTAAAAATAGAAGCAAATAAATAGAATCATTTTGGTTGAACTAATTCCCTTGGCCTTTTGTTTTTGTTTCGTCGAGCCGTTGGGACCTATCAAAGGCTGGCCTTCAACGACCAGCGAACAGCTAAATTAAACTTTAGAGAAATGGCTCACAAAGCTCAAAAAGGTCTGAGTCAAATTTGTCTTTAAGACGGGGCAGATAAGGAACAAATTATTATTAACTTGTAGTGGATGTAGTCATGTCGCAACCATGTCGTATGACACGCCGGATTACAAACGACCGGCCATTTTACAATATGGCGAGAAGTTTTTAATTCGCCGTTTTGCATGATGGCGGCGCCATTTTACAAAACGCCTCGTAAATCGTTTCTGGCACTCTACCGTGGCACGCTCTTTACGTTCGCTCGGCTTGTATATTGTGCTCGCAAGATAACCTTAGATAATGAACTTAAAATACAATCTGGCGATGCCGTTTTACATAATGGCGCCTGTTTACATTTTTCCGGCCGTTTGTAATCCGGCGTGTTATGCAATACGGTTGCGACAGGCATATACCAATACCACTGGGATGGAATATCGATTAGACCCATAATCTTTACTACATAAAGTGGTTGTTGTTTTACTTGCCTATTGAAATTGCGTTTACTAGGTGGTAGGCCTTTTGTGCAAAGTCCGTCTGGGGAAGTACCACCCCCATGCTTTTTTCTGCCGAGAAACAGCAGTGTTTGCACTGCTGTGTTTCGGTTTGAAGGGCAAGGGAGCCAGGGAAATTACTATCACATGAGACATACCATCTTAGTTCGCAGGGTGAGCAACACGCTTTGCTGTTTTGTTAGTGTCAATTATGCTACTAATAAGACAGTCCGCGCTATATGCGGTGGTGACTACTTACTATCAGGTGGCCCACAAGCTCGCTTGCTGACTTGTTACTTAAAAAAAAAACTATGATGTGTTTGGATTATTGCGGTTTCCCTCTCCTCCTCTACTTTCATCAACCCTTTTATATACTATTGTCTGGCTTCAACCTGGCTTTTATTTATTACATTCGGAATTTAGTCCTGGAGCGTCGGTCGAGGCCTTCCACTTACAACGTTTTTACTCACTCTCGCCTGGTGGATCTGTTTTGTTAATTAAATTTATTTCATTTACGAGTATCCTCCCATTTCATTTTATTTATTTAATTTCATTTATTCAATGCTTTCATGTACATAAATTGTAAAGATCTTAAATTATGGTATGTCTGCGTACATGAACCCTGTGTGTAGGGCATCGCAAAAGAGTGGCATGCAAGTCACATTATATATTCGGTAGGTAATAAAAATTTTATTCATGAAATAAATTAGTTACAATATCAAAATGTCCTTAGCTAAATAATTTTGTTACAATAGTCATTAATAAAATAATTTAGTCAAGAATGTCAATAAAATAAAAACAATAAAAACAATCTATTTTATTTATTTTTATCTATTTGGGTCCCTCCAATAGTATTATTAATTGAATTAGATTCATTTTAAAATAACTAAAATATTTCAGCACCAATTTAAAATTAAAACAGTAAGTAAATAAATTAAATTTCATTACAATAGGTACTAAAAATTGGTTTATGTTTTAAAGTTAAAAATTGGTGTAGGGAAATTATTATTTTATTTATTCATTATTATTGTTTTTTTTTGTTTTATTATATAGTTTTATCACAGAAAAATTATTTAGTCGAGTATTCTAGATGACCAAACCATCCCTTCTCATCGACATTATCGTTTTTGCCACAACTTTATAATGTAACATTTTATGATATACAATTTCAAAAGATAATTAAATAGTAAGCTTTGATAACATCAGTTTAAAAGACATAAGAAGGACTTAGAGGAAGATTGTTGCAACATTCTGTCGATTTACAAAACATTTTTAAAAACACAATGATACCAGGTAAAATATTAAAAACGTTAAATTGTACATCTGTTCAGATGCTCTCTACAAAACAAAGCAGGAGCAGGGAAGCAATCTCTTTGCAAAAATCAATATTTCATTTCGTGCTGCAACAAAACTTTATACCTTGCCGTGCCATAAACAAAATTGTTCTAAAACACAAAACTATTTCCATTTTATTCGCAAGCTGACAATAAATTTCCGTGAGCGCTGCGTAAACAAAGATTTGCAACAATTGGGGGGGCCGTTTCTTAATGACACAAGTTTCTATAAACACCCAAAATAAAAAATAAAAAACAAAAATCGTGCTTGATTCTTAATGTAAAAAGTCTGTTTATTTTCTGTTTCCCTTGATATAATTATTATTATAAAAAAAGTACAACAGTCATAATTTGTTTTAGACGGTTGTATGAGAATATATTTTTTTAAATTATTGGACCGTTGACTTCTGCATTATTATTATTATTAAGTCTTTTCCAAATGGTTTAGCTTATTTCTTCATCATCATGACATCTCATGAAACGTGCACTACAGGACAGTGAACTCCATCCAAAGTTCCAGCTTTAGCTGAAACAATGTAGAGGGGAAGTATCATAGTCAAAACGCTTGTTAGCGTTACGGCTGGCACCATGGACAGCGGTTGTTTGTTGATTTTTTTTTTATAAAAAATAGGGAGGGAGACGAGCAGACAGGTCACCTGATGGTAAGTGTTCACCGTCGCTCATTGACACATGGACGACAATTTATTCAGGAATATAAAAATAATGACAATTATTAATCGTTTTACCATCATATTATTTATAATTAAATAAACTTGTCGGCATATTACTAACAGCGCCTCATTAGTCCGAGTGAAGACTCCATGGTCGTGGCTTCTGGAATAGAGTTTCAGCTAAGTAATTGTAGATTAGACAGCTGTTGCTCTGACAAAGTGCGGATGTCAAGGAACACGTCACAAAAATCTAGCTTGGAAAAAGATTTGTGCAAGTTCTATTTTATCCGCAAATTGTAACAATATTCCAGTAGTGGAATCATCAATAATAATGATTCAGTGTATAACTAGCAGACAATTGTACTTCAGTTATAATAGTCAAATTACTGATGTGTCTACAAAATTATATCTGGACCCACTATAGATAAGGAGCTCGCAGACATTTTCGCTATATGATTTGCACGTATTTCATATCTCTGGACTATTGGCCTCCTGCGCCGATAAACTTTATCCAACTGTATTTTTCTGTTCTTTATCTCAACCTGCTGATTTGCAGCATGGGATTTTTAAAAAAACACAACGCAAAATTTCAAGACTTGTAAAATTCGGAAAACATAATTTGTCAGTAGTATTCTTCTGTTGTTTAGAGGATTTATGTCAAAGTGTAACATACTTCAATTGTGGCTATTGCAGAGACCTGGCTATAATGGAGGTGTCCTGAAATTGGCTGCTTTTGTGGCCACACGAAGCCAAACGCCATTCTTCATGGACCGCCGACGTAACGTAGACGCTCTATAACAATAGAAGTCGAGATTTTGAACCGATTAAGTGCTTTTAAGTTTAAAGCAAAGAATTTTAGAGATAAACGTACAATATTTTCATAGCAGACATATTAAAAACCAGCCAAGTACGACTCTGACTCACGCACCAAGGGTTCCGCACGACTAAAGTAAAAATAACGTCTTAGGGACGCACAGTCAGGCAGAAGTGTGTAAAAACGCGCGAGTCTGACACGCATTTGACCAGTTTTTATTATTTGTTGTTATAAACATTCCATTAGTTGTATGTGAATAAATAAATATTTATATTCCCATTTTTACGCTTGTAAGTGTTTTCAAAAGATACAGCCCGCTGACAGGCAGACAGACATCAGAGGCATATTAATAGGGTCCCGTTTTTGAGCCTTTGGGTACGGAACCCTAAAAATCACCATACGTACGAAGGTTTTTCCTAAGAGCAAAAATATGGGTGCTTCTTAACGAACTGCGTTCAATAGGAGGAAAAAAAATACAAGATACGCTATCAGCTGATGCAGTTTCTATGGAAGTTATTTTTTTTTTCATATTTCGGCTCATATGAACAAATACTTATATAGAATTGTAACGTATAGAGTTGATTAGTAAGCAACTCATATCTACACAGATATGTCTATTAAAAGTAAGTACGAAAAAATTTCTTAAGGGTGAAAATTATAATGCTTCCTGTGTTAAAGGAGTTATTTGTCACGGGTCCTTCTAAACTAGTTGAAGACAGACGGAGGCACTCAGTCGAAATATCCAGTAAAAGCTATTTCTCAACTCTGCTAAACGTTTGAGCTAGAAAATGCACTGTTCGTACACCTTTCAATTCTATATTAGGGTCACCATACTGAATTTTGAAAAATTTGGAGTGGCCGCTAAAAAATACATTTCCATAAAGAATTCAATGGCGGTCCGTCAACGAAGCATCAAGCCACTTATTTCATCATTTTGCTGGAATAATCTGAAGGGGAAGTAACATAGTCACCATGCTTGTTAGCACTGCGGCTGGCACCAAGAACCGCGGTTGTTGGTGACCGCAGTATGTAAGATAGTAAGATACACAGAAGGACGTTGCTGCCAATCCTCCTGTTTAGTTTACAATCCTTTAGTCGCCTCTCACGACACCCACCGGCAGAGATGGTTTGGGATAGACCGTGCGGTGCCGGCGAAGAATATTGCCGATTATTTAAACGTTGTTAAATACACCTGGAACACGGTTCACTTTAGGTAACTAACTACTTACTGGTCCCGTTTCTTTTGAGTAGCAACTGATTCCATCAATGGCCTAACCTAAGACAATTACATTTAGTCATGCATAACGCATTTTTTAGGGTTCCGTACCTCAAAATATAAAAACGGAACCCTTATAGGATCACTTTGTTGTCCGTCTGTCTGTCTGTCAAGACCTTTTTTCTCACGAACGAGAAGAGGTAACAGGTTGAAATTTATAACGAATATTAAAGTCTATAAACCACAAAAGATCTAAAAATTTAATTTTGTAAAAGATATGGCTTTTTATGTCCTCATCTCCATACATTTATGCAAAAAAGCAAAACCTACAGGGTACTTCCCGTTGATCTAAAATTACGAAATTTTGCAAGAAGCTAGGTCTCACAGTACAAATAAAGGGAAAGTCTAAAATCATTAAATATTTAAATTTTTCTCACAACTAATAGAAACCAATTAAGGTTCTTCTTCTTCTTATTCTTCTTCTTCTTCTTTTCGTATCAATGGCAAATGATTTTATAGTAACTTAGCCCAACATGTGGCTACAGCAATAGCTCTTTGGTTGCCTTCAAAAAAGTCCTCTTTGGTGCAAGAAACTGAGGAGGTAGGGCACGAAAGCAATAGTGTGTCATGGATTGCCAACCAATTAAGGTGAGCTCCCGTTTTAAGAACTTTTCTATAAAAGAGGGGTACGAGTAAGTTGGATGGTCACGGAGTTTTTAAAATCAAAGAGCAAAAGCTTTTAGTATATCATATGGTATATAGGTACGGAACTCTTAGGGCGCGAGTCCGACTCGCACTTGGCCGGTTTTTTTTTACCATACCAAATAAAGGCCTCTGATTCATCAAAAACAGTGAAAAAACGACAAGTTTTCATTGAGTGAAAAAAGGACTTTTGAATGTGGAACAAACTAAAACGTATTGAACATACTGAGTGGGTGCATAAAATCCACAGACCTAGCAAAAGCGCGCTAATGATAAAATCAAAGATTTTGGAAACTACGCCAGGGGGCGTTTAGAAGCGCAGCGTTTTTCTTACGTCAATGCATAAAATACAGCTTATTTTAAATTAAGAATAACAAATGTCGCCATTTTTACTTTTGTTATAAAATGGTTATTGTAGTCAATGGTGAAAAGTAGCGAACCTTACACGTAAAAAAAAAAATCATCTCGGGTCTTGTATCCTTCGCTACGCTCGGGATGGAATCTCCTATTTTTAGGGTTCCGTACCTCAAAAGAAAAAAACGGAACCCTTATAGGATCACTTTGTTGTCCGTCTGTCTGTCTGTCTGTCTGTCTGTCTGTCTGTCAAGACCCTTTATCTCACGAACGGGTAAAGGTATCAGGTTGAAATTAATACCATATATTAGGATCCATGGACCACACAAGGTCTGAAAATTTCAATTTTTTACAACGACGCAATAAAAAGATATGGCATTTTATGTTCTCATCTCCATACATTTATTCAAAAATGCAAAACCTACAGGGTAGTTCCCGTTGACCTAAAATTATGAAATTTGGCAAGAAGCTAGGTTTTACAGTACAAATAATGGGAAAAGTCTGAAATCATTAAATATTACAACTTTTCTCACAACTAATGGTAACCAATTGTGGTGAGCTCCCGTTTCAAGAACATTCATATAAGAGAGGGGTCAAGTTGGATGGTCACTGAGTTTTTAAAGTCAAAGAGCAAAAGCTTTTAGTATATAATAATTATGGTAGTTAGTACTGGGTAGTATGGGTCATACTGTGCCTGGACGGTGGTGGTATTGCTTATTAAATTTTTAAAAATTTTTGCTTTTTTACTTTTGAAATGTTTTTGATATTTTTAGACGCTTACCTTACAGGTTTCGCCGTCAATATTTAAATAAAATAAAGATAAGAAAATAGTCAATGTTTTTTTTACTTTTATAATATAATTATACTTACTAAACAAAGTTTATTTAATACGTGACAAAGTGTGGAACCATAATCTGATATCAGCGCCATCTTTAGGTACACGGTACAGACTTTTTAACCTAACTTCCTCTGAGACATCCAAAGCTCAAGATAATACCAATTATGGCCGCTAGGATTGCCACTAGGACGACACAGGTAAAAAATAATTAGAACCGTTTGATTGTATGCTATAGGTACTCAAAAAATTTTTCCTGCTTATAATAAATAAATTATATCACGGATTGCTTTGAAAATTAGAAATATGCAACATAAGCGTAAATTGGGTTAGGATGGAGGTAGGATACGCCATCTATACCGTTTAATATAGCTGGTAGGTAGGTATACTGCGTGCAAAATAACTTTGTCTGTGACCGTTAATGCGCAGAAGTCAAAAAATTAGTCGCGGGGGTGAGCACGGCTCCCCCCAGGGGGCGAGCGAATCGCTCATTGGCTCTCCGCCTATCACCCATGCGCGGAAAATAAAGACTTGTTCTGAACGCGCTGTACCTATTCCAACCTATAGCGTGAGCTGAGGTTGGTCTTAGGTACACTTAACAGCACATCAGGAGAAACACTTTTGCACCTTATGGCATGGTAATAGAGTTGAAAAAGTTTCTACCGACGTGCGGTTGACCGTACGTACACACGGCCGCACATCGGTAGAAACACTTTTGGACCTTATGGCGTGGTAATAGAGTTGAAAAAGTTTCTACCGACAAGCGGTTGACCGTACGTTGACCGACCGTACGTAGCCATGATCACACCTAGCTGTATTCAAAGACTAATTCAGCGTACATTGCTCGTTGAAGTAAGGATATTGCAATTAACATAACCAAGCCTCCCAGCAATGTATGCCGAATTAAGTCTTGGAATTTAGGTAGGTGTGATCGTGGCTTAAACTGTCAAGCTTGATGTGCTAAGCAGGAAATTTAGTTTTATACCTACTATGGTTTTATTGTAAACCTTTTGAGATGTACCTACGTCAGCAATCAACTGTAACAAAACGTAAGATGAACATGTTATCTTCAATTATAGGTATAGGTTTTATCAATGAAAAACCTACAGGGTACTTCCCGGTGACCTAAAAATATGAAATTTGGCAAGAAGCTAGGTCTCACGGTACAAATAATGGGAAAAGTCTGAAATCATTAAATATTACAACTTTTCTCACAACTAATGGTAACCAATTGTGGTGAGCTCCCGTTTCAAGAACATTCATATAAGAGAGGGGTCAAGTTGGATGGTTGCTGAGGCGATTTTTGTTTTAGTTCTAGGTATTTAAAAACGGGAACACTTACAAACTTGAAAATTGGTATGTTTATAGGGCATAGGCTATAAAATAATAACAAATAATAAAATTTGGTCAAGCGCGTGTCGGACTCAAAAAATCTAGCACATTAACTTACTGAAATTTCAACTAATACAATTTATGTTTATGTGGTGGTACGGAACCCTCAGTGCGCGAGTCCGACTCGCACTTGGCCGGTTTTTTTTTCACTCGTTGGGTAATCAAAGCGCACGGCAGTGCGCCGGCCGAGTTCTAAGCACAGGCCGCGCGCACACCGTGCACTATTTACCCGAACCGCTTCGAGCCACTTTTGACCCCCCTGTATCTTCTTACTTGAATAATAGATTTGGATGAAACTTTACAGACATAATAACACCATTTAATGTACTTTGAATAAAAAGTTTCAATATTGTAGCTATTACAGAAAAAAAGTTATAGAATCGAGAAAATTGTATATTTGGTACTCACTGACTGACAGCTTATCACAATGTTTGACCAGTTCTAGAAGACCTACAAAGCTGAAATTTGGCATTTAGCTAGTCGTCAGGGTGAGAGTAATGGGAAAATTATAATATTGGATATTGGTCAAGTGCGAGTCAGGTTTTAGTCAAAATTATGTATAAGAATGTTGGTAATACTTCTCTAAGACTTAAAAATCTGAGATTTGGCATGGGGATAGTCGTTAACATTTAAAAAACCGGCCAAGTGCGAGTCGGACTCGCGCACTGAGGGTTCCGTACCACCACATAAACATAATTGTATTAGTTGAAATTTCAGTAAGTTAAAGTGCTAGATTTTTTGAGTCTGACACACGCTTGACCAAATTTTATTATTTGTTGTTATTTTATAGCCTATGCCCTATAAACATACCAATTTTCAAGTTTGTAAGTGTTCCTGTTTTTAAATAGAACTAAAACAAAAATCGCCTCAGCAACCATCCAACTTGACCCCTCTCTTATATATGAATGTTCTTGAAACGGGAGCTCACCACAATTGGTTACCATTAGTTGTGAGAAAAGTTGTAATATTTAATGATTTCAGACTTTTCCCATTATTTGTACTGTGAGACCTAGCTTCTTGCCAAATTTCATAATTTTAGGTCAACGGGAAGTACCCTGTAGGTTTTTCATTTTTGAATAAATGTATGGAGATAAGGACATAAAATGCCATATCTTTTGATTGCGTCGTTGTAAAAAATTTAAATTTTCAGATCTTGTGTAATTCATGGATCCTAATATATGGTATTAATTTCAACCTGATACCTTAACCCGTTCGTGAGATAAAGGGTCTTGACAGACAGACAGACAGACAGACGGACAACAAAGTGATCCTATAAGGGTTCCGTTTTTTTCTTTTGAGGTACGGAACCCTAAAAAGTAAAGAAAACATCGAAAATTGGAAATTGGTCAAGTGCGAGTCAGGTTATAGTCATTATTATGTATAAAAATGTTGGTCATACTTCTCTAAGACCTACAAATCTGAAATTTGGCATCGGGGTATTCGTTAGCATAAAAGTAAAGGAAAACTTTAGAAAATAGAAAATGGTCAAGTGCAAGTCAGACTAAAAATAATTTACTAAATATTTAAAAAAGTTGTACTTCTAGAAGGTCAGAATTAGTCATGCATGAAAACAAGTACCTAACTATGTTTTAAAGAAACTATGAACGAACATTCAGATTTTATAAAACATAATTATCTATCTTAAAATATCGGTTTGGTAATCAACATTAGCTGGGAGTACCTCCAAGCGGTGAAGGCGGTAACAGTTTAGCACTTTGATACTGGCTAAAACTCCAATTTCAATTGCTATTTATATGCCTTCGGGCTTATTTTGTGTGTGTCGTTTACGTTTACGTGTTATTTGGCTAGGCTACCCCGGTAACGCAGGTGGGGCCGCTATCAAATTTCTCGTACATTTTCGATATTATTACATCTGGTGGACCAGACACACTTCATTTTAATAATAATAATATAATATGAACAACGTTGCAATAGGTACTATAAACCAACTGAGCAAAAATAAATGAAATCCCACCAAAAACATAAATGCAAAAATGTAAGAAAAGAGTTGAAATCAAATCTTAACTACAGCCAAGTTAATAATAATCAGAACCGATATTAATCATTCGGACTTGGCGGGTTTTGAAATTTTAATGAAGGAAAAAAGTCCAACTCTAAAACTTACCTCCGCAAGATTTGCTCTTTTCATAAGTAGTGGTGTGATGAAAACCCGCCAAGTTGGAATGATTAATATCGGTTCTGATTATTATTAACTTGGCTGTAGTTTAGATTTGATGTCAACTCTTTTTTTATGTACAAGAACTTAGCCTACATTTTTACATTTATGTTTTTGGTGGGATCTATTTTTCTTGGAGGTAGTTGCACTTATTTTTCGCTCTTGGCGCTACCTGACTGTCATCGCCGAGTACAGTAGGAGCACCCATTTTGTGGTACTCTACAAATAAAAAAACCGGCCAAGTGCGAGTCGGACTCGCGCACTGAGGGTTCCGTACCACCACATAAACATAATTGTATTAGTTGAAATTTCAGTAAGTTAATGTGCTAGATTTTTTGAGTCCGACACGCGCTTGACCAAATTTTATTATTTGTTGTTATTTTATAGCCTATGCACTATAAACATACCAATTTTCAAGTTTGTAAGTGTTCCCGTTTTTAAATAGAACTAAAACAAAAATCGCCTCAGCAACCATCCAACTTGACCCCTCTCTTATATGAATGTTCTTGAAACGAGAGCTCACCACAATTGGTTACCATTAGTTGTGAGAAAAGTTGTAATATTTAATGATTTCAGACTTTTCCCATTATTTGTACTGTGAGACCTAGCTTCTTGCCAAATTTCATAATTTTAGGTCAACGGGAAGTACCCTGTAGGTTTTTCATTTTTGAATAAATGTATGGAGATGAGGACATAAAATGCCATATCTTTTGATTGCGTCGTTGTAAAAAATTTAAGGTTTCAGATCTTGTGTGGTTCATGGATCCTAATATATGGTATTAATTTTAACTTGATAACTTTACCCGTTCGTGAGATAAAGGGTCTTGACAGACAGACAGACAGACAGACAGACAGACAGACAGACAGACAGACAGACGGACAACAAAGTGATCCTATAAGGGTTCCGTTTTTTTCTTTTGAGGTACGGAACCCTAAAAACCGGTCAAGTGCGAGTTGGATTCGCGCGCCTAGGGTTCCGATATACCTATAGCATTTTTGGAAGCAATAAAGTTCATTTTTAGGACCGCATAACTAAATTTGTTTGTAATGGTTTGTTTGTAAAACTGTGCAACTTAGAATGACTGTTTTGCTGTGATATGTACATAAACTTCTATCGTCTGTAATTATTTCAGATTTTTCCGAACACAAGCTTCGGAGATAAGGGGGGGAGGGGAATGGTATTTTTGATACAAAGTTATGACCAACGACACTAAACGTAGGGTCGTGGTAGACGGGCAAGAGATACAATATGTCGACGAATATGTTGACAAGCCGTGGTTGGTAGTGAGCCTGCCTCACACGCCGTGGGCCGCGGGTTCGATCCCCGCCCAGGGCAAACATTTGTGTGATGAACACAAGTGTTTGTTCTGTGTCTGGGTGTTATTTATCTATTTATGTATGTATATAAGTCTCTGGCACCCATAGTACAGGCTTTGCCTAGTTTGGGATCAGATGACCTTGTGTGAAATGTCCCCCAATAAAAAAAAAAAAAGAATATATCTATTTGGGTCAGTTAGTTTCCTTCCACAACAGGCAAGATAAAGAAATCAGTCACCGAATAGAAAACGCGTGGAGGAGCTACTGGTCCATAAAGGATTTACTTAAAGGGACTCTCCCATTATCCTTGAAACGGAGACTCGTCGACATATGCATCTTGCCCGTCCTAACCTACGGAGCCCAGACATGGTCACTGACTGAGGCAAAGAAGTCCAGACTTACGGTCTGCCAAAGGGCGATGGAGCGCAGCATACTAGGTGTAAAGAGGACCGACCGTATCCGGAACACAACACTGCGGTCCAAAACCCGTATCGCTGACGTCGGCAAAAAGGCTGCCAGATTAAAGTGGGATTGGGCGGGTCTCGTGTGTCGGATGCACCCGGATAGGTGGGCCAAACGCGCCACGGAGTGGGTACCACATGATGGACGCCGAGGCAGAGGAAGGCCCAAGAAGCGGTGGAGAGATGATCTGAATGCATTTAGAGACCAGTGGCCCATAGTCGCAATAAATAGGGAGGAATGGAAACGTATGGGGGACGCCTTTGCCCAGCAGTGGGGCAGTATAGGTTAGTAAAAAAAATTTTTTTTAGAATTTTCAAGTAAATTTCTTTAATGGGATACCCCACTCAATCTAGTATCAACAATTTGAAATTTGGCCCCCCCTATTTTGGCCCCCTTTTTTAATAATCATATTTTTTTCAAAATTATTTCATGTGCAATTAAGTTGGGCAACTATATTCCAAAACAATTCCAAATTTCAGGTCGATAGCATGAGTGGTTGCTGAGATATATAGCTGTGACAGACAAAGTCGCACCATAAGGGTTCCTTTTTTTACCATTTTGGTATTGGAACCCTAAAAACGGTGAAGCACCATTGAAAAATTATAATTATTTTTGCCTTAGAAACTGTGGTGTTTCTGGACATATTAAATCTGGTAGCTTCCAAATAATTCCAGACGTGTGGTTACCACATTGGCGACGCCAAGTGCACTCAAATATTCGCGGTAATGCTATTAGGTCAACACTCACACTCAAAGATTTTACGTTGCATAGTAAATTTTAAAGCGCAAGAGTTGGAATTTTTCGTGTTCCAGCTCTGTAGCAGTTAGTACAGGCTAAGTTATTTGCTTATTCCGATAGTTCTGGTGGTATGAATCCCGACCCAAACACAGTTCTAACTGCCTAAATCCCAGTATCTCTGTAGAGAGATAATTAATTTATTTAAAGCAGTTCAGCTATAAACTTTATAACCCCCTTAGCCAAAAATCCGAAGCGAAACAAAACGACCACCACGTTTTCAATCTCCCTGAGTATTGTATAGTAATTGAAGTCTTCGGCGCCGAACGAAATGCATTTAGAGATAGGAGATGGTATTTCGAGTCCCCACCGGCAGTTCCGGCACCAAATACTCCGTACAAACGCTGACCACCATTTTTGTCTTCATTTTGTGGATAGTAAAGTTGAAAGTGTTATTCCTGTGTAATGGAAATACTCTTCTTATGGTCTTTCATTAAATATTTCATGTTTTAAAAGATATTTATCCGTCACTGCAGGTACTTAAACGAAGCGCCGCGAAGTAATAAATGTACAAAAACGTAGTGATTACCTTCTCTCTGCCTAGAACAGTCAAGAGCACATCAAGCTTGACACATTGGACTTTGTACTGTTCTTATTTGAATAGCCGTACGGGCTAGAGTGGCGCTGCTAGTGTCAAGCTTGACTTGTCGTTGACTGGTACCATATTTTGGTTCTTTGATATGGTGGCTTTGGACAAACTCTACCTAAATAATCACTACCTCCCATTAACAGATAAAGTTAGAATCATCATTATATCGTTGCAAGGTCGATGACCGACCTCAACCGTCGAATAGAAGAGATAGATATGAAGGGCAATGTTGTCAATTTGGTACGGGTCTCGGTGTCACCAGTTGCGCAAACTCACAAACCCTGGTGTCAGAGTTGTTGAGCCACAAAAGGCCTCTGACATGGCTCATTAACGTCTACTTTCGTATTAGTCGGGACCAACGGCTTAACGTGTCTTCCGAAGCACGGAATCATCAAACTTTTTGGACAACCAGGTGATTCATTCTGCTATGAATAATCTCTATTAATGGAATATATGACTTAGAAATTTGGAATTTTCACTTCTCATATTTTTTTATTTTCTGCCATAATCCAAACTCGGACACTACATACATTGACAGCGAATTTGAAATTTGAAATTGGAAGGTCATGTAGGCCCGCATACTCGTATTCAGTACAAAAGACCCTCAGAAGGACCACGAGAATCTCGCGCGGGGTGGATTGCAAGGAGTTCGGGGTAGATTGCGGGCGGGGAGCGGAGAGTGTCCGTTCTTTATCATAGATTCAGATTCAGTTAATTTTATTCAATGTAGATTCTTTACAGAATACTTATTATTGAATGTCATGCAGAATACAATGCAAATAGAGCGAGTCTACGCCGTTTCGGATCGTACTATGGCAGCGTAAAAGAAACGGCAAGAAACCACTGCAGTACGGCCTACTTTAAGAGTCGGCTTTTTACAATGTGTTTCTTGTGTTTCGCTGGAATATCAGAGCACCATACCTCTTGGTCATTCATATAGTCATCCAATCTATATACTATCGATAGTACTATTACTTTTTTCTGTGCCATAATAAAAGAAACTAGGATTTTCTCCATGAGTCTATCGAAACGTTCAAAAAGGCCGCGACGCGACAGCCGCATTGTGTCTCAGACAATGTGGCGACTACGATGAAACAAAGGCGGGAAAACAATCTAACGCGATGTCGGGCGATCGCCAGTGTCCATTGCGTGAAATTCACTTAGCGATAATGGATGCAGTGGCTTCTATCAAATATTTTGGTAGATATGTTGAAAATCTGGTTTCAGGTCAAAAACCTGAGGTCTCAAGATTTAAAACCTTAACTTTTTTAGGTTAGCCTTGGTTTGGTTAAGTTACAAGGTTAAGTAAGCTGTGATTACGATTAAAACGATCTTTCTAAGTTGCATAGTTTTTTAGAAATCTGCAAACAACCTTTACAAACAAATTTAGTTTTGCGGTCCTAAAAATGGACTTTATTGCTTCCAAAAATACTAAAAGTATATCGGAACCCTCGACGCGCGAGTCCGACTCGCACTTGACCGGTTTTTAGGGTTCCGTACCTCAAAAGAAAAAAACGGAACCCTTATAGGATCACTTTGTTGTCCGTCTGTCTGTCTGTCTGTCAAGACCCTTTATCTCACGAACAGGAAAAGGTATCAAGTTGAAATTAATACCATATATTAGGATCCATGAACCACACAAGATCTGAAAATTTCAATTTTTTACAACGACGCAAACAAAAGATATGGCATTTTATGTCCTCATCTCCATACATTTATTCAAAAATGAAAAACCTACAGGGTACTTCCCGTTGACCTAAACTTATAAAATTTGGCAAGAAGCTAGGTCTCACAGTACAAATAATGGGAAAAGTCTGAAATCATTAAATATTACAACTTTTCTCACAACTAATGGTAACCAATTGTGATGAGCTCCCGTTTCAATAACATTCATATAAGAGAGGGGTCAAGTTGGATGGTTGCTGAGGCGATTTTTGTTTTAGTTCTATTTAAAAACGGGAACACTTACAAACTTGAAAATTGGTATGTTTATAGGGCATAGGCTATAAAATAACAACAAATAATAAAATTTGGTCAAGCGCGTGTCGGACTCAAAAAATCTAGCACATTAACTTACTCATCATCATCATCATATCGTGTGGGTTGCAAGGTCGATGACCGACCTCACAAACCCTGGTGTCAGAGTTGTTGAGCCGCCAAAGGCCTCTGACATGGCTCATTAACGACTACATCCGTAGATAGTAGTCGGGACCAACGGCTTTACGTGCCTTCCGAAGCACGGAATCATCTAACTTTTCGGGCAATCAGGTGATTCATCCTGCAATGCCCTAACCAAACTGGGGAGGTCGCACAAAGAGATTTTTGTTTGACAGTGTCCCCACTGGGAATCGAACCCACAACCTCCGGATCGAGAGCCGAACCCTCTAACCACTAGACCACGGAAGCTTACTGAAATTTCAACTAATACAATTATGTTTATGTGGTGGTACGGAACCCTCAGTGTGCGAGTCCGACTCGCACTTGACCGGTTTTTTATTTATGTGTGACATGTAAATCTTTTTTATAAGTATTTAAATTGTATTAATTATTAAGCTTTCTTGCGTGTTGGATTAATTCTGTTAGCGAGTAAGTTTTTATGAATAAATCAAATCAAATTACCTTTGGTAAACCTAGGTTATGTTTCTTCATGTTAGTTTAGATTTGGTTGTAAGTTACACAAATCATTAGAATAAGTAGAAGTGTGGAAAGGGTGAAGAGTGGCATCTTCTGCCTGCATCTGTGTTCCCGAGTTCATATAACCCGAATCTTTTCAAGTCGCGAGTGAATAGGCTTCTTCTGGGCAAGCTCGTTCCATCGTCGACCTCATCTCTGTCTTCAAGACTAGATAGAGATCAAGAGTAAGCCCATTTTCAATAAAAAAAACTGCTATTCTTCCGGTTTTTCATCAAAAAGGTAAGGAATTGGTCCAAATCTATGTTTTAATTATATCCCTGCTACAGATACATAGTTGCATTCAAGATTTGAACGAAAAACGAGTTACCATTTGAGTGTATTTAATAAGTTAGTTATTTAAGTAAGAGCTTTGAATTTTCTAAATCTAAGATAAGGTTTCTCAGTTATAAAGAAACTTATATACGGAGCCATTTTTAGGGTTCCGTACCTCAAAAGAAAAAAACGGAACCCTTATAGGGTCACTTTGTTGTCCGTCTGTCTGTCTGTCAAGACCCTTTATCTCACGATCGGGTAAAGGTATCAGGTTGAAATTAATACCACATATTAGGATCCATGAACCACACAAGATCTGAAAATTTCAATTTTTTACAACGACGCAATTAACAGATATGGCATTTTATGTCCTCATCTCCATACATTAATTCAAAAATGCAAAACCTACTGGGTACTTCCCGTTGACCTAAAATTATGAATTTTGGCAAGAAGCTAGGTCTCACAGTACAAATAATGGGAAAAGTCTGAAATCATTAAATATTACAACTTTTCTCACAACTAATGATAACCAATTGTGGTGAGCTCCCGTTTCAAGAACATTCATATAAGAGAGGGGTCAAGTTGGATGGTCGGTGAGGCGATTTTTGTTTTAGTTCTATTTAAAAACGGGAACACTTACAAACTTGAAAATTGGTATGTTTATAGTGCATAAGCTATAAAATTACAAAAAATAATAAAATTTGGTCAAGCGCGTGTCGGACTCAAAAAATCTAGCACATTAACTTACTGAAATTTCAACTAATACAATTATGTTTATGTGGTGGTACCGTGGTACGGAACCCTCAGTGCGCGAGTCCGACTCGCACTTGGCCGGTTTTTTGACTAGCGGCCGTGCATCTATCAAAATTTATGATTTACTTGACGATAGCTCTAATAGATGTAAACGTAGAGAAATTTAGAAAAATTATGTTTGAATTTTATTCTGATAAAAACTATAATTTTCGCAATACCGGTCACAGTGGAGGACAATGTCCGTACTTACTGGCTGCCTGTCAGGACAAAATGCCCTGCCCGCGTATGCTCGCCCCTTCGTCTGCTGTGCCCAAAGATTTTGGAAACTACGCCAGGGGGCGTTTCAGAAGCGCAGCGTTTTTCTTACGTCAATGGTTGTGCCTTTAATGGTTTTGAAATATGAAAAAAAGTGTCGTTTTAAGTTTAAAGCATTAGTATGTCTTATTAGAGCTCCATACAGAAGAAGTCTGATTTTTTTCTAGGTTTTTATATAGTTTTAGGGATATCCGCTGCAATACTCGTACTCTGTTTAAATTTATACCTTTAAGCTGCTACAGTTAATAAAACAGTCCTTAAAATTATAATATAAGCAGAAAAACCGTTTGCCATTTCAATTCTAGTCAGTATGTTTAATATTTTCTGTTATAAGAAGTCATAACATCCCATAAAACGTCTACTGCAGGACCGGGAGCACCCCCCAGAACTCCAGAAAAAACGCGAGGTACTTAGGAGATAATTTACTATAGTCACCATTCATGTAAGCGTTGCGGCTGACGACCGCTGTTGTTAGCGACCGCAGTATGTAAAATGGTACGATACACAGAAAGATGCTGCTGCTCATCCTCCTGTTCATAAGCTCTTAGTCGCCTCTTACAACACCCATGGGTTGGTAGTATTCTTTGCTGGCACTCAACTAAACGCAAAAAGCCATTAAAAGTTGTGCGAACATAGCCTATTATTGTGAAAACAAACAATGACAACCAATTTGTTAGCGAGCGGGTAAAGGACGGTATAATCAACCGGCCATGGGCTTTTACAAGTAATTAATTAGAATATCCGAATGGAGCATTTTCCTTGTTCATTAAAACGGTAGGCCGCGACCGGCAGAGCGTTCGTCGCGTGGTCCGATTAGGGTGGGGTATTAACGGTTATCGGAACTGCGATACCGGTTTTATCTTAGCTCCGGTTTTTAATGGTATAATAGGAAACACTTTTGGCTAAATTATTATTGCTGTTTCTTTGCAATCACGAAAGCTATCATCATGATATTATTATACGTTTAACGGAAAGGCGTGATAATAATGAAGGGTGTGATTCTGCCCATGAAACTGAACAACTTTTCATAATGAACATTGGTCGAAATACGAAAAACCAAATTTGATCTCCAATACAAAATGCGCTATCAGCTGATGCAGTTTCTATGGGAGGTCAAAAATTTATTTTGTTATTATGACCTATGTTCTTTGGTAAAAGTTGTTCAGCTTCATGGGCAGATTCACACCCTTAAGTGTTATCACACCTTTCCGTTACAAGCTGTTGTGTGGGTTGTAAGGTCGATGACTGACCTCACAAGCAATGGTGTCACAAATGTTGAGCCGCCAAAGGCTACCGTAGATTGTAGCTGGTACCAACCGTGCCTTTTAAATCACGGAATTATCTTACTTCCCGGACTATCAGGGTGATTCATCCTACAATGTAATAAACAAACGAGGGATAATAAGGGCAATGAACCCAGAACCTCCGGATCAAAAGCCGATATTGGTCTAACGGTTCGGTTCTTAATGTTCTAGATAATGTAGGCTGTTATAAAGCAATGTCAGGTGTGCTCAGAACCAATAATCACAAGTGCATTTCCGTGATTTGGAAGGTACGTTAAGCCTACACTCTGAGGCCATTTGTTAGCTTGAAATTTTTTGACAACTGGATTAGTTTGGCTAGCTACTAAAAAAAAAGGAAAATTATGACGTATTTTCGTTAGATGTTTAAATCTCAAACCACGCAAACCGCGACACAAGCAGTCTCGGTTCCAAGACAAGAATTATCATACATTTCTTTCTGGCTATGGTTATATTCCCTAAGCGTGCTAAAATGCAATACCAATTCAGACTGTGCTTTGTCCACATACTATGCTTATGCATTTTCATGGCTGCGGTACGGTGTCAGCTTATGGGGTCATAGCACAGATGCCAAAGATCTTTTCATCGTCCAGAAAAAAATTAATTTCAGCCATTTATATGTCGTAGTGCGACTCTCATTTTGAATTTCCCGCGGTATTCTCAAAGACAAACGTTCGTGCCAGCAGCACCCATGCAGTGGTCCAAGCACGGCGAAGCTACGCCAAACGTCAAATTAGTACTGAATTTCCGTACTAGTGTAGATTGTCGATGTTGGACGATGATGTTGGCAATGATGGCTTTATTTAGATCGTGAGGTTGGTACTACTACAACGAATGGCGCGTAAAGGGGCGTGGTTTGTGTCAGTTTAGCCAACACGTAGCAACGTGAAGACGAGGCCGCCATTTTCAACAGCTCATTCTTGTTCGAGATTTTACCACGTCAAGTTCTAAAGTGATAGTTGGTCGCGAGATGAAGCCTGCAGCCGCTGGCAGATGAGCCGTGGCAATTCTGCGATGACAGGAGCGACCCTTTAACGACAGCTAAGTGTTTATGATCTTTTCTGCCTTAAACTGTGAGATTTTAGGTTATGATACGCGAAGACCTTTTGTGATAGTGAAACACGGTGCACTGTGAGTTTGCTGTAGTTGAACATGTGAATAGAATCTTAGAATAAGCCTCCAACGTTTGGGGTTGACAGGATTGTGCCACTTAGTTAATTTTACATTAAAACAACAGGTGGCACAAGCAGTCCTGCACACCGCTGTGTTTACCGACGACGTGATTGAGGAGAATACCGTATGAGAGGTCAATGGCAAGTCAGGATGAATGATCGTTATGCAAGTAAGTTACACTCGATTGAATTAGGCGATTGTCAAAGATGTTATCGATGTCTGCTACAAATAGTTCGGCCAATATCGTGTTTTCTGCTATTCCTGATGTCTATCCCTTGCCCACATAGTGCCATCCCTCTTTCCGCCCCAGTAGGTGTCTTCGACATCAAAAGCGGGATGTAATCCAACACCCACGAATTCTGATGATACGAGTAGTGTAGTGTGACTTTTACGGTTTTGTTGGCATAGGAGTGAAGTGTTACAGGTTTTTTTAGCAACGCTTTACCACTGCATTGCGATTGTGATATTTTTTTTGGATGGTGTAGGTAGGTAACCTACAGTCATGCACAGTATAGTCTAAAAAAAAAAAGTTCAAAGTTGACGGTAGAAAAATAATTAGTTTGTCTATAGTCGACTCGGGACAGTTCTGAACCGCGTTAGTGTACCTACAATAGTTTAAATGTTTTGCTCGACGATAGGCAACGTCTACCTACATGAGACATGACGTTTTATTACTTAAAATAGTTTGGATATTGCGATTAACTGTTACGATAAGTAAAATGTAGTGCTGAAACCAGGCTGAAACGAAAAAAGCATTGTAAATGTTTCTTTTGTAATAGTGCTACGATTTTCATAGTGTTTTTGATGTGATTTCTTGTTTACTTAACACGATATTTGACATTGCGCCCACCTAAGTACAAACCATAGGAAGTGACTCGTAAATCTTGATCGTGCCATGACATTTACAATATTTTTAGGTACCGGAATAATGATTTTAGTTGTGAGGCAGTGTAGAAAACTTTCAGTAAAGAATGCGTTCATAACATAACCTAACTAAAGTGATTTCGAGATAAAGTTCAAAATGTTTTACAATAACGTGATAAAAGCGTACACAAGTGCTTTAGTGATTTTGATCAAGTGATTACTAAAACCATAATGATTATTTTTTAAAAAAACCGGCCAAGTGCGAGTCGGACTCGCGCACTGAGGGTTCTGTACCACCACATAAACATAATTGTATTAGTTGAAATTTCAGTAAGTTAATGTGCTAGATTTTTTGAGTCCGACACGCGCTTGACCAAATTTTATTATTTGTTGTTATTTTATAGCCTAAGCCCTATAAACATACCAATTTTCAAGTTTGTAAGTGTTCCCGTTTTTAAATAGAACTAAAACAAAAATCACCTCAGCAACCATCCAACTTGACCCCTCTCTTATATGAATGTTCTTGAAACGGGAGCTCACCACAATTGGTTACTATTAGTTGTGAGAAAAGTTGTAATATTTAATGATTTCAGACTTTTCCCATTATTTGTACTGTGAGACCTAGCTTCTTGCCAAATTTCATAATTTTAGGTCAACGGGAAGTACCCTGTAGGTTTTTCATTTTTGAATAAATGTATGGAGATGAGGACATAAAATGCCATATCTTTTGATTGCGTCGTTGTAAAAAATTTAAATTTTCAGATCTTGTGTGGTTCATGGATCCTAATATATGGTATTAATTTCAACCTGATACCTTATCCCGTTCGTGAGATAAAGGGTCTTGACAGACAGAAAGACAGACAGACAGACAGACAGACAGACAGACAGACGGACAACAAAGTGATCCTATAAGGGTTCCGTTTTTTTCTTTTGAGGTACGGAACCCTAAAAAGGAACAGTAATTTACCTTAGTGCAGTTATTTAAGTTTATTTTGTTTATGTGTTAACATATTGTTTTCTTTTATATGTGTACTTTATTGTACTTTGGTTTGTAGTGTCACAATAGTTTAATAAATAGTTTTTCTTTCTTTCTTTCTAATTTTCAAGTGCTTGTAGTAGTTTTGTGGTCTCAAGTGAGAAAGTAAGTAAATATTCGCGATTGTTTTGGAATACCATTTTGACATACCTAGTAGGATGACTGTAACCAGACTCAATTCAATAGCCCAGTGAAATTTTATAGCGTTGATCCTGTGACATGTTGAACAAACCCATTATTGTGATAATTTTAATAACGATTTGAGATTTTGTGAATTCAAGATTGTTTTTGTGTTTTACAAAGCTCAAAAGTAACCGGATGGAGGTTTCTGGTTTTCGTGATCGGATAAGTGGTTGAGTTTTGTTTGTGACCGGATGAAGGTCACGTGTGGAAGACCGGATAGAGGTCGATTGTTGTGATGACCGGACAGAGGTCAGAGTTGAGCATTGTAAAATTTTACCTAGTTATTGTTGTTTGAATGAGTATGGTTCTGTTCAATATTACAGGTGCTGTTTCTAAATTGATAATGTTTGCTATTGAAATTGATGTTTCCTTTAAATAACCTAAAAAAAAACCGGTCAAGTGCGAGTCGGACTCGCGCGCCGAGGGTTCCGATATACCTATAGTATTTTTGGAAGCAATAAAGTCCATTTTCAGGACCGCAAAACTAAATTTGTTTGTAAAGGTTTTTTGCAGATTTCTGAAAAACTGTGCAACTTAGAAAGATCGTTTTATTTTTGCTGTAAAGTTTACATAAACCTCTGTCAACTGTAATTAATTCAGATTTTCCCTTACTCAAACTTCGGAGATAAGGGGGGGGGAATGGTATTTTTTTTGACATTTTTCATCATAACTTGAAAACTAAGAAACTTAAAAAAATACAAAAATATATTTTAAAATGTACAAGTAAAGCCCTTTCATATGATACCCCACTCGACCTAGTAGCGACAATTTGAAATTTGGCCCCCCTATTTTGGCCCCCTTTACATTAATAATCATACTTTTTTCAAAAATTTTTCATGTGCAATTAAGTTGGGCAACTATATTCTAAAATTATTCCAAATTTCAGCTCGATAGCGTAAGTGGTTGCTGAGATATAGAGGTGTGACAGACAGACGGACAGACAGACAGACAGACAGACAGAGCGGCACCATAAGGGTTCCTTTTTTTTACCATTTTGGTATCGGAACCCTAAAAACGTGAAGGTATACCTTGACTAGAGGATTTAGTAAAATACTCAGATGTAAAACGCTGTTTTGATTTAACTAGTATGTTGATATGACTACTGATAGTGAAGATGATGCACGGACAGTCGATCAATGATTAAATTTAATGCTTTGTTTAATACAGTTTGAAAAATAAATTATTTTAAAGTTCTGTGAGCAAATGATTTGGCAATTCTGCGATGACAGGAGCGACCCTTTAACGACAGCTAAGTGTTTATGATCTTTTCTGCCTTAAACTGTGAGATTTTATGATACGCGAATACCTTTTGTGATAGTGAAACACGGTGCACTGTGAGTTTGCTGTAGTTGAACATGTGAATAGAATCTTAGAATAAGCCTCCAACGTTTGGGGTTGACAGGATTGTGCCACTTAGTTAATTTTACATTAAAACAACAGGTGGCACAAGCAGTCCTGCACACCGCTGTGTTTACCGACGACGTGATTGAGGAGAATACCGTATGAGAGGTCAATGGCAAGTCAGGATGAATGATCGTTATGCAAGTAAGTTACACTCGATTGAATTAGGCGATTGTCAAAGATGTTATCGATGTCTGCTACAAATAGTTCGGCCAATATCGTGTTTTCTGCTATTCCTGATGTCTATCCCTTGCCCACATAGTGCCATCCCTCTTCCACCCCAGTTCGTGTCTTCGACATATATATTGGAAACTGCCTTATTCGTCAGAAAGAATATACACATGTATGAGTTCACTAACAGTGCACGCCGAAAATACTGCTTGGCACTCCCTGCTCCCAAGTTAGAATTATATAAAACAGGCCCCTACTACAGCTCAATCATAATTTACAACTAAATTCCTGACAAAATCAAATCCATAGAAAATGATGTTTCCTTTAAAAAACAACATAAAGATTTACTAATAGAAAAATGTTACTATACAGTCATGGATTTCATTAACGATATTGAACCCTTATATTAAACTGACTCGTTAGATCCACTGCACAACAAATTATAAATGTTAAAATCGATTATTAATGAATTAGGTAGATTGTGACATATGTGACATATTTTATATTGTTTTATTTAACTTTTAGATAAAATGACATATTAACTAGGTTTCATAATTTATTTCTTATTTTACTACGACATTATGATGATGGAAATTAATTTGACTATTTAATCTGGACTAATAATAATGAAATAATTAACTTAATGATATTGTTAACTTCAACTGCATGATAATTCTTATTCAACATGACATTTTAGTGATGAAGAATGTTATTAATCATTTTGTTAAGTAACTTTGAAATAATAATGAATGTGTTTAAATACATTGTTAGTCTAACAGGGTTCATGTAATTTACCTATTACGCTATAATTAAGACCTACTTAACTTATACATGACTGCAATAAATGAATAAACTAAACTATTCTTGAGAGGGCTCAAAATATGGTCTTAGAAAAATCCAGGAACAAATTTTTGTTCTTCGGAGTAATGTTTTTTGTAGGCCAGTTTAAAATTTTAAGTGACTTAAGTATCAATTTATTTAGTTGTTTAAAATATTTGAACGGGTTTGCAGTGCTCTAGATATCAATTCAACCCTAGGGATAGTGATAGTCGATGATGGAGCAATCTTTCCCAGAAGAGTCTTTTTATTCGTGACTTTTGACTGATTCGGTTTTCTTAAAAATAAATACCGGTATTGTAATCCAGCCCTAGTTGACCGGTTGGGGACATAGCCATTTCTATTAATTAACTTGTTAACGACATCCCGGTCTAATCGGAAGCCTTTTTATTGAAAGCGGTTTACTATAAGGTCTTGCCTGTCAAGAATTTGATAAAAATAATATTGTCCTGCGCCTGTACTGAAAATAATAAGTATTATCTGTCACTAATGAGAAAAAATGTATCAGCCTAATTGGCTCCTGGCTAGTGATTTTATGTGGTATATTTTGGTTATTATTTTGGTCATTATTTTGGTCATTATTTTGGTAAATATTTTCTCTGTATTTTATGCCAAATAAAAAAAGCTAATACGAAGCTAATATGGTTTCGCTCTCCAGTACGTACCAATGTCTAAATATGAGGTCCTTATAAGCTATAAATTGATGAAGTCAAAGTCAAAGTCAAATTTATTTATTGCAGTGTTACAGGTATAAATACAAGATGAAATATGTATGAAATATGTGCACTGTAACATACCGAAATCGGCGTGCAATGTTTAGTATGTACATAGATAAAACTTATTTCTAACATTAGAAATATTTCTTACTTCTAGAGAACTTAATAATATTTACACAGTAGTATCACATTTTTATCTTTATGTATATCTATTATTATTTATATTCAAGTATATTTACAGCACATTTTTATCTTTATCTAATAAATATTCTTCGATACTATAGTAACATTTGGTGTAGAGCAAATAATGTAGTTTCAATTGAAATTTTCTACTGTCTAATTCTTTCATACTATCTGGTAAACTATTGTATAATTTAGGTGCTAGAGCAAAAGCTGTGTTCTTTTAAAATTGCATGTTCGGTTTAATCAAGGCCAAAACATCGATCTTATTTCTTGTTTTTCTAGGATGTCGAGGTTTAACTAATTTAAATTCTTCTAAATTATCGTGGACAAACCAACATGCCTCATATATATACATACAGGGAAGTGTCATTATTTTCAATTTCTTAAAATACGGTACGCAACTATCTTGTTGTTTAGCATTAAACATGGCCCGTACACATTTTTTCTGTGCCCTAAACAACGGCATTATATAGGTTGCGGCAGCATTACCCCAGTGTAATATGCCATACCTCAAATTGGAAGCAACATACGCATGATATGCACACAGTGCAGCCTTCTGCGATGTTGTCTTAGTTACTTAGTTTTCTTGTAGTTGAGATCATGATTTTTATAATGTTTTTATAAATATTATCATTATTTTTTGCAATCCCTAATATTTGAAAGTTGATTTCAAGGTTTTAAATGTACGCATTAAATATTATTAAATTTTTGGTTTGATATCTAAAGTTAAATGTACGATAACTGCTCCTCTTAAATTTAGGTTTGGAACCCTAACAATACAGATTGAAAGGTCAGGTTAGGTTATTTGAGACCCATTTAACCTAAATATAGAAGGCTCGAGTAATTAACCTTTGTTAAATACCTACTCGCCAAGCGATAATTCTTTGTTTGTCAATACTAGTAAAAACTGTTTATTTCACGACGAAATTTAATATCCCTATTCCCATAAGAAACGTCTAATAAAAAACAAAGATTGTGAAAAATGTTATTGAAATTATTAAAAGAGGGGGAGGAAAAGCCGCGCTGTCATATGTAATTTTTAAAATCCGTGGGCGGCAAATTTTCACAAAGTTACGTTTGCAATATTCGGGTCGGCTTTTTAGATTACACTCCATAAGACTCGGTTATTGGCTTTTCTTGGAAGCTCAACAGATTTTGGAGAGCACCTTCCAATTTATGTATAGCTTGTTATTAGTATAAATTTTAGTATAAGTTTTTATTAGAAATTGCTTTAATAAACTTATTTTGATGTTTAGTTTAAATTCGAAATCACAATGTGGTATTTTTACTACATTTATATCATTTACGCCCAAATGAGAATTTCGATTTATAGTTCTTTACTTCTCAAAAACTTCCACTAACAACGAATTTTCCAAAATGACATCCCCAAGGCCCTTGGGGATGAAATAAATAAGAGATAACAGCTTGTATTAAAGTCCTGCAATTTTAAGTTGAGATGCATAAACATTTGGATTTAAATAGACGGAAAGAAAAAAAAACATGTGTACCAGCTTAAAAATAAGATGCGTGTAGGTAGATTCAGATTACGAAATGAAGAAATCTATCAGCATCTTTGGAAACACACAAAATAAGGGATAGAAGTTTGTATGAAAGTCCGACAGTTTTGGAGGGATGGACGAAATCTTGACGCAACCTATCTAAGCAAGAAAAAAGAAATACATTTTAAATGAAATTTTCAATCTAAAACCTTGATGTACAAAAGGCACAAAAGCGAATCCAAATGCAACATCTTTCATAAGCCTTCCAAAACGACTTGCAATCCTTTCAGTCTTAAACCAATTATCATCATAATTTCCTGCGATATTTCCTCCTACTTATTTTTACTTTTTTATGCTTCACTTCATCAACATCATATCAGCCGAAAGACATCCACTGCTGCACATAGGCCTCCCATAAAGATCTCCATGACGACCGGTCCTGCGCTGCTTGCATCCAGACTTCCCGCGACCTTGACTAGATCCTCGGTCTACCTTGAGGGTGGCCTGCCCACGCTAAGTTTTCTGGTTAGTGGTCGATACTCTAGAACCTACTTACTTAAGATTTAATTATAATGTATGTTGTTCCAGGTAAGCTGATAATGGTCCATTTCCTGTTCACAGAATCCAGTAAGTTGAGATCTAGATTTAGATATGGAATATTTTCTAACCGTAATTTAACTACAAATTAGACAATCGCAAAATCTTATAACCTAAGGCAAGATTCGAACCTGCTTCTTTTCCGTTGGAGACTCCTTACTAACTAGGCCGCCGCCACCTTCTCCGTCAGCACCCGCCGCTTATCTGCTTGATGTTGTAAACTATTCACATTCAACGTTGCGTTTGTGCTTCCACCTAGTAAGCATTTGCTGTACTATCTCAACCTGTGCATCATTGAAGATGGAACTCAAATCGAAAATTTGAGTGCATCTCCATATTCACCGCCCACAAACGTCCACGGCTGGACAAAGACCTAGTTTCTTCAAGTAAATTTTGTATAAATGTAATTTTATCTGCGTTCAATATCCAACAAAAGGGTAGATTAAAGAACATCCACGCGATAAAGGATGTATTGTTTCGGCTAATGAGGGTGTAGTGCACCCTTATACCTCGTACACGCAATAGTGCTGCTAGAATGTTGATAGTATTACCGTCGATGTTTTTTGTCGACTTTGCCTATTCAAGCATACTTTGAAAAACTTTTCAACCCAGCATTTAAAAAAAAGAATAAATTGATAAGGATATGGCCGGCGGTTTTATTACTATGAATAACCTGAGTATACGTCAACCTTACTGCCTAATATTTTTTTTCAACCGAGCCAAAAGGTTCTTACACGAAGACGTAACTTATTTTTGAGATAGCCAATACTTTAAGGTTTTTAAACGAAAAACAAAACAAACCAAGATCAAAAATGATAAAGATAGAGAGAGACACCATGAACAGTAATTACTACGTTAGTATTATATAGTCTAAGGTAATTACTTTTAAATAACTGAAATGACAGTTGAAATACAGTATAGCCGAGTAAAAGCGAATTCATTTATCTATGACCATAGCTACCAAATACTACCAATAGCCAAACTCGCTCTCTTGGGTGTGCAAAATGTAAACCCAAAAAAGAATATCCGCAATAATGGCGCTGAATTTGATATTTTTGATGAACTGCAGTCAAAATCATGTGGGTAGCGTGATTAGAATAATAGCAAGATAGAGCTAGAGAAAGGAGCGCTCCAACATCTAACGCATCGTTCCGTCCTGCTGTCAGACTAGGCTTTTTTATAAAGATACATAAAAAATACTTCTAGTGGTGATTAACTTAATACGTCACGTTATCGATACTTGTCTAATCGACGATTAGGCTACAGCACTAGACGGAACTTTACAACGCAGTCAACAGGTTGTGACGATATTTCAAGGAGGTTTGAGCTTCCGATTCCGAAACAATTAAACATGCGTTCGTTATGACTCGTTTGACGCAAATACGTATTTAATAACACTTTGTTTCTTTGAACTTGATACTCGTTGATGATTTATTTTGCTTAGCAACTTTGTAACACTTAAGTACCAAAGTTTAGGATTTATTTGGCTTATTTATCGAAATTGCACAGATATAACTTTAATTACCATCGTAGCTCTACTCTCGCCTGACCCCTATTAACCTCACTTTTGCACGGTCTTATACCTCGCGGATTCAGATTATTTTTTTATTAAATGTAGAGAACGTACTGAATTTGATGTAGAATTCAATGCAAATAGAGCCAGTTTACACCGTTTTGGATCGAGCTATGGCTATGGCAGCGTAAAAGAAACAGCAAGAAACAACTGCAACACGGCCTTCTTTAAGAGCCGTCTTTTTAGCTGGAATTGTAGACTTGGTGATCTTGGATAGATCAAAAAGTATATTTTGCAAACAATGGCAGTAGAAGATGAAATAGGCTTAGAAAATAATAGAAGAAAACTTTGTGCATTTTCCAACGCAAAATTGTGACGAAGAAATTAAAAATGGACAGGCAACCAATTTGGCAATAGTTAACGAGACCATAGATTAGATAATATTAAAACGAGACTGGGTTGCTCTAAAGCGACAATTTTATGGTGGCATATCTGGCGTGGTTGGAACTAACCCTATCATCTGTACCGTAGGACATGAGTTTGATGTCCATATCAAACAATCAAACAAATATGTAATTTACGGTGTTTGTTCTGTGTCATCATACATTTGTTTGTCAGTATTTTTTTCCAGTAATAAAAGCCTTGCTTAGTCAGGCCTGTGACACTCCGCACTCTAGGTATGCAACGCGGCGCTAGAAGTCGACTGGGTGAGGCAGTCGATTTTACTTTTCTTTATGTAATCTTAAGCTTAAGGCGGCAAAATAGGTAAGTAAGTATTTGCATGTTTGATTGAACCAAAGAGATTTAAACAGCGTCGCGAGGTTCAAATCTCTTTGGATTGAACAATATTACATACCTACTTGCATCTCGCTCAGTATCTCATAAAGTGACAAAATCATCGCTTTAGCCTACCTGTCCGCGATCACCCGCGATTTAAAAACGGGTCCTAAGCGGTGCACTACAAGTATCGACTTTATGCTTAGACCGTAAGGTTGAAATTTGTCGGCACCCCGCCTGGGAGTGTCGGATCTGCAAACGTTACTTCACTATTATTTAATCTGTGGCTTAGTTTATGATTAGAATGACCTTATTTATTTCGTTTGTGTTGTAGAATCGAGTCCTACTTCACTTCTTCTCAAGGTTATTAAGCCGCCAAAGGCCTCTGACATCGCATATTAACGTGCTTTTCGAAAGCACGGAATCATCCTACATTTTTCAGACAATCAGATGATTCATCTTGCAATATCCTAACCAACCTGGGAAAGTTTTATTGATGGCAGTGTATGACAGTGTCCCCACCGGGAAACGAAACCAGATCCTTCGGATTGAGAGCCGAAAGTCCAAACCATAGACCATGGAGGCTGATAGAATATCGAGGTTAGATTACCTTATTTATACTTTTTCAAGGATCAGTTACTCAAAGCCTGTAACTTTCCCGTTGATAGGCTGACGGCTGTGGCCCTAAAATATTAGCAAGAAATCGCACGACAGATAAGAAAATTCCAAACAGACAATTTAAATTAATTCCAAAGTCACAAAGCTAGGGCTCCAACTGCATTGTATCGTAGTCCAGTAAAGCACATCTGCAGAGGACATGGTCCCTAATGAATTATGCATGCATTCGATATTATGCGCTACATGCATTGATCCCACTATAGCGTCCCACGAAGCTAGGCTAATATGCTCTATCTATTGTAAGGCGCTTCAGTTCTAATCAAGGAGTGGCTTACAACAGAGTGGCTTACAGATGTGCAAAGCTCTGTAGTAGGGTACAAATTTACTATCAGAGATTCAGTTTCAGATTGTATGTATTCAATGTACCATGCAGAACCTTTTTAAAAGCGTGCCAAGGCACAGAGTCACTAAGAGACACGGCAAGCAACTATTGCAGCATGGCAAAGTAGAGACAGTAAATTTAAGATAAAAAATTGGTTGTCTGTAAAGTCGGTTTACTGACGATAGTTGAACGTGACAACGTCATAAAAAAATACTGATGGAATGGTTGCATTTTTCAAAAGAAATTTTTTATTTTATTTGTTTGATAGATATTTTGTATGGATATAGAGAAGGAGGTAAATAGAAATTACAATTGAATTGATCAAGTTACATTTATTTGTACGCATAAATAAAATTATGTATTATTTTTTTTTAAATGTACATAGTACAAAGCACGAATATTCGACAATATATCACTGAACATATATTTAATATCGAAAGTATCATTACCTTTATCGCCGCAATTATCGTTGCTATAAACAATTGACACCACATTCACTTTTAACTGCACTTCATACTTGACGAAAACATGTAAATTTATGTATTATTGTATAGCAGCTGTCGACGCGGACGCATCGCTTACTCAAGTAGGAGAGAGACAGATGTCGAACGCTGCCGAACGCGGAGGCCGATTGTGCCTCGTTGTCGCTCGTTCAAAGAGCGCTTGCACTTCAAGCCTTAAATGGAACGCCTCAGAGCGAGGTAACGCCGCATGAGTCATGTTTTTTCGTGCGTGCAGCCGGCTCCATCGAATTATAAGACGTTGTCACGTCAAAAAATCACGACTTTGACCGTTCATAAAACATATACCGACCGATTCAATTAAAATAACCAATAGTCTCAGCGTCAGCAGAAGATCCCGAAAATATATTGCATGCAATCAAACTGACTCAATTATTTTCCATGAAATATTTTCTCAACGATCAGCGCCGTCCAGTTTATCTTTAACTTAAAACCTAACACAAATCTGTAAAGATTTGTGAACAGAAAGACAATACTTCTATTTACATATATTCCCAAAATAAATTCATAAATTATATTTTTTAGTTCACTAATGAGTGTATTGCACTTACACAAACATACACACACACACGCGCACTCACACACACACACACACAAACACACACATTTATCATTTCTTTTTATTTTCTATTCATAATTTAATCTTACGCGATTATGCCACTATGTACAAGTTAGAATAATTACTACTATTAAGAATCAGTTTGTGTCCTGCTGTGAATGATATAATGTAGCGATAATCACGATACAGGCTTTGCCTAGTGTGGTTATCGCAGTTAAGCAAAATGTGAATTTAACTGAATAAAGAATTATTTATTTATTTTATTTGAACAGTAGGCATTTTTCTCGCTCTGAACTGCTCGAACATTTTCAAATTTCGTTAGCGAAATCTTTTTAATTAGACGAAGGGGCGCCGAAGGAAAATAATAAAGTTCCAAGTTGTGAACTTCTGGAAGTTCGTGTGGTACAACTTACCCACTAATAATTAAGTACAAACTCCCCTTACCCCCTAACCCTTCCGACATAGTTTAATTATTTAGGCACAGAACTTCCAGGGTTTTATTGACTTTCTCCAACATCTATTGCAATCTCTTTCAACGTCGTTTAAGACTTATGAAAATGTGACTAAAGATCGACCAACTTATCAGTTGAGGCAGGCCTGTGACACTCCTCACTGTAGGTATGCAACGCGACGCTAGAAGTCGACTGGGTGAGGCTGTCGATTTTACTTTTCTTTATGTCATCTCAAGCTTATGGCGGCAAAATAGGTAAGTAAGTATTTGCATTTTTGATTGAACAATATTACATACCCTACTTGCATCTCTTTCAGTATCTCATAAAGTGACAAAATCATCGCCATAGCCCTCCTGTCCGCGATCACCCGCGATTTGAAAACGTGTCCTAAGCGGTAAACTGCAAGTATCGACTTTATGCTTAGACCGTAAGGTTGAAATTTGTCGGCACCCAGTCTGGGAGTGTCGGATCTGTAAACGTTAGTTTACTGTTATGTAATCTGTGGTTGAGGTGGACAAATGGAGAACTAAAAATGGCACTACTACAACTGCCACCAAAGTGACACATTGGGATCGATTAGGTTGTGTTTGCCTTACTTAAGGAGTCGTCAAAGTTCAAAGTCATGTATGGACAAGTATGATATACTTTGTGTTGTTATTACTTGATGGAACTCCAATGTATTTATGTAATTAAACACCATTTTCACACTAGTTCCACTATTTATTTAGTAAGATTTATACAGAGTGCGACCGGTTTCGAGTTAACATCGTCAGGCACCTGATGTTAATAACTCGAAACCGGTCGCACTCTGTATAAATCTTACTAAATAAATAGTGGAACTAGTGTGAAAATGGTGTTTAATTACATAAATGTATGGACAAGTTTTACGACCAGGTCTGATGAGTACCAAAAAAATCTTAAACCTTGGAAAAGTCTTCAGCATCAGGGTAGACCCCAACGGCCAGGAAAAACTATAAGGAGTCGAACAAAGGTCGACCCACACCCTGGTCAAATTCTACCTGGGGTGTACAAAATCCAAAATGGCGGAAAACAAAATGGCTGCCATACAAATTTTATTAAAAATATATTTAAAGTCCAATAAGTCCTAAACGAAAAGAGCAAAGTACAATGTTCTTTAACAAATGTCAAAGAAGGTGTCAAGAGGCAACTGAATGTTAAAAAACAATTTCAGATGGCGGATTCAAAATGGCGGCCAAAATAAAAGTTGCTCCGATTCGAGTGAAATTTGGTATCTAGGGATTTTTAGGGTTGAAGATTAAGTTTTTGGTGTAAAAAAAAATTCCGCCATTTATCAATATGGCCGCCATAGAAACGACCGATACCTGGTAACATGCGAGGACGAAGGCCGAGCTCTGCGTAGATCGAAGCTCGGAGCGTCCCTCCCTTACTTTGCCTCTCACCAACCCCTCCCTCCAAGCAACTTAAACCAACATGGCGAGGCCGTAGGCCGAGCTCCGCGTAGAGCGAAGCTTGAAGCGTCCCCCAGCATGTCGTGCTCCCACATACATCCATTAAGTCAAGGTTTATACGAGGCCGGAGGCCGAGCTCCGCGTAGGGCGAAGGCCGAGCTCCGCGTGGGGCGAAGCCCGAAGAATCCCCCCTTACTTATACCTCCACTTACTGGGGTGGGTGCTGACTGACCAAATTTCTATATGATTTGCTCATGTCTGACTCTGACTGATGATAAAAAGCATCCTCTAAAAAATTCAAAAAATATTGGCAGACATCCACACCCCTACGTTTTTGAGGAATTTAGTTTTAACTATTTTGATATTTGTTAATGAAACGTACACCTGGCAGACTATGACTGTCCGATTAAACACAATGTATATGACCCAAGAAAAATGGTCTGCCACCATAATAGCCCTGCGTTGTAAAGTTACAGCGCTTGAAAATGCAAAAAGCCACTACTTCGTCCCTTGATAATGCAAAGCCCTGCATTCTGCCTCTTCGATTTACTACATCTTTAGAAGTATTTTAAACAGCAGCCACAAAGGCAGACAAAAACACATTATTTAGTATCTTATTTTTATTTATTGCTTTAAATCAAAAACGCAGCGACGCAGAGAAAAATTCGTATTGAGCTGATCTATCATCCCTATTAATATGAATCATGAGCAAATCATATACCCAAATGGCAGCCAGCACCCTAACAATATGGATCTACAAATTTCCTACGAGTTTATGATTTTTCGAAAGTTGATCAACTGACTAGGAAATTGATCAACTTCCATTTTCCGGCAACACATATGGTGTCAGTCGTAGTTAGTTCTACATTTCGACCGCCAGATTGAACAGAAAAGTTGATGAATCTTATTAGATTATTGTTGTATTATAAAAAGTTGTATAGGAAATAAATTGCGATAGGTGTTGAGGTTTAAAATGATTATGATCGCCGACAGAGAATTTACTAAAATTGTATATGCTAAAATTAATATAGTCCCAACACTCTATACAGGATGTTTGGTATGTGACTGGAAACCTCTCAGGTGGTTACCCTACCCAAAGAATTCGGACTCCTTGCTCCGCTCGAAATAGAAGGAATACTAATCATTTTACTATTGGATGACATCTGCCATTGTGTCCCAAGTTGAAATGTCAAATCATCAAACGCGATTTGAAATTCTCATACAAAATTAACAGAACGACGACTATGTTATATTTACAATGACTGAATGAATGTCAGAATACCTTGTGACACATATTTTATTAATCTTACTTCTATTTCACTAATATTTCTATGGCTCTACCTATGAAACTAAACAACACCCGAGAGGTTCGTTTATACCGAACACCCTGTATAGATTGTGCCCGAACTGAAACGACCTACTGAAGACTCCTGAAGAGTTTTGAACTTCGTCATTTAAATGCTCCAAATATTTAAGAGGAATCCTGTGAAAGAACACATGGTGCTGCCATTCCTAACTCTGACGTTAATTAATGTGAAATATTAACTTCGTCTGACGGTCGTGAGATATTTACCCTCAGTCCCAGTACAGCAATATACAGCAATATTTACAGGGTGACTTTTGAAAAGTCCTTGATAGCAAAATATATGCATATACTCGTGCAAACAAACAAATTGCCAAAGAATATAGTAGACAAAGACAAGGGCAGATTAAGACACTTAGTCGACTTTTATCGCACAAAGACAGACACTTATTCATTTAATAATAATTAACAAATCGAATGAAGTGTATTCTATTATTATTTGTAGATGCTTACCCACACGCATTATAGTATCGAAATAGTTATTTTTGTTATAACATCGTGTAGGCGATTTTCTTGTCACCGGAGCAACAAAAGACGAGTAGCGAATAAACCTGAATGTGCATGCCGACTGCGGGCGCGCGAGCCGCGCGAACAGGGTGTCTACTCTCAAAGTCCGATACATCGAAACGATACTATTCGAAACATGCAAATGCAAAACTTCGTCCCTTGACAATAGAGTAGAATATTGGTTGGATGCAGTTTTAAAATTCATCCAATCAATATTCTTAATTATATTCGAAGTTTTGCATTTGCATGTTTCGAGTTGTATCGTTTCGATAAATCGGACTTTGAGAGTAGACACCAGGTTAGACGTCCGTAATCCCGATGCGACAGCATACCATCATCACTTCACATTATTTCTTTCTTCCCTCAACACGCTTACACTTATTTTGTATTTATCATCTGCTTCTTAGACACATTTTAAGTTTGTATGTATGTACCTGTATGATGTATGTTTATTTTATGCACACTAGCGTCCGTGCTGCGGCTTTTGCTGAGTGAGGCCCTTTTATCACTGCCGATGTCACAGCACTGATTTTATTTTTTTTCTACTTTTGTATTCTACCCTTACGATAATATTTATTTGATGTTGCTACATATTTATTGTATTTTTTATAGAATTGTGTTGTGATGTCTTAGTGTTATTAAAAACTTTTGATTTCTGATTTCTGACTTAGTCGCCTTTTATCACACACGGAAAGGGTAAGTGTCTAAGACAAAAGATCTTAACGGAATTTGGTTTTAATTAACGAAACTTCTTTACACAAGATACCAAAATACGAATAATTGCATCCGCCAAACCAAAGCTTTACCTACCAAAGCCTAAACTCGTACTAAAACCTTTCCGTTCAGCGTTGAAACTTTTTGCAATTACCACGATCGCGGCTCAAGAAAGTTAATAAAATCACGTTATTTAAAGTAGGGTTATTTGGCGCGAGTGTCTTGTATTAAAACCTGAGCAAGCGAAGAAATCTAGGATTGAACCACGAATTATTATAATTTTAGGGACTATTATGTTTTGTGACTCTACCTATAAACTACTTGATAAATGTGCAGAACAAGGCTCATTTTTATTGGATTCCAATGAATAGGCAGTGTAAGTGGCAGGCGATTCTATTTGTATTTTGCTGATTTGGAAGTTGAAGGGCGAGTACATTAAACTGGGCAAGAGAACAAAAAAAAACAAAAGCCGATCGAATTTTGAATTTATTTTTTATTATCAGCCAGTACATTAACCGTCAAGTACACACTATTCATACCACTATTTCTTTCTTTCCTAGAGCTGCATCCCTGTTCATATTGAAAAGTGATAGTGCGTAGCTGTTTTTACTAGCGGCCAGTACTGCAGCATGGAGGAGTGTATACTACAAAATAATAAGTACATATCACATTCGAATTTCAAGAGCCTTTTGCCCGCTAGCGGCCAAAAATCGCTTTTGGCCGCAGAATTTAACCGACAAAACAAATATTTTAGAGATTTGGAGGTAAACAGATATTTTGTAAGAAAACATAGAGTTCCCAGCGTTGCACTCTCATTTATTATTTTATAAAAAGGTACTTTAAACAAAAGAGTTTCCTAAAGTTATTGTTTCCTTACTTTAATTATGGTTCATGCGGCTGCTTCAAGATAACGAGCACTCGCCATGAAGTCAAAAGATACGTTTCTTTTGCAAAGATATTCTGTGCTGTTCTTTTTCAAAAAGTATTGTGTAAGGATCTTTAGAACGTAACTTTTTAGTACGAAATGAATTCCAATTATTAAGAAAAGCTTTTCAATTTTCATTACTTTTGTTCTCTAAGCCCGCAGTAATACTACTCATAATAAAATGCAAATTTCCCGAAGAAAACAATTTTTACTCGAAAACATTTTTCCATAGAGGAAAAACCAAAAAAATTGTCCAAAATAATAAAAATAAAAACAATCAAATAAAAAATCCCTAAACAAATCTTCTCAAACAAAAAAAAAAAAAACAGACAATCAAATATAAAAAAGAACCAGCCAAGTGCGAGTCGGACTCGCGCACTGAGGGTTCCGTACCACCACATAAACATAATAAAATTGTATTCGTTGAAATTTCAGTAAGTTAATGTGCTAGATTTTTGAGTCAGACACGCGCTTGACCAATTTTTATTATTTGTTATTTTATAGCTTATGCACTATAAACATACCAATTTTCAAGTTTGTAAGTGTTCCCGTTTTTAAATAGAACTAAAACAAAAATCGCTTCAGCGACCATCCAACTTGACCCCTCTCTTATATGAATGTTCTTGAAACGGGAGCACACTACAATTGGTTACCATTAGTTATGAGAAAAGTTGTACTATTTAATGATTTCAGACTTTCAGACAGAGCAAAGATCTATTTATAGAATACAATCTAAACTTAGACGTAAGATAACATAAAAAATTAAGTTTTCTAAATACGGAATTAGGTGGTTATGTACAAAATAGATTCGGTCTCGTTGTAGTTTTTAAGCCATACTGATAACTTTCCTTTTGCTTCATAAAAAGTATAATTTTTCACCGAACAGTGCTTGTTAACAGTTTTATAAATGTACGGAAAGGCGAAATATTTGAAGCGCTGCGCGAATTTGGTTTTAACTTTAGGAGGATTTGTGACGTAAACTCGCTTATTGGACTGAGCTACGAGGTCCGGTGAGTTTTGGATAGCCCGGTGTTGACTTAGGCAAGCTTTTAGTAAGTACAGCTGTCGAACAGTTAGGACACCAGCTTCTTGGTAAAGATTTAAAGTTGAAAATCGAAACGGCTTTCTATACATGACCTTTAAAACAGACCTCTGAGCTCTTTCCAATGTTATTAAGTGTGTTTTAGCTGCGCAACCCCAAATACTAATGCAGTAGGTTATTAATGACTGGCATAGAGCAATATAAACTAAGTTTACATCTCTCATATTCGGTAAGTAGGTCCTTATTACCCCCAAATGGGGCTGGTAGGTGACCAATTAGCGCTCCAGGGTAATAATGTAGCTAGAAAAGCCCTAGGGCGGTAAGTAATTGAGTTTTGAAACAGTGAAGTGTTTTTTTTTTAATTACTTACCGCCCTAGGGCTTTTCTGGCTACATTATTACCCTAGAGCGCTAATTGGTCACCTACAATTTGGTGGTAATAAGGACCTACTTACCTCACAATCGAGATGTAAAGCAGAGTAGTTAGCTCGGGTGTAAGCATCTATTGCACCCTAAAACTATAGGCGCCCTCGCTGCGCTCGTGCGCCTAAATATCTCGGGCTGCAATTGATGCCTTACAGCCCTTGGCTACTAATCTACTATTAATACATCTTTATCGGCACAGTCTCGGAGGAGCTTCTTTACGCCAGCTAGTTTTCGTATGCGGCCTGATATGAAATTAATACACTCACCGGCAGAAATAACCGGCCGGTCTATTTTCTGTCATACATTTTCATACAAGTAAGGGATCAAATGAAGCGTCAATATATTTCCTAAACGAAATAAATATCCGTGAATAAACACAGATCATTAAATAAGGTGTCTGACTACCGATTCTTGAAGATTAGACCTGTGCACGGTATCCAGGAAATTCCGTGCATCATTCAGAAAATAAATATACGTCATTTTGTCAGAAATCTCTTA
This sequence comes from Athrips mouffetella, assembly GCA_947532105.1. Classification (NCBI taxonomy): domain Eukaryota; kingdom Metazoa; phylum Arthropoda; class Insecta; order Lepidoptera; family Gelechiidae; genus Athrips; species Athrips mouffetella. The sequence goes on from OX383981.1 coordinate 637,599, forward strand.
CATTTAGCGAATTAAATGTTTTTAAGAGTCGCACGGGTTTTCTTCAACATTTTAGATATACCTAATCTTTGACAAAATTGTTAATAAGTATCTTATCTAAAGACCTCATCAATCAGATTTGTATTTTTACTCAATTTAGGTAAGATATTGACGCTTCGTTTGCCCCCATATTTGTATGAAAATATATGAAAGAAAACAGACCGGCCGTTTATTTCTGCCGGTGAGTGTATTATTATTATTATCGGAACCCTTGGCGCGCGAGTCCGACTTACACTTGACCGTTTTTTTTTAATTTGACTAACTGTAAATCAAGTCGTTAGAAAAATAACTGCTGATATAAAATTATCGGCAAGCGCTACAAAAATGTATGAACATACTTGAAAAATATACTTACTCGAAAAAGAAACCAACAGAGCTCTACAATAGAGCTAAACAGCACAGAATATTTAACAAATCAACATAGGATTTCTTATTCGAAAGCAACTTCTTAAATTTATAGAAAAATCCTAGAACCAATATAACAATTCAATACATTTTTCTTTTGTTCTTGTTTCAACCTTTTTTTTCTTTTGTTGTAATTTTTGTATTTGTTACTTGGTCCTGAAATAAAATGATTATTTTATTTATTTATTATTATAATTTATAACCTGAACCACGAATTCCAGTTCTAAAATATTAAGCTACTAAATACCGAAGTACACCGACAAATATGATCACCCAAACAATGTAGCGTGGAATTTATCGTGACACTTAATACAAGCCCCAAACCTCATCTATGTCACCCCGTGTGTTTCATAAAAACAGATCAAGTGCGAGTTGGACCATTGTTCTGAAAGTTCCGTATAACCATACATATTATTTTCATTTGTATCAGGCGAAATTTCGGAGAATGCTTTCTTAGGGAACTTGGCCAGAGGGGTTATCCTGGTAATTACAACGACATTTCCAAAACAAAATAGTTTGTCTCAAAAGTTATGTTAAGTGTTTTAAGCAAACGTTTTTGTTTTGGTAATATCTTTGAAATTACCACGATCCCCCCCTGATGTTTTTAATAAAATTTATGCCTTAGACACTCAAATTTTTAAGCAAGAGTAACATACCAAAAGGGGCTATTGAGACCCTATTACAAATCCTACATAGTCCGTCTGTATACGTCGTATATATTCTTTGAATGTTTCAATAAACAAGCCATTACTCGTACAGTCATCATCTAGTGTGATTTTTTTTTATATAGTCTTGCTTTACATAATATTCTTCTTAATATTCTTGACAGCTGGGTAATACTGGCCATACAACCAGCAAATTAAGTAAGATGGAGAACCAGTGAAATTAGATCACACGAAAAGGTCTTACTGGTCTCGATTTTTGGTTAGCCATATCTCCGAAGTTCTAATGACGACTTACTTAAAAATGTCTACACAATCTTGGAACAAGCTTCATCTAGCGATTGATACATTTTCTGACCGTTACTGACTACTAGATTTTCTGCGGTCCCATGTTTCTTTACTATTTAAATCCGATGTTCAAAAAAGCGCACCTAGTTTTTTTTATTGTATAATCCATTTTAACCCATAAAATAGATAGATAAATTAGATAGATAAATCGTTTATTTAGGAATACAGCACAAATCCACAACAAAATATTTAACAATATAAAATGCACATTAAATCTAAATCTAGTTATAGAGTGTGCCGCACCCCCAAGTAGGCCCTAACTCAGCTTAATGCTGCAGCGGCAAAGCACGCTACAGCGCTGATATTCTGTCAGCGCCTGTAAAAGAGCTGACGATTGTGCGCCTGTAAAAGTGCTGTGATTTTTAGCGCGGAACCCTAAAAAAAATAACTCCATGTCCAAAACACAGCTCTTTGGAGCCGGATAAACGACGTAGGCTTAGTAATATAGTTCCAGTGCCTCCATTTGTGAACGGAACCCTAAAACAAGTGGAAACATACTGGAATGGCGTTTTGTCGTGTGAAACGGACATAACAGGTAATGAGGGTAGTAACGAACACGCGGGAGGAAGGGGAGGGGATGGACGTCGAACTAACAAGGCAATAATGCCAGTGAAATATTGTTAAAGCCAAGTGGGGTCCAATATAATAGTATCACAAAGAACTCGGGCACCTCTAATACCCTACTTATCTGGACTTGTGCCATCGGCTGATTAAATACCTCTCCGCAACTCTACCAGCGGGTGTTGTAAAAGGCGACTAAAGGAATTTGAACCGGATGATAAGCAATAGCGTCCTTCCTATCGTATTATACAAACTGTGGTCATCAACAACCGCAGTTCGTACTTCGTATTATTTGTTGTTATTCTATAGCTAATAGCCTATAAACGTACCAATTGTCACGCTTGTATGTGTTACCGTTTTTACGATAGAGCTAAAACAAAAATCGCCTTAAAAACGCGTTTTTAATAGGGGAGCCCCCCACATTTTTTTATTTTTGGTATTTGTTGTTATAGCGACAACTGAAAAAAAAAAACAACCGTCTACCTATTACGGTTCATGAGATACAGACGGACAGACAGACTTCGTAGGAATTTTAATAGGGTCCTGTTTTTCACCCTTTGTATACGGAACCCTAAAAAATCTAAGCAGTCGATTCACATTAAGCTGCCAAATAATATTCAAATGAACAGTGAAGGAAGCTGTATAAACTTCCAATAACTTAAAGAAAACCATCGGAAGGCGAGGTTGCGATAACATACCGCAGCACATCTTAACTCAATTCCCAAGATGGCCGACCGGAACCACTCGCCGCCCAAACTTCAATAAATTGTATCATAAGAACCTAAATCCTGATATTCACTTAATATTTTATACACTTTGTCAGCATGCCAAGAATATATTTAGTATGGAGATTGAAGATACGATCTAGCTCCTATGAATTATGAATTATTCAAAATATTTCCAAAAAAAAAGTTTGCAGTCAAGGGTTTTGTAAAGTCGGCTCAGCTCGCACAATACTCTAAGGATAATATGAAAAATTCATGAAAGCCGTTAACGAGTTTTCCGCGGGCCCTTGACACGATGAAAAAACGTAAACACTGCCTTAATGGGGTCTCTTGGACAGATACTTAGTTTATGAAGTTATTCCCGCGACACCTTTTCCTCGCAATTTCAAAGTTTCCTAATTAATCTCCTTGTGAAACTCCTTTGGGGCTTTTTAAAACGCATACTAATAAAAACCGGCCAAGTGCGAGTCGGACTCGCGCACCGAAAGTTTTGTATTAACAAGGTAGATATACCGTCTTTGTCAGGAGCGCACAGTCGCACAGAAGTGTATTAAATTAAACTTGATATTTTTTTATTATTTGTTGTTATTCCATAGCTTATGCATTATACTCGTAAGTGTACCAATTTTCACGGTTGTACGTGTTCCCGTTTTTACTATAGAGCTAAAACAAAACATCGAGTAAAAATTGTCTAATAACACTTTTGTTGAGATTTTTTGTTTGAGCAACAGAAATACATAGTCTGTGAAAAAGAGGTGTTTCATCTCCGGCCATCTTTATATACACTTGCTAGAAAATAAGACAAAAATTTACTTAGTCTTACCCATCAACTCCTTCCGTTTATGATCCGATAGTTTTTACGAGAAAAACCATCAGGAATATTGGCATGGCAATTTATTTAAAACTATGCCGAATTGAACAAAAATCATAACAAGTGTACGAAGACATGGCCGCGGTCCCATTGTAATATGAAACGACTCCTTTCAATGGTCTACCTATTACGGTTATCTCACAAGTCTGGGAAAGTTGGTTTTCTCCATTTTTAGGGTTCCGTATCTCAAAATAAAAAAACGGGACCCTTATAGGATCACTTTGTTGTCCGTCTGTCTGACTGTCTGTCAAGACCCTTTTTCTCACGAATGGGAATACCTTTAGTATCAGGTTGTAATTAACCACACAAGATCTGAAAATGTATTTATTTTTTTAATCAAAAGATATGGCTTTTTATGTCCTCATCTCCATACATTTATGCATTAAAGCAAAACCTAGAGGGTACTTCCCGTTGACCTAAAATTATGAAATTTGACAAGAAGCTAGGTCTCACAGTACAAATAAAGGGAAAAGTCTTAAATCATTAAACATTATAATTTTTCTCACAACTAATAATATCCCATTAAGGTTAGCTCCCGTTTCAAGAACGTTTCTATAAAAGAGGGGTCAAGTTGTATGGTCGCGGAGTTTTTAAACTCAAAGAGCTAAAGCTTTTAGTATATCATATGGTACATAGGTACGGAACCCTTAGGGCGCGAGTCCGACTCGCACGTGGCCAGTTTGTTTTCAGTATTTCTTGAAAATAGCGCGTTTTAGGAACCCTACACGCTCATCACGAGTTCGGTTAAAACTATACAAGACAAAGCTCGATTGCCCAGGCACTATAATTTATTATCTCTATGTGCTTTTGTGTCCCATCCTAGCGCTCAAAGATTTTAATTGAAAGCTCTACTGTCACCACCACAACGATATGGACCTGTACGTAACATGTACGTACAAAATGTAGGATATGATTTCATTAAAGCTTCACATGGTTTCATCGAACGATACCGCGTTTCAGACATTTGACAGCGCCATCTGTAGTGCTTGCTTGAACTATTTATCAGAAACAGAGAGAATTTGCTTGTTACTGGGTGGCGTCAAAGTCGTTCTTCATTATCTTGAAGTAAACCTGGTTAGACAGGATATTCTGGATCAGGTTCTTATGTAGTTTTTTCAGATTCGTAACTGGTAAAACTAAATGAGTTTTCAGTTGTACCGTCAAGAACACTTCAAGCCTGACAGTGTAGAGACGAAAGTGCACTTCTTAGCTTGACAAAGTCTTTTTTAAAGTAACAAGTGACCAAGCAAGCTTGTGAGCCTCCGGATGCTAAGTGGTCACCACCGCCAATAGCCCTCACTATCTTATTAGTAGCATGATTGACACTAACAAGACAGCAATTCGCATTGCCTACCCTAAGATCTCATGTCTCAGTAATTTCACTGGCTCCCTTGCCCTTCAAACCTAAACACAGCAGCGCGCACTGCTGCTTCACGGCAGAAAAAAGCAAGGGGGTGGTTTTTCCCCAAACGGACTTTGCACAAAATCAACTTCTGCAAAAACCCTGTCACCTTGACCTGCTCTTGACTGTACTTAACTTGCACTTTTTACTCTACACCTATACCGATCAGAATACTTTTTTTACAATTATACGTACCTTGTTCGTACGATCACACTCCCCAAATTCCAAAAATCTATTCCAAGTCCTTCACCTTTTGTTGCGGGAATCTATCACCGTCGTAACTTTTATACAAAAGTCTAAGATCGATTTCATTGCAGAAACTTAACACCCAAATGGGCATAAGGTCGATTTCCGAAGAAACCGGCCGTCCAATAACACAGGATCGTGTGTAAGCCGACCGAGTGGAACGAGCGCGGACATTAGAAGAGGCAATTACTGGAGGCCGGGAATCTTAGACAGGCCGGCCGGTATAGGCAAAGAGAGGACAGGCGGCATCCCTATCTCATTGAATACCAAAGAGGGACTCATCTAGAGTGCTAAATTAAAAAAAACACATAAAACGTGCAAGGTTGGCCCGCGCAATCTTGTTTATTTATAGTTTAGACCTTTTTAGGTTATGTTATTTTCTAGTGGGTAAAAAACTGTTTTTACCATATCTGACTTTGTGACTCACGAAGGAGCTACGGTAAGGCAAAGCATTTTTGTTCTAATGGCCGAGTGGTAGTTGCTCTTTCTTTCCGATCACAAAAGTTAAACTACGTGGATCATGGTCAGAACCCGGATGGGTGCGGTGGCACAACAACTTGTGGCACAACAACTAGAGCATTTCCGTGCTTCGTTAAAATAAGTCAGAGGACATTTTTCAGCTTGAAAACTCTGACAGCCAGGTTGGCTACTAACCTGGCAAAGCCTAGAGTCTAGTTTGGCGGTCGATCTGTCTAAAAACCAGTCCGCTCGTCATATGGCCAAGGCTAGATAGGCGATTCCAAAAACCATTGGTTTCGGCAATAATAATGACGTACAAAACGTGTTAGTTTACACACAGACGTCCTTGTTTTTGAAACGGTCGCTTTTCACTAAGCAACATTAACTTTGGTCGCTTTTTGGTATGCGATGAGGTATGGTTTCTGACGGTCAGCTGTCCATCTATCGGCCCGGCCGCTCACGCTAATCCCGCAAGTTGCGAATCATTGGGGTTTTTGCTGAACTTGGCCGATTGCGATTGACAGAAAAACGTGAACCTTTAGGTTTGGCTTGCAGTTCTTTGCTATTAGACTGAGAAGTAATTCTTATCTCAATTCGTTTATATTAGTAAAGTTTGTTAATTGTACGTCGAAATTTAACGAGTTTCGTTCTTCCATTCTATTGCCAATTATTAAGTAATTTTGGTAAACCATTACTACTTTGTTAATTATTATTGTTGTTTAGTAAGTAATGAAATCAATATTGAGTAGTATTGAGTAGTAGTTTTTATTTATGAGTAACTAGCGACCCGCCCCAGCTTCGCACGGGTGAAATGCTGATACTAAATGCACGCGCCGCCGGGCCCCCGGCCGGCACCGCCGCAAACGCTATGTCCCTGCATTTTAAATCTGTAATATCTTTGAAAATATTCATTTAAATTACATGCTGTAAAGGACCATAATATTGATCTATATTAAATGCACAATATATTTAAGGTACTTAATTGGATAAGGATTAATGCTGTATTGCTTAAAATCGCTTCGTAAAAAAATAAAGGATAAAAAATTCTTATTGTGGGTTATCCCTAAGAGATAATATACCATCACGGAGTTTTTTGTAGTCCTTTTTAAGGTGAACAATATTTTAGTACATTATTTTGATCTATCTCGTACGGTTCAGCCAGCGTTTGCAATGTAAGCGCAAAAAATGAGAATATTTACGACATCACATTAGAAACCTCTAAAATTATCAGTGTTTCTCTACTATATTGTGCATGTACTATAATATATAAACCTTTCTCTTAAATCACACTATCTAAAAAAAAAACGCATCAAAATCCGTTGCGTAGTTCTAAAAATCTAAGCATACATACAGACAGACAGCGGGAAGCGACTTTGTTTAACTATGTAGTGATATCGAGCAAAGTATGTGGCGTGTGCAGTGATTCAGGTCCTGCAATATCGCGCTACAATATTAAAATTAAATGCAATACTTATAATTTACTAATTCTTATTGTAGGTACTGTGTAAGTTAATAAATCAGTACCTGGTCGACCGAGCTTCGCTCTATAATTGCAAGAGAGAACGAGGAAGACCAAAACGAGCCTACATTGATCAAATCAAGGAAAAAGCTGAGGTCGTGTCGTACCAGGAAGTCAATGACCTGACACAAAACCGCACAAAGTGAAGATTACTCTACAGACAAGAGCCCTGCTCTTAAATTTTAAGAGAAGGGTGAGCAAGCTATGCTACCTGCCAACAGATGGCGCTGTAGGTGTCTGTCTAAAACGCGTATTTAAAAAAAAATGCTTAAAACAATGGGAAAACTAATTTCCAGACATGAGACCTAGCTAGACCGATTTTTGGAAAGGGGTTGAAAGATCGATGACCGACCTTACGAACAGAGGTGTCAGAGTTGTTGAGCCTCCAAAAGCTTCAAACATGGCTCATTAACGACTTCATCCGTAGATATCGTAGAAGTCGGGCTACTATTATGCCTACCGAAGCGCGGAATCATCTAACTTAACGAAAAATGGGTCGCACAAAGGGAATTATTATTCTATTTTATTATTATAAACTTAAGCCACTGACTAGCATGAATCTCTTTACTTAAGAAAATCGATAACTCTAATAAAAGCAAAGCTTCTTTGTGCTACGCTTTTATCAGAAAAGCAATCCTTTCATCTCAATATTCTACAAGAATCTATATTTTAATCTTAATTCACCATCGAATTCCATTTGCAGTTTAATCCGTCTGGTTCATTTGTTCACAATGCAGAGCTCCAAAAAAGTTGCCCTGAAAAAATTCGATTCTCCCAATAAGTAGAAGCCACTCGTTACAGGCCTGCGCGTCCGCCGGCATATCCTATCCGGCTAATGAATGAAAGTTAGAAGTTCCCAGAAAGCCGTTGTAATAGGATAGGCGCTCGCTTCCCTATCAATTTTAGGGTTCCAAACCAAAATGGCAAAAAGGAACCCTTTGGTGGGACTTCGTCTGTCTGTTACACCTGTTTATCTCAGCAACCACTCACGCTTTCGACTTGAAATTTGGAATACTTTTAAAACATGCTTGCCCAACTTTAAAGCAAATGAACGAATTTTTGAAGTGAAAACTTCTTTAGCAGCGCTTGACACTTTTTTAGATGGTGAAAAAATGTTAAAATTGCGTCAGATCTCGCGTCAGATCCGTAGCCTGATCGAAAAAGCGTCAACTGTTATCCGTATTGTTATTACAATGCGGGTTTTTATACAGTGACATCAAAGAAGTAAGCGAGCAATGGTGCGATTGATTACAAAAAGCATTATATTCAAAAATGCAAGTTTTCACTTCTGCTGGCACTCCCAGAGTGCAAACCGTGCTTTTTTTATTATTATTATTATTATTGTAAATAGGAAACATTTTAGATGGAGAACAAAATTTCTAATTCCAATTTCTAGGTCAAATTGGGTATATTATTGAAAGGACTTTAATTAAGCAAAAATAAAACGATCTCTCTAAGTTGGACTTCAAAATGGACTTTATTGCTTCTAAAAATAGTACGGCTATATCGGAACCCTCGGCGCGCTAGTCCGACAAGCACTTGACCGGTTTTTTCTACATTGCCTGCGGACTCGGTAATCGGCTTTTTGTTGATTTAGGAATTCAATATCGAGGCTCGAAGGTGCCGGCTTTAGCTTCTGTCTTTAGCGACCAGCCGTACAGTCTAGAGCAGGTGAAGCTTGACACTTAGAGCGCGACGGTCATTTTAATAAGAACAGTAGAGAGTACAATTTGTTAAGCTTGACGTGCTCTTGAACGTACCAATAGACCGTATTATGAAATTACATTTTCTCGACGGCATACTGACCAATTCGAATTTTGCACTGTACATGTGCTACTCTTTAAGGACTGTTGAAGATTTTGAGCTTCTTTTATTTAATTTTTCTTCATGATAACATGCCGTAATAAGGATTCTATTGCTAAACAGGTATTTACCCGAAAATATTGCTAGCAATAAAATATGGTACTCTTTGAGGTGAAGTGCCATAGTCGAATCTCGCTTGTCAACGTTGGGGCTGGCACAATGGATCAATACGCATGACTCCACTGCTGCCCATACCCTGGTCCTTGATACCTTAGTTGCCTTTTAAGACATCTACGAGAAAGATAAAGATTACCTTTTTTAACTAGTAAAATGCTATGAAATCTGTGGAATATACTTTTACATTTACTTTCTTAGATGAAAATTTTAATTATAAGATACTGGAAGCATCCCTAAATCCCAGCGTCATAATCCCACGCCCATTGGAATCTGCTTATGCGACTAACAATATTCCAGCCTTATGTCTACACATGTATATTTATGACCCTCTTCGACTACGGGGTGGGGTCCGGCATGAGCCGTACTTCGTTACGGAATAAATTGGCTCGTCTCCAGCGGCGAGCATTCCGGGGAATAACATTTTTGTTCTATCTGTACCATTGCTGACGTCGATTCCGTCGTTTGATTCGTCATTTACAAACGTGTGGGCACGTGATACGCGGACAGCTCTATTTAGCTAATGAAGGTTGAGTCTTTCCTTGTGTATGGCTGATTTTTTTGTAGAAAAGCTTGATACTCAAAACGTTTTGAAATCTAAACTAATCCTTTACATTAAACGTACTTACAATTTTTATAAGCAGTTATGATTCCATGCATAGGATATAATAGACATTATACTTCATCTGCTAAGAAAATACCTAAGTCCTTTATGAAAATGAGGAAGAATGTTCGTCATTTTTGACGTGCTAAACGGGATAGAATATTGTATGAAAATACATTTCTAACGTGCTGTTTTTTATTTAATTTTGATCAATATCGGTCGATGGCTTTCTTTTAGTATTGTAATGCCTAAAGCCAAAAAGTTTTTATTCCTGGGTCTGTGAAGTGCTACTGGCCTCTTGCACTTTTCCGAAATTAAAAAACAAATAACATTTAAAGAAATGTGAACGCCAATATTAGAAGAGAATGAAGTTCAATTTCTTCAATTATGTGTTTTAATTTTGTGTCGTTTTTTTCCTTATAGGTGTAGTACAAAGCACTATGCATCACTCGAAAGAAAAAACTATACCTACCTCGGGTGTACTGGGTCCTCGGCAGTGCTTTAGGCTTCAAACGATACCCTCGATGGGAATTGGTCCCTTTCTCTTCCCAATGAGCAATGTACTATTTCTCCGTGTTTGGAATAGTCTCTATAGCGCGATTCAGAAAGTCTCCCTAGTGGTACAGCGCTATCTATTGGTTCGCATTGGTTACAGGCGTTGAACCGATGCAGACCAATAGATGACGCTGTACCATAACTTACTAAGTAACAAATAAGTGATAAATAATGCGAAAATAAGTTTTCATTTTTGATGTTTCGAAAGGCTCAGGCTATTTTTTGGAACTTTACGCTAACGAAGCGGGCAAGACCCGAGTGTGAAATTTTGAAAAAAAAGTGTAAAAGCACAATTTTGTAAAGAAACTAAAATATCTTTTTGGAGTTTTGTCACAGTATATTTTATGTGAAAATTAAACAAAAATCATATTTTGGAAAAGAAAAATTACAAGTCGAAAGTGCAATCCCTTCCAAAATTAATGCGATAAACAACTCAAACCTATCATGTTTCAAAACCCCTTACCTCCAACTCCACGATCTCACAAACCCGCTTGTTGTTCCAATTAAAAATTACCATATTACAATCACCCCCCAAACTCTTTGTGAGGAAAACTCATTAAAAAAGCGCCATCAACAACACGAGGCAGATACCGGCGAACAATGGTAGGGTACAATCGGATGTTGACTGAAGCAGGCCTTGTCAAAATTTGCATCGTCACGGCCTTCGTCGAGATCACCCTTGCTTCCCTTTATTAAATTTATATTGAAAAATAAAGAGGCTTGCAGTGTTACTAATTCAACTCCAGTTGTTTTTTTGAAAAACCCAGAAAATCTTTTAGTTCAAAATCAAACAGTAGCTGGAATTAAATGATTTTGCGTAGTGAAATTTAAAATTTTGCGATAAAAGTTATGTTTGTAAAATAATACTGGTCAAGTAAGAATCAGGTTAAAGGTGAATTAGTGCTGTGCGATTAGATGGGACCTCAGCTGTGTGCGGGGAAATTCCAGTCTATGAGAGTCTATTTGACAGTCTCAAACGCTTCTTTTTTTCCCACCATGGCGCTACCTTTTTTGTGAAGCGATGTAGTTTAGCTGATGTCATTAAGAGATTTTAATATGAATAAACGATTTTTGATTTTGATTTGATATGATTTTGACAGCTCATTTCACAAACTAGGAAAATGATGCAATCCTATTGTTAGAAATTTTCCCAGCTTACCGCTAAGCTCTCTCGTTTAGCACTGGTGGAAAAACCACACACACTAACATTTCTGATAGATGAAATTTCGTGACAGTTAAATCTCTTAAGTCTGAAGAAAAATACATAAAATCGCAGTAATCCTATTAGAATTAACACCTTTGAAGAAGTCTGCAGAAAACAGCAAGAAAAATCACTTCGATTTAGAGAAATTTATATCGTGTACTCAATAACAAAAGGAGCATTATTAGAAGCGTTTAGACCTACAGTGTTAATTACAATTAAGAATTCCAATTTTAGACAGAAATAAATCGTTGGGATTAATATGGATAGGATTGTTTCGATTAATGTGGATAAGATTGTTTCTTGCGCTGGGATTGACCGGCAAATAGATGGCCGGGGGGCGCGCTCCGGCTCGCAATTGGATTGGATCTATCTCCTCCATAAAGACGTACCACGGACCATAGATTCTCTTATTGTTACCTATTTCTCGTCTTCAACCTTGCCCTCCAAAATTGGTTTCACTTCAATAGCTTCTTCTAAGGATAATTTATGAAAATGTTTACAGATGTCTCGCAGGCTGGTCATCTATCTCATAAGATACATAAACAAAACCATAATGTGGTGAAATTAGATGCTTAGTTACACACTCGTTCCCATGGCGCCACTTTGTTTGTGAAACAATGAAATTAAACTGACGCATTAAAGGGATTGATATTAAGGTTCCGAACCAAAATGGTAAAAATGGATAGTAGCAGTTTTTTTTGTAATTTGCAAAAAATCTTTTCTAACAAATTTAGTTTTTCTGTCCTGAAAATGGACTTTATTGTTTCTCAAAATACTATAGGTATATGAAAACCCTCGATGCGCGAGGCTGACTCACGCTTGATTCATTTTGACTTGAATTAAACGTAAACACGATTAATTAATAACAAAATCCCAATGTAAAGAAATAAACGACAACATTTTATTTAAAAAATTGTGTATTATTTTGAAATATGTAAAACTCATAATGTTAATTTTATCCAAAACAAATTAACCAAAAACAACTCAATGCGAACAATTAAAAACCGTATGCTAAAATAAACAACCTAATTACGAACGCAAAATATCACAAACAACGTATTTATTTGAAGTGAATCGAATGATGAAATTCGGCGAAATCAAAATTCATTTTCAATGATCAAATAGAGCGCGAAGACCGACAAGAGTTGAGCCATAATTCACACGATTTACAAAACGTAGGCGCGGGATGTAGAGTAGGGAACAAGGTGGCTTAACAGGTATTTAGGATTTACCACAGATATATTTTTCATATCATTTATTCATAGAACAATTCATGATTGTGTTTGAATGTTATAATAAAAAAAAATATAAAGAAATTTAGATAATAAAAGCACTTTACCAATATAAGATTAAAGTGCACCTACAACCAAACAGGATGAAGTTAAGACTACACAATATCATGCCATCTCATATAAAAATAATAATAATACTGACTTTTAAATAACAATATCAAAAAGTTACTTCAAATTACTACTAATTCCAAAACTAAAACTAAAATTAATAATGTCAAAAATTATTTTAATCTAATGTCAAACTGATATATAATTATGTGAGTAAGGTCCCGTCTTCTAGTAGCCTCTCTTTGAATTTGATCTAAATCAATCTCAAAATTCCTTCGCCTTTTGAATAATCTTTTTATAAGACTAGTATGTACAGACTGGGTACTGTTATTATACCTAACTCTTTAAAGTGCTCTGCGCATGACTCCCACGGTGAAAGGCGTATCATTACGTTTACTTACTCAAGGACCCAAATTTGAATACATTCAGATGATATATTTCAATAGATTCGTTCGCATGGATTTTGGACTTTTACAGTGTACGTACACGAACAACTGGACCGATTTAGACGGGATTTTCGGAGTAATTGGGCTAGTTTCCGTGTAACACAATTAGCTTTGTTTGACTGCTGAGTTTGAATGTTGAGACACATTTTGAAATTTGTGCTATTGAAGTAGTTGGTAGGGACCTAATAATTGTGTGTATTTATCGATCACCGTCAGGGGAAATATCCTTGTTTGTGGACAAACTCTTTGAGCTATTATGTCTACAAATTATTCAAAGTCACAAAGTATTGTTGGTCGGTGATAATATTGACTTGCTAACTTCGTCTCCGACCAAAAAAAATTTTGTTGGACACCTTAAAACCTGCATGTTTTAGGTCGTTAGTTAACTTTCCAACAAGGATAACTGATAGTACAAGAACTTGTTTGGACCATGCCTATACAAATATACCTAAAGATAAAATACATACAGTAGAGCCACTTGAAATGTTTGTATCGGATCACACTGGAGTTTTGATTGAATTTGGTGGGCTGAAAAAAATCCAATGCAACAAAACCATTGATAGGCGGCTTTTCTCTGACCTAAATAAGTATAATTTTATTCAAAGCATTTCATTGTATGATTGGTCATCAATTATTGACAAGAGTGACTGTCCCTGTTCAGCACTTGAATTAGTTATAAATGTGTTAATTCACCTATATAATGTTTATTTTCCAATTAAGTCCTACCCTGTCCGAGACAATGTTAAAGCCTGGGTCACCAACGACGTGGAGCAATTGCGGTACAAACTGCACCAAAACAAGAGTGCACTAGCTAAAACTCCTCAAGATGTATCTTTGCAGAACTCACTTTTGTTGGTAGAGACTGAGTACTTTGCTAAATTGTGGTCTGTACGAGGGCAACACATTAATAGTGAAATCGAAAAGAGCGACAACATTTGCAAAGCAGTGTGGGCCGTGATAGCCAAGGAGACTTGTCGTGACAAAAAGAGTAACGGGCTTGACATTTTAGTGGCGCGCGCTGACGGTGGGTTATCGTCGACAGCGCGTGCCACTGACACCGCGCGGCGTCTTAACCGCCACTATATAGATGCGTGCTCAAACTCAAGTGTCATGCCTGACATTACCACCGCAATGTGTTTCTTGGACGACTACCTTGCAAACCACCCTGTTTCTAATTTCATTTATAATGATGTACATTTATATGAAATGATTAAAGTAATTCGAAAAATTAAAGTTAAAAATTCAAAAGACATAAATGACATGCCATCATCACTCTTATCATTATTCACACCTGGCTTCATTGAGTCGTTATGCTTATTATTTAACGAATGTGTCCATAGGGGCAAATATCCTAGTTGTCTTAAGATTGTTAAAGTACAGCCAATTTACAAAGGCAAAGGTGAAATGGATGCTCTAAAAAACTATAGACCTATATCTATAATCCCCATATTATCAAAAGTGTTTGAAAGTTTAATGAGTACACGACTAATGAGGTTCATAAGCTTAAATGGCTTTCTCAACCCACAGCAGTACGCGTATCAACGTGGTCGCAGCACGGTTGATGCGGCACGCGATTTAGTCACCAGGGTGCTTCATCACCTCGAGGGTGGGCGACAGGTTGCAGCGATATTCTGTGACCTGTCGCGTGCCTTCGAGCTCGTCAATCACACCCTGCTCCTCAAGAAGCTTGAGAAATATGGAATCACCGGCTCGTTTCACAGCACTATTGCTTCCTTCTTGAAGGAGCGGCAACAGTTGACTGCTGTCAAGGAGGCTCGGTCAGAGTTAGAGCTGATTGGAGACAATTCAGTACCACAGGGCTCCGTAATGGGTAACAATTTGTTTATAATCCTCATGAATGATTTGACATCAGCTGTGTCGGATGCTGAGGTAGTAATGTTTGCTGATGACGGGTGTGTCATTGTCTCAGCAAGCTCGCATAGTTTATTAAAGTCTAAACTTCAAACCACAATGAATGACGTTCACACATGGTTTCGGGCGAACGGAATGACACTCAATGTAGAAAAGACTAATATCATACACTTTGGCCTCAGAGGCAAGCGCCCCCATAATTTAAATATTTCTTGCAACGGTTCGACTGTACCACAGGTTAATCAGGTACGGTATTTAGGATTCGTCGTAGACTCCGGACTCACGTGGACCCCACACATCGAGACGCTTGTAGGTAAGCTTTCCTCAGCTTGCTATGCACTTGGAAGACTCAAGCACAGCATAAGCACCTCAAATATCCGGAAAGCTTATTTTGGGTATTTTCACTCTGTGCTAACCTATGGTGTATGTTTATGGTGCACTGCGGCTGACAGGCTCAGAGTCTTCAGAGTTCAGAAAAGAGCTATTCGTGTCCTGGCTGGAGTAAAGTGGGATTGCCCTGCGAGGGAACTGTTCAGGGTGCATAAAATACTTACCCTTCCTTGCGCGTACATACTTGAGGTCGCAAAATTTGTTCGGTGCAACCTTGGACAGTTCCCTACGAGGGGTGACTCCCAACGAGTTAATGTCAGGGGGCGCAATAATATTGCTATACCTTTTCACAGACTTGAAAAATCAGCCAAATTTGTGCATGTAATGGGTGTTAAATTATACAACAGGATACCGAAAGAAATTATAGAATCTGAAACACTCGGTAAATTTATTGCTGGTTTAAAACGGTTACTCGTCACTAAAGCCTTTTATACGATTGAGGAGTTTCTTCATGATCCATGGACTTGCTGACCCAGGCTATTAGTTTTAGTTATATCATGCGCACTTTGTTACCGTGATGTAGGCTTAAATTACCTATGAGTATTAATTTATGTACAGATAAAAATACCTTGACTTGCTTTAAGGTAGTTATTGACTAAGTATATTGTAATACCTACTGACTTATAATTGTAAGATTATAAATAAATAAATGAATGAATGAATGACTGCAATCGATTCACTCAAACAGAAAAATTTTCAGACTTTTCGTATAAGAATAAAGTTTCAGATTTAAGAGATATTACTATTTGCTTACGTGTCAAGCAGTATTGCAAATTTTATCTTCATAAAAAAACTTATAAAATCCTTCTCTTTCACTTAGTAAGTATCCAGGCTCAATATCCTTCGATCAACAAAAGATAAGGCGGTACTTTTTATCGAAAGCCTTTATGGATTTAACGCATGAAAAGACATAACAATATCGCGTTCTAAATATTGAACAGCGCCATCTATCCAACTCATGATTACTATTTTTATTCAGACATTGGTATTGTTCATTAGATTTAAGAAGATCTTGAGGTAGAGCACCAAACCGCTGGTCAGATGGGTCAGACCAGATCAAAGCCGTACTCAACCTGCTCGCTCTCCGACGAAGGACTGAAGACAGGAACTCTTGGCGTGCACTCATCAAGACTAGCACAGTTGCCTTCCAATATTAACAAGAACTGACCTACTTAGACTTAAATGAAGAGTGCGATGATGATTATGATTGTTCGTTCATTACATTTTTGAACTGAGAGTTACAAACAGTTGAAATATATCTCATCTCTACGCTGCTGGCTGTAAACATAACTCGTATCTGTGTTTACACTTCGCACCCGACCAAACGCGACATCGCGTAATTGATTTCACAATAACATGACGATTCAATTTACACTGCGAGGCGAAGAAATCGGGTAAGGTAGAATTAAATTTCAATTTCAATTATTGGGAAAAAAGGAGCGTCAATATTTAAGACAAAAAATATCGTTGATCACAACTATACTGAAGTGTCCTTCCAGAAAAATAATGCAAAAATGAGTAAACAAAAAACATGATAAATAAATAAATAAATAAATGATATTTTAAAGTATAGGTTTTTAATAAATATTTGTAAAATATAACGCTTTTTTTACTCATCTTTGTTTATACTGTGTAGGTAGTGTAAGTACTGAAAGACCTCGTTTTCTCATTTTTTATTAAGTTTTTATTTATTTTATCAAGAACCCTTTGGTGTGTTTGGTAGTGAACCTTCCTTCTACGCCGTAGGCCGCGGGTTCGATCCCCGCCCAAGACAAAGATTTGTGTGAAGAGCATAAAAGTCCGTTTCTGTGTCTGTGTGTTATTTCATCTATATTAGTTTCAGACTGCTTGGGTCTCCCAAAATTTAAGAGCATAAGCCGATTATAAAAAAAATCTATTTAAAAACTTATCATCAGCCCACAATACTACAGAGAACTACTGAGTGTGGCATCTATGAATCCAAATTAAGAACAAAAATTGATTCTAGGTTAGTTAGACTTGTTCAGAATTAAGCGCTAAAACTTACAAGGTAGCACTTTTATTTTGTTTTTAATTTTCGTCACTTAGATTTGTATTTGGTTTCGAGGACACGAGCATCATTTAACAATTAAAAACGTATAGTAAAAAAACAAGCTAAATCCAATATGAATCCAATATCCTTGCCGCCAAGTGTAACTTAGGCCCAATTCAACCCATCGGAAAGCCTAAAGGATAAATATGAATCCACATTCCTTTTGTCATGTTTAATTTAAAACAGTGGAGACGCTTGAGTATTTCAGCTGTGAAATTGGAGTTAGGAATTGTAACTTTGTGTGTCTTTGTAAGATGAGGACTGGATTTTATTCTCGTTTTAAGGAATTTTCATACCGTGTTTTATTATCAGTACCTGAGCAACCAACCTTCAATCAATAATAGCCGTCTTAACATTAAAATATCATTGGGTGAGCAAGCTATGCTACCCGCCAACAGATGGCGCTGTAGGTTTTTGTCTAAAACGCGGTATTTAAAAAACGCTTAAAAACACGGGGAAAACGAACTTTCCGAGACATGAGAACTAGGTAGATCGATTTTTCGCCCCAAAAACATTCATCAGAGAAACCGATTGCGATACGAATATTGCTCGTTTAATAATATAGGAGAAATAACCACATGACATTGAATTTGATGTCTAGAAAATAAAACCAAGAAACACGTACTAGCAACAGAAAATTCAGCATACATTTTATCCTAAGTATACAAAATATCTTCGTGAAGTTCTCGACTCTCATACTTCGTGCCACAAAAACACCTCTCGTACATAACGTCGGAGACATTGTTCCAGTAATATTGTAAGTGTACCACGAAGTGACCTAGATACAAAACTTTTTGGTCTAGACCACTTACGGAGCTAGAAATATGGCCGTCCCCAAATACAGAGGGTAGAGGTTACTTAGAGATATATGCAAAAGTTGTTGTCGCTATTCCACATTGTAACAAGCAAAATTAAGACTGAAAATCTACCTATACTTCTGTCTGACAGTGGAAAAATGGTGGAAAATGTAACTTTCAAAATCAGTTCAGTTGGAAATAAATAACACTAAGAAAAAGCAGAACTCTTAAATTTTACCAAACTTTTTTCTTATAGTGGTCACGTGATCAACGCATTTTGCATTGAACTAAAAGATGATTTTTTTTTCATTAACGGTTTCCTTACAAAAGTTGTCTGTAATTTTTATCGCATGCTACAATAAAAAAAAAATTTTGGATACGAAATAAATATTTGGACACTAAGCTAAGAGCAACTTTTATTTAATTTCCAATAAACTGCGAAAAAACATATACTGGAAATGGATAAAAAAAAAAATTAAACTGTTTATTTCATGCAAAAAACTTAATTTTATCTTTACAAGACTATGAAATCTTAACAATCAAAGATTATTTTTAGTCCTGCTTAGTTACTCGCTAGCTTACATTTTAATTATTGTGATTTAATTATACTTACTACTTACTACTCGGATGAATTTTTTTTTTTATTATTTTGATATGAACAACTTTCGAACTTTTAATTTTAGATATCATAAATATTATCATTAAAGTAAAAAAAAAACATTGAATGCGATGATATAAAATATAAAAATAACAAATACTATGCATTCAATGAGTACAGGGAATGACCCAGAAAATAAAAGACTTTTAAAAAATATTATTGCACTTTTCTACGTAGTATTAACACCACTTTGGACTCTGAATCTCGCAATTTTCAGAAGCTTCGATCCCTTTTTAAAATGATAGTTCTCATTTTGGTCCTACCAAAACTATCTGTTTCTCCTTCGAGGTTTGGGAACAGATAGAAGTTTCTATTAGAAGAGGATTATCAGCTTAATCTGGTGAGATGGGAGAGTAGTTAAATTATTCAATCTGGGCTTGTTGAATGGCATCTACTGAAACTTTAGTTTTTTTCTTAATTTTCAAGTTGCTTGCTACAAACGTTTCTTAATATAATGACCTAAGTTTTTGACACCATCGTTATAGTAAAATGAACTAACATCATAAAGTTATATAGCCAAAAAGTTGTTTATTCTCACTACTTATTAAACACCCCTCGTAATGCTAATAAATAAATAAAATTAAGGAAATTGTAATCTCATGGACCGGCGAGAATTTTTTTTTTTAAATAACTGAGTTGTACATTCAAACATATTTAAAAGAGCGCGTGGGTTTTTTATTGTCGCTTCTTTTTTTTCCCACAATGGCGCCACATTGTTTGTGAAGCGATGTAGTTTAGCTGACGTCATTAAGAGATTTTAATATCCAACAATGAATAAACGATTTTGATTTGATTTTGATTTGATATAGTTATTATGTCATGCCTCTTAAAATATGACTCACAAACATTTCTGAACCTTGTATAGCTATTAGAGTGGCGACGAGGTTATTTCCATTCCAGTGTCTGTACTAGTTACAGTGCGGAACACAGGCGGTGACGCTGCCAGAGTTATTTCGCCGTTATTGTAATGAGAAACTTGTGCTGCTTTTTGTTACTGCGCGCCTTCCAAATTGCCTGTTTTATTATCTCGGTAAAAGTAAAGTAGAAATTTGTGTCAGCTGTGATAGAGCTTAATGTGAGAAATAAAGATAGAGCACCATTCGCAAGAAGCTTCCTTAACAGGTAAAGCTCCTATTAATTTATTGTTATTAAACTGACATCATAAAGTGACAAAATAAATGTTTGATTTCATTGTTTTTAAGGGTTCAAAGGGATCCCTTATGTAAGACTTCGTCTGTCTGTCGGTCTATCTGTCTGTCTGTCACAGCTGTTTATCTCAGCAATCACACATGTTATCGACTTGAAATTTGGAGTAGTTTTAGAACATGATTGCCCAACCTTGTTGCAAAATGAAAGAACGACTTCAAAAGAATATATTATTATTAGGGGGGGGGGAAATACCATTCCCCCCCCCCTTCAAATGTCTCCGAAGTTTGCAAAAGGAAAAATCTGAATTCATTATTAGTCAATGAAAGTTAATGTATATAATAATACAGGAACAGGATTAATTTCTCATACATTATTATGCTCTAAATGCAAAAATTTTAAACCTGGTACAGTCGAGTTCTTATTTCAATAGACGTACTGGTACGCGCTGCGAGTATCAAGCTTGACCTGTGGTTGACTGTACATCGCCTCAAACTTTCCCTTTAAAATCCCACTGCAGAATAGGGAGCTACTTCTAGAATTGCACAGCAAAATACCACCCGGCACTGGCACAATGGACCTCTGTGGTTGGTGACCGCAATATGGACAGCAGAAAGACGCAAAGACTTGACACTACACACAGTGTTTCTAATTTTCGTAATTTTATTATCTCTTAAACGCATAATATTGTCCTTTAATTTGGAATTTCAGCAATTGAAACTAAATCGTCCAACTATCTGAAGTTAGCCAATAGTCCACAGAAAATCCTACTCTTATTCTCGCCGTAAAAGGAGAAGTTCAAAGTTCAACAAACTTCGAGTTCGGATTGGACTCGTTTCTACGAACTGCTTTTGCATTCATCTGCATGTAAATACTCAGGAAATTGTTTCCTATGAAGTTAGCCGATTCTTGCTGGTTCTGGCAATTATTTACGGAGAACATTTTTAGCGTATAGAAAAATTAATGGTAATTAAATTCATTTCATGACGACTCTTATTATTTAATTTAAGTTATTATTTGTTGTTGTTATAAGGAACAGTACCTAGGCGACTGGGCCTTGCTCGATGTAAAGGAAAACTATATACTTTTTTAAAGAAATAAGCCATTTTTCACTTTTAATAATATGTCTTTGCTAATTAAATCGAAATCATTAAAAACGTTTTGGAAAACGCGATTCACAATAATCATTGTAATATTTTTTAACAATAATACAATTGAAAACCCCCACAACAATACAACACATGTAAAAAAGTCGTATAATTAGTAGAAATATGAATTTCACTAATCAACAATTTAATTTTTAGGGTTCCGTACCAAAAGGGTGAAAAACGGGACCTGTCTGTATGATGTCTGTCTGTCTTTCTGACTGTTAGAGGACTGTATCTTATAAACCGTAATAGGTAGACAGATGAAGTTTTCACAGAGTATGTATTTCTGTTGCTGCTAAAACAATAAACACTAAAAATAAAAATTATTTGGGGAGGCTCCCCAACTAAAAACGTATCAAAGGTGATTTTTTGCTTGATTTTTGTTGTATTAATAATAATTTATTTCAGATTAAATCCATTCCATCCATTCATCCATTTAGCCTTATCGTAAAAACGGGAACACTTAATACAAGCTTGAAAATTGGTATGTTTATAGTGCAGTATACCTGCTCGACCGAGCTTCTCTCTATAACAGCCAACTAACATTAAAATATCATCATCTCTTTTTTTGTTGAAGCTGGGAAATAATGAATTATGCATCTCCCTCCCATCGGGGACTGAGAGGGGTATGTGGGACTCCCACCCACTAAAACAACCCAGAGGCACTCCCGCGTCGCCCGAGTGGCAGGGACTGGGAAACCGGCTGAGCTTTTACTTCCAGTCCCACACCGGCGACCGCCCGCCTACACGGCGGGCCCTTCACGCCCCTTCCGAGGAGGGGGCCAGTAATGACCGTGAGTGCCCAGTCATTCCCATCCGCTGGGGACCCAGCCAGATGGGCGCCAGACATCCCCGTGTCTGAACGCCCGGGGTCCCTTGTGACGGGTCCCCGCCGCCTGCTACTTCGGCCGCAGAGGATAGGGAGAGCGGTACAATGTAACACCGACACTCCTCTCGCGCCGCGGCCCCTACACCTCAACTGCGGTGCCTCCCAGACGACACCGCAGCCCGCCTCAGTTGCGATAGCGCCCATACATTACCGCAACCTACCGCACAAGCCGCTCCATCGCGGGCTTGGAGACCAAAGCCCGGAGGAGCAGCCCCACCCGGGGCCGCCCGGCTGAACACTGGCACGGCCCCATGGGTGCCTCTTCGTTTCGCCTTGGGAGACCAAGCCACGGGTACTGAGCCCCCCGCCACGAAAAGGCGGGAGCCCATCGGGGGGAGACCTAACCTAACTAGATTTCTTCGCCCCCGAAAACCCTCGTATGGTAAATTTCATCGAAATCGTTTGAGCCGTTTACGAGAAACCGATTACAAATAGGTATATAAATATACAAATTTACAAATATGTATGCAAATATTGCTTGTTTAATAGTATAGGATAAGCTGTAAAATAACAGCAAATAATAAAACCTGGACAAGTGCGTGTTGAACTCGCGCGTTTTTAATACCCTTCTGCGTGACTGCGCGTCCATAACTAAGACGTTATTTTCACCTTATTGGTACGGAACCCTCAGAGCGCGTGTCTGACTCGCTTTATGCTTTTATATTTGCACTGACTGCGATCGGGCGCAGGCAGGTGCGGAGAACTGAAGAAGAGGTGGGGCTTCTCTGATAATGACGATTGTGAATGCGGCATTTTGCAATCCATGACACACTTGCTTTCGTGCCCTACCTCCTTAGTTTCTTGCACCAGGGAGGACCTTTTTGAAGGCAACCAAAGAGCTATTGCAGTAGCCACTTTTTGGGCTAAGTTACTATAAAATCATTGGCCATTGATAAGAAAAGAAGAAGAATTTGCATGCTCAAAAATACCTTTACTACGATTAATGTTGGATGTACATTATTGTACATACAAACAGAGATTGCAATACATGATAGAGTAAGCCACAGATTTGCATGAGTTTAGTTAAACCCATGGGAAATCATAGAGTTGATAAGTAATATTATTACTCCAGCCGCAGCAGGAATTGAAATTTGCGGTTGCTGCTCCCTCGACTAACTAAAATGAATTAGAATTCTGAGAGTATTTTTGTTTATTACAAAAAATATATTTATGGGATAAAAATTATCAAACCTAAAAGAAACAGGCCAAGTGTATGTCGGTCCACGTGCAATGTAGGGTTCTGTAGTAAAGATGCTATTGATATGCAGGTTACAATTTTCAGCTTTCAGGTTTCGATTTTCTTCATAACTTATTCCGTCCTAGTGACCAGCGAAGCCCAGTGCCTGATTGCTATTTTTATTTCTATTATTTTCAGTTTTTGACTATTAACTCCTTAAACTGTAAAGCATAGTAGTCTAGGCAACGAAGCGAATCGTTGTATGAAGACCCCCGCATTAAATCCTCAGTCGATGAAACTTTGCTGGGCTATAACACTATATGAGGCAAACCTTGAATAAAAAAATCCAAAAAAAAAATCGGTACTTTAAATTTTTACATTCAAAAATTACAAAAAATGTATGAAAAAATGTATTTGAGAATTATTTTTTTGGATATTTTGAATTAACATTTAATTCATGATTTTTTATCATCCTGTCAAATAAAATCTGCCTGAGAAATTTATGTTGGGGTCAACTGCTTCGTTGCCTACACTATAGAAAGGACATGACAAAACTGTTAGGGTTCCTTTTTGACTACGGAATCCTAAAACACACAGATCTATATGTTATTTACAAAGAGATTTGAACCTCGCTGCGGGTTATTTACCTTTTATAACAATAGCCTAATGATTTAAAGAACACTTGTTACTTCAAAAAGTTTGGTTTTGATGAAAACTCTGAAGGAGTTTGGTTTAACGATTTGGTAGGAAGTTATGATAGCTTTCTGTTGAAGCGTACTCTTTCCCCCTACTTATACCGTTATAGTACTTTTCAATGAATATTGATTACGCAAGCCAAGGAACAATGTGCAATCAATCATAAATGAAATTTATATCTGAATTATTTCTGTTTGTTAGTAAGTGCCTGAATGCCTCGTATGATTTCAAATAATATGCCAAATCAAAGCTTGGTATTAAAATGCTTCGTTGAGTTTAAGGAAATAACATTGGTAATGGTAAGGTAAAAAATTAACATTTGTAATGTCTTAACATTTCACAAAATGCCGAATAATGTTTTTTTTTAATTCGTCATTTTATAAATGGTGTTAATTTGATTGCGTGCCATAGCTCAGGGGCGGGATCAGTATCAGTAACTGAACAACTTTGAACAATCATCATAACATCCCATGAAACGTCTACTACAGGACAGTAGTCTACTACTACACTCCACTACTCCATTTAGTTAAAATAAGGAAAAGTAAGAAATTGGAATAATACTCATGCAATGATGGTCTACGAGTAAGATGTAAAGTAAAATGTTTAACTGGACTGTAACTACATCCTCGAACTACTGGCACCCTCGTTCACATTGCAATATCGTGTGCCAAAATATTCCAAGCGCATTTTGACAACCTTACCTCCCTTGTATGACAATCCACTATTATTAAACAACAAAAGCAATCTTACGGTTATTATTGCTTCGTCAAACTTCCTCGCTAACATCGCATCGGAAGCTAGCAAGTGAGCTGTCACGGCACCACACCACGCACGTAATAAATGTTATTCACCGTGCTTATGTTATCGGATATGTGTAAAATCCGTCATTGTATACAATTTCTAGGTAGTGTGTTCAAGTCGTAAAACAGATTAAAAATCTATGTTATACAAGGTTTTTTTTTTATTATTATTGAAAATGGGCTTACTCTTGACCTCGATCTAGTCTTGAAGACAGAGATGAGGTCGACGATGGAACGAGCTTACCCAGAAGAAGCCTATTCACTCGCGACTTGAATAGATTCGGGTTATATGAACTCGGGAACACAGACGCAGGCAGAGAATTCCACTCTTTAGCCGTGCGCATTATAAAAGATGTTTCAAAGCGCTTTGTGCGAATGTGCGGAATATCAACCAAGTATGGGTGATATCCTGCGGTGCGTCTGGACTCCCGATGGTAGAAGGGAGATGGTGGAATAAGCTCGTGGAGCTCTAGAGCACACTCTCCGAAGTACAATCTGTAGAAGACCGACAGACATGCAACTTTGCGACGGTGGGCCAGACTGTGAAACTTGGTTTTCACCAGCATCTCACCACCAGGTGTAACAGAAAGGGTATATCAACCCAGAAGGGTGTGATTTTGCCCATGAAACTGAACAACTTTGACCGTAAACCCGATCCCGAGTAAGGCTTGGTAAAATTATCTTGCGACCACCACGGCGAGTGCCAAAAACGAATTACGCGCCGTTTTGTACAATGCCTAGGCATTTATGAAAATGGTGAATAAAAGAAAAACTCGTCCTTTTGTTAAATGGCAGACATTGTGTAAAACGGCGAATGATACAATTTTCCTGCGACATATAAAGGGTTTAAGGACGATGTACCTAAAACTGAAAGGGCGTGCTCAGTCAAAGAAACTGAACAACTTTCCTAAAGAAACATATGTAGGGAAATGAAAAAAAATTATGACCTCTCCATACAAATTGCCCACTCTGGTCGAACAGTTTGTATGGAGAGGTCAACATTTTTTTTTCATTTCCCAACATATGTTTCTTTGGGAAAGTTGTTCAGTTTCGTTGACTGAGCACGCCCTTTCAGTTTTCGGTACACCGTCCGTTACACCCTGTGCATTTCCTTGTTTAGTCTGTAATGTTCACAATACATCAAAGATTTCATGAACGGTCTGGGTATTTTTAACATTATGACATCCCCTGAAAAGTCAGGGACAGGGAACCCCCTTCCAGCTTCCATTCCAGCTTTTGCTAAAACAATGTGGAGCGGAAGTAGCATAGTCCCTTGTTGGCGTTGCGGCTGGCACCATAGACCGCAGTTGTTGGTGACCGCAGAATGTAAGATGATACCATACACAGAAGGATGCTGCTGCCCATCCTCTGGTTTATTAACAAAAAGGGTAGAAATGGGTCAGTACTATTCTTTGTTGACACCACAAAGGGCAGTACGGTGGGTATTTTTAATATTTCCTAGGAATTGTATAGAATTCCTGAAATAGCCACGTTTCGGTGACACCTATAAACCGACTCACTTTATTACGAAAAGCCGTCAACTTTTACGTTTCGGTTCTTGATACTTTTTTAACGACGCCATGTCGGATTTATTCGGATGCTTTTGATGGCCTGTTTCCATTTTCTGCGGTTCTTTCGAATAGGTATTTTTTATCTGTTTAAATGTAGACAGTTCCATTCACAACCGAGAATCACGATGATATTCCACTTTTTTTTTCTTTTCTTTTCGTTGACAGCAAAAATTCTTTTGACACACTAACTTCTGAATTCGGCTACAATTTTGTTCATGGGGGTGTGGTAAAAGGTGACAAAATATAAATCTATATATATAAAAGAAGAAGGTGACTGACTGACTGACTGACTGACTGACTGACTGACTGACTGACTGACTGACTGACTGACTGACATATCAACGCACAGCCCAAACCACAGGGTCTAGAGATTCCAAATTTGGCATGTAGATTTCTTATGAGGCCTAGGGGTGCACTAAGAAAGGGTTTTACAAAATTCCACCCCTAAGGGGGTAAAATAGGGGATGAAAGTTTGTATGAAAGTCCGTCAGTTTTGAAGTTAGGATCTTCAAAATTTGTATTTAGGCTGACGACTAAAAATTAATAATTACGTGTCTCAGGGTTTTTGAAAATTCGACACCCTTAAGGGTGAAAAGGGGGATGAAGTTGAAAATTCTTAATTTTTAAAGTAAAATCCACATAATTTATTATTTAGGCATTAATGATGTAATTCTATGCAACGTTCATCACTGCTATTGAAATTCGACCCCAAATTCAACCCCTAAAAAAGGGAAATGGGGTGAAAAAGTCTAAAAACCAATATGGGTATCTTTTGTATGGTTTATCGGGTCGCTGATTACGAAAACTACAACAATTTTGAAATCAAACGTGGTGGACGTGAAATACCATCATCCCCCTGGGGATAGAGGTGGGGTGCGATAGGTTTGAAATGTCTAAAAATCAATATGGGTGTCGTTTGTATGGTTTATCGGGTCGCTGATTACGAAAACTACAACAATTTTGAAATCCAACGTGGTGAACGTGAAATACCATCATCCCCCTGGGGATGGAGTTGGGGTGCGATAGGTTTGAAATGTCTAAATATCAATATGGGTGTCGTTTGTATGGTTTATCGGGTCGCTGATTACAAAATCTACAACAATTTTGAAATCCAACGTGGTGGACGTGAAATACCATCATCCCCTGGGGATGGAGTTGGGGTGCGATAGGTTTGAAATGTCTAAAAATCAATATGGGTGTCGTTTGTATGGTTTATCGGGTCGCTGATTACGAAAGCTACAACAACTTTGAAATCCAACGTGGTGGACGTGAAATACCATCGTCCCCTGGGGATGGGGTTGGGGTGCGATAGGTTTGATATGTCTAAAAATAAATATGGGTGTCATTTCTATGTTAGGGATAGCGGTTAAATTGGCGTAAGGGGTAGGGATAGGAATAGGGGCAGGGATAGGGACAGGTAGAGGTAGAGGTAGAGAGGTAGAGATGTAGAGAGGTAGAGAGGTAGAGAGGTAGAGAGGTAGAGAGGTAGAGAGGTAGAGAGGTAGAGAGGTAGAGAGGTAGAGAGGTAGAGAGGTAGAGAGGTAGAGAGGTAGAGAGGTAGAGAGGTAGAGACGTAGAGAGGTAGAGAGGTAGAGAGGTAGAGAGGTACAGAGGTAGAGAGGTAGAGAGGTAGAGAGGTAGAGTGGTTCCACCACCGAGGGTACGGGCTTGCCGGGTCCGCCGCATCGTTTTTATGTCAACGAGCGGCTGACCAGGACCAACCGGCAAATCTTCCGACAAGCCCGTGAGCTTGCAGGGCGCCTGGGCTGGCGCTTCGTGTGGTCGCGCGGTGGCCGCGTCTACGCGCGTCAACACCAGGGACCTGATGCGCCGCGCCATCGACTGCGTACAGAAGCCGACTTAACACGTGTTTTTGGAGCCGCTAACGTTGGCGCTCTTAATTAGTATATGCACAAATACAATGTCGATCTGTTTGCCTTTGGCTACCTTATTATTGTTTTTCCATATGCTATATATTTTTCAACTACATGCGTGTATCCAAAAAGGTCTGTTTGCCTCTAAAATGTTCTTTGTTTTCTGTTTAATTTCTACTGATTTATTTAACTTTTGTACAGCTGAAGTGAAACAACAAGGTCCGGGTAATTCTCCTTTTTCACTGCTACTATTAAAACGACTGCTGATCTTTTCCAATATTATATCCTACACTAAACAAATCAACTCTGCAAATAACTATTCACATGTCACAATACTAAATATATTTATACCCAGTATATATAAGATTCACATAATATTAATCTTGACTAACCTACTTACTGGTTCTAGGGTTCCATTTATACCAATTTTGAAACGTTATTTTTGCTCAGATACTCACCTTCTTAACAAAAATGACAGATAGTAGCAAGTATCTTAAATTAGCTCTCTACAATGCAGGATCTTTGAACACTGGTCATGATAATTTCATTCTTACCATGGATCGACTAAAGCCTGACATTGTTGCAATAAATGAGACTTGGCTCCGGGAGGGTGAAGAGATGCGCGCACCAGCTGTGAGTGGTTTTCGACTGCGCTCTTCCCCTCGGCCTGCTCACATGCGGGGTGGCCGAGGTGGGGGGTAGCTTTCTATATCCGGCGGGGCATCAATGTGCGTTATGAAAAGTTTCCGGACGGCGACATTGAACAAATGTGGATATCCTCTAGG
Source organism: Athrips mouffetella (assembly GCA_947532105.1). Classification (NCBI taxonomy): domain Eukaryota; kingdom Metazoa; phylum Arthropoda; class Insecta; order Lepidoptera; family Gelechiidae; genus Athrips; species Athrips mouffetella. The sequence goes on from OX383981.1 coordinate 666,836, forward strand.
GTTAACCGACAAAGAATCATCATCGGGACCGCGTACAGACCTCAATGGGTTAATGTTGACAAATTTATTGATGCCTTAACACAGTCAGTATCTTACTTTTCACACTTTGACATTATAATTCTTCTTGGGGATTTTAATATTAATTTACTTGTACCTCATACCACAGATTCTTCTAAGTTTAAACAGTTTTTGAGCTATATGGAACTTGAACAGGTTGTCACAGAAGAAACTCATTACACTGAGCATAGTGCCAGCTTGATTGATTTAATTTGTACTAATACCGCTGTTCGAGAAGTCGGTCTTACTAATGTTAACGGGGCTCAAATTGGGCATATGATGGTTACTGCAACCTTCAAAATAATTAAACCTAAATTCCCTCCTCGAATTCGAACTTACAGGCCTATTAAAAATATGGACATTAATAAGTTCAACCTTGGGCTTGATCTCATAGACTGGGAATCAATCATGACATTGCCTACAGTTGACGAGAAGGTTAAGTGTTTCAACAGTTTAATGTTATATTTATACGACTTATTCGCTCCTCTGAAAACTGTCAAGGTCAAACATGAGCATACTTTTCCCTGGATCACTGATAACATTAGATTCATGTCAGATCTACGCGACCAGGCTCTTCAACGTTACCGGATAAATGATTCAGACTCTAACAAAGATATTCTAAAGGATTACCGCAAGTTAGTTGAGGCAAGCATTTATCGTGAAAAAGAAGCTTATTTCTCTCACAGTATTAACTCTACAGTAGCTCACGGGAAAACGTTCTGGAATAACTTGAAGGAGAATGTTTTGGTGGACCCTAAAGGAAAGACTGAACTTCCTGATGGCTTGAAGGATCCTGATGCTATAAACAACTCTTTTCTGAATGTTCCCGGTAATAAAACTGCCCCTGTGCCTTTGATCTCTCTTTTTAACGAGGCCAGATACAGTAACTCACAATTTTCTCTAAAGGCTGTCAGTGAAGGGGATGTATACAAGTACCTGGTCTCTACTAAATCTAATGCTGTTGGCTGTGACGGCATCAGCAGAGATATGATTATTCTAAGTCTACCCCATACGCTGAAGGCAATAACCGACATTGTGAACAGGTCAATATTAACGGGTACATTTCCTAGCTTATGGAGGCATGCACTAGTTACTCCCATCCCCAAAGTCGATAATCCTACTGATTACAGCCATTTACGACCAATTAGCATACTCCCATACCTCTCGAAAATTCTTGAAAAAGCCATTTACGATCAATTAAGTAAGTATATTGAAGATAATAAGATTTTGCCCGAGTTTCAATCAGGTTTTCGTAAAGGTCGTGGGACTACAACTGCATTGCTTGATGTTGTAGACAACATGTTAGCTGAGCAGGATAGAGGTCAAGGCACTATACTCACACTACTAGACTTCTCGCGTGCCTTTGATTGCATAAATTTACCTCTGTTACTGGCGAAGCTCAAATTTTACGGATTAGACAATCTGTCTCTGAACTGGTTTCGTGAGTATCTTACTAATCGGTCTCAATCAGTGAAATTACAAGATTGTAATGGTCAATCTCGTACATCTGCGCCCAAGCCCGTACCACGAGGGGTCCCTCAAGGGTCCATCTTAGGTCCCCTCTTATTTATCTTATACTGTTCCGATCTTGTCAAAGTTATCAAACACTGCAAGTATCACTGCTATGCTGATGACATACAAATTTATATCTCCGATCTTCCAAAAAATATATGTGACGCAGCGTCAAAGATGACCTCAGATTTTAACAGGATTGCAGACTGGTCGGCTGATAATGGATTAGTACTTAACCCTGCTAAGTCTAAGTTCATGATCGTGGGTACAAAAAAGCAGACTCGGGACATTTTACTTAATAATCCTTGTGTCCTTATTCAGGGTACGAATGTCGAGCAAGTGCACGAGGCTCGTAGTCTAGGAATCACTATAGACAGTCAGTTGCGCTTCGAATCTCACGTCATGGGTTTGGTAAGAGGATGCATGTTTAGACTAAAGGTACTCTATAAAATTCGGAGATTCCTTACAGAAAAGACGCGTATAATGCTGTGTGAGGCACTTATTCTCTCTAAACTTAATTACGGTGACCTAGTATATGGACCGCGCTTGCTTGCTAAAACTCAGCGCGTCTTACAACGAGTACAAAATGCTTGTTGCAGATTCTGTTTCACTATCCCTCCCCGTAGCCATGTTTCACCATTTTTAAATGCTGCCTCCATGCTTAACTTGGACTCGCGTCGCCATTTTCATTTGGCATGTCTACTCTTTGATGTTGTCAAACTTAAGAAACCTGAATACTTATATCAAAAGTTACGCTTTTCCCAGTTCAAGGATCTATACAGCGTTCGTTGCACACGAGCTCCTCTCGCCGTTCCATCTCATCAGTCCGCAGCGTTCAGAGGCAGCTTCCGCTTCCTAGCCAGCAAATGTTGGAATGTGTTACTTCCTCCACTTCGGAACCTAAACTCCAAAAACTCTTTCAAACACAAAGTAAAACTCTATATTTTAGAACAGCAACGTTTGGGTATTCCTAAAATTTATAAAGGACTATGATAAAGGATAGCGTACGCTGCCCGCAAAATTGGTGACAGACGCCTTATTAAAAAGGTCTTTTTATTACTCATACGCGTATATGTTTTGGGCTAATTAGTTTATGTACTTAGGTATTTATTTGTTAACACTTTACACGTATGCACTTCTTTCATTACTTTTTACCGTCATTGCATGACTTTCCACTAGATATTTATATTGTCCTTTTCCTACAAGAACGCAGCGTAACCTGCACACGTCACATTTCTTTTATTCTGGTGCTAGTTTTCTATTTATATTTATTTTCATAATATAATTTCATAGGTATATCTTCATAGCACCCGCGTTACCCTCACTGGCGAGGGCTGAAAATCAGTGTTGCCCTCTCTAAGGGCAAATCTATCGCTGAGCCTAGGCCTTTTTGTCACACTACAGCACATATGTGTTTTGATTTGTTCTTCAGTTCGTCCTAATCATTGTTTATATGTATGCTTCTTTATCAATGTACATGTGTGTTGGTGTCACAAATAAACGCTTTATCTATCTATCTATCTATCTAGAGAGGTAGAGAGGTAGAGAGGTAGAGAGGTAGAGAGGTAGAGAGGTAGAGAGGTAGAGAGGTAGAGAGGTAGAGAGGTAGAGAGGTAGAGAGATAGAGAGGTAGAGAGGTAGAGAGGTAGAGAGGTAGAGAGGTAGAGAGGTAGAGAGGTAGAGAGGTAGAGAGGTAGAGAGGTAGAGAGGTAGAGAGGTAGAGAGGTAGAGAGGTAGAGAGGTAGAGAGGTAGAGAGGTAGAGAGGTAGAGAGGTAGATAGGTAGAGAGGTAGAGAGGTAGAGATGTAGAGACTCAGAGACGTAGAGACGTAGAGACGTAGAGAGGTAGAGGGGTACAGGTACAGGTAGAGTTAGAGGGAGAGGGAGAAGGAGGGGAAGGGGGAGAGGGAGGGAGTGAGGGAAGGGGAGGGGGTGATGAAAAGGGAGAGGGAGGGAGAGAGGGAGGGGCAGGGGGAGAGGGAGGAGGGGGAGGGGGAGGGGGAGAGGGAGAGAGAGGGAGAGGGTTTTAGTTTTTCTCAATTACTTCTGCGAATTGGCTCTGGTTTGAAATATTACATAAAGGTGTCTCTCATCTGTCTCTTTACATTTGTTAGGATACTGCTGCTAAGTTCCTCTGTTCTGAGTTATTTATGAGTAACGTCTGTATATTATATAAAATTTAGCTGGATCTTGAATTATACTCATTGATTTGCGCAGGGTTAGTCCTGTTTTTCCTTAGTTTAAAATTACCCCGAAATGACGGGAAAATATCTCATTGCTTCGGAAAACCGGTAACAACATAAATACGAAATCGACGCGAGCGAAGCCGCGGGCAACAGCTAGTAGATAGATAAAACGTTTATTTGGGTTCGATAAAATATATACTTATAGATGTATCTTTTTAACTTATACAAATAAAAACTAGATTACAGTACAGACTTTCTGACTTATTATAACAGCATCCAAAGAAAGACCCTAACTCAACAATATGCCGTAGTAATATTAAAACACAAATACTATTTCATTTTACTCACATACACGTAAATGTTGGAATAAACTTAAATTACAATAATCAATTACCGTTCTGTTCACGTACACATAAAAACACAAACATACTTATCGTAAATCCCAAATATTTTCAGCTGATTCAGCCTAAAGCAAAACATTGTTATTCATGAAAAATTTACCTTCTTTTATTTATTTCGAGTACGTTATGGCTCTTTTGTTATCAAGAGAGGATTGTGAGAATTCAATACAAATAAAATCAAAACGCGAGGCACGGCCGAGGCACAATGCCGACGAAACAAAAATAAGAGAGTTTCATCAAAGGAAAACTGTTTGCCGCAAAAAATAACAAAATAACAAATACCTTCGGAATTTCCACTAAAGCCGCAATCGTGCTCACTTAAAGCAATGAAACAGGACCGAGTCAATACTCCCTTTGGTTGTTATAGTAGGTACGGTCAACCACACGTCGGTAGAAACTTTTTGAAAGAAAGAAAATAATTTATTTGGCAACATAATATTAGGTACAAGCTAAAGTTAAGTAAACTTAGATGAGTACAAAGTTACCAAATTGGAGACCGCTCAGCAATTTGTCTCGAGTTTTGAGCCCGAGACGCTGATCTTCCGCGTCCACCATAAAAAGGAGAAAATCGCGACAGAGCGCAGAAAAACTCTTCTTTATAACTGTGTCATTGAGTAGAAAGTGTTTCCACTGACGTGCTGTTGAGTGTACGTTGTTATTTAGAGAAAACTTACTGCAAAAATAATATTTTTAAGTCCACTGTTAAAAAAGGTGCTCTCTCACCAGAATTAAAATCAAATAAAATATCATTTAATTCATTGTTGGATATTAAAAGCTAAACTAAGTACATCGCTTCACAAACAAAGTGACACAGCAAATACATCAAAAAATATACTAAGTATACAGACTAAATTTTATATTTAGTTTTTTTACATACTTCATAATTCCGGCCAAATGCGAGTCGGACTCGCGCATCGACGGTTCCGATACCACAAAGGTAAAAATACCGTCCTTAGTTATGAATAGAATAGAATAATTATTTATTGTCCACTGTGTCAAAAAGTTCTTAATTAATAATAATACAGATGCAACAGTGTGCCCATTTCGGACGTACAACATTCGAAAAATTTAATTTAATTAATATATGTCAATGGTTCTAATAATAAAAATGTCACATGCAAAATTAAATAAAGTTGTCCATACAAAACAGATAATCATATCAATTAAAAATAACCTACTTCAAGAAAGAGAAGGCAGCAACATTACAGTGTATAGTTAGCAGTACCAAAATATTCATTTAAGTTATAAAAAGCCTTATCTAGGAGCCATTTTTAGGGTTCCGATACCAAAATGGTAAAAAAAAGGAACCCTTATGGTGCCGCTCTGTCTGTCTGTCCGTCTGTCTGTCACACCTCTATATCTCAGCAACCACTTACGCTATCGAGCTGAAATTTGGAATAGTTTTAGAATATAGTTGCCCAACTTAATTGCACATGAAAATTTTTTGAAAAAAGTATGATTATTAATGTAAAGGGGGCCAAAATAGGGGGGGCCAAATTTCAAATTGTCGCTACTAGGTCGAGTGGGGTATCATATGAAAGGGCTTTACTTGTACATTTTAAAATATATTTTTGTATTTTTTTAAGTTTCTTAGTTTTCAAGTTATGATGAAAAATGTCAAAAAAAATACCATTCCCCCCCCTTATCTCCGAAGTTTGAGTAAGGGAAAATCTGAATTAATTACAGTTGACAGAGGTTTATGTAAACTTTACAGCAAAAATAAAACGATCTTTCTAAGTTGCACAGTTTTTCAGAAATCTGCAAAAAACCTTTACAAACAAATTTAGTTTTGCGGTCCTGAAAATGGACTTTATTGCTTCCAAAAATACTATAGGTATATCGGAACCCTCGGCGCGCGAGTCCGACTCGCACTTGACCGGTTTTTTAAATTCCTTCTTCAATCTTATTCCGCTCCACATCTTGATACTGTTTGGCAATTTCTTAAATATTTTTACACCTCTTCCAAGAGTGCTTTTTTGCATGGTTGCACTTCTGATGCAGTAACTTGTTAAACATAAATCATATTTATATTGTTCACGTACATTTCTTTTAACTTCAGATAAACATGCAATATAATTTCTATGCATTTTTACAAAAATACAAATTTCAAGTATATAGATACAAGTTAAAGTCAAAAATTTCTTATTTACAAATATATTTCGCAGAGTATCAGTGTTATGCAGTCTGTATATAATTCTCAAGCACCTTTTTTGCAAGACAAATGTCGACTGGGAGTCAACGGAACTACCCCAGAAAATGATTCCATATGTTAAGACGGGATAAACATAACCAAAATAAGCGTTTCTTGCTACATCTTCTGTGGTCACATTTCTTAATATAGAGATTGCATAACAGTAACCAGACATTTTAAGGGTTCCGTACCTCAAAAGAAAAAACGGAACCCTTATGGGATCACTTTGTTGTCCGTCTGTCTGTCTGTCAAGACCCTTTATCTCACGATCGGGTAGAGGTATCAGGTTGAAATTGATACCATATATTAGGGTCCATGAACCACACAAGATCTGAAAATTTAAATTTTGTACAACGACGCAATCAAAAGATATGGCATTTTATGTCCTAAACTCCATACATTTCTGCAAAAAAGCAAAACCTACAGGGTACTTCCCGTTGACCTAAAATTATGAAATTTGGCAAGAAGCTAGGTCTCACAGTACAAATGAAGAGAAAAGTCTGAAATCATTAAATATTACAACTTTTCTCACAACTTATAATTACCAATTGAGGTGAGCTCCCGTTTCAAGAACATTCATATAAGAGAGGGGTCAAATTGAATGGTCGCGGAGGCGATTTATGTTTTAGTTCTATTTTAAAAACGGGAACACTTACAAACTTGAAAATTGGTATGTTTATAGTGCATAAGCTATAAAATAACAACAAATCATAAAATTTGGTCAAGCGCGTGTCGGACTAAAAAAATCTAGCACATTAACTTGCTGAAATTTCAACTAATACAATTATGATTACGTGGTGGTACGGTACCCTCGGTGCGCGAGTCCGACTCGCACTTGGCCGGTTTCTTTTATTTACTTTTTCTAAGTGAGGCTTCCAATTTAAATGAGTGTCAATAGTCACACTAACAAACTAATATGGCCCATTTCTTCAACTTTTTGATATTGATTTTGAACGTGTAGATTTAAAGCTTGTTTTTGATAATTTCTGAATTGTAATATCTTCGTCTTGTTCACATTAACCTTTAAATTTAATGACTCAAGTCACGTAACAATTGTATTTCAGGTTTTATTTATTTGTGAATTGTACTGTGAGTCATCATTATCCAATTTTGGTATAAATATAGTTGCATCATCAGCAAACATGACGCACAGGTTTTTCACTACTAATGGTAGCTTATTTATGTATATTAAGAATAATAAGGGTCCCAGAACGCTTCCTTGGCGGACTCCTAGAGTGATAGGCTTTAGGTCTGAAGAGACCAGCACTATGGTTTTTGTCACATTATTAAAAGATTCGAGAGCAGTAGCTTGTTGTCTATTGTTTAGGTATGATTCTAAGAATTTAAGCGCATTTCCCCGTATTCCAGCACGTATGGACGCGCAGTCGCGCAGAAGTGTATTAGGCACGCGATTCGGACACGCACTTGACCAGTGTTTATGAATTGTTGTTTTTTTATAGCTTATACACTATAAACGTACTAATTTTAGGCTTGTAAATGTAACAAAACAAAAATGTAACAAAAATCGCGTAAAAACCACGTTTTTCGGAATTTTTCAGTAATAATTCGACCCGTATGTAAGTAGTATAGTGTTAAAATGATTGATTGTTAATAATAATATCAGTGCTAAAATTATCAGCTACCGAGTTCATAATTATCAATTTGCGTTATGGCGTCATTATCAGCGCTCTATGGCAAATATTCATCCGCAATCAGAATTTACGCACCAGCTGCTAAAATCGATTTAATCTGGACTTAATGTTAGCTACAGAACGTAGCTTATCAGATTAAACAGCTAACTGTAAAAGTATTACTTAACAACAAACAAAATTTTGTTACGTTAGGCATTATACATGTTTGATGAGTGAATGCAAAAAAAAAACCGGCCAAATGCAAGAGGGAATCGCGCACCGAGGGTTCCGTACAACTAAGGTAAAATACACTCTTAGTTATGGACGCGCAGTCACGCAGTGTGTATTAAATGCGCACAAGTCCTACACGCACTTGACCAGTTTTTATTATTTGTTATTATTCTATGGCTTACGCAATACAAACATACCAATTTTGCTTGTATGTGTTCCCGTTTTTACGGTAGAGCTAAAACAAAAATCGATATAAGTTTATTTATGTTATATTTATTTATTTAATAGGTTTGCCAACAGGTTTACATCTGTACTTAATAACTAGCATACATAAATGGTAATGCAGAGAAGTAGACCCAATTACAGGCAAACACAGCAAGCGTACAAAAAAGCAAAGTAGAATTTCACTCTTAAGATTATATTAATGGTGTTTATGTAGATTGTGTCTTAGATTGTGTCTTAAAGGTGTACAAAGATTTTTTAAATGTATAAAAAGACATATTAAAAATATCCAAGTCAATGATAGGCTGACAAGTATTACATAGTTTATTGTGTTCGCGGCATATTCTTTGCAGCAAGCTGTTAAATCCCAAATTGGTTCTAGAAATCTTTACATCAAAAGGTCTATAATTGACGAGCCTAGCATTAGGTCTAGGGACCACTAATCTTATTTGCGCCAACAAACTAGGGCAATCCACGAGTCCTCTTAAAATTTTGTATAAAAGGATTTGGTTCGATATCCAGCGGCGATTGCCTAAAAAACACGTTTTTAGTAGGGAAGCCCCCCTAAATTTATTATTTGTTCTTACAGCGGCAACAGAAATACATAATCTGTGAAAATTTCAACTGTCTACCTAATTCAGTTCATGTGACAGACAGACATCGGGGGCATATTAATAGGGTCCCGTTTCTCACCCTTTGGGTACGGAGCCCTAAAAATGTCCGTTACGCAGATATTATTATGGCGCAGCGCAAGATAGAACACGTCTCCCCTCTATGGACCGGGAGCCGGGAAGGTTTTTTTCACATGATAATCAGGGCGAAAACGAGATGTCTTAGTAGATAGGGGACGATTAGAACATCACGTGAAAAACCAATTTTCTCGGCTTCGGCATAGCTTCATTACAAAAAAAAAACTTAAAGATAGAAGTTCTGTTCTGCAACATCTTCGCCTCAGCTCATCATCATCATATCGTGTGGGTTGATAACCGGCCTCGCAAACCCTGGTGTCAGAGTTGTTGAGCCGCCAAAGGCCTCTGACATGACTCATTAATGACTACATCTGTAGATAGCGGTCGGGCCCAACAACTAAACGTGCCTTTTGAAGCACGGAATCATCTAAATTTTCAGACAATCAGGTGATTTATCTTGCAATGTCCTAATCAAACTGGGATGGTCGCACAAAGGATTTTTTTTTTCATCAGGGATCGAACCTAATACCTCCAGGTCGAAAACTGAGCGCTCTAACCACTAGACAATGGAGGCGGTTTAAAAAGAAGTATTCATAAATTAAACATAAAAATAATAATAATGTGGTTTGCAATAAAATATCCTGAATTTATTCTAGAAAGATCGGTACTTAAGCCATTTAAAAAAGATCTTACCATCTTATACATTCTTACTAGTCAAATAGGTTGCAGAAAAGTCAAGATGAACTTAACAAAAGTCACAAATATAGAAAACATAAAAAGCGCAAAAAAATGGATACGTCAGAGACAGAAATATAGCGCGCGTTTGTCATCGGAAAGCATGGCTCTGATTCCCAGCGGAGCCCGAGATCGAATCGCGCCGCGGTTTCTGCCCTTACTTAAGGTTGACTTTCGATCTACACTACCAAAGCGACAAATCTAATAGTTTAACAGCTTTTTATGAAAATATTGTAAATATGGAATCAATTAATCGGAATTTACAACAAAAGCAACGTGCCTGGTCGACTGAGCTTCGGAGCTATTATAGAAATAGCCGACTCACTCTTAATATCCTTCGGGATACAGGAAAATTTTGACATATGACCCCTATGTCAATTTCCCATAGAGTTTTTTTTTTTACAAGTAAGCAAACGAGCAGGTGGCCCACCTGATGGAAAGTGGTCACCACCGCCCATGGAGCCCGCTGTCTTATTACTGGCATAACTTATCACTAATAGGACAGCCAGCACGTTACCCACCCTGAGAACTAAGATGGTATGTCTCTTGTGCCGGTAATTTTGCTGGCTCCCTCACCCTTCAAACCGAAACACAGCAGTGCAAAAATTTCTATTTTACGGTAGAAATAGGCAAGGGGGTGGTACTCCTCCAGACGGACTTTGCACAAAAGCCCTACCACCTTCAAAAGTTCCCGGAAAATGGAAAATTCATGTAAAATGTGAAAAATTATGCCTTATCGCGTAAATAACTACGTTTGCTTTACGATTCCTGCGAATTTTGACATGGAGCTTGAGAAATTAAAATATCATCGGGTGAGCAAGCTATGCTACCCGCGAACAGATCGCATTGTAGATTTCTGTCTAAAACGCACTATTTAAAAAAATATGCTTAAAAACACAGAGATAACTATTTTTTTCTAGACATGAGACCTAGCAAGATACATTTTTCGCCCCCGAAAACCCCCGTATGGTAAATTTCATCGAAATCGACAGACCCGTTTTCGAGAAACCTATAACAAAATTATACACAAATATATTGTTATACAAATATTGCTCGTTTAGTAGTTAGTATTGGTAGAGGAACCGACAAGAATTTTTCATGTGATAATCAGGGTGACATAGAGATGTCTCAGTAGGTTGGGCTTTATGAGAGGATCACGAAAACTATGTAAGAAGTTCCAGACCGGAGCCCTGTGTTCAGGAGGCCATTGTCTGGAAATGAAAAGTATTTTTTTTACGTGATATTCTAGGCGAACTAAAGTGATTGCTTGTAATACAGAAGCTTACTGATAACAAATACACAAAAACCAGACTAATATCTGAAGACTTTTGAAAAACCAGACCTTTATTTTTTTTTCTTTTGACGACTTTCTATTGACAATTAAAATTTTACGCGATAATCATGGCGAGAAATAGATGTTTTAATAGAAGCTGCTTCATAAGAGGATCACGAAAAAGAAGTTCAGAGACGCATGGATCGGAAGGTGACCTTAAGTATGGCGGCGATTCTGCACTGCGACTTGATTTCCGTCGCACTTAACGCGCAGAATAACAATGTGGCGTGGAAATGTGGGGTCCCTTACCATCAAAAGCCAATTTGTGGTAGCTCTAGATGAGGAGAGTAGTTACCTAGCAACGTTTAGTTAGAAAAGCTAAAAAAACGAGCAAAATTTGGCTAAGCAAGAAGATAATCTCCATGAGAATTAGATAACGTCCTAAGAACATGAAAAACTCTCTTGCAAAATCAACAAGATTACTCTAGGTATTGCACTATTAAAGGACCTGAGATAGTTTAGTACCTGAAAATATAACTCATGTAACCTGAATCGGGGCAACTCAGTATTTTACAAGAACTTTAGGAAATTATTTTACCAATATTATTTTACAAAGCACCATTACGTTTCTACCAAAAAAAGTTTTGTTATTGAGCACTACCGTCTTACGGTTTGGAATAATGTCTCTGGTTCTCAAGATACGCAATGTGCTTTTGCCGTTTTCACATAAAATAGTAGTATCCTATGTACTTGTCGTCCTTGCTTGTCATGATGATCTTGTTATAAAAGGATCCGTTACCGACTCGTAAAGCAGGCGCAAGAGTGATTTCTTGCCGTTTCTTTACCCTACCATAGCACGATCCGATACGGTAGCTCTGTCTGCTGGTATTGTATTCTGCTTGTTATGAATATACTTAAATAAATGTTCTGTAATGAATTTAAATTGATTAAAACAATCTGAATCTGATTTTATGACGTCAATTACATAACATCGCTTTACAAAGCTTTGCTCATCGGTTCTACATTTATCCACTGTTTATCATTGCATTTAAAATACACAAAATGATCAATGATCAAAATGAACTCGTTCAGCAAAAACCAATTTCTTGCCTCCATCGCAAACGGAGCTATTGCGAAAATTTTATGAACAGTACGCACTTATCGAAACATAATCTTGGTATTGATTTATTTTCATCCCCAACGTAGCATATTTCCAGTAGCGTTTTTATGACCGATACATTGTATTCTTATCCATTGGGCAGATAAAAAAAGCCGCTGGGGTAAACTGGCGAGCAAGAAAAATAGGATCATAACGGGAGCGGAGAGGCACTTAAAATCGCCGGCTCGTGCCTCGAATGCGCTACGCCTAATCGTGAGCCACTCCTTGAACCCTCAGTACAAGGTTAGGATCTTACTTTTTTTAAATGGTCGGTCAATAATATAGTAAACTATAATATAAGGAATAGTGAACATAATTTAACTATGTTACTCAGACCATGTAACTGAACAACATTTCCCAAGAAACCCAGGTCGAAATACGAAAAAAAATTCAACTTCGTCAGATGATAGCGCATTTTTTATGTATGGGAGGTAAACATTTTTTTTTCGTATTTTGACCAATGCTTCGGGAAAATTTGTGCATGTTAAATTTATCTTCACTATTACAGCCTACATGGTCTAGAGATTACAGCTTTTGGTTCTCGATCCCCGTTGATTTCCGTTTAAAAAAAAAAAAACTTTTATTTACCAAAACATTCAGTAATAAATATTCATTATATTCTGCCAAACCGCACAGCAGTTTGTAGGCAGTATACAGCTTCCTCTTTGGTTCGGTTAGTTGCTGTTTGGTTCCAGCATGAATCACCTGTTTGTCAGAATGAGATGAATTCAATGCACGGATTGAAATACACGTTAAACCTTTGATCCGTGTGTTTTTTTTATCTGTCTGTCTGTCTGTCACGCGAAGTCGCACCATAAGGGTTCCGTTTTTATCATTTCGGGTCTGGACCCTAAAAAGGTTATGGTTTTACTTATGCCACTCCGCCAAAATCCGTGACCCAGAGGGAGTAGATTGATTGGTCGTTATTTTATAGCATGCGTGTCGATTGCGTTGACAGAACTAAAACTCACTTGATATTTGTTGCATGCATGCGACAAAATATGTCGCTGCTCTAGACAATGACCGCTGATTATTTGTTGCCTTTCTATACTTTTAGAACGAAGAAGTCTCGCTTAAGTTTTCAATTTAGAGTTATTAGATACTCAGCGAGGAGTTCCATTAGGGTTGAGTTGTTTGAGAGGTTGAGCCTTTTGACCGATGGGCTTACCTGCGAGTTTAATTCCCTCGAGGAATCCGGGTGCTTATTGGGTGGCTCGAATTGGAGTCGCGATCCCTTTTATAGTCAAAATAATTCACTAAGTATACTCGTATGAAAGTTATTATAAGAAGTATTGTATCGAATTACTTAACCTTTTAGATGCTTATTATTTAATATGTATAGATTATGGTGGTGGCTAAAGTTAAAGCTTTGTTGTAATTCATGTTAATGTATGTACACACGGCAGCAAGAACCTAGAAACAAAACCAGTATAAGCTGAACCAGCGCAACGCTACAAACCAGAGACTCGCTCAAGGTCAAAGTGTTTCCATCAACGAGCGGCCTTGTGTACAACAAATTATGCAGTACCTGGGCAACCGGCCTTTGGTCTGTTATATCTTAAACAAAGTCCAATAAAAAATAGCGCTGTAGAGTTCCTGATACGCGCAATTTTAAAGAAATGCTCAAAAACCTAAAAAATTTACAACTTCCCAGACATAAAACCTAAGTAGATCAATTTATATCGCCCTAAACAACCTCTGTTTATAAATTTCATCAAAATCGTTAGAGTCGTTTTCGAGATACCGATTACAATAATATGGACGTCATAACATGCAAAACACAATGCAAATAGAATGAGTCTACTACCGTTTCAGATCGTGCTATGGCAACGTAAAATAAATAGAAAGTAACTACTGCAGCACGGCCTACTTGAGTCTGTTTGGTAGAAACAAAAACAAGTCACGTTTGACACTCGCAAGTATTAAAATAACAATGTTTTATAGTCTAATTTGTCATTTTTGACATGCTCCTGGACACCATACCTATTTATCATTAATACACTTATTAATTCTACAGAATGTACAAAATCATTCTAAACACTTCATATAAAAGAACGTTTTACTCATTTCTTGTAACAATGGAACGTTGATTTAAATTTAAATGTTTATATTTTCCGATTGAAAGGCATCGCTACTCTAATTTGAGTTTGACATGAAGAGCGCGCTGACTTATTTCGGCTAAGAGTTAGCTTAAACACTCAGCCGCTCAAGATTGCTCTTGAAAGTCGAATAATTTTTCGGAACAATGTCCATTGTGTACTTTGGGTAGAACAAAAACATTGTAGAGGTCAAGAAAACTTTTCTTGTATTTTCTTTTTGCTTTATTTGTAAATTGTTGGTTTATATAAAAGACGAAAAAGTGAATAACTGGTTTCTAAAACGAGCTATTTTCAAGAAATGCTTATACTATTGAAGACAACGAATTTTCTTGCAACCTAGTTAGATAGATTTTCACCCCCCAAAAACCCCGTATAGTAAATTTCATCGGAATCGTCTGAGCCGTTATCGAAAAACCGATTACAAATATAAATATTTTTATACAAATATTGCTCGTTCAATAGTACGAGTATAGGGTTAGTCAGTAGTAAACTGTTGACAGCACTGTGATTGGGGGACACCTTAAGATGTAAGTTCACCAAAATTGAAAATTTTGAAAAAAAACCCACGACGGCTGTCATTCAAAAAATATTAAATAAAACTTTGGAAATTCCCCCGACTAAAAATAAATATTTTCACCTATCTATTCATATATTTTATAAGCCAAGAAAATCCATCGGGGGCTGTCATTGCCATCTTTTCATAATTTATACTTAACTGCAGCAAACAAAAGCTATTTTACAACTAGCTCGTATGCACTATTAATTTACGTAAGATAAGGAATGGCAGCCCCGACGGATTTTCTTGGCTTATATAAAATATATGAATAGGTAGATAGGTGAAAATATTTATTTTTAGTCGGGGGAATTTCCAAAGTTTTATTTAATATTTTTTGAATGACAGCCGTCGTGGGTTTTTTTTTCAAAATTTTCAATTTTGCTTTTTATTTTTAACTTTTTAGAGAATTTCCACTTTACTAGAGCGATTAAGAAGGACGTTGCGCGAGTAAAGAATAATTATTACTACACAGCACCCCCTGGTGAGTTGACTCCACAACTATAGTCTAAAAACTGTCAGTGATAAATGTGATACTGATAGATAAATCTTATACTGAAAACCGTATCTAAATCGGTCAAACCGTTTTGGAGATAAATGGGAACATTTGCGTTAATATAAATTTATTATTACAGCGCCCCCTGGTGAGTTGGCGCCACAACTCTGGTCTAAGAACCATCACTGATAAATCATAAATCTTTTACTGAAAACCGTACCTAAATCGGTCAAACCGTTTTGGAAATAAATGGCAACATTTGCTTAGATAAAATTTATTATTACAGCGCCCCCTGGTGAGTTGGCGCCATAACTCTGGTCTAAGAACCATCACTGATAAATCATAAATCTTTTACTGAAAACCGTACCTAAATCGGTCGCACCGTTTTGGAGATAAATGGCAACATTTGCTTAGATAAAAATTATCATTACAGCGCCCCCTGGTGACTTGGCGCCACAACTCTAATCTACAAACCATCTTTGATAAATTATAAATCCATTACTGAAAACCGTATCTAAATCGGTTAAGCCGTTTTTAAGATAAAAGGCAATAAAAGGCAACATAACTTTGCACACACAAACAAACACACAACATCTCACCCTAAACGCATATACCTTCTCCGTTCCGTCGTGGGTAAAAAATACGATTGATTATTTCCATGACTTGGTAGGATCGGCTCTGGCAAACCTTTTTTTACGTGTTTAAGTGTCAGTTAACTAACTAAAGATAGCTTGATGGGGTACTCGATGAAGTGGGTATTTTTGCAGCCGGCACTCACTTAACCTTCAACACTAGCCCGGTATAAGTTTATAAACCGAAATTCATCATGAACAATAAAAATTCCTTAAATAACTACGGAATCTTTCTACCTGACCTGAAACGCAATTGCCCAGTTTTTTAACCGACGAATAAAAAACGGAGGAGGTTCTCAAGTCGACGCGTATATATATTTTTTTAATGTATGACCACGCATAACTTTTTACAGAGTAGTAGGATTTTGATAATTCTTTTTTTATTGGAAAGGGTCCCCGAAGTTGGTCCCATATAAATTTGGAAAAAAAAATTCCCACCCTAAGGGTAGGAAAAAGGGGATGATTGATGTTCACTGACTGATTGTAATGTATGACCACGCATAACTTTTTACAGAATTGTCCGATTTACCCTAAGGGTGAGAAAATAAAATTTATAGTCACAAAAAATTGAAAAATAAAAACTTTTTAACAAATAAATAATATAATAATAATAAAAATTAAACCGCCGAAAAAACTGAAAAGCAAGAAATAATTAAAAAAAATATTTAACCTTAATAACAAAGTTCTTAAACTAATGTAAGTACTTATACCCGAGTAATTTTGAGTCGGCGCCAAACAAGCAAATTAATTACGTAAAGCGTGATGCACGGCGGCGGCGCCGACTCAAAATTACTCGGGTATACGTACTTACACTAGTTCAAGAACTTTGTTATTAAGGTTAAATTGTTTTTTATTTATTTCTTGCTTTTCAGTTTTTTCGGTGGTTTAATTTTTTTGTTAAAAAGTTTTTTTATTTTAGAGAAAACACTTAATTTCACAAGTTCTCAAATCTTGAAAGCCAGCCGTAACCAAGGAACATATAATACTCACCTACGGGCCGTAACTTGAATGTCAGTCTGCAGCTAACTTCCCACATTCCACGAACGTTCCTATACACGCTAAACGATTCTTTTATCTGAAACGTTTCAGCTTTACGTTCTGTGCCGCGTCTCCTTTATGTCCCAAGACTTTTAATTAAGTTGTGAAAAGATGAATTCCCTCGTTACACTCCGCGCTTTAGCCTACAAATTGGTCGTGATCTTTATTAAAAGTTAGGATTCGTTATGATCTATTAAGGAGAATGTCTTCGGAGCCTCCAACGTACAAAAACGTTGCCATACCTTAAGTAAATAATAAGTCCCGCGTGGTGCCGGCAAAGAATAGTACCATCCCATACATACCCGTAGGTGCCGTAAGAGGCGACTAAGGTTATAAACTAGAGGATGGGCAGTAGCATCCTCCTGTGTATCATACCATCTTACTTACGGTGCCAGCCGTAACGCTGACAAGCGAGATGACTATGGTACTTCCCCTGTATAGTCCCATGTAAAAATTCGCAGGAATTGAAAGAAAATGTAGTTGTTTACGTAATAAGGTATATTTATGAATAAATTTCAAAACAATTTTCATAAATTTTCCATTTTCCGGGAATTCTATGGGAAATTGACATAGGGGTCATATGTCAAAATTTTCCGGGTTCACATGTGAACCCGTGGATCAACTGAGGGTACTTCCACTCTACATTTTTCCAGCAAAAGCTAGAATTCTGAAGGGAACTCCCTGTCCTGTGATGGACAATTCTCGGGATGTTATGATGAAGTAAACAATAAAAACCAATTAATATACCTGTTATCAGAATCCAGATCTAGTAGCGGAACTCAATTGAATGTTATTGAATATTTTGCAAGCAAATTGTATAATTAACCTGTATGTAACTGTATTGTAAATGGGTTCAGATCACTGGTGCATTTCTAATCAAACCTTACCTACGTTTTGAAAAATGCCTGGGCATAAAAAGAAGTTATTTAAATTTGCGAATTTCACAATTTCTCGTCGTTTTGCAAAATGCATAGACATTTTAATTATGTACTTCAACGGATAAACTCACGTTTTCTATTGACGGCAAAGCACGGACAAGTTTCAATCCTGTTCGAGGATCTTCTTTACATAATTATGTGTAACATTCACGAGTCGTTTCACTATAGTATAGACATTACTATAGTATAGACATTTTACAAAGTGGCGGATTTAACTGACCAAATCAGCCATTACTGGTTACACGGTCTTCTTCCAGCCACGTAGAGAGGATGGAATAAGACCGTGCAGACAAAAGAGCGTATTTGCGACGACTAACAGGAAAGCAACCGGTCAGACGTCCAAAGTACTGAGATTCAGAGGACCTTATTGCCTTCAAACTTCGAAGAACCGGCTGGCGTGAGGAGGTGCAAAGAAGGAATGACCGGTAGCTTTTGGTGTCAAAGGCCAAAATCTTTTTCAGGTCCCTGAACTTGTAAATATTGGTATAAGTAGTAGACCAAATCAAGAAGAAGGTCGAAGTCGTATCGTGTCAGGAATCAAAGCATCTGGAAGAGAAAAGAACAGACTGGAAATTGCTCCACCAACAAGAGCATAGTTCTTAAGTTGAAGAAGAAGTCATAAAACAACAAATATGTATCATGGGGAGTGCTCTGAAGAATTGTTCGAGCTGATACCTGCTGCAAAATTCCACCAGCGCACCATTCGCCACAAGTTAAAATTTCATGCATACTCGTACCACCTAGATAACTAGCAATTTTTCACCGTATGTTTTACAAAAAAAAACCGGCCAAGTGCGAGTCGGACTCGCGCACCGAGGGTTCCGTACCTATTTACCATATGAAATACTAAAATATTTTGCTCTTTGATTTTAAAAACTCCGCGACCATCCAATTTGATCCCTCTTTTATAGAAAAGTTCTTGAAACAGGAGCTCACCTTAATCGGTTACGATTTATGACGTATTGAAAAACTACCACTTACTCGATCTCGTTCAAACCAATTTTCGGTGGAAGTTTGCATGGTAATGTACATCATATATTTTTTTAGTTTTATCATTCTCTTATTTTAGGAGTTACGGGTTAGGCGCACACTACTCAGCTTAGAGAAAAATGATATGAGAAACCTCAATATAATTTTGAAGACCTATCCATACCACACGTATGGGTTGGATGAAAAAAAAAAGTTTTAGTTTCAGTTCTATGTATATGGGGAACCCTAAAATTTATTGTTTTTTTTTTCTATTTTTGTGTGAAAATCTTAATGCGGTTCACAGAATACATCTACTTACCAAGTTTCAACAGTATAGTTCTTATAGTTTCGGAAAAAAGTGGCTGTGACATACGGACGGACAGACAGACAGACATGACGAATCTATAAGGGTTCCGTTTTTTTCCATTTGGCTACGGAACCCTAAAAACTTCTTACCACGTACAGTCAAGAGCACATCAAGCTTGACACATTGTACTTTGTACCGTTCTTATTTCAGTAGACGTAGGGGCTAGAGAGAGTTGCACTGCGAGTGTCAAGTTTGACCTGTAGTTGACTGTACGACCGACTGTGGAATCAGCTTCCTGCGCAGGTATTTTCGGACGGGTATAACAAGGCAGCTTTTAAGAAACGAGCCTACAAATATCTTAATGGCAGGCAGCGCACTTGTAACCCCTCTGGTGTTATGGGCGTCGGTGATCACTTACCATCAGGTGACCCGTCTGCTCGTCTTCCTCTTCTATAAAAAAATAAATGGTACAGCAGCACTGCACTTACTTTCTCGAAATACTCAAGGAAAAACTGTCAACCGCAAAATTAAATTTGTAGTGCCATACACATAGTATGGAAATACAAACTTTTATTTACGTTTTTCCATAAAAACGTTCAAATGAAATATACAGATCAATTACAGACAGACTAGCCAGGGAGGGATCAGAGAAACACTTCTGCGGACCTGAACCTTTTATTGAATTATCAGGGAGTACCATCAGAAGCGCACTCAAGGATCATGCCCAGAGAAGGCACTGCACTGAGTGGGCAAACACTGTTGGACTTACTCATTCGAAAAAATTTCTAGGGACCACAAAAGTAGGTTACTTTAAACATCTAAGAAACCTAAGCAGGCACCAGACCCGTAATATTGTAGGTGCTTTCACCGGCCACTTTGGCACTAGAGAGCATCTACATAAAATGGGTCTGTCGGATATAACTACCTGCAGAGCATGTGGTGAAGAAAGCGAACGCATGGAGCACCTTATGTGCACATGCGACGCTTTGGCTAACAAGCGAATGAAGATTCTGGGTCAGGCTTATCCGACACCAGAAGACTTCAGGCTCCTTCCGCTGAAATCTACATCGAAGCTCATAACGAGCATATTCGAAGACAGCGGAAGATCACAGGAGCAATAAGGCAGGGGAAGCACAAAAGATCCCATATGGTCGAAGTGCTCTGAGGTCCAACAAGGATCTCAGCCCCACGTAATAAGATAAGATAAGATACAGATCAATTCGGAATTCAAATTGTCAAACATTAAAACAAACAAACCTCAAACGATTTCGAGTAAATCACATGTTTAACTTTTGGTAGTACTAGAACACTCCTTATATGAATTTTCACAGATCATTGGATACTACCGTAGGATACTTGCATGGAAATTTTTTTTTATTTCCCAACACATGTTCCTTATGAATAATTGTTCAATTTAGTCTAATGTTCAGTTTTTGGTACACCCTATGTACTAAGTTTTATTTGAGAAAATCATAAAGAATATCCAGTCAGGTAGACAACCAATCCAGGATTAATATTATAGAATTTTTTTATAAACTCAATGGAACCAATTTTGGGTAAATCACATATTTACGATTTGGTGGTAGAGGAACACCCTTTATATGAAATTACACAAATCAATTGATCCTGGCGCAAGATATGTTACATAGAGATGCTTCGTCATACAAAGTTTCATCAAGATTCTATGAGCCGTTTTTGAGAAAATTTCAATTTTTCATTTTCGTTGTATGACAGCTACCCTCAAAATGAGAGCCAGCAAGAAACCACTTAGGACCCTTCGATGGATTTGCATAAAACCCCTAAATTCCAAATATGGTGTCAATCGGACCATTTGTTTAGCCGCTAGGCCAAAGCGTGACGGACAGACCGACCGACGGATCGACCGACCGACCGACTGACCGACCGACCGACCGACCGACCGACCGACGGGCGGATATTTTTGGGAGACTTGTTTTTTATGATGTACGAGTAGGTATAAGTGATATAGAACACATTTTTGAGAAAATTTGAAAAACTTTTTTTTCACGAATACAATATCTTTCTCGCTCCGCTCGAAAGTAAAAAACATAAACAATCAATCAATTCAATTGATTTCACTAAAACCGCAAAGAATCTCGGAGTTATTATAGATTCTAACCTCTCTTGGGTGGCTCATGTAAATGAGGTCAGCAGGAAGATTCACTACTCATTTCATTCGCTCAAACGCCTCCAAAGTTTCTTACCTTTGAAAACCAAGATCTCTCTAGCTCAGTCCATTCTTTTCCCTATCTTTGACTACGCCGACTCCTGTTATCTTGACGCCACTGAGGAGCTTTTACACAAACTTGAGCGTCTCCAAAACTTGTGCATTCGATTTATATTCGGATTGCGCAAGTACGACCATGTGTCTCAATTCCGTTCTCAACTCAAGTGGCTCCCAATCCGTTTTCGCAGGAATACTCACATCCTTTCCCTTCTCTACAACGTCCTATAAAATCCTAGTTCCCCTTCCTATCTCCGTGAGCGTTTTGCTTTCTCACGTCCTATTGATAAACCCTGTCGTCCCAATGTCAGAACTAACCTATCTCTCCCCTCCCACCATTCCGATTTCTACTCCTATTCCTTCACTGTTCATGCGGCCAGGCTGTGGAATTCCCTCCCACACACTGTTCGTGACAGTCCGTCTATCGCTGTCTTCAAAAAACGAGTAAAAGATTATTACCTTTCTCTGTGTAAGTGATCCATATATTTATTTATGTATGTATGTATTTTTGTTTATATTATATAGGTATATATATAGATATACATATATGTGTATATTTGTCTGTATGATTTTTATATTATTATTATTTAGTATAGTTTAGTATTATTATTATATTTATTATATATCGTAGTAGTTTAGGTATATGTGTATAAGTAGTTATTTTATAAATTGTGCACGTTTATCTGCCCCTTCCAGTGTCTTTTCTCTTGCCAAGGTCTGCTGGAAGAAATTTCCAAGCTGAAATAAGCAGCACCTGTTGTGTCTGTTCTCTAAATGTTTATATTATTTGTATTTTTATGTGTACAATAAACAGTTAAATAAATAAATAAATAAAATCAAAGAAAAGGGAACACCTTTTTGTTTTTGTATGGAGAAGGCTGTGAAGATTTTCGTCTGAAAAGTTATGCTAGATTGTTCAGAGAATTTACAATTTGACGGTATGAATATTCAGGTCCGCTATCTCTTACTTCTACTTTCGACACAAAGTCTCTTCTCTGAAGTTTTAACTTTTAATCAAAAAAGGGAAGCTTCCGGATTCTAAACTTTGAGAATTCTTCCGTTTTAAATAATAATTTAATTCATTTATTATGGATGTAATTTTTAAATATATTTCTTCACATGGTTTCTACGCACCGCCTATGGCCGCCTAACCTAACCTAACCTAACGGAAGAACTGGTTTTTACACAGAGTGACTGCCATCTTACCACTGCAACCCACAGGGCAAAAGGTAAAGGCCCTGAGACCATTGGGTTCAGATAATTTTATTCAATGTAGATTCTTTACAGAATACTTATTGAATGTCATGCAAAATACAACGTAAATAGAGCGAGTCTACAGTGGCTATGATGATGTGAATATCATGATGAGTATCAGCACAAAATACAGTAACAGAGCTATCATACAGAACGGACACTCTCCGCCCCCCTTGCAATCCACCCCGCACCCCCGCACGCACCCGCCCGCGAGATTGTCGTGTAAGTCGTGTTCCTTCTGAGTGTGTTTAGTACTGAATATGCGGCCCTACGCGACCAAAGAGATTTGAACTCAGAGTAAATAAATGGTACAGCAGCACTGCACTTACTTTCTCGCGATATACGAGAGTCATCATTCAACAGTATCCCCGCCGGGAGTCGAACCCAGAACCTCCGGATCAAGAGCCGAATGCTCTAACTACAGTATTATAAAGGCTGCGGATAGTAATGAGTAAATAAGTACCAACTGCAAACTTAAGTTTCTAATTCCATACAAATAATATGAAAATACAAACTTACTTATACCAACTAGATTTATGTAAAAATGATTTAATGAAATATGCAGTCACGTACGAGTAGAAAACCAATTTAGAATCCAAATTGTAGAACATCAAAATAAGCTCAACGAAACCGATTTTGAGTAAATCACTTTTAAAAAATTTAGTAGTAAGGAAACACCCCTTATATGAATTTCTAGGGACCAGTTGATACTGCCGCGAATACCTTAAATGGAGATGCTTGGTCATGCAAAGTTTCATCAAGATTTTAAGAGCCGTTTTTGCGAAAATTACAATTTTTCATTTTCGTTGTATGACAGCTACCCTCAAAATGAGAGCCAGCAGGAAACCACTCAAAACCCTTAGATGGATTTGCATAAAACTCTTAAATTCCAAATATGGTGTCAATCGGACCATTCGTTTAGCCGCTAGGCCAAAGCGTGACGGACAGACCGACCGACGGACCGACCGACCGACGGACCGACCGACCGACCGACGGACGGACATTTTTGGGAGACTTGTTTTTTATGATATATAAGTGATATAGAACACATTTTTGAGAAAATTAGAAAAACTTTTTTTTTCACGAATACAATACCTTTCTCGCTCCGCTCGAAAGTAAAAACTTATTATATTATTATTATACATATTATTATACATATTCTGTATGAACTAGTGAAGTGTAAAACGTCTCACTGTGCCCATTAGTATGGGTAAAACTTAACTGAGTTTTACAAAAATCAAGAACTCATTAAAAATCTAAAGTTTTAGTATAAAAACTGTGTTTGCGAAAGTGATAATATATCGTTTTTAGGGTTCCGTACCTCAAAAGAAAAAAACGGAACCCTTATAGGATCACTTTTTAGGTTTCCGTACCTCAAAAGACAAAAACGGAACCCTTATAGGATCACTTTGTTGTCCGTCTGTCTGTGTGTCAAGACCCTTTATCTCACGAACGGGTAAAGGTATCAGGTTGAAATTAATACCATACATTAGGATCCATGAACCACACAAGATCTGAAAATTTGAATTTTTTACAATGACGTAATAAAAAGATATGGCATTTCATGTCCTCGTCTCCATACATTTATTCAAAAATGCAAAACTTACAGGGTACTTCCCGTTGACCTAAAATTATGAAATTTGGCAAGAAGCTAGGTATCACAGTACAAATAATGGGAAAAGTCTGAAATAATTAAATATTACAACTTTTCTCACAACTAATGGAACCAATTGTGGTGAGCTCCCGTTTCAAGAACATTCATATAAGAGAGGGGTCAAGTTGGATGGTCGCGGAGGCGATTTTTGTTTTAGTTCTGTTTTAAAAACGGGAACACTTACAAACTTGAAAATTGGTATGTTTATAGTGCATTTAAGCTGTAAAATAACAACAAATAATAAAATTTGGTCAAGCGCGTGTCGGACTCAAAAAATCTAGCACATTAACTTACTGAAATTTCAACTAATACAATTATGATTATGTGGTGTTACGGAACCCTCGCGGAAGCGTATATATAATCCGTAATAGCCATTTTATGTGTGATTTTTAACACCTTTTTTTTCCTGAACGGTTAGTGTTTTCACCAGAAAAACTGTGGTAGTAGCATTTATTAGTCCTATTTCACATATTTCTCAGAGAGAAAGATAAAAATTTTACGTTTTTAGGATTTTGATAAAATACCATACATTTTAGTATGGAGGTCCCTCGCAAGAAAGTGGTACGCTTATTGCTCCCTCCTTAGCAGAAAGAGCTGCTACTAAAACCTCCTTGGATTTGAACCTCGCTGCGTACGCGACCTTCCAATTTCAAACAAACTCGCGCTCGTTGTATGTAGTGTATGGGGTGTGATATATCAGTGTGGTTTTGGAAATATGACTGCCGGTGTACCCTTTGTCCCATACAAGTGACGAGGCGGCACAGTTGGAGGCGAGGCTCACGTGACAAAGGGTAGACGATTGCGCTTGCCCCCTGATTCTCGACACGCGGACAATGACCTCTTTGTGCTCGATCTTCTTCTATATGTTTTTACTATTGAAACTCGAATCTTGTAGTTTTCGGAAGGAAAATGGGGAGATCTTTTTTCCTGCAGTGGCACATTTAGGGCTATACAGGGTGTGATTCTAAAACTGAAAGGGCATGTTCAGTCAACGAAACTGAACAACTTTCCCAAAGAAAAATTTTTGGAAAATGAAAAAAATTATGACCTCTTGTTACAACCTGTTCGACCAGAGTGTGCAATTTGTATGAAAAGGTAATGTTTTTTTCATTTCCTATAATAGTTTCTTTGGGAAAGTTGTTCGTTGACTGAAATGAAATATGAAATATTATTATGTAAGGGATTTGGGTACATAATTCAGCAGTTGTATTGCCTTGGTGCGTTTCACCAAACTCTACCTTTGCAGGTGTTCACATATTATAGTTTTAATTAAAACTATTATCTTAATACTAATCTTAAATTATAATTAAAGAAAAAAAAATATTCAGAACATGAGATCAAGTTTCATCTATGATAGGATCTTAATATTTATCTAATTGTATATTTAAATATTATGTTTATTTGTTATGTTCCATATATTCTTTGACACTATAGAAACAGTTCTCAAGTAGCCACATTTTAGTCAGTCTTTTAAAATTGTTGACCGGTTCATTTTTAAAAGAATCCGGCAGTTTATTAAAAATATCTACACATATATTAAATGAATTTTTTGATGCTAGTGTTAGTCTTACTGGTGGCTTGTATAATTTTTGTAAATATTGTGGTCTTAATTTTCGGTTAGTTACATCTTTTTGGTGTTGAAATAGGTACATATGTTTAAATACAAATATACAAACTTCTAATATATAAATACATGGCAAAGGCAGAATTTTATACTTTTTAAAATATGGACAACAGGACACAGTTTGCTCAAGATTGAACATTGCTCTTATACAGCGTTTTTGGACAAGGAAAACTTCGTGGATATCGGTGGAATTTCCCCACAATACAATTCCATAACGAAAAATAGAGTCCACATAACCATTGTAAGCTATTATTGCAGACTGTTCTGATACAACTTGACTAACTTTTCGTAAAGCATATACAAATTTATTAACTTTGGCACAGACACTGTTAACGTGTATTTTCCATTTGCATTTACTGTTTAAATCCAAACCTAAGAACACGCCCTTTCAGTTTTCGGCACATTGTCCTTTATACCCTGTATAAGCTATACAGTTTTGTTTATTTTTTGCTGAATACAAGCAAGACACAACAACCATTAAAATGGCGAAAATGTGTAACGTAGGCCGTTAGGTCAACCATTGATATGATGAAAAAAAGAATTTGCTAAGGTGAGATAACGTAACCTTGAATGAAAACCTATTCTGCAAAAATAGGATTCACAATTATTTTGTAAAAACAATTATGTTACTGCATTTAAAATTAAATAAATAGTGTACTGTACAAAACGTGTCAGGTTGCGCCGAGGCAATGCTATTCCAATGGTTTGCCAAAAATACTTTGCGTCGATTAATAATTAACTAAACAAAACAAAAACAGAATTGCACAGAAAACACTTTGTTACTTTCACTTCTGTAGATCGAGAACCATTAGTACCCTTTTCTCTTGGGTACGGCACTACCTAATATAATAGGAGCTTTGAGGTATTGTCTTGCAAATTAAACAGCGTCGCACGGCAATCGGTCCAATCGGTTCAATCGGTCTTGCTTCCGATTGGATTCATCTTCGCGTTACGAAATGCTTTGACAATCAATCGCCACCATTTGTCGCAAGTGCGTTTGTAGAGTTCTGGGTCTTATTTGAATCAGTCGTTTAGACATCAGGTCATACGGACTGTTTTTTATGGTTCCGAACCAAAATGGTATGGTGCAACTTCGTATGTCTCTGACAGCAACCACTCATGCTATCGATTTGAAATTTGGAATAATTTTAGAATTTGATTGCTTAAATTTATTGCAAACTAAAAAATAAAAGGCCCAAATAGGAGGGCAACATTTTTATAGTCATTAGTAGGTCAGATGGGGTATCATATAAAAGGATAGCTTGTACATTCCATAGTAGATTTTAGTATTTTTAGGGTTCCGTACCTCAAAATAAAAAAACGGCACCCTTATAGGATCACTTTGTTGTCCGTCTGTCTGTCTGTCTGTCTGTCTGTCAAGACCCTTTATCTCACGAACGGGTAAAGGTATCAGGTTGAAATTAATACCATATATTAGGATCCATGAACCACACAAGATCTGAAAATTTCAATTTTTTACGACGCAATCAAAAGATATGGCATTTTATGTCCTCATCTCCATACATTTATTCAAAAATGCAAAACCTACAGGGTACTTCCCGTTGACCTAAAATTATGAAATTTGGCAAGAAGCTAGGTCTCACAGTACAAATAATGGGAAAAGTCTGAAATCATTAAATATTACAACTTTTCTCACTACTAATGGTAACCAATTGTGGTGAGCTCCCGTTTCAAGACCATTCATATAAGAGAGGGGTCAAGTTGGATGGTTTTTGAGGCGATTTTTGTTTTAGTTCTATTTAAAAACGGGAACACTTACAAACTTGAAAATTGGTATGTTTATAGGGCATAAGCTATAAAATAACAATAAATAATAAAATTTGGTCAAGCGCGTGTCGGACTCAAAAAATGTAGCACATTAACTTACTGAAATTTCAACTAATACAATTATGATTATGTGGTGGTACGGAACCCTCAGTGTGCGAATCCGACTCGCACTTGGTCGGTTTTTTTATTTACAACTCAGTTTTCAAATTATGATATAAAAATGTCAAAGAAAAATACCATTCCCCCTCCAAAAATCTGAATTAATTACAGTCTACAACGTAAAAAAAACAATTTCTCTTTGTAGAAGAGCATTTTAGAAATAGGAAAAAACCTTTAAAAACAAATTTAGTTTTGCGGTCCCAAAAATGAATTTGAACGCTTTTAAAAATACTATAGGTGTATCGGAACTCCCGGTGCGCGCGTCCGTCTTGTACTTAAACCGTTTTTAGGGTTCCGATACCAAAATGGTAAAAAAAGGAACCCTTATGGTGCGACTTTGTCTGTCCGCCTGTCTGTCACACCTCTATATCTCAGCAACCACTTATGCTATCGACTTGAAATTTGGAATGGTTTTAGAAAATAATTGCCCAACTTAATTGCACATTTAAGAATTTTGAAAAAATTATGATTAATAATGTAAAGGAGCCAAAATAGGGGGGGCCAGTTTTCAAATTGTCGCTACTAGGTCGAGTGGGGTATCATATGAAAATGCTTTACTTGTACATATTAAAACATATTTTTGTATTTTTTTACGTTTCTTAGATTTCAAGTTATGATGAAAAAACCGGCCAAGTGCGAGTCGGACTCGCGCACTGAGGGTTCCGTACCACCACATAAACATAATTGTATTAGTTGAAATTTCAGTAAGTTAATGTGCTAGATTTTTTGAGTCCGACACGCGCTTGACCAAATTTTATTATTTGTTGTTATTTTATAGCCTATGCCCTATAAACATACCAATTTTCAAGTTTGTAAGTGTTCCCGTTTTTAAATAGAACTAAAACAAAAATCGCCTCAAAAACCATCCAACTTGACCCTTCTCTTATATGAATGGTCTTGAAACGGGAGCTCACCACAATTGGTTACTATTAGTTGTGAGAAAAGTTGTAATATTTAATGATTTCAGACTTTTCCCATTATTTGTACTGTGAGACCTAGCTTCTTGCCAAGTTTCATAATTTTAGGTCAACGGGAAGTACCCTGTAGGTTTTTCATTTTTGAATAAATGTATGGAGATGAGGACATAAAATGCCATATCTTATGATTGCGTCATTGTAAAAAATTGAAATTTTCAGATCTTGTGTGGTTCATAGATCCTAATATATGATATTAATTTCAACCTGATACCTTTACCCGTTTGTGAGATAAAGGGTCTTGACAGACAGACAGACAGACAGACGGACAACAAAGTGATCCTATAAGGGTTCCGTTTTTTTCTTTTGAGGTACGGAACCCTAAAAATTTCAAAAAAAATACCATTCCCCCCCCCCCCCCCTTATCTCAGAAGTTTGTGTAAGGAAAAATCTGAATTAATTACAGTTGACAGATATCGGAACCCTCGGCGCGCGAGTCCGACTCGCACTTGACCGTTTTTTTGTAAAGTTTGAGCGTTTTTATGAGTTGAATATAAAATTTTCAACTCATAAAAATAAATACCTAAATGAACTTATTTATTTTAAACATAAACACGCAAGTCAATTTCATTTAGTCAAAAACATTGAAATTAATTTTTCATTCCAACCTATTCAGCCATTGAAATGAAAACTCAACTCTGTTTAGTATTTTACAGGAATTCATATGCCGTTAAAAGCGAGAGAGGGAATAATATTGGCTAATAGAATGCCTCTGAATACTATTGAAGGATCTATGGCTGACAAAGCGTCAATTATGTACCTACTTCCATTCCATTCATCTCTAATTTTCTATAGGATTCGTTTAATTAAATTGATAGTTTTCACGTTGTTTATACCCGAGGGTTTATACCCTTAATCGCCTCTTACGACACCCACGGGTAGAGATGAGTTGGTGCTTTTCTTTGCCGACTCCACACGGGCTGATAACACACTTTTTCTCAGCGACTTGAATTCCGAGAAAAATCCCTAAATGAAAATGATTTTGGGTTCAAAATTATGCGATGCCATGAAATACATAAACCAAACTTTATATAGTGAAAGAAAAACTTGTAAAGGCCATCATGAACTAAGGTTAGGTTACTAAAAGGCCTTCAGAGCGAAATTTTTAATTCACCGGATACAAGAATAGCCCCGGAGCTCCTGCAATTGACGAATATGTAAGGTTGCAGACGATATGTAATTTTTTTTGGGTATTTTGAAGACAAATATCTTTTTATTTACTCAGTACCTTGCCGTGATTTTCAGGTATGTGTTTCTTGACCATTCAAGTGAAGATTGTTGTGGTTTCCTGCCTGGTACACAGGTACATACTTACAATATCACCAAGATCAAAACATGATTAGTGAAAATCGACTCGACAAAATAAAAATCCAAATTTGCCTCTACAATTTTCATTCTTTCATCTTTTTGTGGAATCTGAGGTGTTTTAAGTAGTGAAATTAAGTGAACAGAAAGGTATTCGTAGTTGCTATCTTAAGCCCAACCTAAAATTTAAATTTATTATTTATTTTTTACAAAAAGTCGATATTTTATATCGGGCACTTACGTCATTTAGTTTTGGTAATACGCACATTATATAATATGTCGCAATCTAATGCATTGCGGATGTATAATCACTTATCCCGTTCTTTCAAGCGAAAAGACTGCGCCTACTGTCCAATAACTATCATTTCAAAACAGCCAAAATCAAACCGGAAGCCCAGTGATTCTACTCATGAAAACAAGCAACTTTACCGAAGAAAAAAAATTTTACTAGAAAAAAATTTTTCACCATCCAATACAAAATAAGTCGATCACGTGACCACTTTCTTTGGTAAAGTTGCTTGTTTTCATGAGTAGAATCACTGGGCTTCGGGTTTAAAACGAATAAAAATTCACGCTGTATATTTTAGTCCCCTGTCAAGTATATATCAGTGTGCTCCTTGATGATACAAGTGTGGAAGTAGTTTCAATCTCTTCGTTTGATCTTGAAGAAACATTATTTTGATGGTGGACGTCCCAATAGTTGTACGTACTAATGCTGCGGACAAAAACAAAAACAGAAAAATAACGGTAACCGTTGGGAGTACGTAAAGATGTTCAATGCAAAAAATTTAGCTACATAAATTTTGTACAGGAAAGGTTATTACAACTTTTTATGTATGATCAACCGTTTTCTCATAAAACGCACTTTTATCTTAGTAGGAAAAGAAGAATGTTACTGACTGACTGACTGCCATATCAACGCACAGCCCAAACCGCTGGGTCTAGAGATTCCAAATTTGGCGTGTAGGTTCCTTATAAAATCTAGGGATGCGCTACGAAAGGATTTTTGGAAATTTCACCCCTAAGGGGGTAAAAAAGGGGGTGAAAATTTGTATGAAAGTCCGTCAGTTTAGAAGTTAGGATCTTCAAATTTTGTATTTAGGCTAAATACTAAAAACTAATTAACATTTTTCTCAGGATTTTTTAAAATTTCACCTCTGAAGGGGTGAAAAGGGGGATGAAGTAGTAAAGCCTACTTTTTTAAAGTAAAACCACTGTTTATTATTTAGGCATTAGGGTTGTAATTTTACGCAACGAACATCACTGTTATTGAAATTCTACCCCTAAGGGGTGAAATGGGGGATGAAATTTTGTAAAAAAATCCGTCAGATTAAAAGTTATAATCTTCATATTTTGTTGTTAGGTTAACGACTATAATTTAATTTATACGTGACACAGGGTTTTTGAAATTTTCATCTCTCATTCATTTAGTGAATTGTACTGAAAAATTAAACAACTACGTATCATACAAAATTTCATCCCCCTTTTCACCCCAAGGGTTGAAATTCCAATGACAGTAAAGTACGTTGCGTAAGAGCACATCACTAATACCTAAATAATAATAAAGTGTAGGAAATGTAAACGCCGTTGTTAAGTACAAACGTTTATTTTGATCGTAATCTTAACGTAAGTCACAGTTGGTGGGATTAACTCAGCTTCGTAGCTTCCACGCACTTTCCCAAGCAGGGCGAAGCGGCGGACGGATACGAATAATTCTAGTATCGCAACGCTATGGGTTCCAAATTGCCGTTCCAAACAGGACGCGACGTTGGACGCTCATAGAGTAGCAGTGAGTCTCATTCACGCGACAGTAACAGGCCGGGGTAGTCATGTTTTCACAAAAATCTCTATAGCGCGATTAAGAGTATCAGCTCCTTTCTAACAACACCATCTATCGAACGGTTTGGATGGCTATATAAGGTAGACGTGTTACAGTCTCCCCCTCAGGCTTCGAAGTCGTCCCGACGAGAGAGCCTGGAATCTGTCTGTCTGTACACCAATCGGTTGATCTGGTGCTGCTGGTGGATACTCATTTTCTCCCTCCCCCTGGACTAGAATTGCTCCCAGAGCATAGTAGCTAATGTCAGTTTTAACTATATATGGCAGTTTCTCATCAGCTTGCCGTAATACCGATGCGGAAGCAAGGCTCTTCTTCAACTGTTCGAAGGCCTTGTCTTGTTCTGTCATTGTTTGTTTCCTCTATTCGAAGGAGTCTATGCCGATTTGATCATTCTCCGGAAAAAGATTCGATGAATGTGGAGAGAGCTCAACCTCGGCTTGTTGCACGTTGCTTATAGCGTCTTGCATCATGTAGTCTGCAAAGCTGGGAGAGTAGCCGTCAAAAATCGGTTTTGGCTTCTTTGGAGACGGGAAGGGTATTAGTTTATACGCGGCTGTCGATACTTCTTGTGGGACTTTTGCTGTCTCCGATTCTGCGGTACGCTTTAATGAAATGTAGTCCGGTACAGACAAAGGGATTGTTGCCTTTGGTGTGGTGAAGTTTACAAACTCTTCGTCATACAACTCAAAGACTTCGTTTGGTTTGTCCATGTACGTCCACGTAAATTGTGCGAGATGCAAGTCCATCAAAGAATCTTGAATGAATGGTACTCCTAGAAGCGTACGGTTGCGACGGGCCTCTGGCATTACAATGAATGACGTCATAAATGTCCTGTTCTCCAGTGTAATAGGAAGTATTGTCTTCATTACTCGTTGTCGCCTGGGAATACCATCAGCCAATGTTACAGAGACTGACTCTTCACGAAACTTTTGTCCCTTAGCTTGAAGCTGTTTGTATAGGGAGTAAG
Source organism: Athrips mouffetella (assembly GCA_947532105.1). Classification (NCBI taxonomy): domain Eukaryota; kingdom Metazoa; phylum Arthropoda; class Insecta; order Lepidoptera; family Gelechiidae; genus Athrips; species Athrips mouffetella. Next base: position 699,962 of record OX383981.1, read on the forward strand.
ATGCGATGCTCGATTTTGCACAGCAGTCGACGAACGCTGTTCCTCGTATACCAGCAGCTTCGATGAACACTACTGGCCTCGACCTGACATCAATGGTGAGGTCGTCGATGTCAGTACTACAGAAGCTAGTACCACTAGGTGGCAGAGAGCGTCGTTTATTTGCACACTTTGGACAGTTCGAGCGTACAAATCCAGGAGCTCCGCATCCATAGCAGGACAGAGAAGAGGAAGATGCGACAGGCTCGTGTGTAACCTTGGGAGGCTGCGGCTTATTGACGTTAGAGGTTCCCTGGGCTTCCGATTCTGCTTGTATTTTCTTTAGCTTCCTGCAGTCTTCTGTGTTGTGGCCCAGAAAATGACAGAAACCGCACTTCTTCTTTTTCTTGTCATGACGCTGCGAAGTCCCTGATTTTCCTCGTTCCGGATAGCGTGCTTCTTGTTTTTCGACTTTCTTTGTCAGCTGCAGCACTTGTTCTACTTCCCGGGCAGCTACCAATAGATCATCGAAGGTGGTTATTGTGCTTCGCGATATTCTTTTCCTTATATCAATGCGCATTTGTCCAAATACCATATCGAGCTGATGTTCCTCTGAGGGTTCTGGTGATGGCAGCTGCGATATGAGCATCCTTTTATGAGCGACAAAAATGTCCGTTGGTTCTTCATCCGCTTGATCAATTTTTACTATCATTTGATAAATCTGAAACCCGGGCATCTTCGGAGCGAAGGTTTGGCGGAGTTTCTCTTTGAAGTCGGACCATGACCACACGTGCCCTTTTATTCCCTGCCACCAAACAGCAGCCTCCTTCTCGAGGAGAAGAGGCAAGCCGGCCATCGCATCTTTATCTCCAATGCTCTCAATTTTCTTGAAGACATTGTGAATGTAACAAAATCTATCCTGACCTACAATCAGGTTTCCGCAAGGGACGAAGCACAGGCACAGCCATGTTGGATGTTGTAGACAACTTGTTGACAGTTGAAGTTGTTATCTCTAAACCAGATGGAAATCATGCTGTTTCAACTCCTGAGCTAATTCTTCGAGGTGTACCACAGGGCTCTATATTGGGCCCAATATTGTTTATTATATATACAGCTGATCTTGCTCGTCAAATTCAACAATGTAAGTTCCATATGTACGCAGATGACGTCCAATTGTATCTTCCGGTTCATCCTAATAATTGTCAGGCTTCAGTTAGCAAAATAAAGTCAGACTTGGACTGCATCGCCGATATGTCGACAAAGAACTCTCTATTGTTGAACCCGACAAAATCTAAGTTCCTAATAACGGGTTCCAAAACGCAAGTACGCAAGTTGGAGGCCTGTAATCTCGGCATTGAGATCTCAGGTGTGCCGGTCGAGCGCGTTCAGTCAGCTCGAAATCTGGGGCTACTCATGGACAGAAATTTGAAATTTGAGAGTCACTGTTTGGAGCTGGTTCGTAACTGCTTCTACCGCCTTAAGATTCTATACAAAATCAGACCTTTCATAGACACAGAGCTACGGATCAGGTTATGTGAATCTCTCATACTCTCCAAATTTAACCACTGTATCACTGTGTATGGTAATTGTATTTATAAAAAAACTTTGTCACTCATTCAAAGAGTTCAAAATGCATGCGCCCGTTTTTGCTTTACTATACCTCCTCGATCTCATGTGACACCGTTCATAAACTCCTCGAATATCCTAAAACTAGAGGGCCGTATCAAATTGTATTTTGCGAACCTTTTATTTGATGTCTTGAAAACTGGTAGGCCTCAATATCTATTCCACAAAATTTCTTGGAGGAGTGCAAATCCTCAATATAGACATAGACTGGTCGCACCAGTGCTGACAATTCCTCATCACAGAACGGCAGCCTTCTGCGGAAGCTTTAAATACCAAGCTTCCAAAATTTGGAACGACCTTCCTCCACCTTTGCGATGCATCAACGTAAAATACTGTTTTAAAAATGAAGCACGCAAACACTTTTTATCACTGCAGAAGGCTGTGCAGTAACTTTGTAGGATATAATAGTTATATATTTTCCCGCACAAATCAACTTTATTTTTAAAAAAATCAGGCAGGTAGGTAGGTGGGCAGGTAGATGAGATTGAAATAATTTTTACACATTCATTTATTTTCAAGTTTAAGTTTATGTTATATGTCATATACCTGACTTTTCCTCATAGCAACCATGTTTGTTGATTTGTCTCTGCTAAGTCAAAATATATTGCATGAATAATAAAACTGTGTTTTCTATGTATTTAACATTTGGCGACGATGCCTTATGATATGAAAAAATGCAAACGCTCGCGGGGCTCCCTGCGAGGTCTGCTCAAAAAAGCAAATAATGCTTTTCAAGAAGAATTAAATTTACATACCACGGAAGAACTCGAAACACGACTTACGACTTTACAAAATGCATACGAATCTTTACAAATCTTACAAAACCAGATTGAAGAAGAAACCGAAGACGAAAATCTTGAAGCCGAAATTCAATACAGATATGAATGTGACGAAATTTACACGGAAATACGCTCGAAAATGCTTCGTCTCCTCAACAAGTTGAAACCAGTGCCTGAACCCTCACTTGCAGTACGTAACGAGCAGCCATCGACCACCGCGCAGCCAGCCACGCGTGAGGCGCAACCCAGGTTCAACTTCCAGGCTTTTCACGAAAAAGAATCTTTCAAAAGTCTTAGTACTTACCTTTTACTCAACAACATTACGGATCCGAAAATTAAGGTATATACATTACTTTCTACAATTTCTCCGGAACTGCACGAACGGATACACGACCTATGCTCTCCAGAAGACCCAACCAATAAAACGTTTGACGAACTTACAAAAATATTAGACGATTATATTGATCCGAAACCAAGTATTTGGGCGTCACAACATACATTTATTTCACGCATACAGCAACCTAATGAGACAGTCGCAGTCTATGCTTCAGAGTTAAAGAGACTAGCTTTGAACTGTGAATTCAAATGTCAGCACTGTAAGAAACCTACCTTTGACTCTTTCCTGTCACTCCAGCTCATAAGAGGTCTCAAAGACGGCGAAATACGAACAAAAATTTTACAAGAAAACGAAACGGCTTCATTTTCTCAGCTTGTTCACACAGCAACGTCCATGGAAATGGGAAAAACTGAAAATACAACCTTTTCGTCACAAACACGCAACTTGCCAAGTGACAATATGAACAATATTTCTAAGGTTATGAATAAACCTCAACCCACGCTAAGGTATACTCCCAGAGGTTTCAAGACACCTACTTCGATCAGAGACATTAAAGGTAAATGTTTTCGATGTGGAAAAGACGACCACAAAGCTAATGACTGCGGCGCTATTCACATTACATGCCGGAAATGCAATAAAGAAGGTCACCTCGCCCGGGTTTGCCTAAAAAGAACTCCTAAGACTAACCAATTAGACCAGTCGTTTAGCAGCCTTAGCTCTGACAGCACTGCCAATATCCACTTAATAAAAAGTGAATTCTCAGACAAATATATAATTCCAATTATGATTGAAGGCAAACGCGTCGACATGGAATTCGATACAGGCGCAACTCTTTCGACCATATCTTTCAAAGATTACAAAAAGCTAGGAATTAGTAAAAAAATATTCAAAACTGACATGAAGCTCAGAACTTACACAGGTGAAGTTTTCAGACCTACCGGTGTAGCATATGTCAAGTGCAACTACAAACATCAGAACTTCTACGGGAAAATTTATATAATTAACAAAGATGTCGATCCCATTCTAGGTAGAAGTTGGATGAAAGAATTCAAGATCCAGCTTGCTGATATGCGGGCAGTAAACGCATGCAAGGAAGTTCCTAAACTTGACCAGTTACTAGAAGAGTTTGCATCATCGGTTTTTAGCCCTAACCTAGGGGAAATACCAAACGTGCGAGGTCACTTAACCTTAAATGAAAATACCCAACCTATTTTTATTAAACCTCGTAGGATTCCTTATGCATTAAGAGCTAAAGTAGATGAAGAAATTGACCGTCTTGTGAAAGAAAGGGTTATCACCAAGATTGACCATTCTGATTGGGGTACGCCAGTTGTACCAATTGTAAAACCCAACGGAAGCATAAGACTTTGCGCTGATTACAAAATCACACTAAACAAAGTAATTAAAGACGAAAAATATCCAATACCGATAATAGAAGATATCTTAGCTGAAATGAGTGGCGGACAATTATTCTGTACCCTAGATATCACTCAAGCCTACTTAAACATGGTAATGGACGAAGAAAGTGCTCTTCTTCAGACCCTAAGTACTCATAAAGGTACTTACAAAGTAAACAGACTCATGTTTGGAGTCAAAGTTGCACCGAGCTTATGGCAAAAGTTTATGGACCAGTTGCTGCAGGGACTCGAAGGCGTAAAATGCTTTTTCGACGACATTATAATTCAGGGCTCTTCGGAAGACCAGCTATTACTACGACTAAGACAAGTCTTACAAAAACTTAAAGAAAGTAACCTTCGCGTAAATAAGGAAAAGTGTCACTTTTTTAAACAAAGTATCAATTACCTAGGCCACACTATTGACAAAGAAGGGTTACACAAGAACCAAGATAAAATTGTAGCAATTACTAAAGCAAACCCTCCAACAAATGTAAATGAATTACGTACATTTTTAGGCATGGCCAATTACTATAACAAGTTTATCCCTAACTTAGCATCCATTACATCTCCCCTAAACCAACTGTTGAAGAAAGGAATTAAATTCGTCTGGACGACTGCTTGTGAAGAAAGCTTCAAGAAAGTTAAAACAGAAATTCTGAGCGAAAGAGTTCTTATACACTTTGATCCAAAAAAACCTTTGATCATAGCTACAGATGCGTCCCCTACGGGCCTTGGAGCTTGTCTTTCACACAAATTACCTGATGGATCAGAGCGACCAATAGCGTTTGCATCACGATCACTTACTAGCAGTGAGAAGAAATATAGCCAAATTGATAAAGAGGCTACTGCAATTTACTGGGGTCTTAAAAAGTTTTTCCACTACTGTTATGGCCGTAAGTTCACACTGATTACAGACCACAAACCGCTCACTTCGATCTTTCACCCACATCACACTTTACCTACCCTGAGTACCATGCGATTATTTCATTACGCACATTTTCTGTCCGGATTCGACTACGATATTGAATATAGAAATACTTCAAAAAACTCAAATGCAGACTATTTATCTCGTTTTCCAGTAGAAGAAATAAGCGAACATAAAATGGATCAGCACTGTGCATTTCAGTTAAGCCAAATACACGTACTGGACGTCTCGCCACAGGTAATCGCAAAGGAAACAAATGAAGATCCGGAACTTAGAATTTTACTTCAAACTCTCAAATCAGGACGCTCACTCAAAGATGTTGGATATAAAGATTGTGAACTAACCCTACAAGATGATTGTATTTTCAAAGGTACAAGAGTAATGATACCACAGAAATTACGTCATCGTATTCTCGAGGAACTACACACCGGACACATCGGAATTGTAAAAATGAAACTTCTTGCACGCAGTTTTGTCTATTGGAAAAATATAGATCAAGACATAGAGAATAAAGTCAAATCTTGTAGGGCCTGTCGTTTAGAACAAAATGAACCAGCAAAGTCTCCGCTGCATCATTGGGAGAACCCTACAGGTCCGTGGCAAAGAATACACATAGATTTTGCGGGACCAATGTCTGGATTTCAACTATTTATCATAGTAGATGCCTTCACAAAATGGGTAGAAATCATACCTACAAAAACTTCAACAAGTTCATTCTGCATCTCGAAGTTAAATGATCTTTTTTGTAATTTTGGGATTCCATACACTGTAGTGTCCGACAACGGAAGGCAATTTTTATCACAAGAGTTCAAAAACTTTCTGTCAAACAACGGGATAGCTCACAAGACGATCGCTCCTTATCACCCTGCTACGAACGGTCAGGCGGAGCGTTTCGTACAGACAGTTAAACGTGCACTCCACAAATTAGAGGGGGAGAGTGGTGCCTTGATAGATAAGATCACGAAGGTTAAACTGTGCCTTAGGTCCTCGCCTGGACCAACTGGCGTTTCTCCATATGTTCTCATGTTCGGCAGAGAAGTAAGAACAAAATTACACGCAATGGTAAGAAACCCCTCAAAATCCGAGAACACCTTCAGAACATGCCGCGGCTCCTCTAAAATGAGACAGTTTTCTGTCGGCGATCGAGTTCAAGCGAGAAGCTACTCAAGCCCTGGAAGGCGATGGGAATTTGGCACAGTGTCTCGCCAACTAGGGCGACTCCATTATGAGATACGCACAGACCGAGGACTATTGTGGATCCGCCACCTGGACCAGCTGCTCCCGGCGCCCCTGATCCTCAGGAATCCCGAGGGAGGCGTGTCATATACCTGACTTTTCCTCATAGCAACCATGTTTGTTGATTTGTCTCTGCTTAGTCAAAATATATTGCATGAATAATAAAACTGTGTTTTCTATGTATTTAACATTATAGTTTTCCCGACACAACTAACACTGCACTTTCAATCAATGAATGTATGTAAGTATATAAGTATTTTATGTTTATTAATGTACATTATTGTTATATTTATTTTATTATTTCCTTTAAATTTATTTATTACTTTACCATTTCCTCTATTAGATTGCGCACTCGCACTTTTACAGGCGCTGACAGAATATCAGCGCTGTGGCGTGCTTTGCCGCTGCAGCATTATGCTGAGTTAGGGCCTACTTGGGGGTGCGGCACACTCTATAACTAGATTTAGATTTAATGTGCATTTTATATTGTTAAATATTTTGTTGTGGATTTGTGCTGTATTCCTAAATAAACAATTTATCTATCTATCTTATCTATCTACATTCACTGCTGCAAGGAAGGCCACCACTTCCGAGTTCTTCTCCCCATCGTAGCGAGCAGAGCAAGACGCGAATGTTCGCGTTTGTCTTGGTGTTGAAATTGTAGACAGGAGTTGTTTGAATTGGGCGTCCGTGAGGTTTACCGTCGTCATCCTCGGCTAAATTGTGTTTCAGAGCGCGTGGTACTCGTGGTAGTTCGGGCCCACTGTTGGTCGCCAATGTAGGAAATGTAAACGCCGTCGTTAAGTACAAACGTTTATTTTGATCGTAATCTTAACGTAAGGTCACAGTTGGTGGGATTAACTCAGCTTCGTAGCTTCCACGCACTTTCCCAAGCAGGGCGAAGCGGCGGACGGATACGAATAATTCCAGTATCGCAACGCTATGGGTTCCAAATTGCCGTTCCAAACAGGACGCGACGTTGGACGCTCATAGAGTAGCAGTGAGACTCCTTGACGCGACAGTAACAGGCCGGGGTAGTCATGTTTTCACAAAAAATTTCTGTAGCGCGATTAAGAGTATCAGCTCCTTTCTAACAACACACACCATCTATCGAACGGTTTGGATTGCTATATAAGGTAGACGTGTTACAAAAGTAGTTTTTATTTTGAAATCAAGGATTTTTTATTTCACCCCCCTTTTTACCCCTTCGGAGATGAAAATTTCAAAAACCCTGTGTCACGTATAAATTAAATTATAGTCGTTAACCTAACAACAAAATATGAAGATTATAACTTTTAATCTGACGGATTTTTTTACAAAATTTCATCCCCCATTTCACCCCTTAGGGGTAGAATTTCAATAACAGTGATGTTCGTTGCGTAAAATTACAACCCTAATGCCTAAATAATAAACAGTGGTTTTACTTTAAAAAGGTAGGCTTTACTACTTCATCCCCCTTTTCACCCCTTCAGAGGTGAAATTTTAAAAAACCCTGAGAAACATGTTAATTAATTTTTAATATTTAGCCTAAATACAAAATTTGAAGATCCTAACTTCTAAACTGACGGACTTTCATACAAATTTTCACCCCCTTTTTTACCCCCTTAGGGGTGAAATTTCCAAAAATCCTTTCGTAGCGCATCCTTAGATTTTATTGGGAACCTACACGCCAAATTTGGAATCTCTAGACCTAGCGGTTTGGGCTGTGCGTTGATATGGCTGTCAGTCAGTCAGTAACATTCTTCTTTTCCTAAGTGCGTTTTATGAGAAAACGGTTGATCATACATAAAAAGTTGTAATAACCTTTCCTGTACAAAATTTTGCATTGAACATCTTTACGTACTCCCAACGGTTACCGTTATTTTTATGTTTTTATTTTTCTTTTTGTCCGCATCATTAGTACGTACATTTTTTGGGACGTCCACCATCAAAATAATGTTTTTTCAAGATCAAACAAAGAGATTGAGACTACTTCCACACTTGTATCATCAAGAAGCACACGGGAATATTCTTTTGTACATTTGAAGGGGACATTTAGGGATTTCTCATACTTCTTCCAGGTTTTCGAGTCCCTAACAAAAAGTGTGTTACTAGCATCTTCTTTCAATACATTATGGTTTCGTTCATGTATCTTATGAGGTAGATGACCAGGCTGCGGGAGCCCGACCAAATACTAAAAAAAAAAACCAGGGACTAGATAAGTACTATACGTACAACAAAAAAACACGTTGAAATATTACACAAAAATGGCGGTTATGCAAGAAGAATTTGACATTTGTTAAAAGAAGTTTTTTCGTGCCAAAATTTCAATTTTGCACGAGATTGGGCAAAATAAATGACCCCCTGGCAACTCTTTAACTAAACGCGTCCCTTGGGAGCACAAATTAGTGATAGCACTCAGTAAAATAACAATGCCAATCTCAAGAGGACGATTTTTGATACCGAGTTCGAGCATGCGCACCGTGACTTGGCTAGTCTTCATAGACTAAACCGGTTATGTGTTCTCGAGTCCATACAAAAAGTGTCAGTGGCGCGCGACTCGACCAAGTCGCTGTGCGCATCTTAGCCCGGCCGAACAGATTTAGAACTGAAAGAGGAGTTTTTCAATGCTTATAAATAGTAAGTAACTAAAATATCTTCGTATCACAAGCAGGTTGTAACAGAAAGCTATGATAATACTAATATTCTGCCCATAAAACTAAACAACTCTTTTTTAAATATAGCTCGAAAAACGATCTTTATTGACCTTCCTTAGAAACTGCATCAGCTGTTAACATACCTAATTAAAAAAAAAATAAGAAGATCCTTCTAAGGGGTGATTATAAATCACTAAAAGATTGTAAAAAAAAATGTTTTTTTTTTATTTGAGTGCTCATGATATTTGATGTTCCTTTAAATTACTTTTTTTTTAAACTCTGTATGGGCTTACTCTTGCCCTCGATCTAGCCTTGAGGACAGAGACATGAAAGTAATTTATTGGAATCAAGGCTTGATTGGAATGGTTAGGTATTGGCTAGTGACTGAATATTATAACAAAAAACAACTTGTCTGCATTGACATTATGAAGATGTTAACCTACAATTTCTGAACGCAATATTGAGGATTTACGATATGAGAGTAGATAAAATTTAAAATACCTACATTGAATTTATTGAGGATAGAGTTTGAGTTGCAAAAGCCAGAGAGCAGTCGCTGTGTGTAGAGTATTTTTAGCGCTTGTGCGTATTGAAAATATTTGCTGTGTGTAGTGTATTTTTAGTACCTGTGCCTATTTAAAATTTTTGCTGTGTGTGTATTTTGTGGGTTGCAAGGTCGATGACCGACCTCAAAAACCCTAATATCCGATTTCTTAAGCCGCCAAAGACCTCTGACATGGCTCATTAACGACTTCATCCGTAGATAGTAGTCGGGTGCCTTCATAAGCACGGAATCATCTTAATTTTCGGACAATCAGGTATATCACCCTGCTATGTCTTAAATAAACTTGGGAGGTCGTACAAAGGGATTTTTGTTTGACAGTGTTCCCACCGGGAATCGAACCCAGAAACACCGGATCGAGGGCCGAGTGCTCTAATCGCTAGACCTCGGAGGCTGTTAGTAATAACTAAAAGTAGAGTAAAGTTTCAAGCTGAATTCCCGAGAGGGCGCTTCTAAAAGCTTCAAGATTTATTTAAAGGCGACCGTGCATGACGCTAAGTCGTCGAGGTTGTTTTTACGCTGACGCAATCTGTGGAATTATTTTTTGTATTTTTTCCAAGGCTTAAGGTGGTTGCTGAGCAGATGTGCTGCCACTTTGAGAAATAAATTTATTGCGTCATAAATACAAGACATATAATAAGGATTGTTTGATTGGCGGCAATTTTGGGTCGTTCTATATTTTATTATCCACCACATCACAACTTAGCTTATCGTGAATAGCTTTGTATTGTAAAACTGCCAAAAACGGCCACTTTTAGCACTTTACCAATACAAAGCTATAAATGATAAGCTAAGCTATGATGTCATGGGTTATAACATATATAACTACCATATATTGCCGCCAAACGAATAATACTACCGAAAAGTTTTGTATTTGCGACGCAATAAATTTATTTCTAAAAGTAAGGTGCTGCCACCCAGCAACCGCCTTAAGTATATTTTCTTGTCTTTATTCGACCCGAAAGAATAGTACCAACCCATCTCTACCCGTGGGTGTCGTAAGAGGCAACTAAGGTCTTCTAAACCGGAGGATGGACAGCAGAATCTTTCATGTACCATCTTACATACTGCGGTCACCAACAACAGCGGTCGCCAGCCGCAACGCTTACAAGCGTTGTGACTATGGTAAATCCCCTCCAATTTACAACGCGTTTTTGCTAGAGGGGGGGAGGGAGGGAGCTCCCTATCCTGCAGTGGACGTGCTGTGGATTGTTATGATGATTTGATTTTCTGTTCTTTTCGAACTTGGTAATGAAATAAGTTTTAGGATTGATAACAGAAAATACTTAAGTACTTAAGGTGAGAAAAAAGACTATTAAAGTATATTAAATAAATGAAGCCCACGCGCGACTTTGTTTTATGCCTAGACTTACAGATTATAAGAACTTTCTTAATTACTTTCTCGCAACTATAAAATAGATACTTTGACGGGTGACTTTTTATTAGTTCTTGTTAGAAAAAGGTATGAATGTACTCATGATTCTGAACAACTTTCCCCAAGGAATATAGGTCGAAATACGAAAATCAAGTTTTGACCTCCCATAGAAACTGCATCAGCTGATAGCGCATTTTGAACGGGAGGACAAATTCGGTTTTTCGTATTTCGACCTATGTTTCTTGGGAAAAGTTGTCCAGAATCGACAAGCCAGCAGTAAATAAAAATAAAAGGTGTAAGGGACGGTGTACCGAAATCTGAAAGGGCCTGGGCACCGAAACTGAACAACTTTCCCAAAGAAACGGGCGTGCTCAGTCAACGAAACTGAACAACTTTCCCAAAGAAACATATGTTGGGAAATGAAAAAAGAATTTGACCTCTCCATACAAATTGCCCATTCTGGTCGAACAGTAGGTGGGAAAGTTGTTCAGTTTCGTTGACTGAGCACGCCCTTTCAGTTTTCGGTACACCGTCCCTTACACCCTGTATAGATAATAAAATGACATAGAAAAGCCATAGGACCATGAGAAAGTCGAATGGTTCCGCCATGAAACAGTATAAAATTACAAATAATATAGAATAGGTCTGGTGACCGACTGTACAAACTTGAACGGTAAATACATTTTGTATGGGAGATCGAAATTTTTTTTTTTGTTATCGACCTATGTTCCATAGAAAAAGTTGTTCAGTTTCACGGGCAGAAACGCCTCTTAAAATATCCGGTATAAAAAAATTATGTTGTATAAAAAAAAACTCAGCAACTAGTTTACAAAATTAATTTAAATTATAATGTCCTGATAATTATAGCCTTTGGCTTTTGACACTTTATTTATTTGAAAAATTGGTAAAGGCTGAATGTCTGGGACTCCTTTGCCAAGCAAAAGTTTGTATGTAGTGGAAAGTACGCGCTTTTTTGGTAAATTAATGCAATTTGGATGATTTTTGAAGGAATAACGTTATTTGTATGTAGTTTTTCGCACAAATGTATTGAAAAATAGCGTAAGATACGCGTCCGAAGGGGTTTTACCAACTCGTGACGATGGTAACACCTCGACTGCATCTCGGGATTATCATCATCATCATCATATCAGCCAAAAGACGTCCACTGCTGGACATAGGCCTCCCCTAAAGATCTCCATAACGACCGGTCCTGCGCTGTTCGCATCCAGCGGCTTCCCGCGACCGCCCCCAGATCGTCGGTCCACCTTGTGGGGGCCTGCCAACGCTTCGTCTTCCGGTACGTGGTCGCCACTCTAGAACCCTTACGCCCCATCGGCTATTGGTTCTTCTTGCGATGTGCCCAGCCCACTGCCACTTTAGTAAAGCGTCAACTCGTTTGTAATAACCCTACCTACGTAACTTGTACACACGGCCGCTCGTCAGAGGAAACACTTTGACCTTGAGTGGGTCTCTGGTTTATGGCATTAGTATCGTAGCTCTGATTCAGCTTATACTGGTTTTGTTTCTACGTGCTACTATTAACCAAAATTGAGTACTGACGTATTTAATTTGCAAAGTACCACAGATTAGATAATACAGTACCAAAATTGTCTTCCACAAAAGCTCTTTCAACTTACAATGGTGTGAAGTCCCTCACAGACAGAGGAACAAAGTGACATTGGAGTAACAGTTTAAGAACATTGTGTGACAAATGTTTCGGAGTCACACCAGCCCTTGGGAAGTCGACTTGATGAAGTGCCATCGTTTGAGGGAACGAAAGTTCAAAACTTTAAATTAAACATTTCAACAACCGCTAAATAATTTGCACGTTTATTTTAATTTTATAATAACTTTTAGGCAACCAACTGTAAAAGTGTCCATGGACACGAATATTATACAAGATGAAAGGGACTGAGCTGATATAACGAAACTGAACATCTTTTCCCAATATAGCTATCACTGGAAATGAAAAAGAACAGCCACTACATGTTTACTGTCAAATTTAATAGTTCGGGACATTAGTAAGTATTTTAGTCTTGTTTTGAACTTTTGCACATCTCATACATGTTTATTTTATTTCCGGTCTACCCATGAACACGGCTGATTTAACTGAGACGAAACTTCGGAAAGAGTAATTTATTTATTTTATTCATTTATTTTGCCTACTTATTATTATGGCGCTAATATCCAGAATAAAAAAAAACATATTTAAGTCTAAGTTTAGGCTAGTCTTAGCTTGTCCGTTACAACTTATTTTGTCTTAATCTACTACTAACTGGATTTTTTGCAAAAATCATCGAGTTCGTTGCGAAATATGGTGTTGCAAGAACTCTGGGCTAAGGTGTACACCTACCTATATACCTTGCACCTACAAAAAGACAGAAGAAAATTATGGATGGCATTATAATGACGAAATTATATTCTACTAGCTGTTGCCCGCGGCTTCGCTCGCGTGGATTTCGTATTTATGTTGTTACCGGTTTTCCGAAGCAATGAGATATTTTCCTGTCATTTCGGGGTAATTTTAAACTAAGGAAAAACAGGACTAACCCTGCGCAAATCAATGAGTATAATTCAAGATCCAGCTGAATTTTATATAATATACAGACGTTACTCATAAATTACTCAGAACAGAGGAACTTAGCAGCAGTATCCTAACAAATGTAAAGAGAGAGATGAGAGACACCTTTATGTAATATTTCAAAACAGAGCCAATTCGCAGAAGTAATTGAGAAAAACTAAAACCCTCTTCCTCTCCCTCTCTCTCCCTCTCCCCCCTTCCTCTCCCCCTCCCTCTGTCTCTCCCTCTGTCTCTCCCCCTCCCTCTGTCTCTCCCTTTCCCCCTCCTCCCTCTCCCCTGCCCCTCCCTCTCTCCCTCCCTCTCCCTTTTCATCACCCCCTCCCCCTCCCTCACTCCCTCCCTCTCCCCCTTCCCCTCCTTCTCCCTCTACCTCTACCTGTACCTGTACCCCTCTACCTCTCTATCTCTCTACCTCTCTACGTCTCTTCCTCTCTACATCTCTACCTCTCTACCTCTCTACCTCTCTACCTCTCTACCTCTCTACCTCTCTACCTCTCTACCTCTCTACCTCTCTACCTCTCTACCTCTCTACTACCTCTCTACCTCTCTACTACCTCTCTAAATCTCTACCTCTCTACCTCTCTACCTCTCTACCTCTCTACCTCTCTACCTCTCTACCTCTCTACCTCTCTACCTCTCTACCTCTCTACCTCTCTACCTCTCTACCTCTCTACCTCTCTACCTCTCTACCTCTCTACCTCTCTACCTCTCTACATCTCTACCTCTCTACATATCTACCTCTCTACATATCTACCTCTCTACATCTACCTCTCTACCTCTACCTCTACCTGTCCCTATCCCTGCCCCTATCCCTACCCCTTACGCCAATTTAACCGCTATCCCTAACATAGAAATGACACCCATATTTATTTTTAGACATTTCAAACCTATCGCACCCCAACCCCATCCCCAGGGGACGTTGGTATTTCACGTCCACCACGTTGGATTTAAAAATTGTTCTAGTTTTCGTAATCAGCGACCCGACAAACCATACAAACGACACCCATATTGCTTTTTAGACATTTCAAACCTATCGCACCCCACCTCCATCCCCAGGGGGATGATGGTGTTTCACGTCCTCCACGTTTGATTTCAAAATTGTTGTAGTTTTCGTAATCAGCGACCCGATAAACCATACAAACGATACCCATATTGGTTTTTAGACATTTTCATCCCATTTTCCTTTTTAGGGGTTGAATTTGGGGTGGAATTTCAATAACAGTGATGAACGTTGCATAGAATTACATCATTAATGCCTAAATAATAAATTATGTGGATTTTACTTTAAAAATAAAGAATGTTCAACTTCATCCCCCTTTTCACCCTTAAGGGTGTCGAATTTTCAAAAACCCTGAGACACGTAATTATTCATTTTTAGTCGTCAGGCTAAATACAAATTTTAAAGATCCTAACTTCAAAACTGACGGACTTTCATACAAACTTTCATCCCCTATTTTACCCCCTTAGGAATGGAATTTTGTAAAACCCTTTCTTAGTGCACCCCTAGGCCTCATAAGGAACCTACGTGTCAGTCAGTCAGTCAGTCAGTCACCTTCTTCTTTTATATATATAGATAAAAAAATTCTTACAGAATCTCGTTCCAAACGACTCGTGAGTGTTACACATAATTATATACTTCAAGAAATCCTCGTAGATCGAAATGTGTCGGTTCTTTGCCGTCAATTTAAAACGTGTATATAATTTTGTTCAAGTAAGATAATTAACAATTATATAAAATACGAGTATCAATAACAAAACAGCATTTAATGATTTATTTATCCATCTAAAACTTTACAATGTGACAATGCTACAGACAGACAGAGATAACTTGTAACACTTCACTTTTTGCTCGTCGGGGGCTAATTATAAGGGTGGAGGGTGTTGCTGAAAACTACGCGAAAATAAAACTTGTAGAAGTTTGTGTGGGGCGACGATGTGGTTGAGTGCTCTTGAATTTTCCCCCATTACCGAGTGTTTTTTGGCGTAGCAGATTGACTAAAATATTTATAACATTTACCTACTTTGAAAAGAATGTCTACTTCTGTACTTTGACAGCCAGGTTGACTACTAATCCCGGAAATTATACAATCTAAAAGTCGTTATAATAACATGTATAATACAATGCAAATATTACTCGTAGTTAGACTAAGAGCTGGGGGATGGCAACCATGCTTCATCGCACACTTAAAAGCGTCCTATCTAGGCTGGTGCACAATGAAAAGGTGAGTCCAAAAAAACAGGGTTGCCTGGGCGCAACCTGGCAGGTTGTGTACGGTGAAAAATTTTTTTTTGTACAAAATCGTGTAATAAGTAAGTACATAATGCATACGTGATTCATGTTGATTTTTAGGGGGTTTTACCATAGTCGCCACGCTTGGCAGACGGGTTGGCGCTCGCAGCAAGATGAAATAATACACAGAAGGACGCTGCTGCCCATCCTCTGGATTTCATTTCCCTTAGTCGCCTCTTACGACACCCACGGGAAGAGATGGTTCGGTACTATTCTTTTTAGGCCGGCACCGCACAGCACCAGCAAGCGAGCAGCGCAGGACCGGTCGTCATGGAGTTCTTTAGGGGAGGCCTATGTCCAGCAGTGGACGTCTTTCGGCTGATATGATGATGATGCATGCATACGTACTAATTAAGAAGTGCCAAAATAAGATTGCCTCGCCCAACACATAACCAAAAAAATTACATCGAAACTCCCTAAACTATCGAGTTTAACGGGTCACTTAACTGAAAAAACAGGTTAGAAAAAGGTTTTGTTCCTCTGCGGAGGTCATTATGGCAGTCGCTATATGTAAGAATCAGTGCTTTCGTCCAATTCCCTAGGCTAGGTAGCCGACACCATGAAAAGGCTAGGACAATAAAGTTAACAGAAGAATTTTGATGTCCTTATAAATTAGAGGTAGACTAGTAATGAACATCCAACAGGACGTCAGTAAAAACAAAAACTTTTAGGACCTTATTTGCATGGTAATAGAGTTCCAAATCCACTGACGTGCCGTTAACCTTACCAGACGTTTTCTCTATAGTTCATTTGTGTCCTTTCCGTCCGTTTGTTGATTTTTCCCTTCTTTTGTAGTTTTTATTAAATTTGGTAGCATTGTCTGCTACTTCCGGTTCCAACCGAATCCTGACAGCTTCCTATCTTTGTGCGCAGAACAGGAACTAGCAATATATCACTGGTATTATTTTCAAGTAAACAAGGGTCAGCTTTTTCTTACGTATGAGAATTTATGTCTCTCGTACAGTCAAGATTACGTCAAGCTTGATACATTAAAGTTGGAACGTTCTTATTTCAAACGGTCTACTTGCTAGAGTCGTGCCACTTCATGTGCTCTTGACTGTATCGTGCGAAAAAAAAGGATATCAATCAATAGTTGGATGACGTAGAGACAATATCCGAAATTAAACGAGAAGTCAAAGGCACTGAACAATTTTCTCGAACCAAGAATTGCGAGATTAATTAAAAAAAACCGGCCAATTGCGAGTCGGACTTGCGCACCGAGGGTTCCGTACCACCACATAATAATAATAATTGTATTAGTTGAAATTACAATAAGTTAATGTGCTATATTTTTTGAGTCCGACACGCGCTTGACCAAATTTTATTATTTGTTGTTATTTTATAGCTTATGCAGTATAAACATACCAATTTTCAAGTTTGTAAGTGTTCCCGTTTTAAAATAAAACTAAAACAAAAATCGCCTCCGCGACCATCCAACTTGACCCCTCTCTTATATGAATGTTTTTGAAACGAGTTCACCACAATTGGTTACCATTAGTTGTGAGAAAACTTGTAATATTTAATGATTTCAGACTTTTCCCTTTATTTGTACTGTGAGACCTAGCTTCTTGCCAAATTTCATAATTTTAGGTCAACGGGAAGTACCCTGTAGGTTTTGCTTTTTTTGCATAAATGTATGGAGATGAGGACATAAAATGCCATATCTTTTGATTGCGTCGTTATAAAAAATTTAAATTTTCAGATCTTGTGTGGTTCATGGATCCTAATATATGGTATTAATTTCAACCTGATACCTTTACCCGTTCGTGAGAGAAAGGGTCTTGACAGACAGACAGACGGACAACAAAGTGATCCTATAAGGGTTCCGTTTTTAGGGTTCCGATACCAAAATGGTAAAAAAAGGAACCCTTATGGTGCCGCTCTGTCTGTCTGTCTGTCCGTCTGTCGGTCACACCTCTATATCTCAGCAACCACTTACGCTATCGAGCTGAAATTTGGAATAGTTTTAGAATATAGTTGCCCAACTTAATTGCACATGAAATTTTTTTGAAAAAAGTATGATTATTAATGTAAAGGGGGCCAAAATAGGGGGGGCCAAATTTCAAATTGTCGCTACTAGGTCGAGTGGGGTATCATATGAAAGGGCTTTACTTGTACATTTTTAAATATATTTTTGTATTTTTTTAAATTTCTTGGTTTTCAAGTTATGATGAAAAATGTCAAAAAAAATACCATTCCCCCCCCCCTTATCTCCGAAGTTTGAGTAAGGGAAAATCTGAATTAATTACAGTTGACAGAGGTTTATGTAAACTTTACAGCAAAAATAAAACGATCTTTCTAAGTTGCACAGTTTTTCAGAAATCTGCAAAAAACCTTTACAAACAAATTTAGTTTTGCGGTCCTGAAAATGGACTTTATTGCTTCCAAAAATACTATAGGTATATCGGAACCCTCGGCGCGCGAGTCCGACTCGCACTTGACCGGTTTTTATTTTCTTTTGAGGTACGGAACCCTAAAATACCACTAAGGTAAAAATACCACCGTCCATCCATCCGTACCACTAAGGTAAAAATACCGTCTTGGTTATGGACGCGCAGTCACGCAGAAGTGTATTAAGGTCGCGCGAGTCCGATAAGCACTTTACCAGTTTTTATTATTTGTTGTTATTCTATAGCTTATGCACTATGAACATACCAATTTTCAGGTTTGTAAGTGATCCTTTTTTTACGATAGAGCTAAAACAAAAATCGATCAAAAATCGCGTAAAAAAACACGTTTTTAGTATGGAAGCTCCCACTTATTTATTATTATTTTTAGTGTTTGTTGTTATAGTGGCAACAGAAATACATAATCTGTGAAAATTTCAACTGTCTACCTATTGCGGTTTATTAATACAGCCCTCTGACAGACAGACATAGGGTCACGTTTTTCACCCTGTGTGTACGGAACCCTAAAAAATTATAAAAATACAGTTTATTTCGTTATTGCCTCAGATTTTTTCTTTTCTCGGTTTTTTTGGCGACTCAAATCTTAAATCGTCCAGGATAAGCCGTCCAGGACCACTTGTCTACTGGATTTGTATAATGCTATTATGTCCTAATTACTATGAATCATATAACTTCGAAGTTAAAAGGTTTTAGAAAAGCATATCCTTTGCCAAAAACGGTCCCAAAAACCCAATTTAAAACACTTTACAAATGACCTACTTAAGGGCACTTTGATGTTTTACATTTAACGTTTCAATGTAAAATTTTATTCTCAAAATGGCGATTCGTGCTTGTACGAAATTGTATTAATTGGCAATGAAAGGAAGAGAATTTTGTCGATAACCATTATATGAAACATACAGGCGATTCCCTGATTGTGTGCATTTGATGACTCCGTTGTCTACATTCGAAATATGATTTGAAACAATAAAGCTATGCGTGAGAGCAGGACGGACCGATACGTGTCTCTGTCGCTCCATATCTTACGCATCCAGCCGGCTTAGCACGCTGCAGTTGTCAGTTTACCTAGGCCCATAGATTAAAGACTTTAAGCATGGTCACTTTTTTTACATCCGAGCAGAGGGCGAGACATTTTGAAAGAAAAGGACGGCTACATGTATTAGTGTATAAAACTATCTCTGCCTAAAATATCAAAAACGTAATTTGTGGATTTGCCAAACATTTTCCTCCAATGACATTTCTTCGCGCTTGGAGGGGATACAATAACGCTGGCGCTTGATGACATTATTCATCAAATAAAGTGACATTTCTCCGAGATATATTTTCTCTCGGGCAGCGTGCTAAGCCTGCAAGGACTAGATTACGCATTGTTCTCGCACTGTTGTCATCATCATCATCATAATATTCCATGAAACGTCCACTACAGGCCAGTGAATTCCCTTCAAAATTCCAGCTTTTGCTGAAACAATGTGGAGGAGAAGTACCATAGTCACCAAGCAGGTTAGCGTTACGGCTGGCATCATGGACCGCGGTTGTTGGTGACCGTAGAATGTAAGATGACACGATGTTGGTTGCTGCCCATCCGCTGGTTCATTTTCCCTTAGTCGCCCCTTACGACACCCACGGGTAGAGATGGGTTGGTAACATTATTTGCCGCCTCCACACGGGGCCTGTCATCCTAATCAAGCGAAATTATTATTTCTTCTGTAGTGGTTCGGCTCTCGATTAGGTGTTTCTGAGTTCGATTTTCGGTGGAGGCACTGTAAAAAAATTGTGAGTCTAACTCTTGGTTGCAATATTGCGAGATGAACTACCTGAAACTACCTTAAGATGATTTCAGTCCACAACATTTCGATTCCTTCACAAAAAAATTTTTTTCTCGGATTATGATACCTATAGGGTGACTTTTAATTAATTCTTGATAGAAAAAGGTATGCATGTACTCATGATACTGAACAACTTTCCCCAAGGAACATAGGTCGAAATATGAAAATCAAGTTTTGCCCGCCCATAGAAACTGCTTCAGCTGATAGCGCATTTTGTATGGGAGGTCAAATTTGGTTTTTCGTATTTCGACCTATGTTCCTTGGGAAAAGTTGTTCAGTATCATGAGTACATGTATATCTTTTGCTATCAAAAACTAATTAAAAGTCGCCCTATATAGCTAGTTCGCAAAATTGCCCTGTCATCGAAAAAGTTCTTTTCCATAATGCGATTAGAAATATACAAATATTGCTCATGTGACTAGATACAAATGATACATACCATCTTAGTTCTCAGGGTGGGCAACGCGCTTTGCTGTCTTATTAGCGTCAAAGTATGTCACTAATAAGACAGTGGGTGCTATGGGCGGTGGAGACCACTTACCATCAGGTGGCCCATCTGCTCGTTTGCTCACTTGTAACATAAAATAAAAATTAAGCTATATCGCAAAATTGCCCTGTCACCGAAAAAGTTGTTTTCCATAATGCGATTAGAAACAAACAAATATTTTTTTTTATTTATTTATTTTAGAACACATCAGTCATTATAAAATATGTAGATACTAGCTGTTGCCCGCGGCTTCGCTCGCGTGGATTTCGTATTTATGTTGTTACCGGTTTTCCGAAGCAATGAGATATTTTCCCGTCATTTCGGGGTAATTTTTAAATAAGGAAAAACAGGACTAAGCCTGCGCAAATCAATGAGTATAATTCAAGATACAGCTGAGTTTTATATTATACTAGCTGTTGCCCGCGGCTTCGCTCGCGTGGATTTCGTATTTATGTTGTTACCGGTTTTCCGAAGCAATGAGATATTTTCCCGTCATTTCGGGGTAATTTTAAACTAAGGAAAAACAGGACTAACCCTGCGCAAATAAATGAGTATAATTCAAGATCCAGCTGAATTTTATATAATATACAGACGTTACTCATAAATTTCTCAGAACGGAGGAACTTAGCAGTAGTATCCTAACAAATGTAAAGAGAGAGATGAGAGACACCTTTATGTAATATTTCAAAACAGAGCCAATTCGCAGAAGTAATTGAGAAAAACTAAAACCCTCTCCCTCTCTCTCCCTCTCACCCCTTCCTCTCCCCCTCCCTCTGTCTCTCCCCCTCCCCCTCCCCCTCCCTCACTCCCTCCCTCTCCCCCTTTCCCTCCTTCTCCCTCTCCCTATACCTCTACCTGTACCTGTACCCCTCTACCTCTCTACCTCTCTTCCTCTCGACCTTTCTACCTCTCTGCATCTCTACGTCTCTACCTCTCTACATCTCTACCTCTCTACCTCTCTACCTCTCTACCTCTCTACCTCTCTACCTCTCTACCTCTCTACCTCTCTACCTCTCTACCTCTCTACCTCTCTACCTCTCTACCTCTCTACCTCTCTACCTCTCTACCTCTCTACCTCTCTACCTCTCTACCTCTCTACCTCTCTACCTCTCTACCTCTCTACCTCTCTACCTCTCTACCTCTCTACCTCTCTACCTCTCTACCTCTCTACCTGTCTACCTCTCTACCTGTCTACCTGTCTACCTCTCTACCTGTCTACCTGTCTACCTCTCTACCTGTCTACCTGTCTACCTCTCTACCTGTCTACCTCTCTACCTCTCTACCTCTCTACCTCTCTACCTCTCTACCTCTCTACCTCTCTACCTCTCTACCTCTCTACCTCTCTACCTCTCTACCTCTCTACCTCTCTACCTCTCTACCTCTCTACCTCTCTACCTCTCTACCTCTCTACCTCTCTACCTCTCTACCTCTCTACCTCTCTACCTCTCTACCTCTCTACCTCTCTACCTCTCTACCTCTCTACCTCTCTAACTCTCTACCTCTCTACCTCTCTACCTCTCTACCACTCTACCTCTCTACCTCTCTACCTCTCTACCTCTACCTCTACCTGTCCCTATCCCTACCCCTTACGCCAATTTAACCGCTATCCTTAACATAGAAATGACACCCATATTTATTTTTAGACATTTCAAACCTATCGCACCCCAACCCCATCCCCAGGGGACGATGGTATTTCACGTCCACCACGTTGGATTTCAAAGTTGTTGTAGCTTTCGTAATCAGCGACCCGATAAACCATACAAACGACACCCATATTGATTTTTAGACATTTCAAACCTATCGCAACCCAACTCCATCCCCAGGGGGATGATGGTATTTCACGTCCACCACGTTGGATTTCAAATTGTTGTAGTTTTCGTAATAAGCGACCCGATAAACCATACAAACGACACCCATATTGATTTTTAGACATTTCAAACCTATCGCACCCCAACTCCATCCCCAGGGGGATGATGGTATTTCACGTCCACCACGTTGGATTTAAAAATTGTTGTCGTTTTCGTAATCAGCGACCCGATAAACCATACAAACGACACCCATATTGATTTTTAGACATCTCAAACCTATCGCACCCCAACTCCATCCCCAGGGGGATGATGGTATTTCACGTCCACCACGTTGGATTTCAAAGTTGTTGCAGCTTTCGTAATCAGCGACCAGATAAACCATACAAACGACACCCATATTGATTTTTAGACATTTCAAACCTATCGCACCCCAACTCCATCCCCAGGGGGATGATGGTATTTCACGTCCACCACGTTGGATTTCAAAATTGTTGTAGTTTTCGTAATCAGCGACCCGATAAACCATACAAATGTCACCCATATTCACATTTCAACCCTATCGCACCCCAACCCCATCCCAAGGGAATGATGGTATTTAACGTCCACAACGTTGGAATTCAAAATTGTTGTAGTTTTCGTAATCAGCGACCCGATAAACTATACAAACGATACTTAAATTGGTTTTTAGACTTTTTCACCCCATTTCCCTTTTTAGGGGTTGAATTTGGGGTGGAATTTCAATAACAGTGATGAACGTTGCATACAATAACATCATTAATGCCTAAATAATAAATTATGTGGATTTTACTTTGAAAATGGAGGATTTTCAAATTCATCCCCCTTTTCACCCTTGAGGGTGTCGAATTGTCAAAAACCCTGAAACACGTAAATATTAATTTTTAGTCGTCAGCGTAAATACAAATTTTGAAGATCCTAACTTCAAAACTGACGGACTTTTATACAAACTTTCATCCCCTATTTTACCCCCTTAGGGGTGGAATTTTGTAAAACCCTTTCTTAGTGCACCCCTAGGCCTCATAAGGAACCTACATGCCAAATTTGGAATCTCTAGACCCAGCGGTTTGGGCTGTGCGTTGATATGTCAGTTAGTCAGTCAGTCACCTTCTTCTTTTATATTTTATTTATTTATTTATTCTTCTAAGTATAATTTTACAGTTATCCAATACATTATATTTATCATCGTTATTTTTTATTTTATTTTATTTATTATCATATTATATATATATAGATAAACAAAAAAACCGGTCAAGTGCGAGTCGGACTCGCGCGCCGAGGGTTCCGATATACCTATAGTATTTTTGGAAGCAATAAAGTCCATTTTCAGGACCGCAAAACTAAATTTGTTTGTAAAGGTTTTTTGCAGATTTCTGAAAAACTGTGCAACTTAGAAAGATCGTTTTATTTTTGCTGTAAAGTTTACATAAACCTCTGTCAACTGTAATTAATTCAGATTTTCCCTTACTCAAACTTCGGAGATAAGGGGGTATGGTAATGGTATTTTTTTTGACATTTTTCATCATAACTTGAAAACTAAGAAACTTAAAAAAATACAAAAATATATTTTAAAATGTACAAGTAAAGCCCTTTCATATGATACCCCACTCGACCTAGTAGCGACAATTTGAAATTTGGCCCCCCCTATTTTGGCCCCCTTTACATTAATAATCATACTTTTTTCAAAAAAAATTCATGTGCAATTAAGTTGGGCAACTATATTCTAAAACTATTCCAAAATTTCAGCTCGATAGCGTAAGTGGTTGCTGAGATATAGAGGTGTGACAGACAGACGGACAGACAGACAGACAGAGCGGCACCATAAGGGTTCCTTTTTTTTACCATTTTGGTATCGGAACCCTAAAAATTACATAAAAGTAGACCTGGAGGTGCTCATATGTTTCAATAAAGAGAGTTTAATTTCGTTTTCCTTGTTCGAGCCTGGTCACACTCGGTCGCTACAATTAGGAGGAAGGGTTAACTCGCTATAAATGCCTCTCAATGGTCTTTAACGGTCAATTACGACCCGTTCTTGCTTCCTATTGTTCTGCTGTTTTGTTGTTCCTATGTTAATAGAGCTGTCTATACGAACAAACGAATTGGGCGTCGATATGTTTGTACATTTAATTGAACATGGCGCCATTTTGTGAAGAGACGGTTTGCTTTATTTTAAAAGTGAGAAAACGGGTAATGGACCATCTGGAGGTTAGTGACCATCACCGCCCATAGCACCCACTTTTATTAGTGACAGAGCCTGGCACTTATAAGACAGCAAAGCGCGCTGCCCACCTTGAGAACTAAGATGGTATGTCAATTTCACTGTCACCTTTACCCTTCCAAACGAAACAACAATGCATACATTGTTGCTTTAAGGCTGAAATAGGCATTTATAAATTTACCACTACGGGAAGGGATACTTCGCATATTTCTAACAATAATGGAATCTAGGGCGCGTTTCAAAACGGGTGATAATTACTCTGATAGCAGATATGACGTCCATATGTATGGTCAAGACAAACACCCGGGAAAATAAGACCCGTTTTGGAACCCAGCCCTAGATGCATGAAACCACACGTAAGTCCCTGTTATAAGTTATACTAGAACCCAACTACTGGCAAATCTTGCTCTAAGTAAAAGTAAAAAAAAAAACCGGCCAAGTGCGAGTCGGACTCGCGCACTGAGGGTTCCGTACCACCACATAATCATAATTGTATTAGTTAAAATTTCAGTATGTTAATGTGCTAGATTTTTTGAGTCCGACACGCGCTTGACCAAATTTTATTATTTGTTGTTATTGTATAGCTTATGCACTACAAACATACCAATTTTCAAGTTTGTAGGTGTTCCCGTTTTTAAATAGAACTAAAACAAAAATCGCCTCAACGACCATCCAACTTGACCCCTCTCTTGTATGAATGTT
Source organism: Athrips mouffetella (assembly GCA_947532105.1). Classification (NCBI taxonomy): domain Eukaryota; kingdom Metazoa; phylum Arthropoda; class Insecta; order Lepidoptera; family Gelechiidae; genus Athrips; species Athrips mouffetella. Next base: position 725,146 of record OX383981.1, read on the forward strand.
CTTGAAATGGGAGCTCACCACAATTGGTTACCATTAGTTATGAGAAAAGTTGTAATATTTAATGATTTCAGACTTATCCCATTATTTGTACTGTGAGACCTAGCTTCTTGCGAAATTTCATAATTTTAGGTCAACGGGAAGTACCCTGTAGGTTTTGCATTTTTGAATAAATGTATGGAGATGAGGACATAAAATGCCATATCTTTTGATTGCGTCATTGTAAAAAATTTAAATTTTCAGATCTTGTGTGGTTCATAGATCCTAATATATGATATCAATTTCAACCTGATAACTTTACCCGTTCGTGAGATAAAGGTTCTTGACAGACAGACAGACAGACAGACGGACAACAAAGTGATCCTATAAGGGTTCCGTATTTTTCTTTTGAGGTACGGAACCCTAAAAAAGAGAAAATATTGTCATCTAAAAGTGTTATGTATAAACCTTAGATTATGAATAACGGCAGCTTTAAAGCATAGTATAAACCTTAGAGAATAACGGCAGCTTTATTGCCTAATATAAACTATGGTATTTAATAAATATTCATAGTAATGTTCAGTCAATAGCCGTGAATTCATGATGAACTGCCAGTTTGAATCAATTATGGGATAGTACTTTTGGACCTACTTCGGAAATTTCGGAAAAAGTATTGGTACGGAACACATTTTGCTTGACTCCGACTCGCACTTGGCCGGTTTCTAATCAATGTGAGAGCAAAGAATTCCTCTGTTAAAACACAGTGTAGAAGGAAATTTAATCTCTCCTTTGAGCTTCAGAACCCGCTGGGACCTCTCGAGGCCTTAAAAAAACAACAGGGGGATACACAATACGTTTTCAGAGCCGTTAGGGGGAGCGCAGACGAGCGGTTTTAATCAGTCGTCAAGGTGTGACAAACAACGGCCACTTTTATTCAGTTGTATCGACGGCCGATTTTCTTTCAGTTAAAGTCAAAAGTTCTCTGTACATTTTAGTATATAACCTATCTCTTAATGCAATGTAACTGTCATTTGAATGTGTCGTATAGTTTTGAATGGCGTTGAACTCCTATCCTTTCACAGACACATTATCTTTAGATTAAGTTTTAATATAAGCTACAAATTTATTGTAACCATAAGTTCTTATATTGACTATGATTGTGGAAATCTCTGATCATGACAAATATTGAGTGAAACTGCACCTTATTTACCATATTTAGTGCAAATAGCCAATTTCATTTCATTTCAAGAGACAAAGATATGTTTAGTGGCAGTTAAATGATGGTGACAAGCGGGCGTTGCTGTGTTTTATTTTATGTTAATAGTATAGTATAAATTTTTCTGGAAAAGTGGTTTTAGTTTCGATTTAAACCACTTGCCAGCAGTTTTTTTTTATTACAAAAAATGTATAGAGATTAAGTAAATTTTTTCTGTTCTTATCTACAGCTAAAATTACAAAACGAACCGTTTTAAATCGGTCGTCTGCACGAACCTTTATGGAGGGAACTCGACGGGCAACTTAAAGAAAATTGTTTAGAAAATAACCCACTTTTAATAATGGGTAGCAAAGTGGTTGCGATAGAGCACGGCACGCCTTTGAGATTTGAGGGTCTATACGGGAATTCATTTTAGACTACCTGGTGCCCGCGACTTCATCTGCGCAGGATAAAGTGTAGCCGATGTGTTATTCTGATGTATAAGCTATATTATTGTAAAGTTTCATTAAAATCCATTCAGTAGTTTTTACGTGAAAGAGTAACAAACATCCATGCATTCATACTTACAAACTTTCGCGTTTATAATATTACTAGCTGGTGCCCGTGACACCGTCTGCGCAGGTTTATAAATTGTAGCCTATATGTTATTCTGATGTATAAGCTATATTATTGTAAAGTTTCATTAAAATCCATGCAGTAGTTTTTTCGTGAAAGAGTAAAAACATCCAAACAAACTTTCGCGTTTACAATATTAGTAAGATAGGATAGTAGTAGGATCACAGATCAGAAATAAGTCTAGATGACTCAAGTGTACCTACTTTGCGTGCCCAAACTCGTGGCCTAAACTAAGCTCAAAACGCTTAGTTTGCTTGTCATGGGCTTGTCATATCACCGAGAACTGTGACACGCTTCGTTTTCATACAAACGGCGGAGTTTGCGTTATCTAGACTCATTTCTGATCTGTGAGTAGGATACTTTAGCTAGGCATATGTACAGGGTGTTACTAAAAGTGTATACAAACCCTGATGGATGTGAATCTGCACATGAAACTGAACAAGTTTCCCTCAGGAACATAGGTCGAAATATGATCGAGGTCAAGAGTAAGAAAACAGAAAAAAAAAATTAAAAATTTTTGACCTTCCATAGAAACTTAATTAGCTGATAGCGCACTTCGTATGCGAGGTAAATTTTTTTTTTTCGTATTTCGACCTATGTTCCTTAGGGAAAGTTGTTCAGTTTCATAGATAGAATCACATCCTTCAAGGTATACACATTATATACAGATATACAGTTATACACTTTATTTTTATAGCCTCCGTGATCTAGATTCGGCCCAAGATCTGGAGGTTCTGGGTTCGATTATAAGTGGAGAGCAAAATTCACTTTGTGTGACTTCCCCAGTTTGGTAAGAACATTCCACAATCACCTGTTGTCTGAAAAGTACGATGATTCCGTGCTTTGCAAAGCACGTTAAGCGCTAGTATCTACGGTAGTAGTCATTAAATAAGCCATGTCAGAGGCCTTCTTGTCAACATACTAACATTCTACCTACCATGTATATTTAGATAGATATTTATTTAATGGCGTCACATCTCAGATGTATTTTGCACAATGTCAAGTTAACAAATTATTATAAAATTATGGCGAGTTCGCCAATGTCAAGTGGAAGATTTACACAGGAATCCACATCACGAGGACGAGGGCCTGTGTACTATGATGACTCCGATAAGTTGATGGGGAAACTTATTGAAGTCTCGATGGGCCGCTTCTCTCCATCCAAAAATCTTGATAAATGCATGTATTCCAATCTTCTAATAGATGTTCATTTTCAAAGACGTTTACAGCATAACACCCTATCAAATTATTCATTAAACTCTTCAATAAACAAATAAAACTAAAATTAAAATAGAAACACGACCGCCATCTTCAAATGTTGAAAAACGAACCCCCATGTATATTTAACCGTGTATGCTAGCGAATAAATCTATTCTTTCATTCATTCATTCATTCATTCATTAACTCATTCATTCATTCATTCAACTGTGACACCAGGGTTTGTGAGGTCGGTCATCGATCTTATAACGCACACGATACAATAATAAAACTATATTTTACTATGAAGAAAAGTTCTTAAATGGTTTTCACCTATAGATTCATTTCTGGTGATTGAGACAGTCTCTAACACCCTACATAGTTGTGGTAGTGCAGAGTCTGCAATCGCACCCCGATCTCAATTATCATTTGCGCTCCGTCCCCCCGAGCCTAATTCATTTAAACACGACGCCAATTCTGGCAACTTAAACATTGGAGAAGTGATACCGTTCGTTCAGTAAGTAATTTTCAAAGCTACGTCCTACTTCGGGAATCGATTCGACCCGATTAATCACGAAGGGCTGTAACTTGACAAAATTCATGATCCATTTGATTGAAATCGTTTATGTTAAATCCGAAACTTGTCAATTTGTCAGTTTTGATTTAAAGGCAATTTCGATCTGTTCAACTTGTTGTGCAGCCAGAGATACGGTCTTCTTATAGCGTGAGAGTCTGTGTAGGGTTTTGTCTTTGCTACTATTTCAATCTTATCAAGAGTTACTGACTAAACAAAATTATCGTACCTTCACTCACACAAAATTTTTGCAAATTTGTGCTATAAGACCTAGGTTCTTGCCAAAATTCCAGATTTTTGGTCAACGGGAAGTACTGTGTAGGTTTCGGTTTCATTCATGAAAGGTATGAACATACATACATACATAAAATTACGCCTCTTTTTCTTCGGGGTAGGCAGAGACCACTGCCTTCCACTTACTTCTTCTTCTTCTTTCGTGTCGGCACTAAACCTTACTTGCCCAGATAGCGGCTGGTAGCTCTCAGATTACTGTCAAGTAAGTCCTCATGCGAACAGGTGGTTGGGCACGCGGGGCAATCAGTGAGGTTTGCCATGGTTTGCCGAGGCTCTCCACATTCACATCTGGCATCTTACACTTACTACAATCTTGAAATACTTCCCTCGCTTCTTCTACTTTTATCAACCCTTTCATACACGCTCGTCGGTTTAGGGTACTTTTAACCTGGTCTTTGAATATTGGCTCCTCTAAAATGTTACAAACAGTTCCTTCCATATATTTCAATTTTATTCACCGACGTCAGAAATCACGAATTTTATTTTTCTGGGTCTGGAAATTGACCTGGAAGTAATTTGTTTACAGGAAATCCTTTTGTCTTTTCAAGGCATTTCCGTTTATCAATCTCTAGAGGTTTTCAAGCTGTACTTGGGTGGATGTGGGACAAAGATGTTATATTTAATCAATAACAAAGTATTAGAGTGGCGATCACGTACCGGAAGAAATTCCCCCCAAGAAGGCCCTCTACAAGGTAGACCGACGATCTAGCCAATGTCGCGGGAAGCCGCTGAATGCGAGCAGCGCAGGACCGGCCTACGTGGAGATTTTTAAGAGAGGCTTATGTCCAGAGATGGACGTCTTTCGGCTGATACAATGAGGAAATATTACATAAATAAACATTTAGCCTTTTAAGGTGGGCAGGGACCATACAACCTTCCACCTGATACGATCTTGACAATGTCTCTCGCTTAACTGCTCTCAGCAATCGGCGCATACACACTCGTTAGTGTCGCGTCTTAATACATACATACATAACGTCACAGATCTTTTCCGTCGGGGTAAGCAGAGACGACAGCCCTCCATCCACTCCACCAGATCTTGACATACTTCCCCTACTTTCATCAACCCTTTTATACATGATCGCTAGTTTAGGATACTTTGAACCTGGCCTTAATTAAGAACGTCTTGAATTTGGTCTTGGAATATTAGGGGTTAATATTCAAATTAATGAATCAAACAAGGTAATGAAACTCAAACGTTTTCTCACAAAACTCCAACAAATCCGAATCCGTTTTGCTTTTCGTTTCACCGATTACGTTGCTCGGTGAATGTTCAGACTTCAGAATAAGACAGTTTCCGCAAAGTGCTGAGTCGGTCTCCTCGTCATTGAAGAAGGCAACTCGCTGATTTCGTTAAGATCTGATTGTCTCGTCGATGTGAATTGTATTTGCTACATTTGGAAAATCTGTTGGTGTAAAGGAATAAGGAAGGGGAATCTGTAAAAATATATGGCCAAAAGGTTTTTACATAATTACTTATCATCAATTGGTCATTATCAACCATCTTTCGATGCTATTATCACGGTAGGAAGACGGTAGGTGTTATATTATCTGGAAATAAATTGAGAAATTTAATATTAGCTGAGATACTGATTCTGAAAGAAACGGCTACTGTACACTCGGTCTCAGATAAGGGGTAACGAAACCAGTCCGAAAAGAACTGGCGATAGAAACCAGAGACTCTCTCAAAATCATAGTGTGATGTGAAGCCGATTGTACTTGCAGATAAGGCTCCCTCCGTATTTCACCTAAGCATTTAGGTGCAAAAGTCCCATATAAATAAGGTTTAATATACGCATACTGGAGTGGATAATTTTGCTCTTAACCCGTTTTCTATACGATGCGGTTGATAATACAGTCAGTAACACGTCGGCAGAAACAATATAACGTTAAGACTGAAAACCAGTCAAATGCGAGTCAGGCTTGCGCACAAGGATTCAGTACCTATCCACCATATGAAATTTCATGCTTTTGCCCATTGATTTAAAAAAACTCCACGACCAGTCCATGCTTTTAGACGTCATTTTCCTTTGGCTGTGCTATGAGGCTTAGCTTTAACAGAAAGTACCTTGTAAGTATGTTTTAGTGTGGGTAAATAAATAGAGATGGGGAAATTGCTGGCTTGGTATCTTTTGATTGCGTTGTTGTAGAAGCTTGATAGTTTCATTTCTTGTAGGGTCCATGGACTTTTATATTTGATATAAGTTTTAACTTGATACCTTTACCGTTAACTAAACCGTGTAGTGCCGGCAAATAATAGTATCAACCCATCTCTACCCGTGGGTGTCATTAGAAGCGACTGAGAGCTTAAGAACTGGAAGATGGGCAGCAGCATCTTTCAGTGTATTGTACCATCAATATACTGCGGTGACCAACAACCGCGGTCGCCAGCCGCAACGCTTACAAGCGTGGTGACTACGGTAAATCCCCTCCGGGTACCACGAGTTTTTGTTACTGGAGTTCTTGAGGGAGCTAGCGGTTCTGTGGTATACTTCATGGGATGTTATGACCTTTAACCATTCCTGAGAAAAAGGATTTTGACAGACAGACAGACGGACAACAAAGAGATCCTATAGAGGTTTCGTTTTTATTTTTCTTTTTAGGACGGAACCCTAAAAATGGACACTATAGCTGCAGTCCATTGTGCCTGCCGCTAACAAGCGTAGTGACACTGGTGACTATGGAATAGTTAAAAGCACGTCATGCTTGACACATTGGTCATTGTACTGTTTACTTTTTTTGACGGTAAAGCATTTCTGCGGCGATGTTCTGTCGAGAGCTTGCAATAGCGCTGATAGTGAAAGTCTTTCCGCTACCGTGCGGTCGACCGTACTTTCTAGTAATTAAGGTGTTAATAAAGCCCACAATTCGATTACGTTAACGGCGCGTCCGCACTGAACTATGTGCCACTTGCGAGCAAAACTAATTATCTTGCAAGTGTCCCGGGGCCAGGCCTGCCCTAGTGCGGGCCGCGGGTGATTTACCGACCCATTAGCGTGCCCCGGTTTTGAGCACTTGAGCGCCCCTGACGCAGAGATTATTGAAACGCAAGAGATTACGGTTAAGTCTCCATAAATTTCTGTAATTTAATGTCAAGAACGATATTTGTTGAGATCCTGTTACGAGTATAGTGTGTGTAGTTAAGAGGGTACCCTGTGAGTAGTTATTGTGGGTTCTTAGGTCGAAGACGGACCCACAAACCCTGTTATTAAAATTATTGAGCGAATAGGAGTATTTCCTTAGATAGTAGCTGGGACCTTTACAGCAAGGGCTTTATTAAAGTCAAGAGCGAGAAAATCGATCTTCAAAAATCCCGCCTTTGAGCATCCATAGAACTTATACCAGACCGATTTGGTCAAAATGACCAATAGTCTCGGCGTCAGTAGAAGAGCCCCAAGCGTCTAGATAGGTAATTTGCTGATAGTCGAAAGAGTAAAATGATGGACACGGGCTTGAGTACTAATGTGTCTTACAATTTTCGACAAAACGCTCTACGCTCCGATTATGTTTTACTACAAGTGAGCAAGAGAGCAGGTGGGCCACCTGATGGTAAGTGGTCACCACCGCCCATAACATACTAGTGACATAATTTGACACTAATAAGACAGCAAAGTGCGTTACCCACCCTGAGAACTAAGATGTGTCTCGTTTGTCGATAATTTCACTAGCTCCTTTACCTTCTAAGCCGAAACACAAAATAGTCAAGGCGGTGGTACTTCCAACGGACTTTGCACTGATGCGCTACCACCTACAAATTTCAATACAGTATATAGAGAAGATAGAAGGTGGTAGGGCTTTTGTGCAAAGTCCGTCTGGGAAAGTACCACCCTCTTACCTATTACACTGCTGTGTTTCGGTTTGAAGGGTTAGGGAGCAAGTGAAATTACTGATACATGAGACATAACATCTTAGTTCTCAGGGTGGACAATGCGCTTTGCTGTCTTATTAGCGTCAAAGTATGTCCCTAATAAGACAGTGGATGCTATGGGCGGTGGAGACCATCAGGTGGCCCACCTGCTCGTTTGATCACTTGTAACATAAAAAAAAAACATTGTAAATCGGAAAGATCCAACAATCCACTACTGTGTAAAAGTCTGATATCCAAAAGAGTCTTACTCAATATTTTATTCAAACTTATAACCTTAAGAGCTTCCTACATCCTTAAATAATGCAAAATACATGAACCGCTCAGGGGAGAAAAATACTCCAGTCAATTTGCAGGCATTTGCCTAACACAGGGCGGTGGAAGTGGAACATATTGACGACATTATCTCGCCATTTTGCTATTGCTAAGATGGGCTGGTTTCCCTCTCATCCTTCCCTGTAGTTACTGAAGACCGTTCCATACAAAAATAAACAATTATGAGTAAGTCTTCTTCAGAGAAAGGCTAGAAGCATTTAAGATGAGTTGCTGGAGGAGAATGGAAAAAATTTGCTTGACGGAATGGAAAAGAAACGAGGAGGTGCTAGAATTAGTCAAAGAAAAAAGTAGTTTACTAAAAACAATAGATAACCGAAGAGGAAAATTGATAGGTCACCTGATACGGCACGACATTTTCCTGACAAACATTATGGAAGGAAAGATTGAAGGAAAGAGGGGACGAGAAAGACCTAGGCGAAGCTACTTCGACCAGATAAAAGAAAGGTCAATGTCGTGTCGTTTCAAGAGGTAAAGCAGCTCGCGATACAACGTGAGGACTGGAAGTTACTCCATCGACAAGAGCCAAGCTTTTGAATTGAAGAAGTCTTCTTTGTCCGTGAAAAATTACAGAACTACTCACGTCTGTCTGATCATCCGTGTGGTGTCAGCGAAAAATAGTACCAACCCATCTCTACCCGTAGGTGTCGTAAGAGGCCAGTAAGGGCTTATGAATCGGAGGATATGCAGCAGCATCTTTCTGTGTATCGTACTGCGGTCACCAGCCGCAACGCTTACAAGCGTGGTGACTATAGTAAATCCAGTGTAGGAATGTAAACTGCTAACTGGTAGAACTGGGTACCTAGAAAATTGGCTTTCTATAATAGCAAACGCTTGTAGAATAGGATGAAAATTTACCTATAGGATTGAAATTAGCTGTCAGGCAACATTTTGTTCGCTTATGTCTGACAGCTAATTTCAAATTTTTAGGGGGGTTCGTTTTTCAACATTTGAAGATGGCGGTCGTGTTTCTATTTCAATATTAGTTTTATTTGTTCATTGAAGAGTTTAATGAATTATTTGATTGGGTGTTATGCAATAAACGTCTTTGAAAATGAACATCTATTAGAAGATTGGAATACATTCATTTATCAAGATTTTTGGATGGAGAGAAGCGGCCCATCGAGACTTCAATAATTTTCCCCATCAACTTATCGGAGTCATCATAGTACACAGGCCCTCGTCCTCGTGATGTGGATTGCTGTGTAAATCTTTCACTTGACATTGGCGAACTCGCCATAATTTTATAATAATTTGTTAACTTGACATTGTGCAAAATACATCTGAGATGTGACGCCATTAAATAAATATCTATCTATCTACATTTTTAGGATTCCGTACCTCAAAAGAAAAAAACGGAACCCTTATAGGATCACTTTGTTGTCCGTCTGTCTGTCTGTCAAGACCCTTTATCTCACGATAGGGTAAAGGTATCAGGTTGAAATTAAAACCACATGTTAGGGTCCATGAACCACACAAGATCTAAAAATTTATTTTTTTTACAACGACGCAATCAAAAGATATGGCTTTTTATGTCCTCATCTCCATACATTTATGCAAAAAAGGAAAACCTACAGGTTACTTTCCGTTGACCTAAAATTATGAAATTTGGCAAGAAGCTAGGTCTCACAGTACAAATAAAGGGAAAAGTCTGAAATCATTAAATATTACAACTTTTCTCACAACTAATGGTAACCAATTGTGGTGAGCTCCCGTTTCAAGAACATTCATATAAGAGAGGGGTCAAGTTGGATGGTCGCGGAGGCGATTTTTGTTTTAGTTCTATTTTAAAAACGAGAACACTTACAAACTTGAAAATTGGTATGTTTATAGTTCATAAGCTATAAAATAACAACAAATAATTAAATTTGGTCAAGCGAGTGTCAGACTCAAAAAATCTAGCACATTAACTTACTGAAATTTCAACTAATACAATTATGATTATGTGGTGGTACGGAACCCTCAGTGCGCGAGTCTGACTCGCACTTGGCTGGGTTTTTTATTCTATTCTACTGGCGTTAACGATAATAGATAGAAAGCCACTTGTCTCTAGGCCCTGGGCAGGACATTTCATCTAGAAAAAAACCGGCCAAGTGCGAGTCGGACTCGCGCACTGAGGGTTCCGTACCACCACATAAACATAATTGTATTAGCTGAAATTTCAGTAAGTTAATGTGCTAGATTTTTTGAGTCCGACACGCGCTTGATTTATAGCTTATGCACTATAAACATACCAATTTTCAAGTTTGTAAGTGTTCCCGTTTCTAAATAGAACTAAAACAAAAATCGCCTCAGCGACCATCCAACTTGACCCCTCTCTTATATGAATGTTCTTGAAACGGGAGCTCACCACAATTGGTTACCATTAGTTGTGAGAAAAGTTGTAATATTTAATGATTTCAGACTTTTCCCATTATTTGTACTGTGAGACCTAGCTTCTTGCCAAATTTCATAATTTTAGGTCTACGGGAAGTACCCTGTAGGTTTTGCATTTTTGAATAAATGTATGGAGATGAGGACATAAAATGCCATATCTTTTGATTGCGTCGTTGTAAAAAATTCAAATTTTCAGATCTTGTGTAGTTCATGGATCCTAATATGTGGTATTAATTTTAACTTGATACCTTTACCCGTTCGTGAGAAAAAGGGTCTTGACAGACAGACAGACGGACAACAAAGTGATCCTATAAGGGTTCCGTTTTTTTTCTTTTGAGGTACGGAACCCTAAAAAGGGCTAGAGAAGCCACGAAATAGGTGCCATAGGATGGTTATCTCCATAGAATACTGAAACAGACTCTGTCGAAACCGGTCGACTAAACTAGGCTTGACATCACTTGACATTCGTAATTATTATGGTTATTATTTTTGTTTTTTCATTTTGAACATTTGCATGCTTTTAATCATAGCTAGACTCACGTGTTCTTACCTTTATTATAACACTTAATGTATATACCTTGTCTAATGCAAATAAAAATTCATTGATTAAACCTCAGAGACGATGGCACGACGATTCCATCGAGAACTGACACCCTTTACTTAGTCTCGGAACGGGTAACTAATGGTAAAATAGAGGTGAGGACTTTCCCTAGCAGTGGGACAATTTACAGAAATAATCATCATCATCAGCCGAAAGACGTCCACTGCAGAAATAATAACGATTCAGAATTATGTATTCAATGAAGATTCTTTACTAAATACATATTGAACGTCATATAACATGTAGAATACAAAGCCAACAGCGAGTCTACTACCGTTTTGGATTGTGCAATGGCAGCGTTAAAGAAACGGCAAGAAACCACTGCAGCACTGCCTAGGTACTATAAAAGTGGTTCGGGCTCGGCTTTTAATAACGAAACATGGAAGTAAGAGGAATGACATAATTTTGTATGGAACGAACTCTGGTGTTGATTTAATGGGTAGTATACATTGTGTAGTCCGATGGTCGTCTCTCACGTTCATACTTGGTGGGGTGAGAAAAAATGTATAGTGCTTAGGAAAATTGCTTGAATAACCTAATTGTATACTATACTGAATATTAAAAAAATATTTATATTTTTGTAATAAAACTCATTGATTTTAATTTAATTCAAAATTAAACAAATAATGATGAATACATTGTTAATAAATATAAACATAAAACAGTTTACATAAATATTAATCAAAACTTCTATAATATCGTGAGTGAATAGATTTTTTTGAGTGAATTCGTATTTTGGAAAGCAAGCCTAGTATTTATACAAAAATATTGTACAGTTCGTAAGAAACGAATATTAGTTATACACAGAAATTCGGCTCACAAACTAATTAAACTCGCAACCTCATCACTGAAACTCAATTAATGATAAGTTTTCAGACACCGCGACGTGAATTCGCTAAAGCTGAATTTACACATTTGCGCGAATGACGAGGCGAATGTCGACACGAGCCACGAATACGCATATGTAAACAATGCGTTCGCAGTGCGCCTTGCGACTCGCGCTCGACGCGAATCAAGCACGAGTGGCGGAAGCGAACTTATCGTTTACTCATTCGCTTGCATTCAGGGTGTCTACTCTCAAAGTCCGATATATCGAAACGATACTATTCGAAACATGCAAATGCAAAACTTCGTCCCTTGACAATACAGTAGAATATTGGTTGGATGAATTTTCAAACTGCCAGTAGTTAGCATCCAACCAGTATTCTACTCTATTGTCAAGGGACGAAGTTTTGAATTTGCATGTTTCGAATAGTATCGTTTCGATATATCGGACTTTGAGAGTAGACACCCAGTCGACAGCCAGCGCCCAACCGAAACAGATGTAAGCAAAAGGGAGTAGATTAATGCAGTATTCTTTTTACTTTTGTGCGTTTAACATTCAAATAATTAAATGTGCCTACTGAATAAACTTAACGCACACGCAACCATTATTTCATGTCCGTAAGGATTGAGGAGCCACTCTCGATTTCAAAGGGCAGTTTGTACCCTTATTTAGTAGCAAACCAGCTGATTTTGTAGGGCAAATTCTGGAATTTTTAGTAAAATGTATAAAAAGTTACACTAATGTAAAGGTCGCTCCTCAATCTGAACGTCTGAATTGAGGAGCCACCTGTAACTCGTGAAGTTATAGATGTCCATTTTTGAAAATTTTGAATCATTTTGTAGTAATTGTAAGTGGTATGTAGAAAAAAATTGGGTCCAGTAGTGTAAAAGTTCAAGGAAATACAAAATTTTTAGTGTGGCTCTTCAATCCATACACAACAGCGTGGATTTCCATGACTATTTTCAGTTAATTAGTACATTCGGCACTGTGATCATTTAGTAGTAGGTGCGTTCAATTTTGTAATATATTATCAAAACGGCAGGATAAAGTGAATTCGGTAAAAAAATTCATTTTGTTTGGCTCCTCAATCCTGACGTTCTATAAATAAAGAAGCGGCCGTACCTACTTCAGATCACAACGGAATCTAAATCCGGAGAACAAATTTAATTATAACAACAAATAATTAAATTTGGTCAAGCGCGTGTCGGACTCAAAAAATCTAGCACATTAACTTACTGAAATTTCAGCTAATACAATTATGTTTATGTGGTGGTACGGAACCCTCAGTGCGCGAGTCCGACTCGCACTTGGCCGGTTTTTTTTTCACATGGTGTTTTTATGATACTACAATCGATGTAAGACAAATTAATATAAATAACAATAGATAAAGATTATTTGATTGAGCACCACTTGTTCTACTGTCCCATTTTCGTAACGTTTTTTCGTTACTATTATACCCGATGTTCAAGCAAGAGCACCATTCTTTTTCGGTACAATCGAAATAAGACGTAAAATAAAGATTCCATGTCAAAAACTACTTGTCCTAGTTTCACTCATACAATATGGTCACCTTTCATAGCGGATTCAAGAGGGATTACGAAAAGTCGTTTTTTTTCTGATGCTGAACAAGTACAGCGTTGAAATGTTCATGTATATTTTAGTAGACATTGCTACTAAATGCTAGTGTCTCCGGCTTTTGATTCCGTTGTGATCTGAAGTAGGTACGGCCGCTTATTTATTTGTAGAACGTCAGGATTGAGGAGCCAAACGAAATGCATTTTTTACCGAATTCACTTTATCCTGCCGTTTTGATAATATACTACAAAATCGAACGCACCTGCTACTAAATGATCACAGTGCCGAATGTACTAATGAACTGAAAATGGTCATGGAAATTCACGCTCTTGTGTATGGATTGAGGAGCCACACAAAAACTTTTGTATTTCCTTGAAATCTTACACTACTGCACCCAAATTTTTTCTACATACTATTCACAATTACTACAAAATGCTACAAAATTTTCAAAAATGTACATTTATTACTAAACGAGTTACAGGTGGCTACTCAATTCAGACGTTCAGATTGAGGAGCCACCTTTATATTTGTGTAACTTTTTATAGATTTTACTACAAATTCCAGAATTTGTCCTACAAAATCAGCTGGTTTGCTACTAAATAAGGTAAAAAAACTGTGTATTACTTGGCGTGGGGTGGAAATTTCCCATAACCACAATCCCAAATACCTGGGTGTTACTCTGGACAGGTCTTTAACATTCAAAGCTAACTGTCAAAATTTGAAAAGCAAAGTTAGCGCCCGAAATAATATCATCCGCCGTCTTACAACCACCCGTTGGGGAGCAGTGCCTCATGTCCTCCGTACTAGTAGCCTAGCGCTATGCTACTCAGCAGGTGAGCACGCATGCGCCGTGTGGGGGCGATCGGCTCATTCGAGGGATGTGGACACTGCTCTCAACGAAACCTGCCGAATAGTTACGGGCACCCTGAAGCCAACACCGCTGGGCCACTTATACTCCTTTGCTGGAATAGCTCCTCCGGACGTCAGGCGTCGGGTAGCCTGTGCTATTGAGAAGCAAAAACAGGAATTAGACAGCAGACACCTACTTTACGGACACAACCCACCACCCTCACGCCTTAAGAGCCGTCACAGTTTTATCAAAGATACCATGCCGCTCGATTTAGATCCATCCAAGGCTAGGGTAGAACTGTGGTCAAAAAGGTACCCTCCTGACAACATTCATATCCCAACTGCCGAAAAGCCGCCACCAGGTCACGATCTTCCTTGGTCCATATGGAAGTCACTAAACAGACTGCGGTCGGGCGTTGGCAGGTGCGGGGAACTGATGAAGAGGTGGGGCTTCTCTGATAACGACAAGTATGAATGCGGTATTTTGCAAACCATGACACACTTGCTGTCGTGCCCTACTTCTCCAGTTTCCTGCACTCGGAGGGACCTTTTTGAAGGCAACCAAAAGGCTATTGATGTAGCTACTTTTTGGGCTAAGCGTTTATAGTCAGTTTTGCCATTGACTCGAAAAGAAGAAGAAGAAGAAGACTAAATAAGGGTACAAACTGCCCTTTGAAATCGAGAGTGGCTCCTCAATCCTTACGGACATTATTTCTACGTTCTCCATGTTCGTGTACGAGCTTAACAACGAATGTGTGGACGTTAGTTCGCGCTGGCACTCGTATGCGAACTATTCGTCAAGTGGCCAGGCGAGTAGCGAGCGCGTATGTGTAAATCCAGGCTTCCACGAGAGATTCACTGTTAGGGCTCCCCGCCCACGACCGTATTCTTGTCGGCCGACTTCTTGTATGACGATTAGGGAGGTGATCGATCATATAAATATCGACACGCGATGTCGATAATTTTATGTTTTGACCTGCAGCCCAATTTTTGAATATCAGTGTGTGATAAAATATCACCCAAAGGAGAACTATGATATTTATTAGCGATTGACCATGTACACAATTTTGTTTTGAAGTGACTATTTGCTAGATTTAATAGTCTACACTTTTTTGGAATTCACGCGAAGGAAGTCACGGGCGGTCGCTAGTTTATAAATAATACCGAGATTCATAAAAAAATGTGGAGATGGGATCTTGTCTTACTAACAAAAAATAAAATCATCGACATCGTGTGTCGATATTATTTTGATCGATCACCTCCCTAATCGTAATACAAGAAATCGGCTGAGAAAAAATCGGTCGTGGGCGGGGTCCTTTATGTCTTCTGAGTGGAAAAGTTTGGGATAAACTTTTTCTCTACAATTTTTCTTACCTACTAAAATCTTAAGAGGAATCATTAATCTACTGATGTACGCACACACGGCCGCACGTCTATGGAAACACTTCGACCTTGTACGGGTCTCTTGTTTCGTGCGTTTGTAACGCTGGTTCAGCTTATACTGGTTTTGTTGCCACTTGCTTGCTGCCGTGCGTAGATAAGTACAGACACTTGCAGTGTGATTTTCGTCTCTATACGCTAGCGATACAAAGTCCAATTTGTCTGGCTTGTTGTGTCTTGACTCTACCTACATCACCAGATACATTGTATATTGTATGAACTCCTCATCTGTCCCTTCCCCTTGCCGTACGGTCAACCGCTTGTCGGTAGAAACTTTTTCAACTATATTACCACGCCATAAGGTCCAAAAGTGTTTCTACCGATGTGCGGCCCTGTGTACGTCATAAGTGTAATTTAGGTCTTAAATGACGGACAGACAGAAAATGTACATAATATATTTTTTGACGAAGGATAGTAATAACCCCTTAACACCCTTTGAGCACGGAACCCTAAAAGTTTGTTTACCGCCTTTTTATTGCGATGATCTGTGGCTTTTGTTTTCATTGTGTAAATTTATGCGGGCTGCTATCGTCCCTGCGAAGGTCGACTAACTTTTGGGTTCACGTTACGACACCTGATTTTGCTAAGGGACAAAAGGTGTTTTTGGAACTTTTAACGTTATAAAAACGTGAAAATTATTATATGTTATAACTTTATATATTCGGATAAATCTACAAAGTAGAAAATCGCATAATTTCCCAACCACAGGCAGGACTCGAATCTGCGTCTTCTTCGTCAGTAACGAAGATGGTTGTGAAATTTTGCGATTGTCTATTTGCTATAAAAATGTGTTTGAAATATCTATCTACTCATTTTGCTTCTACGCTCGAAGAAGTAGTATTTAAAAGATCGCATTGTAATGGTGATGATGATGACCGATCCCTGGATTTTATAAATATTTATTGCCATTTTCATATTTTTTTCTTAAATTTCAAGATTGAATTAGATTACCGTCGGTCTCACGATACTGTCTCCCAGCAACATCGTCCTGTTGGTGATTTATCTCACAAGTTCTTTAACTGATAATATCGATTTCCTATCCGTTAATTAGTAAGCACAGCTTCGGCGCGTCAGGAAATGTTTTCTTTTATAAATTGTGCAGCTTTATGCTGCACCTAACTTGCTTAGTTTTCGCCTTTTTTCTCAATCATGCTTAGAAATTAGATCATTATTGTTACGCTTCAGTAATGTACTATTAAGTGACAAGTGAAAAATTTACCACTGCTACTGTTAAGAAATTCTTCGATGCCTATTGAACCTTTTGTCTCCACTCCTCATTTATGGGTTACTTTTCCTTGCCAAATGTATTTTTTCTAATTTTAGTATGTTACTTAAAACACAAATCTAAATACCTTTCCCAAAGAAACATGACTCGAGAACCGTGATTTTTTGACTTACGAGTATCTATAGAAACCTTCCGCCGACAAAAGTGGGATTTGTATCGGACAGCAAAATTTCTTCTTCTTTTTCGACCCATGTTCCTTTGGGAAAGTTTTTTTGGCGACGATTTCGATGAAATTTTGTGTACGGGAGTTTTCTTTGATGAAAAATTGATAAAACTAGGTCTCATGTCAGGGAAATTAGTTTTCTAAGTTTTTTTCAGCATTTCATGAAAATAGCGCGTTTCAGCGAACTATACAGCGCCTTCTGTTAGTGGGATATGATTAAAATTATACAGAGTAAAGCACGATCGCCCAGCTTCTTCCAAGTGACAAACTAAAATTTGACTAGTGGTCCAAAAATAAACCAAGTATTCGTTACAAATTTGAAACACTAATTTTACTTTAATAGGATTGTGATAGTGATCATTGTTATCTTGTTGCAGGAGGAGTGTGGTCGCTTCGGAATCTCTCCATCTCTGTCCCCCGTGCAGTGCTGTCTGGTGAAGGTCAAGCGGCGGTGCTAAGATGTTCTTACGATCTGGAAGGCGCTGCCCTTTACTCCATACGGTGGTACCGCGCTGAGACAGAGTTCTACCGCTATGTTCCAAGGGAGATGCCTCCTACTATGGTCTTTCCGCTGCCTGGAGCTTCTGTTGATGTGAGTACCACTACGTGATGTTTTGGGTGTCTCACCTTGAAGTGGTTGCTTTGTATTACCCACGGTAGTACTACAAGAAGAAGAGGAAGAGGTGGGGATTCTCTGACAACGTCAAGTGTGAGTGCGGGATTTTGGAATCTATGACACACTTGCTTTCTTGCCCTGCCTCCTCAGTTTCTTGCACCAGGGAGGACTTTTTTGAAGGCAACCAAAGACCTATTGATGTAGTCAAATTTTGGGCTATACTTTAAAATAATTTGCCATTGATTCGAAAAGAAGAAGAACCGAACCGAGACACTAAATATTCTGCTTTGTCCTGTGTGTGTTGCCATTGACTACGGTCTTCCCACTTCCTAAAGCATCTGTTGTCAATGCACTACCTTTTCTCTATACTGTGATTTCGTGATACTTGTTGGTGGTGCTTGGAGAGAGTTCCCACGAAAGATGCATTCGACTCCTGGTCTTTCCGCTGCTTGGAGATTTTGTTGACGCATCTAAGTCAGCTAGGCAATTAATTTGACAAGAGCACTGGTTTCTACACAAAGTGACTGCCATTCTAACTCCAACACCCAAAAGCTAAACCAAATCCAAGTAGAATCTGCTGTCAGAGTTTTGAAGCTGTTAAATAGCTTTAGAATTGACTAGGTATCGTGACTTCCAAAGCGAGGAAAATATTTTTAAAAACACTGTTATAACTGCGCTCTTCATTTAAAACATTGGCCTGCCAACAACAAAATGGTCTCAATAATTGTTTCTCTGTAAAAGCGTGTACAATTGAATTATTCGTTCACTCCGGGACCCGTCCATTAATGAAAAACAAAAAATTGCAAATACCCGGTTTCTGTGCAAAACACGTCAACAAAATTTTAGGTTTCGTTCGTTTGAAGCCAGCGGAGCGGATCACGTGATCGGATCAATCAGTTAATCCCCTTAGCTTCGACGTCTCCAACATTACTTCCAAAGTAAACATCGAAGGTAAAAGCTGGAATATTGGCTTATACTTCCTGGTAACAGTTCTTTCTTGGTACAAAATTTAGACTAATTTCATGATGCAGGTTGTATACGAAAATAGGCCACTTTTATACCAATTTGACTCTACTAAATGTTGTACAAAAAATTGTATTTTCGTTTTACAAACTTCGTCACACGAAATGTTTTAAAATGTGTGCTCCTGTCTGGTACAAAGCTTTTTTATACTGACCACAATAATTTTTTTTTACAAATAAACGGCCTTCATCAATTTTATACGTGCCAACGATTTTAAATACCTAACCAATAAAATATTGGGCACTACGAGTATTTTAGTCAAGATGACCTCATTGCTTAACCCGATCACAATGTTGCGTGGTATCTGGCAGAAATGGATGAAAGAAAGAGAAAGACTTACACTTCTTTTTGTTTTTTACCATAGCTGCATCTATCTCTGCTAGACTCCATGCGTCTGAATCTGTTCAAGGCTAGTGAGAACAAGCATTATCTTGGTAAGCAAGCATGCCATCTTCGACTGGCTACTATAGATTTATGCAGGTCGTAGTGGCCGCCAAAACGTACATCTTTGTCTCAATTTTCACTTATCAGCAGATGAGATGAGGGTCAAATGCTCACCTTCTTCTTCTTCTAATTTACGAGCTACGCTCTTGTCGGTGGAGTAACTTCTACGCCTTCCTATCTTCTGCAACTTCTTTGACTTTCTGATAGGACGATTTGTCTTTTCCTTAATCTGGTCCATGCAGCAACGTCTTGGCCTTCCTCTACCTCTACTTCCCTCAATCTTTCCTTCTATGATAGTTTTAAAAAAATTGTCGTGTCGTATCAGATGTCCCAACATTTTCCTTCGTCTATTTTCAATAGGTATTCAATATGCTTAAAAAAAAATTCAATAGGTATTCAATATGTTAAATATGATTTAAAAAAGAAGAACTCTTTTTAATCATATTTAACACCTCTTCATTAGTTTTCTTTTGTGTCAAACATTTTCATTTCTGTCATTCTCCTCAATCACCACATCTTGAATGCTTCTAACCTTTCTTTATCTCCTTACGTTACTGTCTTAGGGTCCACGTTTCACAGCCATGGAGCGCAATACACCATATAAAGGCTTTATTAATTCGTTTCCGAGCTCGTTTTTAAATGTTAGATTTAAAAAGATGTTTTTAGTGCTCCGATACCAAAATGGTAAAAAAAAGGAACCCTTATGGTGCCACTCTGTCTGTCTGTCTGTCTGTCTGTCTGTCCGTCTGTCTGTCACACGTCTATATCTCAGCAACCACTTATGCTATTGACCTGAAATTTGGAATAGTTTTAGAATATAGTTGTCCAACTTAATTGCACATGAAATTTTTTTGAAAAAAGTATGATTATTAATGTAAAGGGGGCCAAAATAGGGGGGGCCAAATTTCAAATTGTGGCTACTAGGTCGAGTGGGGTATCATATAAAAGGGCTTTACTTGTGCATTTTAAAATATATATTTGTATTTTTTTAAGTTTCTTTGTTTTCAAGTTATGATGAAAAATGTCAAAAGGTTAAAATCTCTTTGAATAATACAATCTTTCTAAGTTGTAGAGTTTTTCAGAAATCTGCAAAAATCCTTTAAAAACAAATTTAGATTTGCGGTCCTGAAAATGGTCTTAATTGCTTCCAAAAATACTATAGGTATATCGAAACCCTCGGCGCGCGAGTCCGACTCGCACTTGACCGGTTTTTTATTATTGAAAGCTGTCTTTGCCATTGCTATTCTGGAAACAATCTCGGGTGTACGAGTACATCTGGCATCGTCTGTGAATAAGCTACCTATTACTCGTACCCATAAAAGTAAAACACTACAGGACTAGACACTTTAATCTGTCTGATGGTTTATACGACTACGAGTATATGGTTGGTTGATATGTTTGTTTGATTATGCAGTTGACGCAATCGGATCACCAGCAAGTCCGGGTAGTGAACTTGAATCGGCGACTGAGCGGGCTGTACCAGTGCGAGGTGTCAGCCGACGCGCCACTCTTCCACACAGACATTGCGTCTGCGCCACTCACTGTTGTTGGTAAGTTAAATACGGGTATTGATAATCTTTAACACAACTACTATTATTATCAAAACTACAACTTAAATTTTTGTTGGTTTTGCTCCCGAAGCCCAGTTATTCTACTCGTGATAAGAAGATATTTTCGCCTCTCCATAGTAAGGTCACGTGATAAACTCATTTTGTATGGCAAGGCGGAACATATTTTTCTTAGCTAAATTTGCTTGTTTTAGTGAGTAGAATTACTGGGCTTCGGCTTCAAAACCCAATGAAAATTCACGCTGTATAATGTGCTGTATTCCCGGAAGTTAAGAGGTCTCGAAGACTCGAATACCTTTTTCTTGTTTCTTGCACTCTGTTCTTGTACCTGGGAGACCTATCTAATACCGAAGCGTATTGTCTAATATCAAAGCGGGCCAACAGATGGCGCTGAACGATTTCTTATTCGTGCTATATTTTTTTAAACGTTATAAAAACAAATTTTCCCAGACATGAAATCTAATCAGGTCGAATTTTCGCCTCCGGAAACCCTTAAGTTTGTTGTGAATTTTATCGATATCGTTAGAGCCATTTTTATAAGACAGGATTTTAGGACGAGGTAAGCTTCGTACTAATTTGATTTCGTGAATAAAAGACAGAAGGGTGTTACAATAGCTTTAGTTGTGATATTGCCCATAAAACTGGAAAATAATTACCAGAATTCTTTTGCTCAGATCCGCCATTCCGCGCACCACGACTGCATGTGTCGCGAGGCAGCTACGCACGTGGTGACGTTATACGCGCCAACTGCTCCGTAGACGAGGCATACCCCGCTCCCAATATCACCTGGATGCTTGACGATCATAAGGTAAGGGAATAAATATATGTACCTCCAAGGTACACAGATATTAGCGAGATGGGGAATATATAACAAATAAACCCAGCCACAACATTGCTTGAGAACGTAGGGAGATTCCACTTGGTGCGAATATTGATCAGACGCATTATTGCCCATTACAAAATTGGGGCTTCTTGCGGATCTTACATTAGGTATTACCTTAACCAATCCTTAACCTTAATTGACAAATTAGGTTTGACTTACATTCGTACTTACCATGAATAAGTGAATGATCTTTACCTCCTTGTCCAAGATCAAAAAGATTATTGGCCCCACTAATGGTAAGGTAGATACGCAAACACTTTGCCAGCTATGAACACAAGAACTTTGGAATCTAGAAAATAAGTGAACGATTCAATATTTTACCAGTCTCAACATTCTTCACACATATGTATTTTGTGGTCCTGCTTTAATAAAAGTGCATCAAATAGACATGTCAACCATACATTTTAACAAGTGTTTATTTTAAGCTCTGCTCTAGACTGCTATGAGTATGGGTTTCTGCAAAACATCATAGCAAATATTTTATACGAGCTCTCATACCCTTGATCTAGACTTCTAAGAGAATCAGTTTCTGCAGCATTATAATATAACAGGAAATATTTTTACCTTCTAGATAGCGGAGTCAGTTTCCTGGCAGACAGCAGACCTGGACTTCAAAGAGCGAGCGGCAGTGAGTCGGCTCGAGCTGACGGTGCTGGAAACTGAGAGCTACAAAGTGGGTCTCACGTATACCAGTGCCAGTCTAGCACGGGCCTACCAACACAACCACGTCCAGGAGTATGACAGGGAAGCCAACAGTGAGGACCGAGAGATGCTCAGGTTGGTATTTCTTGTGGCAGAGAGCTACAAATTGGACTTCCTGAACACTAATGCCAGGCCTCGCACGGGCCAACCAACACGAAATTTACGGAAGCCAACAGCAAAGTCCAGGAGATGCCAGGTGGGTAGTACTTGTGACATAGAGCTATAAAGTGGGTCTCACGTAAAGCAATGCAACCCTTGCATTAGCCTACCAACACAACAACAGGGAAGCCAACCTAGGAGAAAAGGGGTTACTTAGGTTCTTTTTTTTTAGTGAGACGGAGATCTACAGCTACACACCAGGATTCTTTTCCAGCAGCTTATATTTATATTCCGCACATCTTCTAAAAAATAGTATAGTACCACCCTTTCTTTTACAGTGGATTTCGTAAAAGTCTACGGTGGGTTTCGTATCCGTAGGATGGGAAGCAGTTCGCTTCTGCGTATAGTGCTACGAGGCTTGAACAGAAGAGACCAAACGGAAACAGAAGGAGGAGGAGGTCTTTTATCTGTCACAGAAGATACATGCTTGAAATAAATTCAAAATTCCCATCGGTAATTTCTTCGGCAAAACACATATAAGTGATTAAGACTTGGCAAAAGACGTGGAAGTAAAGCAGACGTAACTAAAGTAGAAATCGATACCAGAAAGCTTACACCATAGGTTTTCAATGTGATATACTCGTACATTAATACTTGTCTTTTCCTATGACAGTTACACAATGGCGCCACCTTCGAGTGGGCAGTTTTCGCTGAGCTGCGTGGCGACAATATTTGACATCTACGCGCGACACAGCGAACCCGTCTTCATCAGAGAAGACACTCCACGACCAGCCTCCGTTACCGGCGAGGACTCTGCAGGTAACGTAGTTTTTACGAGTTTCAACAGGACCACAATAAAATCTTGTTGTACAAGAAGGATCTAGATAATTTTATACGTCACAAAAGAAATAAGTGGCGGCTTTCTTTTATTGATGTACCTATACAAATCTCTTTTTTTGTGCATTGAATTTCAGAGCAAGTAACTAGGTACTTAAGGTAGGGATCCATTCCTTGCTGATTAAAAGCCAGCTCATCTCTTCTCATGGATGTCATAAAAGGCGATTTACGAATTTCAAACTGGAGCTTCCTTTTGAGTCCAATTACCGTGGTTGCTAGCTACAATCTAACATCCCTACTTCTTCATTGTCCTCGCCTCTTCCCGTTACGCGGGGTCGGCTTTCCTAATCTTGAGGCGCCATTTGCTTCGTTGATAAGCATCGTCAACAGACAGACCCAAAGCCTTCGTATCTCGCTGGACTTTTGTCATCCAGGTTGTTTGCGGTCTGCCTCTCCCTCTCTTTTGTGTAGCCATGGAAAGGCACTTTTTAACTATGTGGTTATCGGGTCTGCGCATCACATGTCCATACCACCTCAGCCTGGACTCAGAAATCTTATCAGTGATAGATGTCACCTTGAAACTTCCCCGTATATGTTCATTTCGGACTTTATCCTTGAAGGTAACTCCACCCGCCTAGCGTAGCATGCGCATTTCAGTGGTATGTAGCTTTTGTTCATGTGTCTTCTTTGTGGGCCACGTTTCACTACCGTAAAGGAGAACTGGTCTTACTGCGGTTTTGTATACCTTGCCTTTGGTTCTTATTGGCATTTTAGGGTCGCAAAGAACTCCTGTTATATACAAATTATAATATAACATCCCTAGATATATACAAATTATAATACATAATATTTTTATTAGAGAATTGAAGAGGTTCTCATTCAGTAATGGACGTTTATATATGCTGTAATGGTTATCACTATCTTTACTGCGAGTTAAAGAGAATGTCATTAGTAGAGACCAGTCTATCTCCATGACGACCAGTAGATCTCTTGGCGTGATCTAATACAAACCTTCCAGTATTCTTGTAAGCCTTCTGTGTGGACGTTTCTACTCAAAGCTGGATAGTCTGTGTACACAGTCATGCAGCAGAATTTGCAACATTCAAAGCCCGAACATGTACTAGGTCAAAGATTGTCTATAGTTTCCTGTACTTTTTAAATCCTTTAAGGCGATAAAATGATAGAAATACATATACACATACATACATCACGCCCATTTCCCATCTTAACATTTCCCTTGCATCCTGTACTTTCATCTGTCCTTTCATACATGCTCGTCGGTTTAGGGTACTTTTCTCGCCTTTACTTAGAGGGTCCTGAATATAAATTATCTGATTCGTATTCTTTATTTCAGGAGCAGTACCTACAAGCAGCGTACTGTTAACAGCTACCTGCGCAGTCGCAGTGACGCTGTACTTCACGTTATGATGCCCGCGTCACTCGCCCCTCCCAAACTGAATGTTGTGATAGATACTTACACATTAAGTATATTATAGTACTCATTTGTACTAGCCTAAGTTTATTTCAATGTTGCAGATTTAACTTTATGTGAATATGTAAATAAATTCATTAGTTACACATTTTATTTGTTTCATTTTAACTTCTTTTTTCTCACGAAAATTAGGACGAGTAAAGACGACTGCAAAGCAGGATAAAGCTTAGCTACATCCTACTTCGCCGGACGACGGACTGCTAGGCAGGATAGTGAATTGGCCTCCTAATTTAGAACATTTTTATCAAAATTGTTACATTAAATTTCAAAATAATGTAGCTTGGCTAAGGCGACATCTGGAAATCAGGATGGAGAGAACATAACATATTGGAGCGACAGAGACAATGTAGTTACACCTTCAGTCGAAATAAAAATATAGCTTTATAAGCATGACATCACTACAGCAGTGTGATATCAGGTCGGAGCGATGCGTAAGATCAAAGAATTCCGACTCTGCGCTCGGGCACAGATGGAATGGTATCTGCCATTGTTTCCCAAGTTGAAATGTTAAATCATCAACCTCATACAAAATTTACAAACTGACGACGCCTATACTATATTTACAATGACAGAATGAATGTCAGAATACCTTGTGATACATATTTTCAATTAATTTTCCTTCTATTACCGCAGGATATAGGAGCGATAGAGATGCGTATCGCTCCGTCTTGCTTTCATGCATAGTGCTGTGTTGCTAACATTCCAATCAAGCTTCAGTTTTAACTGTATAACATATTCCGGTGACCGACTATACAAACTTTTGATTCTAAACATGAAACTGAACAACTTTTCGCAAAAAAAAAAATAGGTCGAAATAAAAAAAAATGTCGACTTCCCATACAAACTGCATCAGCTGACACATTTCGTATGGGAGGTCGATTTTTTTATCGTAAATAGAAATAGAAAAAGCGAAGGGTTGTCGCTGTTTGTTTTTGTGTCCCTTGGGAAAAGTTGTTCAGTTTCATGGTTAGAATCATTAGAATCATTGGTTATAATCTACCGTTTAAGTACGTGCAGTCGATCCTAAGGCACAGTGTATAAAAGAGTCATTTAAAAGCACACCTGTCGCCTTTGTTCTTTTGATCTTTTTTTCTCAATAAGCGCTGCAAAAACTTTAATGTTAATCATTAGTATGCCATCCCGTACACTCGGCAGTAAATAAAAATTTGCAATCATTCCCGCCAGATGTTACATCCATTAAGAAGGGCGCGACGCGCGTGGCTCGTCGATTTATTATATTAACTTTAGGACATTGCTCAGAGCCTACAAAAAAGCAAGTTCATTTTTCTAATGAAAATTTGGCCGAAAGGAGAGTTGAGTGAAATCTAACACAACAAGGTTGATTTTCTCACAGTCTCAGATGTATACTAGAGAATAGAAGGATGACAGATAGATAGTTGGATGATAGATGGATAGATGAATGATAGATGGATAGGAGGATGACAGATGGATAGATGAATGACAGATGGATAGGAGGATGACAAATAGATAGGAGGATGACATATGGATAGATGAATGACAGATAGATAGCCGGACGATAGATGGATAGACATTTAGATGATAGATAGAAGTTGGAATAACAAGTAGGCTGTTGCTCAGTTTTAAAACTCAACCTTAGCTACATTTTGCTGACAAATGTTGTAAGAATTTGATAGACCGCTTTCATGGCCGACTCCTAGATTCGCGAACCCCACACTTTCGGTTTGATAGGCAGTGTTACTACCAACTACACCATTACTGTGGCAATAAAGAATGCTGACATGTTAGTTTTTGTATCTTTGGCCCAAAAATATGCTTAACTTGATCCTGCGCTAGATTTCACGAATGAGTTTAAAATGCTTAATTTGAGTAGACACGTATCGCTCGACATGGGGCGAGTGGATCAAAATCAGAGGTCCGAGGCAGGTGACTTACTCAATTTTCTAGCGTTCTGTCAAAAGCACCTCAAGCCTGCTCTTACATAAAAAAAGGCGGGTGAGCCGGGAGTGCCGGCAGAAGTGAAAACTTGCATTTTTGAATATTATGCTTTTTTAAGGGTCTATCGCGCCATTGCTCGCGTACTTCTTTGATGTCACTGAATAAAAACCCGTATTGTAATAACAATACGGTTGACAGTTGACGCTTTTTCGATTAGGCTACGGATCTGACGCGACAACTGACGCGAGTTTAACATTTTATACCCATCTAAAAAAGTGCCAAGCGCCGCTAAAGAAGTTTTCACTTCAAAAAGCCTGACTTGTTGAACTTTGAACCTCTATGCACTACAACAGCCGCGAATCAAGCTTGACTTAATCTTGACTGTATGTTTTCACTGCTAGGAAAATTGCGTAAGTCACCTGTCATGTCGAGCGATACGTGTCTACTAAAATTAAGCATTTTAATCTCATTCGTCAAACTTAGCGCAGAATCAAGATAGACCATATCTTTGAGACAAAAATACAAGAACTGACAAGTCTCCTTAATTTCGCCCGTAATGGTGTGGTTGGTAGTGCCTGATAAACCGAAAGTCTACACTTGTCAGCGAAATTGATAAAGAGTCTTTATTTGCGCTCTCAGTAGAGACATGGGAAGAGTTCCAGTCAGCTGCACGTAAGTAGAAACACTTTTACCTTTAACCTTATTACTTAGCAATAAGGCTGACATTTGAAGCGCAACTTACTCATGTAACACTACAGGATGCGTCCAAATGTGTCATTTCCAGTTCCCATGTCCTCTTGTTAACGAAGTTACTAACATCGACGCGTCGCCGGATATTAAGAAGTTAAACAACGATCGTGCAAAGCGTGTTTAACAAACTCCGTGATCTAGTGGTTAGAGCGCTCGGCTCTCGATCCGGAGGTTCTGGGTTCGATTCCTAGTGAGGACACTGTCAAAACAAAATCCCTTTGAGCAAGCTCCCCAGTTTCGTTAGGACATTGCAGGATAAATTTATGATTCCGTGCTTCGGAAGGCAGGCAAAGACGTTGGTTGTAGGTACGGATGTAGTCGTTAATGAGCCATGTCAGAGGCCTTTGGCGGCTCAACCTTGCAATCCACACGATATGATGATAATGATGAGCGTGCTACCATGGAGGAACAATAAGAAGGACTGAACATTCCCTTATAAAAGCGTAACCAAGAAAAGTATAAATCTAGATGGGGCTAAAAAACTGGACAGTTACGAGTATTACAGTCAATCGAGTATTCTGCTAAAAACGTTCCAATTATTAATTTTTTTGCAGGATACTAAGTAGACAATAATTTCTTTCCAGAATATTGTCGACGCCATCTAGATTCATACCTATAGAGTTCTATGCTTTTCCGGGTCACATTTTTAGTTCGGGGATTCATATTCGGCCATGTACAATACGATACGACAAGCTGGTTAAAACTTCCTTAGATCTATTTCTGACAACAAAACAGTTAAAGTAAAAACTGTTGGCGCCAAAGATATCGGACCTCCTTGCTTAGCGCGGAAGAGATACCTTGCTTATTTATTTTACTTTTTAAGGGGATGATATCTGAAAATATGACCCAAAGAAATATTCAAAATAACCCGTCAAATCCATAGAACGACGCCTTCACTGCCATGTGTGTGACGAATTATTTCTTTAATCCTATTAAAAACTTGTTATATATTGCATAAGTTTAGGCATGATGTTTAGGTCTCATTGCTCAGTTTGATAAAATGACGTGGAATAGCAGAAATCTTTTTTATCCTTTCAGGAAACACAACACGTTGTCTCAGAAAACAAAACATATTATTATCTTGAGTGGAAAAACTCGCGGGAAAAAAATACAATATTCATTCCACTTACGCAATGTGCCAAACTCCCATACATTTGGGTGTTATTCTCACAATGTAGTAAGACGTAGTTTGCCGCATTATTTATGTCACAGTCAGACTATAGTGCGGCCGGCTCGAATTGGCCAATTACATTAGGGGATCGGCCCTCTTACCCCTACTTACCCTTTTAGGTTAAGTGCCAAGAAGCCGTGGTCGCTACATTTTTTATACCATATAAAAATATGCTTTTTTACAGCTAAGAATAATGAAAAACAAAATTAGCTGGGTTTAGGGACAATAATGCGGTGAAGAGGCTGTAAAATTGATGTTAAGCTCTCGTTTTTACGGTCTTGAAGAAAAATAGGCTCGCACGGGTATAAAGATGCCTTCCAATTATTTATACCATCGTATACAAGGTGTAACAGAGATGGTATATCAACCCTGAAGGCTGTGATTCTGCCCATGAAACTGAACAACTTTCCCCAAGGAACGTAGGTTGAAATACGAAAAACACAGCTGATTCAGTTTCTATGGGAGGGTAAACAATTTTATTCATATTTTGACCTATTCTAAGGGAAAGTTCTTTAGTTTCATAGCCAGGTTTACATACTTAAGGTTTGGTATAAGTACTCTTTTTGTTACACGCTATATATAAAAGTGGCTCTTAAGACCATGAATTTTAAAAGCTTAGAGAAAAGTTATAGGTACGTTTGGGTAGTTTTTATGCAAACCAACTCGAAGGTACTCAAAAGAGATCGCATGTTTTTTTTTATTGTCAATGGGTTTACTCTTGACCTCGATCTAGTCTAGCGCCACTTTAGCTCCTACTGCTATTAACATAAGAAAGGTACAAAATCCAATGCGTTATGCTTGACGTGCTCTTGACTGTACATACAGAAGCAAGCTAATATGCGTCACAAACAATACTGTTCGTTACGAGGTCTTCGCCAACATAAGTGAATTTAAAAATTTCCTTTTGCCGTCGACAAGCGGGCATGTAAATGAGAAAAGTTTACCTGGGCCAACCTCTACTTTGCAGGTGAAAGACGTGGTGTTACAAGGTTTTATAATCCACTGGAACGTTGCAAAGAATGAACCTTTTGTTAGTTAAATGTTATTGTCTTGCGAATTAGTAATATTTATTACTTAAAGATAGAGATTGAGACGGCGGGCACATGGGGCTCCGAGGCCAAGAAGCTAAGGGACGTTGGTCGGCGGCTCAAGGAGAATGGGGAAGATCCCCATGCAGGGTACTTTCTCGCCCAACGTTTGGGCAGGGGCTTAGACTATATAATACTAACGTATGGCAGGGGGCATTGCGCGGGGGGTTTTTTGACATAGTTTTCAGCTAGCCGAATTTTTGGATTTTAGATTTTTATATTGTATGTAATATTTTCCTGACTTATAATTGTAAAATTTGTTAAATTTATGTAACTATAATAAATTAGTTAAATGTAGGTACTTAAAGATATATTAATAGCAGACATTGAGGACATGTTGTAGTGAATATAGCGGAAGAAATTTTCAAATATACAGGGAAGCATCTTCTGTGGTATAGTAGTTAGCGCGTATGTCTTTCGATCGGAAGTTCTGGGTTCAATTCCCGGTGGGGACACTGTCAAACAAAAATTACTTTGTGAGTCTTACCTAGTTTGGTTAGGAAATGGCGGAATCCCATAGAAACTGCATGGAGGTCAAATTTGTTTTTCGTATTTTCAACTATGTTCCTTGGGAAAAGTTGTTCAGTTTTATGGGCAGATTCACACCCTTCAGTATTACCACACTTTCCGTTACACGTTGTAAAGCAGACAGTGAAGGTCAAATGAACATACTGACGCAATAATAGTAATAAAATAATACGTAGGTATAGCATGAAGCCAAGATCCTCGTCAGCTGTCCACAACCAACCCCAGGGACCGGCGGGTCGACTGACGGATAGCAAAACTTCGGACATACACGGTCTCGTCTAGTTTTGTCGCAGTGATAACCCTGAGAGTAGGCACAGAATGATTGACACTTTTAAAGCGCAAGCCACACAGAAATGGTATAGGTACAGGATGTGGCGCGGACATGTTTGATAGCTTATATGTATATGGGTGTCATAAAAGGCGACTACGGGATCTGGTATCAGAAGATGGAAAGCGCGTCTTTTAGGAGCAGTAATGTTTTGTTATAATAAATTACCCTATCAAAAACGTGGATAAAAGACACCTACTCTCGATTATTGAATTTGAACAACTTTGAATATACCGTGTTGACATTTTCACTGCTGCTACTTTGTTCGTCACCAAACGTCACTGCAAGGGTGAATTTCCATCAGCGCTATGCCAGTGAGCTAAGCTGTGAGCTGGAAAATCTAAAAGCTAGAAAAAAGGCGCAATCTTATTGGTTGTAATTTTCCCAGCTCACAGCTTAGCTTAGCCCTCGCACAGCACTGTAGGAGAAGCAGCTCAAACCACAACATAATTTCATGCCTAGTACTTGAAAATTATAGAGCGACAATAATGAAGTTAAAAGAGTATCTTTTGGAAAAGTACTGTTATAGTATAGAAGATTTTTTATCTATATTTTTTAAATTATTTTGAACTTTACTTTTTTGATATTTAAATATTTTATTCTTGACATTTAATATTTTTGACGTAATTTATTGGGTATTTAATATTTTTGAGATAATGTTTACTAGTCTGTAATTGACTTTGAATGTAATTATTTATATTGTTATTTTTATTTGAATGTAAATTTATATTTGAACGTAATTTTCTATGACGATATGATTTCATGCAATTTCGAACACAATTTTATATTTTTGATGAATAAATAAAAAAACTTATAATGAAGCTTAATTAGAATGACAGCAGACGGAGCGATTTGTGTCTCTGTCGCTCCAATATCTTACTCATTGCTGCATCCTGCTCTTATACTGCTGCAATTCTAAACAAACTTTATTATTTCGACAGCCTCTGTAGTCTACGGCTCTTGATCCGGAGGTCCTGTCTAGATCGGTCTGATTCTTCAAACGATCAACTTTATGAGAGAAAATAAAAGATTCCTCATAACGTCAGACTTCAGACTGTACGAAATTCCTATAGAAATATTTGTCCAACTTTCGCCATAAAAGTATTAGTATTAGTCAGACTCATGCCTGTTTGCGCGGCCAGCTTAGCTGCTATGATGTAGTACTCGCCATCGCCATAGGAAAACATCGATTTGCTCCCGAAAGGTTTGTTACCACTTGATACTATCTTTATGATTTAAATTTATTGAGAAGTGTTTTAAGGCCTGAAGCGAACCTGTAGCTCGTTTTTAGGGTGCCGTACCCAAAGGGTGAAAACAAAACCCTATGAATATGCCTCGGATATCAGTCTGTCAGTCAGTCTGTCTGTCAGCGGGCTATATCTTATAAACCATTACAGGTAGACCACAGAACAACGATAGGGCCACTCCGCATGTGCGCGCACCACCCCATAGAAGCAAAGAGAGTAAAAAAATTTGGTTCCTTGTTGACTAGATATACTATCCAATTTATGTAAGCGCTTATTTTGAATGCACATGATGAACACATTCGTTGCAATAGAGACGCTGTCATTGGTTTTTTTGCATCTTACTCTCTCGCCTTAATGGTACTATGTTTATCGCACTCAAATGACGCTAGTAGTGTGGGTGCGGAAAGCGTGTTAGTTTTAGTAAATGGTGACACAGATTTGAATTGAATGAAATAAAGAATTCGTCGCTAGATGCAGAGCAAGACGCATGGACTTCAGAGCTCTGTGAGGTAGACAGTTGAAATTTTCATAGGTTATGTATTTCTATATTCGCTATAACAACAAATAATAAAAATTAAAGATGGCTTCCCTACTTAAAACTTGTTTTCCTTCGCTACTAAAACCCTGGGTGCGCGAGTCCGACTCGCACTTAGGCGGTTTTTTTTAATCAAAATTACGACTCAAGTGACGCTCCATATTTTCGGCAAGTAAAATATTTTGCCATGGTGAAAATCTCGTTTGTAAAAAAACTACCGATTAAATTCAGATAACCAAACGACAGATTCGGATTTTGAGAGATGAATAAAAAGTACTTTTATCGAAAACTTTTGGGCGTGTCATATAGGAACTGTCTCAAGTCGTAGGGAGCTAGTCGAAAGAGGCAAACACAATGAAATAGCTCCACATTTCCGTCCAATTTACGTAATGCGATATCGCCGGAGCCGGTCTCACGTTACGGTTCTTTTTATAACACACGATGTTACTAAACTGACGACGTCTTAGCAGTTAAAATAGGCTATAGTGCAGGTGTTTATTAAGCATGGACGATATCTCAACAAAGCGCTGTACTGTAAGCATTGTCGTAAGAGAAACGAACTGCGAGTAGTTTTCATAATCTTTGGCTGTAAGCGGTTAAAGCGCAAGTCCATGACAATCAAGTTCAGCTCAAACTTTTTCATTGTGTCAATCGAAGTTACCGTTAAGTTTTTCCTTAAATTATTTTTCTTTTTATTAGGTTTTCTTTTCATTAGTGTAGGTGGTGGTAAAATATATTTTTTAGTTTAGGTGGAATAGCAGTGGATTTAAAAGCAATCACGCCAAAATGGCGCTTCTGTAGTTTGTCTACAGCCTTATTTTGCCACGTTTAAACTGTTATGCATGAATGTAAATTTCAAATTTCACGTAGATGTAACATACAGGTTTTGACAGTACATTGACGCCCTATGTTAGGGCAGGCAATACATTAGAAACTTGATAAAAGGTATCAAAAGATATGGCTTAGAGCACAATTACCCGACCAGAGTAATCAAAGCGACGAAATTAATTCGAGATTGTAGTAGGTGGAACGATAAGATATTGGTTTACCCTTACGTAAAAGAGGCGTTATATAAATATCGTTAAATAAAAAAATTGTTATGGTATAATTTTAGTGGTTAAGTCAATAAACGAAATGATAAGCACACATCAAGACAAGATTTGTCGAAATTCTTAAGAAAAAACTAGCTAAGTCGCGTCTTATAAAACTAGGCGACTCCCCACCCCGTCGCAAACTGTTATTACCATACAGACGGATAAATGTCCACATATAGAACAGTAAGTATTCTAAATAGATCTGTTGATATGCCAGTACTATTTCCTTAGTACTACGCCAAGGTCACATCGGTTAAGGAATGCGGGCATTTACTAACAAAAAGGACATGTAAAAAGTTACGTTCGTAGTATCCTTGCTTTCCAAGGCCATGTTTAGTTTAGTTTTGTTTTATCTTGTTTCATGTTATGAATGGCATATATGTTACAGTCTCACTTAATTATACGTATTTATAATATGATCGTCAAAATTTGCGGTAATGAAATAAGGCGAAAAACGACAGGTAGTTTAGACTGGTAGATAATAATGTACATTACTGCCATGGCCGACAAAAAAGGTATTGAAGGCCGAAAGTGATAATGTGGGCAGAGGCGAAGCTGAGGCCCACATGCGTCAGTCATTCAATAGCTGGTTACGGTTAACGCTTGTATGGTACTTTTCTCAATAAATGCGACGAAATTCAAACTTAGTTTAATCCAAACAAACATTAAAACTTTCTACTTACCAGTATATTCCTTTGTTTACATTGCAGTTTTTCATTTTTATATTCTATTTAATCTGGGTTTGTTTATAATTTTTTTTACAGTTTATAGCTTTCTTTTTGCAAGTTAGTTCGATATATATAAGCAAAATCTTTGATAAGTTACTTCCTTGGTCAATATGCTCGGAAAAGTTACCTCCTTGGTTGTTACGCTTGTATGTACTTTCTGTGTAAACTGTAATAGCTGTAATTAGCGACTCTTCAGTACCCAGATAAACCTGATGGGTTTTCGTGGTACGGAATTTAGTTTCAAAATATGTAATTTCTTGATAGTACAATAAATTAAAAAAAAAAAAAAAATAACTAGACAGGTATACTCATAACATCCCATGAAACGTCTACAGCAGGACACGGAGCCTCCAGAACTCCAGCAAAAACGAGTGGCACTTTGGAGGGGATTTATCATAGTCACCACGTTTGAAAGCGTTGTGGCTTGCGACCGCTGCTGTTGGAGACCGCAGTATGTAAGATGCTACGATACACAGAAAGATGCTGCTGCCCATCCTCTGGTTTATAAGCCCTTATTCGCCTCTTACGATACCCACGGGTAGAGATGGGTTGGTACTGTGCACTTGCGGAACCCTAAATTTTTTTTAATGCATAAAGTACTATTTAGAGGAACTGTCAAGGAGTTTAGCTAGAAACGGGGAGAAGAAAAATAAGACAACCGGTGACAGGTTGGGAAAGGGACAATGAAAAGGGAAGAAGTGATTTTCTGGATAAAAAGGAATAATAGCTAAAAATTTAGTTGCGGGTCAAGTTGGGGAGTTTTGGTGTAGCGAATAAGTGATTTTCGGGGATAAAAAATAGCTGCTAAAAATTTTGGACGAAAGCAACAGAGAAAAATAAGGAAACAGGTTTTTGATGAAAAGTGAGGGCAATGGAGGTGAAATAGAATTTTGACTTGTTTGTAAAAGTTGCAGATGAAGCTGATGGACAAAAAAATAGTTGGAATGTAAAGATGAAGATCATATAAAAGGATGACACGCAAAATCGTGAAACGTTCCATATATTTCGGAAGGATCTTTGGGCCGTCCAACAGATTTGGAAGAAAGACGGTAGGAAACTGGACTTCAGTGAGTTATTTTCTTTTATCTTGTAGTTCGCGAAGATAGCCATCATACAGCTGATGTGATGAATCTTTTGAAGGAGGCTATGATCCTTGATTGTGGATTCCTTCAATTGAGATAAAGATAGGGATTGCTCCGTTTAGGATATAGAATAGGAAGGGTTTATATACAGTTAAATTCTAGCCGCAAACATTCAGAATTTGATTCTAAGGTGTATAGAATAAGTGGTGTGAATCTAACGTTGTGTAAGTATTCAATTTTGTGGTTTTCCATTTTATTTATATTCAATTCAAATTTGTTGTGTGTTTTAAAATAAGGGGAAAGGTGACTTAATGAAATTCATAGTTTTCTTCCAGGTTGTGAGAGTTAAATAACATTGAGGAAATCAGACTCCAATGTCAAAAGAGGAAGAGTTAGATGGAGAATATTTGCAGCCTTACAGATCTACACGCAAGATCATAAGAAACTTATACTGTGTGATACATTAAGTAAATTGTTATTCTCTCTTAACGATTTTCTTCTGTAATCATTAATAACTCTGTGAAAATGATAACATACTGTGTTTCTAATCTGAGTCGTTATTTGTAGATAGTAATAAAGATTTCCTTTTCCCATAATTAAGTATAAACTAGTTCTGTATATGTTTTTGTTCGCGTATAGCTAGGCAGGGTAATGTTTTATTTCTAAACAGTTCCGCAGGATTTACTGAGAACTCTAATGCTAAGGAAAAGCAATACACAAAATGACAGTGCATGAAGGCTTGAAATGTATTGCTTGGAATGTAAAGGTAATGTAAATTTTATTGTGTTTAATTTTTCCCTTTACAGAGAAATTGTTTAAAACAGTCCATGATGTAAACATAGAAACTGGACTCTGATGTGATGGATTACCAACATTTCAAAGTGACTTTAGATGATGTATATTTTTTTTTCTTCTACCATCATTTCAAAGTGACTTTAGGCGATGTATATTTTTCTTTTTAGATAGAATAGTCTCCGAACTAAAGTTAAAATAAATGGGACCTCTTTTAATGGGACAAGTGTAAGAAAAGAGTGATTTGTGTTGACATTTGACATTATTGTCAAATAGTCAACAAATAAATTATTTTGGATTTAGTTTTACCCACAGCTAGGCGCTAATTTTTGAAATCTTTATAAATTTTTTATATCTTTAACAAAAAATAAATCAAAACCCAAAATCAAAATGGCAATAAATATTAAAACATTAAATAGTTACTTTTTTTAGAAAATTATATAAAATCTTTGGCCCTAAATCAAAATTCCAGATTTTATATGCTAGTGTCTTCGTTTGATAAAATCTAAAATAAATACTCTGTCAGATCAAAAGAATTTAGAACGTCAGTTCAAAATCTTAAAATAAAATATCTTCAAACTGAAGCTTGGATATAATTTGTGACATTTTATTGTGAAATAAGGGGTAAGTTTAAGTAGAGTGAAAATAATAAATAATATTATTTCAAATAATAATAAATTGTTTTGATAGTGATTTTGAATCTTTTGCCTCAATTTCCCAAAATTGGAACATGCTGAGAGCATTACTACATTTCAGTACTCAAGTTCATAGGAGGTGCTTATCTTTCCTTTTACTATCATTCTTTAGGAGTCCCAGATTTTGAGATTAAGAAATACTTGCTCTCAGGTTTATTTAGTTCGACCAAGCATGGATGGATGCCCTCGTGACATGTGTCCCCGATGTCCACTATATTGGTTGTGGCAAATGTATGTCGCGTGTCACTGGAGTATCTGTCTAAGACTAACTGATAATATCAACCTTCGGATTTATTTATTTTAATCATTCTTGGGCCGAAGCCCTCAAGCCTAAAAGGGTCTGATACTAAAGTTCTTCTCTCTCTATTTGTGTGAGATTTCGCTGATTCATCCTGATTTCTCCCATCTGTATGTGTGGGATGAATTGGTGTTATTCCAGTACAAATGGAA
Source organism: Athrips mouffetella (assembly GCA_947532105.1). Taxonomy (NCBI): domain Eukaryota; kingdom Metazoa; phylum Arthropoda; class Insecta; order Lepidoptera; family Gelechiidae; genus Athrips; species Athrips mouffetella. The sequence goes on from OX383981.1 coordinate 762,400, forward strand.
GGATATTAGCAAGGTGTTTTAACGTTGGATTTTGGAAATAGTGTTTCTTGTGTTATGTGCTGACAACGCTTGCCCATTATTGGTTGCGTCGTTTGAGTGGCATATACCGCGGGAGGACCTCCTGATCTTAGCGTTGGATTACCAAATGTAGAGTAGTTAGACAACTTAAAACTTTCTTCTTTTGTGTAGGGACATTCTAGTTTAATCTAATGACATTAGATTGTTTATAAGGAATAAGTTAGAATTGTCCTGATTCAATAGGAAGAATATTCTTGTTGGAGACATTACATTCGTTCGTGGGTTGCTTCTTGTAAAGTGTGTTGACGATGTTCGCCCGCAAGGCTGCGACGGCTGTACGACACTCCGACCTTGGGGGACCTCTGAACTTTATGTGTGTTATCCTAAAGTAGTTAAATAAACTATTTAATCTTCATTGAATCATACAGGAATCTAAACCTTATAAGATTCTATGTTTTATATTTCTTAATAAAACTTGTCATAATTTAACATACTTAAAATTATACTTTGACTCAGTGTGAAACCACCTTTAATATTACTAAATAGATTCTTGAAAACAAAAATGGAACGGAAGTTATAATGTTTAGTTTCTTTCATTGTAAGTTTCGAATATTTAAGTATATACAATAATCCCATTTTTATACGTCTTTTGTGTCCTCTTTTAAAGAACATCGAGTTTTAGCTAGTGTTGTTTACGCTAAATTCTCCCAGTGTTCTTGGTTTTGAAAACTCGATGCTTTTGATTTTCCCTTAAGATCTTAAATCATAAATGTTTGGCCCAACCTAGCTTAGATACTACTATCCCGTATTTTCTCGGTTCTAGTCATCATTCTTCATTTTTATTTAAGGATTACCATCAGTAATCTTTTGTCATACTTACTTCTTATATGTTCTTCTTCGAAATATGCTGGGTAATCCCATTATAGTTTAGATGCAATTCATTTTATTTAAATGAGTGTTTAGACTGGGGTTACTCTACATAATCCTTGTCCTGCGTGGGTTGGTAACGGAAAAGAGATTTAGCTACGCATCACAAGTGAGAGCTATGAAGGATATACGGAGACCTTGTTGGTGCAATAAAGTCACTCAGTGACTGGGGGGAGGGAAGTTGCCCTTCAAACTCTTTATATCTCTCGTTATAAAACCGTTATTGATCTAGGCTGGCCATGCAAGCAATAATACTATACCCGTATCTAGTACAGACTTCACACTTGGACGTGTGGAGCTGGCTAATTATTTTCAGTTTAACTTATTTCAAAACAAACTAAGGGATTCGATGATGTCGATCAATGTCTGCCCGGAGGGATTACAGGAAGAGCTCATTTTGTAGGAGTGCCTTGTTTTCCTAAAGGAAGACTGTATGCTTTGTGTGCCTGGCGGGCTCGGTGACCAGCTCTGGTATGGGTGGCTAAAAGAAATAGTCAAATACCCTGTGAACCCTGGATGAGTCAGTGATTGTCCCTTAAAGGTGGGCCACGTGGAAGTCGGGTTTGACGCGGGGCATGAACATACCGGGGGGAGACATCATCACCGTCTGGGTTGTACTGTGGTTAGTTAGTTCCACTCTCCACATACAATAACCCTAGTCTTTACTGTAGTTTAGGTTTCGATGGGATTTCCAGCTCCGCGAGGATGATCAGAATCCTGACGATCCAGTTGGATTGCTAGGGTAGTTTAGCGTCATGTCATCGTGTACTGGGTGATGATATGCCTCGGACCTAGGACTCAGAGTAGGGGAGCCTAGGACGAGCCTGTTCGGGGCGATGGCGGGGCTCCGAACCTGGGGATTGTCCCCACATTATTTTTATTACTTCATTTATATTAACATAGGTTTCTTTTCAGAAACTTAACGGCTCTAATATTGCATTGTAAATGAGATGAAACCTTCCCTAAATTGATGAATCTACATGAATTCAGATGAGCTACTCCAATCAATATGAAACTAAATTTAAATAAATAATGATTCAATATAATATTAAATAACACAAATTAGACATGTAAAGAATAGGATTATATTCAAATAAAAGAAATAAATTAACAAAGGTGTTGTTTTTTTCATTCTTCTATTACCACTCTCCACCGAGCAGAATCTGTAAAATTACAAAATATTATAAAGATATTAAACGGTATGACGTAGGATTCAGGAAAAATATAATATTCTTAAAGGGTATTATTCTAGACGATCAACTTTGGCCAAAACTTTCATGTATCTGACTTGAGGATCCTATATGAAGGGACTTCAGATCTGTACAGTACTATTCTTTGCCGGCACCACATGAGCGACGATAAAATTTGAATAGAGCGAGTCTATTTCCGTGTATGATGCAGTAAAGAAATGGAGATCTTTAGTGGGGGCCTATGTCTAGCAGTGGTTGTTTTTCGGCTGATATGATGAAAGAAATGGCAAGAAATCACTGCAACACGGCCTGAAATACATAATGAAGGCATCACTTATGCTTCATATCTCGAGACTGCCAGATACCCTTCGATTGGTGGCGCCACCATGCTATTTACAACCCTTTAAGTATCAAGATGGGGAAGTCAGCGTGGAACACGCAGTTTTGACACGTTTTATGACTTAACGACGCTATTGAATTTTGATACGTGCCTTTCGGTCGCCACTGCGTCTTTTATGGTGGATATCGACGTATAATAACGTATAAACAGTAGTTTGCTAAAGCGAGCAGACGTGCATGAATTTTGATGAGATTCGGGTGTTATCTGTCTGTTTTACAGTGTAAGAGCCACCGCACACTAGCGATTTTTTAGTTGGCCGATAGTTTGATCGTTCTGCGAATCAGGGTGTCTACTCTCAAAGTCCGATATATCGAAACGATACTACTCGAAACATGCAAATGCAAAACTTCGTCTCTTCACAATAGAGTAGAATATTGGTTGGATGCAGTTTGAAAATTCATCCAATCAATATTCTACTCTATTGTCAAGAGACGAAGTTTTGCAGTTGCATGTTTTGAGTAGTATCGTATTGATATATCGGACTTTGAGAGTAGACACCCAGTATGTACCCGTATGGTAGTGCGCGCATTTGTCGATTTAAAGTTGGCGGTTTTTCTATTGAAAGTACGATCGCGACTAAACTGTCGGCCAACTAGAAATCGCTAGTGCGCGGTGGCTCTAAGGAAACATTTGTTTTGATTAAATAAATATTTTTGGATCACACAAACAAAACACGACATATCTACTTTAAAAACCGGCCAAGTGCGAGTCGGACTCGCACTGTAAGGGATCCATACCTAGATTATATATATACCTGCCTACCCTGTTATAGCCCTGTGATTGTAAAATTTCAGAACTACTTAATCCAAAACCCTCAATAATGAATCAATTTACTTGAACTCGGAGCTCACCTTAAACTTCGTTGGAAGGAAAGTTGTAATATTTGTGCTATAAGACAAGTTCTTGCCAAAATTCCAGATTTTTGGTCAACGGGAAGTACCTTTTGGTTTAATTCATGAACGGTATGAAGGGGACGTAAATGGCCATATATTTTGCTTGTGTTGATTAACAAGATTTAAATTTTCACATCTTCAAGGGTCTGTAGATTTTCGTATTTGGCATTAATTTCAACTTTTTTAGGGTTCCGTACCTCAAAAGAAAAAAACGGAACCCTTATAGGATCACTTTGTTGTCCGTCTGTCTGTCTGTCTGTCTGTCAAGACCCTTTATCTCACGAACGGGTAAACGTATCAGGTTGAAATTAATACCATATGTTAGGATCCATAAACCACACAAGATCTGAAAATTTCAATTTTTTACAACGTCGCAATCAAAAGATATGGCATTTTATGTCCTCATCTCCATACATTTATTCAAAAATGCAAAACCTACAGGGTACTTCCCGTTGACCTAAAATTATGAAATTTGGCAAGAAGCTAGGTCTCACAGTACAAATAATGGGAAAAGTCTGAAATCATTAAATATTACAACTTTTCTCACAACTAATGGTAACCAATTGTGGTGAGCTCCCGTTTCAAGAACATTCATATAAGAGAGGGGTCAAGTTGGATGGTCGGGAAGGCGATTTTTGTTTTAGTTCTATTTAAAAACGGGATCACTTACAAACTTGAAAATTGGTATGTTTATTGTGCATAAGCTACACACAAATAATAAAATTTGGGCAAGCGCGTGTCGGACTCAAAAAATCTAGCACAATAACTTACTGAAATTTCAACTAATACAAATATGTTTATGTGGTGGTACGGAACCCTCAGTGCGCGAGTCCGACTCGCACTTGGCCGGTTTTTTATTTATTTATTTTTATTTTTTTTTGTTTTTACAGTTAGACAGACAGACGGACTGACAACAAAGTGATCCAGATTCAGATTCAGATAATTTTATTCAATGTAGATTCTTTACAGAATACTTATTGAATGTCATGCAGAAAACAATGCAAATAGAGCGAGTCTATCCAATAAAGGTTATGTTGCATTTTCCTTTTGAGGTGCGGAACCCAAAAAATTATATTCGCAGAGCTTTTCAATTAGAGCTAACAGAAAAGTGATTACATTACTCAGGCTTAAAAATAGGAGGTCTCAGCCATGAGCAGATGAGGGCTGAATAGGCAGCTAGATAGGATAGATTAAGAGTTGGCGGTTGCCAACCCTAACTCATTGCCCACCATAAAGCAACCTATATAAGCTGATGCACAAAAAAAGGTGAGTCTAAAAAACAGGGTTGCCTGGGCGCAACCTGCCACGTTTTGTACAGTCAACAAAAGCTATTTTTTTTTTACCAAATTGTGTACCAACCAAGTAAGTACATAGTGTATGCAAAAGTATTAATAAAGAAGTACCAAAACCAACAGGATCGCCTTGTCCAAATCTGGTACTCAGTGAATTGATATAACCTAAAAATTACATTGCAACTCCCAAAACTACCGGTTTTAAACAAGGCAACCCTGGTTATATTGGAGCTTATTGAATAGTTGTTATGCATGACTATGTTCTTGCTTGGTACACGAATTGGTAAAAAAAGGACGGGTTGCACTGCGGGAGTGCCGGCAGAAGTAAAAACTTGAATTTTTGAATATTATGCTTTTTGTAATGGTCAATCGCGCCATTTCTCGCGTACTTCTTTGATGTCACTGAATAAAAACCCGTATTGTAATAACGATACGGTTGACTGTTGACGCTTTTTCGATCAGACTACGGATCTGACGCGAGATCTGACGTTACATCTGACGCGAGTTTAACATTTTTTACCTATCTAAATCAAGTGCCAAGCGCCGCTAAAGCAGTTTTCATTTTAAAAAAAATTGTTTTTCGTTGATTATACGAAACGTGGCAGGTTGCACCCAGGCAATTCTATTCTTTTTAGACACACCTTTTCTTTGTGCACCAGCCAAGATAGGTCGCTTTTTGGTGGGAAATGAGGTAGGGTTCCAACTGCCCGCTCTCCCCCTAGATAAGATCCGTCATTCTATTGACACAGCGGCTTCCAAAAGGCATTAATAATAACAAACCATTTCTATATGAAACAGTCAGTAGAGAAAATTTAGACTTGCCAAGTAAAGGTTCCGTAGACGAATAAAAGTATTATTTTACAATTTTTTTCGATTAACTACGCCATTTCTTCGAATACGAAACTTTAAGAAGTGGTATTAGGAAGGTTACTCGTATTTTTAGGGTTCCATACCCAAAGAGTAAAAAACGGTACCATATTAATAGGTATGCTTCCGATGTATGTCTGTCAGCGGGCTTCTCATGAACCGTAATAGGTATACAGTTGAAATTTTTTAATACTTTTGTATTTTGTTACCGCTATAATAACGAATAAAAAATTATAATAAAGTAAGGGGGGATTATCTACTAAAAACGTGTTTTTTAGCTCTGTCGTAAAAACGGGAACATATACAATCGTTAAAATTGGTATATATTTATATTGCGGGACATCTTTAAGAGTTCATAAAGGATTTCAAAAAACTGTGCTAATTAGAAAGATTGTTTTATTTTTGCTGTAATATTTACGTTAACCTCTATCCACAATTAATTTCCGACACAATGTAAAATGGTTTACAGTTTTCATTTCATTTATTCCTTATAAATAAAATGAAAACTGTAATTAATTCAGATTTTTGCTTCATAAACTTAAAAACTAAGAGTTGAAAAAAAAAACCCTTTGCAATAAATAATAATATTAATAAATTTTTAATTCTTTTTGAATTTGACAGACAGACGAAGTCGCACCATAAGGGTACCGTTCTTACCGGTTTGGGCGTGGAACCCTAAAAAGTTACAAATTTCAACATAGTTTCAAGTGTTTCACATAAAGAAACGCTTCTATTAAAATTTGGTAACTATTTTTGCAGAATACTTGATGGACCGTCATATCTATCCAAATTATTTTTAGCGTCATGTTGTTTTATAATTTTTCGGGTTACGATTTTTATAAGCTGATGGTCAGTCCTTATAATTATTTTTCCATGGTCTTAGGTTCAGATTCTCGGTGTGGCAGGTTATGTCAACTTATAGCTTCGCTCTTTACTAGCCGCCCTAAACATAACATGATCATTGGGTGAGCAAGCTAAGCTATGCTACCCGCCAACAGATGGCACTGTAGGTTTTTGTCTAAAATTTAAGAAAATGCTTAAAAACAGGAGGAAACGAATTTTCCTAGACATGAGATCTAGCTAGATTGATTTTTTGCCCATATATTTCTCGTATAGGATTAACATGTATTTTGTGTTATATGTAGGTGTGTAATTTCTCACAAAAAAAAAACTATTTTCTGGCTCTAAAATTATGTTACCTAAAAACTGAGACAAATTAACATAATTACTAATTACATATTTCACTTGCGGTACCCTAAAAAATAATAATTTTCGCTGAGTTCTCATTCAGGGCGAGATGAATGCTCGGATAACTGATTTCCTTATATCAGTTACAATAACACACATATCCACCCGCAGTACAATACAAGAGCTGGCGTTTGCAAAAAGATGAAATTAATACAATTCCCTAACAAAAGACACAAAATCTTATTAAGTTTAGTGAAATAAGGACCTTTTCACTTTGGATTAAGGTTGAAAGTGGGAAAAACTGGTGGTAACTATTTAGTGATGGGACTTTTATTATTGACTATGTACGTACGTACAGCAATAACGTACTATCTTCGAACATTCAGATAATTTTATGCAATGTAGCTTCTTTACAGAATACTTATTGAACGTCATGCAGAATACAACACAAGTAAAGCGAGTCCACACCGTTGGCAACGTAGAAGAAATGGCAAGAAACCACTGCAGCACAGCCTACGACAAGAGTCGGCTTTTCACAGTGTGTTTCTTGTATTTTGCTGGAATATAAGAGAACCTCTTTGTCATAAATAAAGTAAAGCCATCTCGTCAATCTAGAGTAAGCTTTTTTACATAACGTTTGCTTTACACATTCTTTTAACTTTCTCTCAGGTAATTGCACTACATTGTCAGGTATTTTGTTGTAGTATCGTAATGCTCGATTTTGGTAATTCGATATGAGTTTTCACACCATTTTATACAAATTAAGAAACTTTTAAATCGAAAAGCATTCTATTAACTGAGAGAAAGTCGACTGTAAACTTTCAACTTAGCATGTAGCACTATATTTCAACAGATTTATTAAAGTTGTAGCAGAGATATAAAAACCGGTCAGGTGTGAGTTGGACTCGCGTGTCGAGTGTACCGATATACTTACAGTATTTTTAGAAGCAATAAAGTTCATTATTGGAACCGCAAACTAAATTTATATTGTAAAAGTTTCTACATTTCAGTTATTATTATTAATAACAGTTACTTCAGAGAATACTGCGTCCCATCCCTAGCACCAAGGCTCGAGAATAAAGGAATAAATCTAGGATGCATTAGAATAACAAAAGACAGTGTGGCACGCACCACTGTTGCTGACTGTGATTGTTAAGCGCACCGCACATTAGCACGATTAGTTACTACAGCGTGAATTTGTGTAAAGCAAACATTATGTAAAAAAGATGAATAAAATTATCTGAGTCTGAGTCTGAATCTATTAGTTTCGCTCCCGAGGCCCAGTGATTCTACTCATGAAAAAAAGGAACTTTCGCAAAGAAAAAAAATTATTACTCGAAAAACATTTTTCGTCTGCCCATAGTAAAGTGATCGATTCATTTTGTATCAAAATTTTTTTGGGTAAAATATTTTTTTCTTCGGAAAGTTGCTTGTTTTCATGAGTAGAATCACTGGGGTTCGGCGAAACCAATACAATTTTACACTGTATACTATAAAAGCTCATGTCAGGAGAGGTAAGTCAGTCGTTAAAAGACTTACATTTCAATTTTATTTATAAGGACAGGTTGACAAAAATTTAAAGGGTCAGTCAACGTAACTGAACAACTTTCAGTTAAGAAAATTAAAAAAGAAAAGAAAATCGGCCTCTCCGTACAACATTACAAACTTGATTGGACAATAAAATTTGTTTAGAGACATCGTTGTTTTATTCATTTCCTAAAAGTGTTGTATTTACTGAAAGTTGTACAGTTACGTTAACTGATCATGCCTTTTCAGTTTTTCCAACCTGTCCCTTACACCCTGCATAAAGTTTTAGTACCTGAGCGACCGAGCTTCGCTCTATAACAGCCGCCTTAATAACAAAATATCAGATGGCGCTGTAGGTTTTTGTCTACAACACGTTATTTAAAAAAAAATGCCTGAAAAACACGGGAAAACGAATTTTCGCAGACATGAGCCCTAGCTAGATCAATTTTTTGCCCCCGAAAACCCCCGTATGGTAATCATCGAAATCCTTACAGCCGTTTAGGGAAACCGATTACAAATCACTACATACTCGTAGTATAAAACAAAGTCGCTTCCCGCTGTCTGTCCCTATGTATGCTTAGATCTTTAAAACTACGAAACGGATTTTGATGCGGTTTTTTTTAGTAGATAGATTAATTCAAGAGGAAGGTAGATATGTATATCACATGCATAATATACTACAGAAACACTGATAATTTTAGAGGTTTCTAATGTGATGTCGTAAATAAACACATTTTTTGCGCTTACATTGCAAACGCTGGCTGAACCGTACGAGATAGATCAAAATAATGTACAACAGTATTGTACACCTTAAAAAGATCTACAAAAAATGTCCGCGATGGTCTTTCTCTTAGGGATAACCCACAATAAAAAAAAAAATATCCTTTAGGTCGCTAGAATGAATATACAAATACATTAGCTATCCCTGGCCCATATGGAAGTCACTTAATAGATTGCGGTCGGGCGCTGGCAGGTGCGAAGAACTGAAGAAGAGGTGCTGAAGAGGCTTCTCTGATAACGGCAAGTCTGAATGCGGCATTTTGCAATCCATGACACACTTGCTTTCGTGCCCTACCTCCTCAGTTTCTTGCACCAAGGAGGACCTTTTTGAAGGCAACCAAAGAGCTATTGCTGTAGCCACATTTTGGGCTAAGTTACTATAAAATCATTTGCCATTGATACGAAAAGAAGAAGAAGAAGCTATGTTAAATAACAAATTTAATTTGAGTAAAGTTAGTGTGCGACAGCCTTAAATGTGCGCTGGCCCTTAATAGTTCCTTTTTGCTTGACCCCTCGCTTTGTGGCGTGAACAGGCGCAGTTGTCTTCACGTCGAATAATGAAAGCCTATGATTTCCTTCCTGCTTTTATTCATTATCAAAGAATACTTCTTTTATACAAATTATTGTATGTGAGGATATTCTGGGTACCAAGACAAGTGGCTTTCTATGATCATCAACACTTGTAGAAAGTAATGCACGCACTTGACTCTATAGATCGCAGAGCCAAGAAGCTCGTTGGTGATGACATGCTGATGAAAACCAAGTTTCATAGCCTGGCCCACCGGCGCAAAATTGCATGTATGTCGGTCTTTTGCAGATTCTACTTCGGAGAGTGTGCCTAAGAGCTCCATGAGCTTACTCCGCCATCCTCCTTCTACCATCGGGAATCTACTAACCGCAGGATATCACCCATATTTGGTACTACACATCCGCACAAAGCGCTTTGAAACATCTTTTAAAATACGCACGGCTAAGGAATGGAATTCTCTGCCTGCGTCTGTGTTCCCGAGCTCTTATAACCCGAATCTATTTAAGTGGCGAGTGAATAGGCTTCTTCTGGGCAAGCTCGTTCCATCGTCGACCTTATCTCTGTTCTCAAGGCTAGATCGAGGTCAAGTGTAAGCCCATAGACAGTAAAAAAAAATGTATTGGATTCTCGGACGAAGATTGGATTGACATTAGTTGTCTTGCTTGTCATTTTGCTAACGTGACATTATGCGGGGTCGTTTGGCAGCATTTGAAGATGGCAGGCGTGAATTTGTTTCAATTTAGATTTTATTTGTTGACTAGCTGTTACCCGCGACTTCGTCCGCGTAGATTTTATAAAAAAACAGAACTCGAACTTAATTGAAACATATTTTACGGAGCGCTTATCCTTCTTGATCCCTACGTAAAAGATGCATTTGTACTTATCCAAGTTGAATAAATGCATCTTACTACAAACTTAATTATCTTTAGATTTTATTTAACTGGTAGGTAGTGCGGAATTTTTATTGTCAACCGTTACAGGCGAACTTAAAAAAGAAGGCAATAAAGGGAGTGAAGTGAATGGGTAGCGAGGAGGTATTCATAAAAGTAAAAAAGGTCCCTATTCCTCCCTATCTATCCTTTTTCTTTTCTTTTTTTTTGTATCCCCCCCCCTACATTCCCACTCCCCTCCCTCACCCTCTCCCACTCTCTCTTCCTCTCCCTCGCCCCTCCCTCTTCCCCCCCCTCACCCTTCCTTCCCCCTCCATTTCCCCCCTTCCCCTCTCCCCATCACCCTCCCTTTCCCCCCTCGCCCTCCTCCCATTCCCCTCCCTTTCCCCCTTCCCCTCACTCATCCTCCCCTTCCCCCTCTCCCTCCCTCTACCCTCCCTCCCTCTACCCCCTCCCACGCCCTCTACCCCTCCCTCCCCCTTTCTCTCCCCTCATTTTCCCCTCCCTTACACTCTCTCCCTATCCCTCCCCCTCTCCCTCTCCCTATCCCTGACCCTACCCCTATCCCTGCTTCTACCCCTAACGCCATCTTAACCGCTATCCCTATCCTTATATAAACATACAACTGACACTCATATTGATTTTTAGACATTTCAAACCTATCGAATCCCAACCCCATCCCAGGGGTGGTGGTATTTCACGTCCACCACGTTGGATTTCAAAATCATTGTAGTTTTCGTAATCAGCGACCCGATAAACCATACGAACGACACCCATATTGATTTTTAGACATATCAACTCTATCGCACCCCAACCTCATCCCCAAGGGATGATAGCATTTCACGTCCACCATGTTGGATTTCAAAATTGTTGTAGTTTTTGTAATCAGCGGCTCGATAAACCTTACAAACGACACCCATATTGATTTTTAGACATTTCAACCCTATCGCACCTCAACCTTATCCCCAGGGGATAATGGTAGTTTACGTCTACCACGTTGGATTTCAAAATTGTAGTAGTTTTCGTAATCAGCGATACTTAGTTGAATAAAAAAAGTCCCATCAAAATCGGTTAAGTAGTTTCGGTGTGCTGTAGCAGATACAACCCCGCTAGAGTATTATTGTATGTGTAGATTCCCACGGGAATGAGATATTTTCCCGGGGTAAAAAGTAGCCTATGTCCGTCTCCAAGTTACCATCTATCACCATACCAAATTTCATCAAAATCCGTTCAGCCGTTTAGGCGTGAAAGAGCAACAAACAAACAGACAGACAGACAGACAGACAGAGTTACTTTCGCATTTATAATATTAGTATGGAGTATGGATTTGAGAGTTTAAAGTATAATTTTGATAGGATAGTATCCAATAAGTAATACCGCGTAAGTAATACCACGTACGTCATACCGCGTAGAGTAAACTGTTCGCAGAGGTGACAACCGCTTAGCGAACTTCAACTGTATCAGAGACGTTTCACCTTTTATTTAACACAAGTCAGCTTTTTTTTCATAATCATCAAACATGACGCTATGCGGATGCTGTAATGAGGAGGCTACTGTATCGACCTCTATATCATGCCGCAACTGTAAAGACACATACCATCGAAGCTGTATTCAGTCTTTAGGCCCTGGTAAGGTGCTACGCGATTGGGTTTGTCACGTTTGTTCCTCAAAACTCAAAAAATCCGATAGTACACCAGTAAAGAGTCACATAACACCGAACGAGGAAAAGCAGGCAGACTGCTTAAAAAGTGATATGGTTTCGGATGAACAAGACTCTAAGCTTTTGGAATTAGTGCGACGTGAAATTAAAGCCAGTGTTATAGATACAGCAAATTTGGCTCAGAAGTCCTCCGTAACACAGCCAGTCTTACCCACTGAAAAAGATATACTTAACCTTATTCGACAGGAGATTAAATCTAGCATTGCAGTACATGTTGAAATGTCAGTGAAGACCGCTATGGACACACATTTTGGAAAAATCAAGGATGCCTTACAACTACTTAATGATTTCAAAGAATCCATTGATTTTATGAGTAATGAGTTCGATAGTGTGAAGAAAGAATTAACTCAATTAAAAGATCAGAAGAAATCACTAGAATCTGAAAACTCTAAATTAAAAACAACTGTTGAAGACCTCGGTTCAAGACTGACACTACTTGAACAGCACGCTCGCCAACAAAACATCGAAATTAATGGTGTCCCTGAGCACAAAAATGAGAATCTCTTCACAACAGTCATTCAATTAGGAAAGGTAGTATCTAATGAATTAAAAGATAATGATATACTAACAGCCGTGCGTATAAGGAAGATGAATTCCGATAATGACCGCCCACGTTCAATCATCGTCAAATTAAGTAGTACACGTATACGAGACGAAGTACTTGCATCGGTTTCCAAGTTCAATAAGGCAAACTCCAGCGACAAGCTCAACACTCATCACCTTGGATTTGGAAGCGCAAAACGTCCAATATTTGTATCAGAGCATTTATCTCCATATAACAAATCAATCCACGCCGAGACACGTAAAGTGGCCGCATCCAAAGGTTACAAGTACGTGTGGATCCGTGATGGTCGTGTACTCGTTCGCAAGGACGATTCTTCGCAAGCTAAGCATGTAAAGAGCCTAGATGTGGTGAAGTTGCTCTAAAATAAACGAATAAACCTATTATGAACGAAGCTGTAAGTAGTGATGTTCAGATGGCTCTCACTATCTACTACCAAAATTTCAGAGTTCTAAGAACTAAACTGCAAAATGTATATCTTAAATCCCTTACATACACTTATGATATAATAGTTGGGACTGAATCATGGCTTAATGATAATATCCACGATGCTGAAGTATTTAATTCAAATTATATTATTTATAGACGAGACAGATCATCAACCGCATTATCACACAAAGACGGTGGTGGAGTCGTGATTGCAGTTATAAAGACCATTGAATCTATCCGAGTCCAACAATGGGAAAGCAACGTTGAAGATCTGTGGCTAAAACTGAGAATTCGAACGGGTTCAAGCTATAGGCATATAAATCTCTGTGCAGTATATCTGCCTCCTCCTGTATTACTGCGAACCTTGGACTCCTTCTTTGATACGGCAACCTCGATTATAGACAGCACTGCAAGCGAAACTATCCTCATTGGCGATTTCAACCTAGGCTTCATTCAGTGGACACATGATAGTAATTACAATACTGAATTGCGACCATTAGAATATGAATGTAATGAACTTGGTTACTTACTTGTAGACTTTATGTCAGCTAATTACTTACATCAACTTAACCATGTCAAAAATTCTAATGATAAAATATTAGACTTGGTACTCTGTAATGTCAATTGCGGATCGGTTACAGAATGTTCAGATCCTATTTCTAAAGTAGATTGTCATCACCCTCCTATAATCATAGACTTTGGTTTTACTCATCTACCTATGCTAAAAAGTAAACAGTTTGCGACACACAATTTTCGGCGAGCAGACTATAGAATTGTAAATGAAGCTCTAAAAAAAATAAACTGGGATGAAATCTTCCAATGTTGTTCAGATGTCGATGCTATGGTTGAAGTATTTTATAAGATTTTATATTCTGTGATAGAACGGACAATACCAAAATCCCCACGTCGTAATTATAATTTCCCTATCTGGTTCTCAAAAAATCTTATAAAGTTATTAAACGAGAAAGAAAAAATTAGGAAAAAAATAAAAAAATTCAAAAATCCAAGGGACAAATTAGAATACGATATTTTGACTGATAGGGCACATGCCATTATACAACAGTGTTATGCAAACTACAAAAGAAATATACAGAATCAAATTACGATATGTCCAAAAAAGTTTTGGAGTTATGCAAGTTCCAGACATAAGAGCAGTCATGGTTTGCCCTGTGAAATGAGAAAAAATGGTGTTATAGCATCATCTGGAATGGATATCTGTGAACTCCTGGCAAATCAATTTTCATCCACATTTTCTCCTCCTAGTACCGTCAACTTGCAATCGGAATCACTTGATGTTTGTCGATTCCCTCAATTAGTTCTGAGCAAATTACAATTAGAGGAAAAGGATATTGTTAGAGTTCTGAGGGATGTTGACCCTAGCAAAGGAGCAGGTCCCGATAATATCCCAGCCATATTTGTTAAACAATGTTACTCTAATCTCTCATACCCTTTAAAGTTAATTTTTAACAAGTCACTGTGTACATCTACATTTCCTGCGAAATGGAAATTGGCCAACGTTGTTCCTATCTATAAAAAAGGAGATCCTACTGAAACTAAAAATTATCGCCCTATATCCATACTGTGCACTTTTGCTAAAATATTCGAAAAACTCGTGTACCCTTCATTAACATCACACATAAATATAGTTCTAACCCCTGAACAACATGGTTTCTGCAACAAAAAGTCAACTACCAGTAACTTGCTGACCTATGTAACAGATCTAAGTCAGAGCATTGACGAAGGGAAGCAAGCTGACGCTATATACACGGACTTTAGTAGCGCATTTGATAAAGTCGATCACTCTATCTTACTGCGTAAGTTATCACAGTATGGTGTACATGGGTTGCTTTTACAATGGTTAAAGTCATACTTAACCGAAAGGGAACAAAGGGTGGTCGCTAACGGCTTTGTCTCTTCTTCATATAGAGCCTCGTCAGGTGTACCTCACGGCTCACATTTAGGCCCTGTGTTATTTCTAATCTTTGTTAATGATATAGTTGAATGTATTAAACATAGTAAATATTCCCTTTATGCCGATGACCTGAAACTATATCGCGAGGTATCCTCGTCTGATGATGCACAGTTATTGCAAAATGATTTGGAAGAAATCCAAAAATGGTGTTTTAACAATAAGATGGAATTAAACGCAGGTAAATGCTGCCATATAAAGTTCACTAAAAAGAAAAAGGAAATTTCTACCCAATACTTCTTATGTGGAACTATTCTACAAGAAGTCGACCAAATAAGAGATCTGGGAGTCGTACTTGACAAAAAACTGTCATTTATCCCTCATATCGACCAAACTGTGGCTAAGGCTTTTAAAATGTCCGGATTTATTAAACGAACCTGCAGAGACTTCACAATTATTCGTCCCCTGGTGATGTTATATAATTCTTTTGTGAGAAGTGTACTGGACTATGCATCATCAATTTGGAATCCTTTCTACAAAGTACACATAGATCGCATAGAGCGTGTGCAGCGTAGTTTTACACGACACTTAGCATTTCGCGACAAAAATGCATGTACGAGATGGAGTTATAAGTTACGACTTACTTATTTTGACATAATATCCATGAAAGAACGGCGTAGTTTGACAGACTTATTGACCCTTTATAAGATTGTTAACAACAAAATTATGGCCCCAGACGTCCTAAGTCATATAAGCATTTCCGTTCCTCGCTCAGCTAATGTGAGAAGTTGTACTGATCGCCGTATTTTTTCGATTCGCAATAGTCGCACAAACGTGGGTATAAACTCCCCCCTCAACACAATGCTGTCTACATACAATCAGCTGTATAATCTCAAGCCTAGCATCGACATATTTAATGACTCCTTTGTCCATTTTAAAAATCTTATTTTAGAATGATTTTAATCAATTCATTTCCTGTCATTTTTTATATTACATTCCAAATTCAAAATTGTTTTAGTTGTTTGTTAGTAATTCATTAAGTTTCATTTAGTTTGTGATGAATTTTTGGTTTGTTGTTGGTAATAAATAACTAAACATAATTAATTATTGGTGAAAGATGTGTATGCCTGTAAGTGACATGTTGATAGAGTTTAAGTCCTATTAATTTTTTTTGTAAAATTTATGTATGAATGTGTCGTTGGTGTACCTATTTAAATAAAATAAAATAAAATAAAAAATAAACGTCTTACAAAGTGATCATTTAATAGAAAATGGAAATATATTCTTCTACTAATGTTTTTGGATGGTGAGAAGCGGCTTTCTTCGAGACTTCAATAATTTCCCCTATCAACTTATCGGAGTCATCGTGGTGCACAGGCTTTCCTCGTCGTCGATCTTCGAGATGCGGATTCCTGTGTAAATCATTCTTTCACTGGACATTGGCGTGTCGCCATATTTTTATAACAATTTCTTTACTTTGACATTGGCGAAATACGTTTTGTAATGAGATATGATGCCATTAAATAAATATACATACATTATGCGCAGGGAGGGCAACATTTCGTTAGCTTATCTCAATTGCATAAATTTTTATTTTATTCTACTTTTATTCTTCTTTGAGGTTCTTTAGTTACGTTCAATCGTTCGTTTAAATTAAAGTACCTGGGCGACCGAGCTCCACTCTATAATAGCAGCCTCAACAGTAAAATATCATCGGGTGAGCAAGCTTAGCTACCCGCCAACAGATGGCGCTGTAGGTTTTTGTTTAAAACGCAAATGCTTAAAAACATGGGGAAAACGAATCTTCCCAGACATTAGACCTAGTTAGATCAATTTTTCGCCCCAAAAAACCCCGTATAGTAAATTTCATCGAAATCGTTAGGGGCGTTTTCGAGAAAGCGATTACAACAAACAAACAAATATTGCTCATTTATTAGTATAGGATTTCGCTTTTTAGCGTAGTGCATCCCTATCGCGCTTATACAACGTGTTCGTATGATTGAGGAGGGTAGTCGTTCCTCGACTACATGCGCTTTAATAATGAGCTAATTAATTAATTTTTAATTATTTAATGCTTCTTCTTCATCTTCTTCTTTCAGCTGATATGATGATGAAGATGATGAATGAGCTTGCGTGCTTTTAGCATTGTAAACAAGGTGTAACAGAAAGTTTATATCAACTTTGAAAGATATGATTCTGCCCATAAAACTGAACAACTTTCCCTAAGGATAATAGGCAGATATACGAAAGAAAAAATTATGTCCCTTAAAAAATGTGCTATTAGCTGATTAAGTTTCGAGAGGTCAATTTTTTTTTTCTTATTTCGACCTTATGTTTCTTAGAGAAAGTTGTTCAGTTTCATGGGCAGATTCATATCCTTCAGGGTTGTTATTCCCTTTTTGTTACAACCTGTACAAATAAGACATTAAAAGTGTGTTTTCCGACATGAGAAGCAGAAAATTTTATTGGAAACGTCGCACCTGTGTAGTTTCACTGTTTTAGTAGTAGTTGTAATAGATTTAGATAGAGAGCCTTCTACGAATAAAATAACTAAATGCTTTTTAATTTCACAATATATATAACATCCAACAATGTAGTATAGTTTCCTTAGTACAGTCACCAACAAAAGTTCGTATAGAACCACACATTTAAAGTAATTATTATAATTATATACAACAAAGCTTTCAAATTGTTGTGAGCATACATTTTTACTGGAATCAAACAATAATTTGAATACAAAGAAAGGTGGATTTAGATCTTAGATTAAGGTTTAGATAATTTTATTCAATGTAGATTCTTTACAGAATACTTATTGTATGTCATGCAGAATCCAACGCAAATAGAGCGAGTCTACACCGTTTCGGATCGTATACTATGGCAGCGTTAAAGAAACGGCTTACACTAAGAGTCAGCTTTTTGTAAAATTTTATTGTTTTTCTGTAATATCAGAGCATCATACTTGTTTGTCAATGATATAGTCATCTAATATTGCTTTATAAGAGTTGTGAGCTCTATCTTATTTAACTATAATCAAATATAAGCGTCATGCTTTCTGCACCCAATCTTTAGAAAGATAATTTGGATGTTGCAACCCAAAAATTATTGTTTGATTCCCGTAAAACAAAATGTGGTTAACTTACTTAAGGTTAAGTAAAATGGTGCAACCCACTCTCAGTGTTGTATATGTTGCAGAAAAATTGTATAATTCGTCGTTTTATTGTGCCTTGGCATTCTACAAATTCCGAAAAAAAAATAGTCGGTATTTTACATAATGCCGCGGCATTTTACAAAACGGCGCGTAATCTTTTCTGGCACTCGCTGGCCGCTGCTGTGGCATGCTCCCTTCGCTCGCTCGGCTCGGGCGTTGTGGTCGAAAGATAACCTTACCGTGGTTTACCGTGGCAAAAATAAAATGAAACAGTGATATAAACCTGTTAACAATTTGCTGACCATTTACAGCACCATGACTGTTTACAGTTTGCCCGCAGTTTGTTTGACATACAGATAATATTAGGTCTTTACCTATGAAATTGCCGTTTTGTATGGCGAATTTTAGGTAAACTCAATTTTCAGTACTAACATTTTTGCATTTTTCTTGGGAATTGTAAATCCATTTTTTTTTTATTTTTTTAAAGCATTATTGGGATGACATTAAGCTAACAGAAGCTTAAATTTAATTTCCGAGAAATATTATCTGTAAAAAAATATAACAAATCTAATGACATTTAAGACGAACAATTTTCGAACCTTTAATTTTATATATCAAACTAAAAATAAAAACTTTATTTTATGAAAAAATTGATAACTTTGAAGTCAACTTTCGAATATAAGACAAATGAAAAAAATTGCATAAGAATTATAGGAATTATGATCTCATTAATTTGTAAAAAAAATTCGGCAATTTCATAGGTAAAGACCTATTATTTTTCTTTATTGGAAACCAGGTTTCGAAAAAAGAAAAATAATTCTGTTTCCGAAAGTGGTTTTGAACCTTCAGTTTTGAAAGTGGCCGAAGCGTAATGGTCACTTTGAATGTGTCGACACTAAAACGCTAAGCTTCTTTTAACTCTGACTGTACACTAACAAACTTGTCTGTGAACTGTGCACTGTTCTCGCGGACGTCTTATGAGTTTCCTGTGAAGTTGGTGGCCTCTGAACAAACACACCGGTTCACCTGTGTGCTAACAATAATAATTGTACAAAGCTAGTAGAGTTGCTACGTACTACCAGCTCTAGGGGGTTCCCATTCTCGTTAGATAAATAAACAATGTCTTCACTGTTTATGATATGAAACTAAAATGTATTCACCCGAGAACAGGGGCATGGGAGAAGGGGCTAAAGCTACAGTCAACCAGACTCAACAAACTCTATGTAGCATAGCAATTAAAGTCACCAAAAATCTACTTACTTGATGCAGTTTCGTTACCAAAAAGTTATTGTGTTGCGACAACCTCCGTTAGTCTAGGCAACAAAGCGGATCGTTGTATGAAGACCCCCGCATTAAATCATCAGTCGATGAAACTTTGCTGGGGTATTACACTACATGAGACAAACCTTCTAAAAAAAATCCAAAAAAATCGGTACGTTTAATTTTTCCATACAAAAATTACAAAAAATGTATGAAAAATGTTTTTACGAACATTTTTTTTTGATATTTTTAATTTACATTTAATTCATTATTCTTTATCATCCTGTCAAATAAAATCTGCCTGAGAAATTTATCTTGAGGTCAACTGCTTCGTTGCCTCGCGATCCGCATTTTCTGGGTTCGATTCCTCGGTGGGAACACTGTCAAACAAAAACCTATTTGTGAGACTTCTCCAGTTTGGTAAGGAAACTACAAGGTGACCACCTGATTGTCCTATAAATAAATTAATTCTGGGCTACAGAAGCCACGTTAAACCGTTATATAATTCCGGCTGCAGTCAACGGAAGTAGTCCTTATGAGTGATATGATAACGACAGCTTTCAGCTGCTTAACAATTCGCAAGGGAAACTTATATGTAAGGTACCTTAAAACTTGCCTCATAAACAGGAATAGGATCATTAAAGATAAATAAAAAATACCAATTTTTTTCGGCCATAAATGACGAGGTTTTTTTAAAAAATCGTTTTCGTCCAATATCGATAGGTCGTATGGCAGAATGTGATGAGTAGTCATTGCCTATCATAAAAAAAACTAACAGCTGTATAAACCGACCACAGACTACTTAGAACAGTTGTCAGTTGTTTTTTTTTTAAGACTGGCCATGGCTACGTTTCATTCTGCCATACGACCTATCGATATAATTGAAAAAACAATATTATTTTTTAACTTTATTATTTGCTACCGAAAAAATTCGTATTTTTTATTTTTACTTATTGACCTTATCCCTGACTATGAGCCAAGTTTTGAGGTACCTTACACATACGTTTCCTGTGCGAATTCTGAAAAAATAAATAGTTTGTGAGGTTGGTCGATCTTTACAACCCACATGAAGATAAAAATAAAGTTGAATAAAGAGCCAAAAAAGATAAGTCAGCCGTTCCATACTTTAATAATATGAATAAATTGATCAATATTTATAAAGAGTCCAAAGTATACAGGGTGCCACTCATCAGTTCTGTCCGTCTGTTATACTGTTTCCTCCTGGTGCATAACGTCACTTTCGCAAAATGGCCAGATTGAAAGACAATTACAACGTGTTATCATAGGCAATCTTTTAACACACATAATAAAATAAAAAATTAAGAGAGAAGCGTGCTTTTGCATTTGTGTTTTTATTAAAAAATCTTTAAAAGTACTTACTTATCATAAGTCCGCATAAGTCGATGATAATTATAACAACGAATTCAACTAAGTGTAGTCAAATGTATAGTAATTTATAAACTGATTAATTTTCTTTACTAACGATGTCTAAGTAAGTGATACCCATCAGTCCCAAAGTTTGAAGCTCATATTACAAAGCTGCGAACAAAGTTCAAAGTTTGGTCTTCAAATTTAATGAACTCAAAATAGTCGAATGTTCTGGAGCTAGAAATCTGCAGTTAAATGCTAGTATAGTTGCGAGAATGAACGTAGGACCAGTGAATAATAGAGATTCAAGTGACGGTCAGTGTTGCCAGATAACGAAAAGAGTTTATTACCATTTTAATTTATGAAGTTTTTTTATAGAAGTGGGAAGCAGACGAGCGGACGGGTCACCATGTCATTTTCGTGTAGTAGAGGCAACAGCTTTTTGGCTCTGCAGCTATTTACCCGCAATAGAAGCATAGTAACTGATCACTAGTGTTGTACCAAGTAGAAAGATTCAGTACCTCGAAAGGTGCACGTGTACAGACTGGTCATTAGGCTCCGCCAGAAACAATTACAAATATTATCCTATCCTACTAATATTATAAACGCGAAAGTTTGTAAGTATGTATGGATGGATGGATGTTTGTTACTCTTTCACGTAAAAACTACTGAATGTATTTTAATGAAACTTTACAATAATATAGCTTATACTTCAGAATATCACATAGGTTACAATTTTTAAACCTGCGCAGACGAAGTCGCGGGCACCAGCTAGCTCTACATAAAGACCAGCTTAGTAACGCATTATTGGTATTCACTGCGTTTTATTCTACTTTTGGTGTTGATTTAGACGAACCTTTAAAACAAGGCAATAATAACAACAGTCGCGCAGTTAGTTCAAAAATGACTTTTAAATTTTGTCAGTCAACCAAATATCTTTGTAACCAACCTGAAAACGAAGTAATTCTAACGGACACTGTTCGCGTTCCGCAAAATCCGATACCTCACTTCGTCCACGTCTTACGTGGCCATCTCTGGAGTCAGATTTTTTGGCATCGGTGGTGTAGTGGCACCAATCGTCACTCTGTGATATAGTAGTGATTTTGCGCACATTTTATAAAGTGACCAAATTATGCCTGAAAGGGGATAAATTGAGATAAATTAGTGCACTTGGCAACACTGGCCTGACGGTGCGATCTCACTCGCGTTCAGTTTTGCAACTTAGCTATTATTCAGAGGGCAGGTTCGCGGGTGGACGGAAGGGAGGGAGGGGGAGGAGCACCAAGTCGCAACAATTGAAGATTTCAGCTCACTACATTAATAATTTTCTCCTCTCCCTTTACAAAATTGTTTAATTTTCCGCCATGAAGCGAATTTTACGCTGCCGAGTTCAAGTTTCTATTCTAGCGCTAACAGATTGTGAGATTTTAAAAGGGTTTTAGTTCGCGACAGGTGCGGGCAACTCTCGACCGCCGGAACGAGAGGTGTTATCAAGATTAAGTCCTTTGTGTGTGGTTATTGCATTACGAAACACACACTTTTTGGAATGTTGGCGCTAAGAGAGATGAACCAATATCAATGCAGATAGTTAGTCGATAATAAGACTTTTTAAGTAGGTACTTAACGAATTTTAATGAAGACTGATAACTCAACTTTGAACAAAAATACCGCATTTACTTTTCGAATATTTTTTATGAATTTGTAAGAGGCCTGAAGTTTTAGTTATCTAAGGCATGATTCAGATTCAGATTCAGATTATTTATTCAATGTAGATTCTTTACAGAATACTTATTGAATGTCATGCAGAATACAATTCAAATAGAGCGAGTCTATGGGGTCTCATTCCGTGCTACGGTTTTTTCGACGGAGTAAATAGCCCGAATTCATTTGGCCCTTTTGTTTCCAATAATGAAACTAAATGTTACTACTAGGTTGGTAGGTAAAGATGTAAACGATGACACCAATATTAACATCCAGATATCAATTTATTCTAAGAAAATACCTTATGGAAAAAATAGCCCGAACAATTTTCGGCACAAATTCGTTCTATGACGTGAGGCATCTGTACTAGTATAGTATTATATTATCTGTGTCTAAGTTCATATTTATAAGCCATTAAATAACACACAGCTAAATAGAACACTACAGAGTAAAGTGAAATTAAATACGCCACCGCTTTCTTAGTATAAGGCTTCAAGTTTAAATAAATACAAATTAAAGTAGCCCAATATCAAAAAATTATATAGCTTTCGAAATCGGCCTTTAAAACGATAAATTCGATTTTATAAATATATATATTTTTTAAATATATACGAGAGTCGTAATATTTCATCCTTGTAAAATTCTTTACGTCTTACAAAGGTTGGTCTAGGTACGTCGAACTTTGTTAACTTGTGCTGAATCTTGCGCAGCGTCCATTAATTCTAGCTGCGTGCAGTTAAAAGCGGTTAAAGGGTGATGATTACCTATACAATTCTTACTTCCGAGATATATAAAGATGTCACCGGCCAAACTCTTTCGTTACTCCATATTTTATTTCCTTACTCCTTTGTGAAAAATGTAGTTCAGACACCACATCTTCTTTCCCCTACGGAATTTCTTTGCACTCTCATACAATTAATAGTAAAGCCAAGCTAATCTTGCCCCTTGTAGGAGGCGTGATCAAACATTCACCAAGGCAATCTCGGGTCAGGACCTTGCGGGCGGAACCAGAGTGTACGAGTTTGAGCTAGTTGGTGGCGGTTTTAACCGGTTTAGGGCGGGAATAGGTCAACGGTATTTTATCGTTATTTCAGTTAGAATTGAAGTTTGTTGTATGATTTGACGTGTTTTCCACTTTTGCCTTTGCTTTATTGAAGTTTCCAAAATTAGCTTCGTTACTTTTTGTGTTATGAGAAAACTTCTTTTTCGTTTGAAGAACTTCAAAATCATGTTCCAAGAATTTTGAATTATTGTCTTTTTGGACAAAAAGACTAAAAAGTCAAAATAATTTTGAAAAAAATTTATTGAGCAAGAGTTGTAGGAGTTATTAATAATAAATAAATAAGTTTATTGATCTAAAAGTGGTTACAGGGATTTTACAAGATGTATTGTATTCTTAAAGATAATTTGTTTTGCAACCAGTATGCTTCGATCTTGCTTTAGGAAGTTGTTATAAACTTGACATTTGATAAACATTTGTTTTAACGAAAGACTGGTAATGGATCCTGCATAATCCTTAGAAAGCTTTAACGATTCTAAATACTCGGTCTAAAGTGATAATAGTCTGTACACGCCCTTTTCCACTTTACACTGTGTCGTAGTGAGTGTAGGTTAAAGTTTAGTAGCTCGCGTGCGTCATAGCCACACGTACAAACAACAGCACGTCAGTAGAACCACTTTGGTCTTTATGGCATGGTAATAGATAAACAAATGTTTCCACTGACGTGCATTTGACCGTACAGTTAAGAGCAGAAGCTTGACACATTGGCATTTTCATCGTTTTTTTGTCAAACGCTTTATGATACATTTTTTCGTTTCTTCCAATGCCTACCAACACATTTTGTGGCTATGTCAGAAACAGTCAGCTAAAGCTGTCAGAAAACACAATTTTATAAAACAATGTTATTTTTTTCGTCAAATACGGTTTTGGTGTCATGTCATGACTGGACAATATATCGGTTAGCGTGGGAATAAACTGAAAAAAAGGACAGGTTGCACTCCGGGAGTGCCGGCAGAAGTGAAAACTTGCATTTTTAGGGTTCCGATACCAAAATGGTAAAAAAAAGGAACCCTTATGGTGCCGCTCTGTCTGTCCGTCTGTCTGTCACACCTCTATATCTCAGCAACCACTTACGCTATCGAGCTGAAATTTGGAATAGTTTTAGAATATAGTTGCCCAACTTAATTGCACATGAAAATTTTTTGAAAAAAGTATGATTATTAATGTAAAGGGGGCCAAAATAGGGGGGGCCAAATTTCAAATTGTCGCTACTAGGTCGAGTGGGGTATCATATGAAAGGGCTTTACTTGTACATTTTAAAATATATTTTTGTATTTTTTTAAGTTTCTTAGTTTTCAAGTTATGATGAAAAATGTCAAAAAAAATACCATTCCCCCCCCCTTATCTCCGAAGTTTGAGTAAGGGAAAATCTGAATTAATTACAGTTGACAGAGGTTTATGTAAACTTTACAGCAAAAATAAAACGATCTTTCTAAGTTGCACAGTTTTTCAGAAATCTGCAAAAAACCTTTACAAACAAATTTAGTTTTGCGGTCCTGAAAATGGACTTTATTGCTTCCAAAAATACTATAGGTATATCGGAACCCTCGGCGCGCGAGTCCGACTCGCACTTGACCGGTTTTGAATATTATGCTTTTTGTAAGGGTCAATCGCGCCATTGCTGGCGTACTTCTTTGGTGTCACTGAATAAAAACCCGTATTGTAATAAGAATACAGTTGACAGTTGACGTTTTTTCGATCAAGCTACGGATCTATCTGACGCGAGATCTGACGCGACATCTGACGTGAGTTTAACATATTTTACCCATCTAAAAAAGTGCCAAGCGCCGCTAAATAAGTTTTCACTTCAAAACGGGACTTTCGGAAGTTGATGTTTAGTTGAATGTGCAATCAACCGCACGTCATTGGAAACATATGTAACTCTATTACAATGCCATAAAGTTAAAAATGTTATTACTGACGACTCATAGTTGTAGAGTATCTGAAATCAATTTTAAAGCTTGTCAATAACACTGCCAATCAGAAAGCTTTCTGATAATTGACTTGTAAAATTCGTTTAGTTACTATTGTTTTCGCAAATATGCTTGGATTTTTGTGCATTACTTAAATAGGTAACTTAATACCTTCTGCATTGGTAGATCGGACTTTCAGATTTTAGTTTTTGCTAACAGATAATATTCTTCCTCCAGCAAGATAATATTCTTCTTTCCAGTAGCAAAGCAGTAGATTAATTGTAATCGTTGTCGTGTAATCGTTTTTTACTTTGTACATTTATCTGAACAGAGAAAGTGTTAGAATCAAATCATTTTTGCAACCAGTAGTTAAAGAGACAAACATTCTTGCTACAGTCATGACCCACCACTCCACTTGTTTTTGTTTTTTGAAGTGAAAACTTATTTAGCAGTGTTTGGCACTTTTTTAGACGGGTAAAAAATGTTTAACTCGCGTCGCATCAGATGTCGCGTCAAATCTCGCGTCAGATCCGTAGCCCAAGGAGGTTTTAACTCACGCTACGGCGAAGCGTAGTAAAACCTCTTTGCCGTGTACGCGAGCAATGACGCGATTGACCCTTACAAAAAGCATAATATTCAAAAATGCAAGTTATCACTTCTGCCGGCACTCCCGGAGTGCAACCCATCCCTTTTTTTATTGTCAGTGGGCTTACCCTTGACCTTGATCTACTCTTGAGTACAGAGATATAGTCGACGATGGGACGAGCTTACCCAAAAGAAGCCTATTCACTCGCAACTTGAATAGATTCGTGTTATAGGAACTCGGAAACACATACGCAGGCAGAGTATTCCACTCTTTAGCCGTGCGCATAATAAAAGATTTTCAAAGCGCTTTGTGCAAATGTAGGGAATATGAACCAACTGTGGGTGATATCCTGCGGTGGAACGGTGGAAATATAGTGAAACAAGCTCATGGAGCTCTTGAGCATACTCTCCGGAGTACAATTTGTAAAAGACCGACAGACATGTAACCTTGCGACGGAGGGCCAGACTGAAAAACTTGGTATTCACCAGCATCACATGTCATCACCAAAGAGCATTGGCTCTGCAATCTATCGAGTCAAGTGCGGCTAGTTGATATTTGGCTGAGTCATCTCAGAGATAACAGCAATTCTCCATGTAGAATCGGACTTGTGCTTTATATAAAACTAAAACTTGTTTGTTTAGTTTTATTAAGAAAAAACGTGGAGGGGTGGGTCGTCTTATTGAGTTCATCTGTACAAGGTTATGTGTTATCTTTCATACAATTTTTGTGGAACACAGAGCCACAGGAAGCTGTATTTGCATCTTCCGTTTAACGACCTCGTAAACCGTATCACCGCCTTTTTACGACCCGACACGATTGCCAATATCGTAACAAATAAATTCACTATCTAAGAACACTCCAGCATGATATATGGGTATGTATGAATATTTTTTTGGCATGTAATCTGGACTTTGTACATGTCACTGGCAAATGATAAGAATTGTAAGTTGATCAATTTCCTAGTAACTTTATCAGTTTTCGAAAAAATATAAACCCATATAGTGTAAGCAACGAAGCAGTTGACCCCAACATAAATTTCTCAGGCAGATTTTATTTGACAGGATGATAAAGAATCATGATTTAAATGTAAATTTAGAATATCCAAAAAAAAAAGTCACACACGTGACCATTTTAGTATGGAGTCAAATGAAAAAGGATTTCGAGTAAAACAATTTTTTTGGTGAAAGTTGTTTGTCTTCCATTCACTGAGCTTTGGAGCAGAACCGATGAAAGATTAAAAGAAACTAAGCCTGATTTGCTTTTCAAAAATCCATTACCAGAATACAAGGTGTAACAGAAAAGGTATAACCAGCCTATGAAACTGAACAACTTATCGTGATAAACATAGGTTGAAATATCAAAAAAGAATGTTTGAACTCCCATACAAAATGCGCTATCAACTCATCCAGTTTTTCAGAGATCAAAACTTTTTTTCGTATTTTGACCTATAGGTATTTCTTAGGAAAAGTTTTTTAGTTTCATTGTCAGATTTACATGATTTAGGGTTATTAGGGTATACCCTTTCTCTTATACCCTGTATGTAAAATTATAACAGACAAACAAAAAGTAAAAAAAAAATGGTTTGGGATTTAATTGTATCAGAGATATCTGAAGTGAAACACATTCTTTCATCACCTATTTCTTCATTTAAAATTTTTGTTGAAGTGAATCTTTATATTTATTTTAATTTCGTTACCAATCAAATTTTCAAAAAAGATGTTCGTGATAACACACTACTTTTGAATAATATTAAATATCCACTAGATCTTTTCAAGTCTTACTTCGTATATCAATATAACTTGCACGCCACCGCTTATGAGACTGTAAGTGTGCGAAATGGATGTTATTACTACTGAAAGAAAGCTATGTAAATAAAACCAATACACACCGCACGAGCTGCGGCAGAAATCTGCAAATGAAAAAAGTTTTCCATTCGACCAATGAATTTGTCACCACGGAGAACCGGGTGCCAATCGGAGTAGTAATAAATAAAAAAAACTGTTAACCTGTTTCAAAATTTTGAAAACTTTTCACTCATCTTAATATGTTTTTAAATCAATGTCAGAACTGTTACTCATCATCATCATACGTGTAGGCTGCAAGGTCGATGATCGACCTCACAAACTGTTACTGAAATGACACTTTACATTTGTAGTTCAATGTATAAAAATCTTGTCACAAAAAAAAAACTAATTTATCTTTACGTCGGTTCTCTCTCAATATTTTCTATTTTTAATTTCTTTTATTATTTTTCTCTTTTCTCTTGCCTTTTACTCCAATTTAATTTCTTTATTTTACTTCTACCCTTCCATCGGCTGATATGATGATGATGACTTGTACCCTGGACTTAAGATTTGTGTTCAACTGTTTGAATTTGAAAGCCTGTTTTCTTATTTATTTTCGCAAGAAGGTCTTAATTTTTCTTAGATTGTTATCTTTTTTAGCCTATACGAGTACAGGCAGGCAGGCAGGAAAAATAACAAAGTTACGTTGAAAAAATAAAAACATTGAAGTCTAGACCAGCGAAGACAAGGCGGAATCTAGCATACTCATAAAAAGGTTTCGAATTCATAACGCTTCGTTTTGTATATCTGGGTGAATATTTTGTTATTGGTCGCATTTTGCAACCACGACAAATATTTTTGCTCGGTTAGAAGTTTTCTGGGCTCTACCATACAACATACATTTCTGTATAACTTTAAGTATGGTTATTTAAAATATGTTAAGACTAACATTATCACCCGGGTACTGATATACATTTTTTAGTCTTCTCTTTAGGTACCTATTCCTATACATATACTAGGTTATTTTTTTGGACTTGATTTCCTTTTGCCCTTAAAATTGAGGTCAAAAGCAACAACTATTGTTCTACGACTTTGCTAACAACGCACGAAAATTTCCAACTTCCCATACAAAATGGGTCGGTCACGTGACCACTTTAGTATGGAGTGTCGAAATTTTTTTGTGCGTTGTTAAGTTATAGTGGGCAAAAGGAAATCAGGTCCAAAAAACTAACCTTGTATGTATGTACGTGGTACGTGGTTTTTATGCTCAATCTACAGGGTGTATAAAAATACCATGAGGGGTGATAGATTGTATAAAAAATAAACTTTTTCTAAAAAAAGTAGTTTTAGCTCAAAAAGAAGTGAAGTGCCTGGAGAGGTAAATGCCCTCTTTGATCAGCTGGTGACGCAGACAAGGATGTTTTCCAGTCACCAAACAATACCTATCCATTTCAATAAATTACTGTAATGTGATTCTAAGGAAAATCAAATTTCAAAATAAACATTTAAAAAGTATCTTTTACATTTTTTTTTACAATCTATTTGTGATGTAGAATCACCCCTTAGAAGAATCAACGTAATTTTCTTACTCCCTGTATATAGAGTGATTTTTAATATTTAGTTCTTGACAGAAAAAGGTATGAATGTACGCATGATACTGAACAACTTTCCCTAAGGAACATAGGTCGAAATACGAAAATCAAGTTTTGACCTCCCATAGAAACTGCATCAGCTGATAGCGGCTTTTGTATGGGAGGTCCAATTTGGTTTTTCGTATTTCGACCTATGTTCCTTGGGAAAAGTTGTTCAGTATCATGGGTACTTTAGCTTTTCTTTTGCAATCGAGAACTAATTAAAACTCACCTTAAAATTACTAATAGCTTATTCTTTTCATTTTATATTAAAGGTATACCAAGTTATAGTTTTCTAAAGTGAATTTATCTCTAAGTGCAAGTTCCTGTTTTGGAGGATCTAAAGAGCAAGGTAGTTTCATAATAAAGTTATCGTAGTAAATCTTGTAGCATTACGGCTACGTTGCTACGCTGTTCCGTAGCTTGCTACGCCGTAGTAAAATGTTATACAAGAGAAGTAGTACGGTGGTAGTAGTACTAATTTTACAGCGTGTAACAAAAAGGTGTGATAATAATGAAGGGTGTGGATCTGCTCATGAAACTGAACAACTTTTCCCAAGGAACATAGGTTGAAATACGAAAAACCCTGATGCAGTTTCTATGGGAGGTGAAAAATTTATTTTCGAATTTTGACCTGTGTTCCTTGGGAAAAGTTGTTCAGTTTCATGGCCAGATTCACATCCTTCAGTATTATTACACCTTTCACGTTGTATAAAGTGTACAAAGAAGAGGTTTAGGAAGGCCCAGGCGTTGCTACGAATATCGTGTCGTATCAGAAAGTCAAGGAAATTGCAATGGTTAGGGAGGCGTGCAAGTAACTCCACTGACAAAGTCTTATATGTATTTTTAAATCCTTATTTTTAATCATCCTGGATATTTAAAGTGGTGGTCCGTCCGTATGAAACTGAGCAACTTTTCCCAAGGAAAATATTCTATAGCCTATGTTTATCAGGAAATAATTTTTCTAATCGGTCCAGTTGTGTCGGAGCCTCTTCAATGCAAACACACAAACAAACAATCAAATCCTTCCTTGTTTCAATATGAGTGTAAATTAGTGTGGTTTCTTGCCATCTCTTGCAGGCTGGCATAGCTCGATCCACAACGGTTGTAGACTAGCTTTATTTACATTGTATTTTAGATGTTTATAAGTATTCTGTAAAGATTGTCAGAAGATTGACGAAAGAGATCTACAAGGCGAGAGTGAATGGGATCTTTGGAAGGGGAAGGCCTCAGCGAACGTACGTAGGAAGCAAGTAAGTATGTCAAGATCGTAGCAGGTGGAGAACTGTGTTCTCTGCCTACCCCGACGGGAACAAGGCGTGATATTATATTATGTATGTAAATAATCTGCACTGCATAAATAATTTAAATAAGCTTTAATTCAGTTTCGATGAAACCATATAGACTTCTGAAGTATGAGTTTTGAATATTTCTGTACAAACTCAAGAATTGATACTCAAAATTAAACTTTCACCTGAAATTTAGATTAAGTATGCGCGAAGTATTTGTGAGAAATTTTCCTATAACTCATCAATCAACCTTAAGGCTCTCGATTCCCATCAGTTATTAAAGTTTTGGAGACAGAATTCTGAGAAAATGTAAATTTACCAACAAGGCTTGATATTCATTAAATTACTCAGTAAGAATGAAATTTAAAAATAATCATATTAGATTCAGATTCAGATAATTTTATTCAATGTAGATTCTTTACAGAATACTTATTGAATGTCATGCAGAATACAATGCAAATAGAGCGAGTCTACGCCGTTTCGGATCGTGCTATGGCAGCGTAAAAGAAACGGGAAGAAACCACTGCAGCACGGCCTACTTTAAGAGTCGGCTTTTTACAATGTGTTTCTTGTGTTTCGCTGGAATATCAGAGCACCATACCTCTTTGTCATTCATATAGTCATCCAATCTATAGTAAGCTTTTTTACATAACGTTTGCTTTACACATTCTTTAAACTTTCTCTCAGGTAATTGCACTATACTCGTATTGTCAGGTATTTTGTTGTAGTATCGTATACACAGACCAACGAAAGATGTATTGACTTTAGTTAATCTAGTATATGGTAGATCAATTTTATGCTTATTTCTAGTATTAAAATTATGCCTGTCACAAATTTTTGGTAATTGATGAATGTTCTTTCTAGCATACATTATATTTTCATAGATATACTGGCATGGCACTGTCATAATGTTGATTTCCTTGAACAGTTCTCTCAGGGAATCACGAGTTTTCAGGCAATAAATTGCTCTTATAGCCCTCTTTTGTAAAACGAATATTGAATGTATATCAGCTGCTCGGCCCCAAAGCAGTATGCCATAAGACATAATGCTATGGAAGTAGCTAAAGTAAACCAGCCTTGCAGTAGCTACATCAGTAAGTTGTCTGATTTTTATAACAGCATATGCAGCCGAGCTCAATCGACCAGAAAGAGCCGTTATATGAGGGCCCCATTGAAGTTTAGAGTCTAGTGTTAACCCTAAGAAAACTGTACTATTTACAAAATCTAATGGCTCATTATTCAATACTATATTATGTGAAGTAGACCTTACATTTGGTAGTGCAAATTTAATACATTTAGTTTTTTTGGCGTTTAGGACTAGATTGTTAACAGTAAACCATGCATGAATCTGTCCAAGTGCATCGTTGACTTCGTTGTAATTTTGTGATTTCCTACTTACATTGAATATTAATGAAGTATCATCAGCAAATAACACAATCTTTGACAGATTCTTCACCACAGAAGGAAGGTCATTAATATAAATAAGGAATAAAAATGGCCCTAATATGGACCCTTGAGGTACGCCAATTTTGACAACAAATCCCAGTGATTTCGTCCTGTTTACTTGTACCTTTTGAATCCTGTTTTCCAAATATGACCTAAGTAGTTTAAGTGAATTAGATCGCTTTTACACCATACTTTTTCGATTCCAGTTTAAAATATTTTTCTAACTTTAATTTTACTGGCAAATATTCAAGTATGTTTCAGACAAACTTTACCTGAGAAATAAAGATCAATATTTTTTTTTCATGCTAACCTTGTGCCACATTTTGTAAAAAAGCTATTTGATGAGTACGCGACCTCCGCATCAAACCTGGCTTATTCTTAGTCAATCAAATTATAATGCTTTTTGACTTTATATACAAACTGCATCAGCTGACAGCAAATTTTGTATGAAAAATTGTTTTCTTATATCGACCTATATATTTAGGGATCCGTATGAAAACGTCGAAAATGTAACCCAAGGTGTGAAAAAAATACAAAATAGCATCCATATATCGCATACGCTGCGAAAATTATTGACAATAGATCAGAATGATGTATGAAAGTTTTATAGAAAACATCAATATCTACAAAAAAAGTCAGTGATATCATATTGTCTATAATATGTCAAAGTGAATAACTACTTTTTCATGTCAAAGTATGCAATAGTAACGCCGGTACAAGCTTCGCCACATTACTTGTACCTTGGTATTACTCCTTATACTAATAAATCACTTCGTATTTAAGGCTATATCAGTACCTGTAAATTACTTTTTGCATTATTAGAATTGGACATACCATTTAAAAGTTATCATGATCGTAATAATTATATAAATTAAAATTTAAGAAACAGCGGTCTACTAAGTGCAATAGATAATACATACATACATAATATCACGCCTTGTTCCCGTCGGGGTAGGCAGAGACCACAGTTCTCCATCTGCTACGATCTTGACATACTTCCCTTGCTTCCTGTACTTTCATCAATCTTTTAATACATGCTCGTCAGTTTAGAGTACTTTTAATCTGGCCTATATTCAGAACGTCCTGAATTTGGTCCTGGTACGTTCGCAGAGGCCTTCCCCTTTCAACGTTCTCATTCACTCTCGCCTTGTAGATTTCTTTCGTCAATCTTCTTTCATTCATCCTCTCTACATGACCAAACCATCTCAGCATCCCTTTCTCAATTTAAGTCACTACGTTTTCTTTTACGCCATAACGTTCTCTTATCACTAGAGAATAGACGCATAAAATTTGGCTAATGGTTCCTGTATGTGTAAAAGAGAATATCATCACGCCTATAACCCTCACGGTGTAGGCAGAGCATCAAAGAGTGTATGATGAGAAATATAGCTTCGTCTATACCTTAAGAACTTAAACATTTAATTAAAAATAATAACAATTTTTTTTTATAATGTATTCCTTTTTAGTATACCTGGACGCAAAAAGAACCTACCCGTGCGGAGCCAGGGCGGACCGCTATTAGAAAATAAAGTGGTAAGATTTTAGTGTAAAAACTGAAGAAGGCCACACCTTTTTCTATGTTCACTAAGCAGCAATGTTTCCACTGCTGTATTTCGGTTCAAAAATAAATAAATCTAAATAAATAAAATAAATAAATATTCCATCCAGCCAGTGAAATATTCCATTTTAATTCTCAGGGTGAGAAGCAAGTTCTGCTTCCTTACGCGTAAAAATAACACAGAAGAATAGGCAGTGACAATTATATGTCATGTATGACATTTGAAAAACATTATACCTATCTACATAAATATATCAAAACATTTTAGATCTCAAAAAATCATTATGGAAAATAAATATAATATCAGCGAATTTATTTTAATTTATGTTGAATTTCAATGAGAGACGAATTAATGAAAAGCCAATTTTTTATATTTCATACGACGTCTAATTGAAAAGAATCTCAAATACAAACACAAAATTAAATTAATTTTACTCTAATTTGATTGCTTTTGATGAAAAATGGAGATTTAGTTTTGAAATATTTGCTTAGGCACTGTAGCACTTGAAATTCAATAGTAAGCAAATTGGAAGACCCTGTTTGTGTATAATTTATTTTACATGTTTCATTATCTTTATATGAATTGAATTAATTTAAAACCATAAACCAGAGCATTTTCTCTAAAGAAATAAATGATGAAACATGACACAATCTTTATGTCATCATGTGAATACAAAATCCTTTTATAAAACAAGCAGTCTAAAAGTCCAGTCACGATTCATAAAACAAAAAGTCCATGCTCCACGAAACTTTTGTATGGGCAAACCGTCGATCGCCGTCGATCAGTGTGGCCCAACCCTTAGGAAGAGATTTACCATAGTCACTACGCTTGTAAGCTTTGCGGCTGGCGCCCGCTATTGTTGTTGACCTCAGTATGTAAGGTGGTACGACACACAGAAGGATGCCGCTGCCCATTCTCCGGTTCATAAGCCCTAAGTTCTCTTTTTACATTGTGATTTTAAAATAGTAAATAATAAAGCGGCGATATTTCAATCCTTGCAACCTAACAAACTGCGTTGGGGTGAGCGAACACATGTCCAAATAGATCATTATATAAAGTTGTGTAATGAAAGTTTGAAAACTATAGATATACCTGAAAATTTGTTGAATTGTTGTGGTTATGTTTGTAGTCACCCTAATCACAGATTGGTAATAGACTATTTGTATGAAAAGCTAATAACTTTATTGTCTGAAGCTGCGACTAAGACGTATGTAAATAAACAGTGCAGCCATAGGAAAAGTATAACTGGCTGGAACAAACATGTCAGCTCGGCTCACATGGAGGCCAGGTTAAAATTTAAGGCGTGGGAATGGTATGGTCGACCTACTTCAGGACGCGTTTATATGGAAATGGTTAAAGCTAAAAAAGTTTTCAAGGGCAGGTTGAAGTGGTGCCAAAATAATGAGGAGCAAATAAAGATGGACCAGCTTGCTTCGCATCACTCTAGATCTGACTTCCGTAGCTTTTGGAAAAGTACCAATAAATTAAATGCGTCTCCAGGTCTCCCTGTGAGCGTTGACGGCGTGACAGGTGCTCAGAACATAGCTGGTCTTTTTAAGGAACATTTTGCTGTAAATTCGCCCCTAGGACCCTCTCAGCCAATGCCCACTATTGACCACCATCATGAACAGGTACCCATAACTCTGATAAAAGCAAAAGATATTCGAGTAGCATTACAACGGTTGAAAAAAGGGAAATCACCGGGTCATGATGGTCTCAGTATTGAGCACTTACAACATGCAGGAGTTCACTTGCCGAGAGTTATTGCCTTACTTTTTAATCTCTGTTTAGGCCATTCTCATCTGCCTTCGGAACTTATGAGAACCTTAGTAGTACCGATTATTAAAAATAAGACAGGCGATGTGTCGACGAGATCAAATTATAGGCCAATATCACTAGCTACCATAATAGCTAAGGTCCTTGACAGTGTGCTTAACATACGCTTAGAACAACACCTGCAATTGCATGACGCCCAGTTCGGTTTCAAACCTGGATTATCTACTGAAACTGCTATTGCAACGTTAAAGCACACTGTCAGGTACTATACGGACAGGAAAACACCAGTTTTTGCCTGCTTCCTGGACCTTTCAAAGGCCTTTGATTTGGTCTCGTACGATATGCTTTGGAAAAAACTGGAATGTGTTGGTTTGCCTCAGGACTTGTTAGACATTTTTAGATTTTGGTACAGTAATCAAATTAATACCGTTAAATGGGCTAACAGTTTATCTGTACCCTATGTCCTTGAATGTGGTGTTAGACAGGGAGGGTTAACGTCACCTGTATTGTTTAACCTGTATATGGATGCACTGATCGGTGAACTCAGCAGCATGCATGTTGGCTGCTATATTGATGGCATCTGCCTGAATAGCATAAGTTATGCTGACGATATGGTGCTGCTGGCTCCATCGATCAGTGCACTCCGAAAACTTCTAAAAGCTTGTGAATCGTATGCCGCTGCTCATGGATTAATTTACAATGTGAATAAATCTGAATATATGGTATTTAAGGCAGTCGGAAGAAAAAGTCCGACTAACGAGCTTCCAATAATTTTAAATGGACTAGCGCTAAAAAAAGTTAATATGTTCAAATATCTCGGACATTATTTAACCGACGATCTTAAAGACGATGTTGACCTAGAGCGGGAGCGTAGGGCACTGGCGGTAAGAGCGAATATGCTGGCCCGCAGGTTTACCCGATGTTCAGATTCAGTTAAAATCACACTCTTCAGAGCTTACTGTACGTCACTGTACTCGGGTGCCCTGTGGGTTAGTTTCACTAAACGTGCGCTCAGTTCCCTGCGAGTGCAGTACAACAATGCTTTCAGGGCGCTGATGCGGCTGCCACGTTTTTGTAGCGCGTCCGCCATGTTTGCGGAAGCTGGCGTCGACAGCTTCACAGCGATATTGCGAAAAAAGGCGGCGTCCTTGTTAAATAGAATACGTGGAAGCCCCAACAGCCTCCTAAAGACGATTGCTGACAGAAATGAGAGTCCATTATTAATGCACCTTGTAGCATTAACCAAGTCTCTGGTAGAATATAAGTACTAACCTAGTTTTAAGAATTACTAACATTTTGGATCTTTGTTGTCTGTAAATTAAATAAATAAATAAATAAATAAATAAATAAGTCGCCTTTTACGACAGGTGTCCTTTACCGGCACCACACAGACTCACGCTCATGCTCTCATAAACATCAAACCTCTTTCCTCTCCAAGTAGGCGGATACGTCAGCCTTCCACGTGCTTCAGCCTTCCACGTGCTTCAGCCTTCCATGTGCTTCAGCCTTTCATGTGCTTCAACCTTCCACGTGCTTCAGCCTTCCATGTGCTTCAGCCTTCCACGTGCTTCAACCTTCCACGTGCTTCAGCCTTCCACGTGCTTCAGCCTTCCATGTGCTTCAGCCTTTCATGTGCTTCAACCTTCCACGTGCTTCAGCCTTCCACGTGCTTCAGCCTTCCACGTGCTTCAGCCTTCCACGTGCTTCAGCCTTCCACGTGCTTCAGCCTTCCACGTGCTTCAGCCTTCCAAGCTTCTTATACTCTCATTCACGTTTTCAGTTTAGAGTATTTTGGACTTAGCTTTTATTCAGAACGTTCTAAATTTGTTCTTGCATTGTTGGCTAAGGATTTCCTCTTTCAACGTTTCCATTCATATAAAACACTAAAACAGACCTACTTCTCAATCATGATCATCATATCAGCTGAAAGACGTCTACTACTGGTCATAGGCTTCGTCTAAAGATCTTCACGATAACCATTACTGTAACTGTACCACCCGCATCCAGGTCGCTGGAAGCCTCCAGCGACCTTGACTAGATCGTTGGTCCACCTTGTGGTACGTCTGTCCATGCCACATTTCCCAGTTTGTGGTAGCCACTCTAAAACCCTTACGCATGGCAATCGGTTCTTCGAGCGATGCGTGCCCTGCCTACTGCCACTTAAGTTGAACGATTCTTACAGCTACGTGGGTTGCTTTAGTTCTTCTACGAATCTCCTCATTTGTGATTCGATTCCGTAGAGACTCCATGCATGACCTTTTCCAGCTTTCCTATATTGTGTGCGATTGGCCACGTCTTGGTGCCATATGTCATCACTGGCAATCCACACTGGTCAAAGACTTTCGTCTTGAGACATGTTACCCCTCGCGACTGCAAATTCTCAAAAAAGGTTTAAAATTATATATATATATATATATATTCTTTATTGCACAAATTCACATACAAAAAGTTACATACAAAAGGACATTTACAAAGGCGGGCTTATCTCTAAAAGAGATTTCTTCCAGCCAACCCATGGTAGTGAGAGAGAGTGTTCATTAGCGGGACTCAGTAGTGCATTATTACAATCCATAAAAACCAGATGTAATAATATAAAATAAATAAATGGTACAAAATAAACAAGTTAATAAAATATATTGATGATATAGGTATAAATATAATATATAAATAATATAAATACATACAGAAGATACATACATATAACAATACTTACATATAAATAAATACCTGCATAGATATATTCATATAAATACAGAAAGTTATGAAGAACAATTAACTATGATGACTACGAACACGAAGCAGTGATTTGTGAGAGAAGATGCTCCTTTACTCTTTTTTTAAAAGAGGCAATTGAGGGACTCTCCTGAATAGATTTGGGAAGACGATTCCAAAGTAGAGCAGCACGGACAGAAAAAGAATGAAATAAGAAATTGGTGTTGCTCCTAGGTACCTCAAGCATCGTGGTGATACAGGGGCGCCTAGAATTATATGCCATAGATTACAAATTTAGCGTAGAAAACAGCTCTGTGCATGGCTAGTAATAATTTTTAAAATGAAAATTAATGTTTAAATTAGTATCCACTGTTGGGCTGAAGCCTCATTTGGTGTTGCCAAGTGCCACTAATACAAGTGTGTAGCAGTATTTCTTTTTATTACGTTGTTATAGGGTAAGTTTCGAAAAGTCGCGAAATCCGTCGTTATAAGAGGTAGACTAAGGTAGACTGTTAGATAATGCCTTTAGGCTTTAAGAGCGTTACTCCGATGCGTCGCCACAACAAGGCCTCGGCCACGACTAAGCGCTGGCGCTTCCTCGCATCGATTTTATAGGAGTACTAAATAATTCACAGTAAAATATAAATACAATTTATTCCAAAAAAAAATATACAGTATTTTAGAGTATGAATGACTTCACATGCTAAGTTCAAAAATAAAAAATAATGTCTTACATTTTCACCTAAAATGACACGCTTAATATCCCGTAAATTTACTGAAAACACTTTTGATTGTAGTTTTTTTGAATTATTTTTTACCTAAATAGAGTTTTTTGTAACCAAAACCTAAGCAACATCCTGAATTTTTTATTGATAATTTTTTTTAAATCTTGTAATATTTGATCCTACATAAATCTTGCATCTGCGTAGACGGTCAAGCGCTAAGTTAAAAACGGACGTGTTAAAAATCTGTTATATTTGGAAAAATATCCCAATATTTTGAAAAGTATATCTAATATGATATTAATGTCTTCTTTGAAAACTGAGAACTGCATTGTTTTATCTTTCGGCGAAAATCTAAAATTTTGACTTCAGCGCGATTGGAACGGATGAACGAAGTCTTCTTATGTACCATTGTACATGAAGTAAAATAAATAAATAAAACAACTTCTGTACTCTCCGTTAACCCAGCAGTGCAAACACTGCTGCTTTACGTCGGTAAAAGGCACTTTCCCAGACGAACTTTGCACAAAAGCCCTACCATCTTCAAAAACTATGCTGCTCAAGCCAGTACCTAGCTCCTGATTAGGGCTATATTATTTAGAACCAGTTCTGTTTTTTTAGAGATTACTACAAACATTTAGACAAGAAATACATATACAAAATTTTAAATATTTTTTAATTATCTGAAGAACTATAAAATCTCATTCCTTTCAAATTAATTTAATGAAAAATATATAAGAATTCTTTAGAGTCAAATTAATTAAGAAAAATAAACTTTCATTAATAAATTTAGAAAACATACAAAGTCAATTGAGGTTGGCCGCGATTTAATTTCAGTTGACCTCACCACACATTTCCAGCTAATTAAAGTTTATTATTTAGTTTGGATGTCTAGACGAACGGTCACTAAGTTGCATGCAAGCTCATAAGGGGACACACTGCCACAGGGGTTGATGAACTATCTAAATTAGTAGTTTGAGAAGTCTTACAGTTAAAAAAATAAAAAACGGGCAAGTGCGAGTCGGACTAGCACGCTGAGAGCTCTGATAATATTTGGAAGCAATAAAGTCTATATTTAGGACCGCAAAACTAAGTTTGATGTACAGGTTTTTTGCAGATTGCTGAAAAACTGTGCTACATAGAAAGATTGTTTTATTTTCGCTGTAATGTTTGATTGATTGTTTGTTTGATTGATTTGTTTATATATTATACATCTGTTCAATTTAGATTTTTTGCATTGGAAACTTCGGAAATAAGGGGGAAGGACTTGGAGGGGAGGATGAAATGTTTTTTTGTTAATTTTCATCATAAATAAAAATTTACAAAAATCTACAGAAAGTCCTATTATATATTATGATATCCCACTCAACGTAGTAACGATAATTTATAATTTTGCCTCACCTATTTGGGCCACATTTCCAATAGAAATAAAAATACTTTTTTTCATTTTTACTTTTGCAATGTAATTAGGCAAGTTCCACAGCTATTCCAAACTTCAAATCTGTAGCGTGAGTAGTTGCTGAGATAAACAGGTGTGACAGACAGACAGACAGACAGACAGACAGACAGACAGACAGACAGACGAAGTCGCACCATAAAAGTTTTTACCATTTTGGTTCGGAAGCCTAGTAAAGAGCGTATGCGAAATTTTTCACAAAATGATAGAGTACTCTTGTTACTTCTAGCTTCCGGATTCTGTGTTCGGGTGGCACCAAAGCTGTTGGATGGCTACGAAAATACTGACGCAAAAAGTTCCATGACCGAAAAATCTGTCAAGTATGACACCAACGGAAATTCCATGTGTCATGGTAACCTTACAACCACTACGAGAGTAATGAGCGCATCTTTCTGCAGGTGTGTTAAACTACCAATGTAACTAATTAATGTTTGTCAAACTACCCAACTGAATACACAATCGTCTTCCCCTCGAGTTGTTATAGAAAAATAGAGTTACAGGTACTTAATGGGGCGAGCACGTGCGAATTAAAGTTTCAATAGTTTTCAGAGGGATACCGACTAGTGTTCTTACGGCTCTTATTGGTATCGGCGACAGGAAACCTGTCTTCCATTGCTGTTTGGGTACTAAACCAAGTTCAAAGTGTCAAAATCCAATCCAATACATAAGTCACGGGTAACTTGATTACCGGACAGTATGAGATGTTTTCAACCATCTTTTTTTTATCGTCAATGGGCTAACTCTTGACCTCGATCTAGTCTTGAAGACAGAAATGAGGTCGACGATGGAACGAGCTGAAATTTTCACTGCAAATCAGCACTAAAATTCCTGTATTATACAGTGTAAAATTCCTGTACTATCTTATCTTATCTAGCCTATATTGTTCCACTGCTGAGCAAAG
Source organism: Athrips mouffetella (assembly GCA_947532105.1). Taxonomy (NCBI): domain Eukaryota; kingdom Metazoa; phylum Arthropoda; class Insecta; order Lepidoptera; family Gelechiidae; genus Athrips; species Athrips mouffetella. The sequence continues at coordinate 803,833 of OX383981.1, forward strand.
GCCTCTCTCTCTTCCCTCCATTGGTCCCTATCTAAAGCCCGCTCTTGCCAGGCCTAGCAAAAGGCGTCAAGTTTATCGCGCCATCGGCGCCTTGGTCGGCCTCGACGACTTTTGTCAGTTTTCGACTGCCAGGTGGTGGTGGTCTTGGCCCATATGTCCGGCAGCATACGGGACACGTGGCCTGCCCAGTCCCATTTGAGCTTGGCGGCGGTATAGGCTACGTCGGCTATTTGTGTTGTAGAGCGCAGTATGGTGTTTCTGATCCGATCAGTCAGCTTCAGACCCAGCATACTGCGCTCCATTGATATTAGCGACCACCCATTGACACTTAAAAAACTGGCCAAGTACGAGTCGGACTCGCGCACCGAGGTTGGTTTCACTATTTGCGTACTCTTATTATTTTATTGCTTTTAATGATGAATATGAATTGTATACTTAAATTCTTAAGTACCTGGGCGACCGAGCTATGCTCTGTATGATTAAAATATCACCGGGTGAGCAAGCTATGCTACTCAATAACAGATGGCACTGTTAGTTTCTTGAACGCACTAAAACACGCAAAAAAATATTTAAAAAGACCGTGAAATCGAATTTTCCCAGTCATGAGACCTAGCTTGATCGATTTTTTGCCCCCAAAAACCCCTGTATACTAAATTTCATCGAAATCGTTAGAGCCGTTTTTGAGAAACCGATTACAAATATATATACAAATATTGCTCGTTTAATAGTATAGGATTTTGTTAAATTTCCTATTTGCCAAATAATATATTTAATTAATACCTACCTACCTATTTAAACGCCTTAATTGGCAGAATAAAGTTAAGTGCCTGCAAAATTTTAAGACCCTATTGTAAAAACCTTTATTCGTGATAAATTATCTGAATCTGAGGGTTCCGTCCCACTAAGGTAAAAATAACGTCTTAGTTATGGACGCGCATTCACGCAGAAGTGTATTAAACTCGCGCAAGTCCGACACATACTTGACAGTTGTTATTGTTTTTTGTAATTTTACGGCTTACGCACCATAAACGTACCATTTTTGAAGTTTCTTCCCGTTTTTATGATAGAGCTAAAACAAAAATCGATCAAAAATCGCCTAAAAACCACACTTTAGTAGGGTAGCTTCCCATTTTTAGTATTTGTTGTTATAGCGGCAACAGAAATACATAATCTGTGACAATTTCAACTGTTTACCTATTACGGTTCGTGCATGAGATCAAAGATTGCGGACCTCCTTGCTTCGATTGTAATAGATACCTTGCTAATTTATTTTACTATGGGATGACATATTCTGCCAACATGTCCCAAATTTGTATGTCAAATCATCAATGATCACTTGGAAATATTCAAAATAACCTGTCAAATCCATATAACGACGCCTTCACTATTCATTAAACGATCTTAAAGTACTTTAAAGCTCGCTATTCGTCAATTTGAAACGCAAGGTTGATATTATTATAACTTGCAATGGATACTAAACTAACCTCTATTTAAACGCGGTCATGTCTACTGGTATAAACGTTACTGAGAGTGCTTAGCGAGTTATTAAAAGTTGAACTAGAGTCGATGACGGCACATAATCTCATTATTAAGTGTAGAAGCTAGAAAAGTATTTATCGTCATCGTTTTACACAAACGGAGATAGAATTATCACTTCTTTAAATTAAATGATAAAACTTTTGAACATATTTTTCTTTATGATTAACTTTGTAAAGGGTTTATAGAGGATGTTGCGTCCGGTAGGACGTACTGTTATTTATCGGGATGCATCTAGTAAAACTAGCTAATAATGGTACGTAGGACACAGACAGAACATCCCCGCTCGCCGGCTGGCTATGAAGTGATATTCTCCCCGAGTACCCACATTTATTATGTACGTCACATCTTTTCCTTTTTATATGATTTGAAATACTTTTATATATCATTCTTTACATAATACTTAATGGTCATCATAACATGCAGAATACAATTCAAATAGAGCGACTCGACTACCGTCTCGGATCGTGCTATGGCAGCGTAAAAGAGACGGCAAGAAACCACTGCAGCACGGCCTACTTTAAGAGTCGGCTTTATACAATGGGTTCCCTGTGTCGTGCTAGAATATCAAAGCACTATAAGTTTTACATTGAACCGATTTAGATACGATAGTATCATTATTAAAATTTAAAACTTCGTTCATTAGGTAATTAAGTTTCTTCTAGGTACTGTCCACTTTTCTCCATTTTTAGGGTTCCGTACCTCAAAAGAAAAAAACGGAACCCTTATAGGATCACTTTGTTGTCCGTCTGTCTGTCTGTCTGTCTGTCTGTCTGTCTGTCTGTCTGTCTGTCTGTCAAGACCCTTTATCTCACGAACGGGTAGAGGTATCAGGTTGAAATTCATACCATATATTAAAATCCATGAACCACACAAGATCTGAAAATTTCAATTTTTTACAACGACGCAATCAAAAGATATGGCATTTTATGTCCTCATCTCCATACATTTATTCAAAAATGGAAAACCTACAGGGTACTTCCCGTTGACCTAAAATTATGAAATTTGTCAAGAAGCTAGGTCTCACAGTACAAATAATGGGAAAAGTCTGAAATCATTAAATATTACAACTTTTCTCACAACTAATGGTAACCAATTGTGGTGAGCTCCCGTTTCAAGAACATTCATATAAGAGAGGGGTCAAGTTGGATGGTTGCTGAGGCGATTTTTGTTTTAGTTCTATTTAAAAACGGGAACACTTACAAACTTGAAAATTGGTATGTTTATAGGGCATAGGCTATAAAATAACAACAAATAATAAAATTTGGTCAAGCGCGTGTCGGACTCAAAAAATTTAGCACATTAACTTACTGAAATTTCAACTAATACAATTATGTTTATGTGGTGGTACGGAACCCTCAGTGCGCGAGTCCGACTCGCACTTGGCCGGTTTTTCCTTTCATTTGTGGATGCTTCTTGCAACACTGAGAGTCCCAGTATTGTTGTTGTGGTCGCTGGCAGTCTAATCTAAAGTCATCTTTAAGCAGAAATTCCACCTGTGGACAATATTGAAGTATCTATATTCTCATTAAGGTGAAATTTCGCGCTTGCGCGCGATACTTAGGTAGTATTATTTATTATTTTATTTTTATTTTATTAGGATATCCAACAGCTTTCCTTATAACTAAGTTTTGAAAATATATGTTCTTACACTTATTTGTTAAAAGAACGCGTTTATTATAAAAGTCAGGGAATGAGATTTCTGTTTTCTGATGAATTTTTAGGATATTTGTTCCAAATTAATTAGAATTTGAATTATGTTTTTAAAATTTATCCAAAACATTTTATAATATCGGTTTGTGAACCACCTCTTTACAAATAATACTTTTTTTTTTCTTAAAATAGCAATTCCACAGTTAGTTATCAAGATAATCAGGATGCTTTGGCAGTTTTTTTTTTTTTTTAATACTATTTTAACTCGAGCATGACAAAGCATTTGTTTAGTCTTGGTTCATAAGAAACTGAACTGTCACCCTATCTGTGTGTGTGATATTGGAGCCCATTTTTTTTTCTTTAAGTTTTACGAGTAGACATGTGTTGCTTTGCCATGGCATTAATGGCATCAACCGACCCATAGAAAATTTATGGTATTTATAATGTTTTTCAACTCTGGAAGATTTATGGCATCTTTCGACCCATGGAATATTTATGGCGTCGTTTGATCCATGCGTACACATTTGTGCATTTTTCGACCCATGGGTAATTGTGGCGTCTTTCGACCCATCGATTATTGTGGCGTCTTTCGATCCATGGATTATTGTGGCGTCTTTCGACCCATAGATTTTTGTGGCATCTTTCGACAGTTTCGACCCATAGATTATTGTGGCGTCTTTCGACAGTTTCGACCCATAGGTTATTGTGTTTTTTTTTTCCATGGATTATTGTGGCGTCTTTAGACCCATAGATTTTTTTGGCGTCTTTCGACCCATAGATTATTGTGGTGTTTTTTGACCCATGGGCTATTGTGGTGTCTTTCGACTTGTGGCCAAATCAACACATGCCTCCCGACCACGCATATAAACCTTTATGGATATGAAAAGTCTTTCAAGACACGAGCAGGAATTGAACCCGCACCTTTGGACCGAACCAACTAGTATTTTTTGTATTTGCATACACCAGACACCAGAAGCAGCACGATCCAATGCACTGACCACTGTGCTATCGCATCTAGACTCCCCCATTCACATGGTTCACATGCGTAGCTTTTCTCATATTAGTGATGCAACAAGTATAAAAATTTATTTTATTTTTGATTGGCTAAATAATAATGACGTATATACGTCTTGAAATATCCAATATTCAGCATATAACAGTTTCCTTATAAATATATTTTTTTTTTTAGCTTTTAATTCCTTATCTGTACCTACATATTATTATGGATTTAAAAATTTGAGACGCTGTTGTTAGGTATTTTTATTTATTTGTGGTATCATTAAGAACTTATTCGTTTTCACAGCTAATACATGGACGAACAAACTCTTGTGACAACTATGTATATTTTAATCGAAACAAATTATACATTTCCTTATTTTTTTTTCTTTACTGTAAGTTTGGATCAATAAAAGAAGATGTCTATATGTGTTTGCAACTTTTAAGGTCTTACATACACAATGGAAAAATACTAGCTTGATTTCGTTGCATCACCAATATAACTGAGGATTTCAATCCATTCGAGGATTATCGTTAAAACTAACTTTTCATTTGTTTTGTTTTCGTTAGTTCATTTTGTGGCTTTATAGAATATCAAGACTCTTTTATGATAAAAAGCAAACACACACACAAGTTGATATTTTGTTTTTACTCTTGGTAAGTTAAGTACTTATTACTTGTTATTTTCAATAGGGTGTTTTCCCGCACCTTGTGAAAGTTCAACTGGATGGCGCTGCTGAATATCGTCAGGAAAATGGAAACACTGATACTAAAGTATAGTGAAAACATGTTCGCATACGTTATACCTCGGTATGTCTATTTAAATCACATTGATTTGTCTCTTTCATTGATTTTTATTCTAATTTTTTTTTTGTTTTAAGAAATATCTAGTAATAGTAAAATTGTTTAGCGCCTAAGTTTCAACATTTTTTTTTAAGTAACCTCCACTCTGGTGCTGACTGAGAAACAGTGCCATAAGCATTTGAACTCAAGTACTTGTTAGTATCTCCTAGTTAGTCTGTGAGTACTTGTTGCAAATCTCAAATGTCTTTAGTATATTTTCTTCCAAAAAGATTTAATTTATTTTAAAAAGCCATAAAACAGAAATTACCACAGTGATGAGCGTGCCACCTAACGACAGTTAAAACCGTAGTTGAAAATATCATAGAAAATTGCCTATTATTGACATCAGTCCGTTATATTGGCCAATAATGATGCTATGCGTATTTTACAAAACACAAATATAGCTGTAAATTTTTATTTAATCACTAGTAAATCTTTAATAATTCGTAGTTAATGGATATCACCTTTGTAATATTGCTCTAAATAAATAATTCATTAAGAGATTGTAATATCCAACAATGAATAAACTATATTTGATTTGATTGCAAAACTGTAAATTTTTTATACACTTGACGAAGGAAAGTACTGCAGCACCACAAGCGCTTTATTTCGTCTTATGCGGCAAATTCTTTTTCATTTGAAGTTTGTTTGACTTTCTTACTTATATACCTACTTTCATCTAGGGATTCTGTGCTGCCGCTGCTGGTCAGTCATCTTTGCATGTTTTCAATGTTAACCGGCACACAACTTTTTCTCGCAATACAATGACAATACTCAATGTGCCCAACATACTATACTACTTATCAACGAGCAACATTTGCTTTGTATAAATAAAAGTATACTTGTAATAAAAAATTACTCGAGTTTCAATGATATTTACTATTAGTGGTTTTCGGGCCGAAAATCGATCTATTCTCATGTGTACGAACCTTTTCGTTTTGCCCTTTTTTTTTCAAAATTCAGGAAACCCCTGGTGCCATATCTTGGTCTGCTTCGAGTAAGATTATTCGGAGCAAGCTGAGTTGCCTAGCTGTACCTACTTGCATATTATACTTTGTAGGTAATATAGAAGTTTAATAATTATTAAGCCCATCTTGTTTACATATTTTTTTTTTAGGATTTCATCTAATAACACTGCATCCATTCCGTACCTACTTACCAAGATTTATAATTAATAATAAAAGTTAAAAAGTAGTTTTAAGGTGTTTGTTAATGATGTATTAAACAAAAATATTTGGTAGGTAGGTAATTATAGTTGGATCAATAGATATTTATAAGGAGTTAGCACAGTGAAATTTGTTCCACATCAAGAGTTGTTATTTACATACCTGGCTTATTTTTTATTCTGGTCTTGGTATTTTGGTCCTGTCTACCGAATGTCTACTTATTAATTATAAATTGTTTATAACACGATTAGCTGGTATTGCTTCATAAGCAAGTTATATACATAGTGCAGGTGATTCTGTTGGTAATCTTAAGTTGGTTGCCTATATTTTGTTAACGTCAAAACGTACTCGTCGTCGTACTCTAGTAAGTTGAGTGCATAGGGTAGGTACGGTACCACACATAGTAACGAGTTTTATTTACCATTACGTTGGTGTCATAATAAGCACTTACGCAAGCATATAAGCACTTACGTAAAACCTCAAAAACCCTGGTGTCAGAGTTACTGATCTGCCTATAATAACTAGAACAACCGTTTAAGCCTGCATCCCGAAGCACGCATTTATATTATTTTAACGGTCAATCAAGTAGCTTTATTATGCAACGTCTTAACCACTTTTGTTTGACGTGTCTCCACGGGGACTCAATCCCAAAAATTATGGTTCGAGAACCGCAATTTCTAAGTTGGTACAGTCAAGAGCACATCAAGCCTGACACATTGAACTTTGTACCGTTGTTATTCCATTAGATGTACGGCTGGATTCGCACTACCAGTATCAAGCTTGACCCGTTGTTTACTGCACTATAGATTACCTTCAGAGGCTGATAAAAATATTTTGTTTGCTTTGTTTTTGTATAAGTATTAGGTTATTTAAAGGAATTCACACACGTGTAACATTTAGTTCTTGTGTAGGTATTAGCTACTACCTCGGTAACAGAAATAATGCATCATTAAAATACGGTCAGGCAGCCATCAGCGGAAACAATTTATTTGAAATGCATTTCCGTAATTTAATTTTTCTTGAGTGTGAGAAATAAGGCACAGCAAGGGTTTAAAGTTATGCCACACACATGAGAGTCTAAGCGAAATTCTCTGTATATTTTTCGAAACCTACTAGAAACATTGTTTGAGATGGCGGTCGAACACTTGTAAACAAACGGTTAAATTTTATTGATCAATGCATAATTTAGCAAATACGTGAATGGAGACATTTTTCAGGATAGATATGTGTCTAATCCTCCTTTTTTTCCATTGCTTGAGATGGCAAAGGTTTTTCTAGTAATTTTTTGCGGATAATTTGAAAATATTGTCAAAAATTGTTTTCCACTCACCACGCTTTCATTTCATCGTCGTCGCCACTGTTGCGTCCGGTAGGACGTACTGTTATTTATCGGGATGCATCTAGTAAAACTAGCTAATAATGGTACGTAGGACACAGACAGAACATCCCCGCTCGCCGGCTGGCTATGAAGTGATATTCTCCCCGAGTACCCACATTTATTATGTAAGTCACAGAGGATTTTTTTTTTATCAGAAGGCTGGGTTGATTCTAAAAATTGCGCAAAAAAATTTTCCGTGGTAACAATTTAATTTATATTTTACTGTTGTTGTATACGCAACATAAAGGTTATTACGCCTCTTTCCCTCATTTAAAAAATTGTGTGGAAATTCACAAAAAATTAAAAGCTAATAAATAACGTAAAATTTAAATCCAAACTAAATTAATGAAGTTAAAATCAAATAAGAGTAAAATTAAAATCAAATCACTAGGAATATAGGGCCACGCGCAGTATAGGATTCCATAGTTTTTTTTTCGATTTTTTACAGTAAAGCCCTTAAAAAGATTTCATTTCACCACAAGCAAGGGAAGTATGTCAAAATCGTAGCAGGTGGAGAACTGTGGTCTCTGCCTACCCCGACGGGAACAAGGCGTGATGTTATGTATGTACTTCATCAGCGCGGATGAAATATTATTCGTACAAAACTACAGCTCTCTAGTACTAAGGGTCTCTAAGCTAAGCCGCGGACAGACAGACAGATGGACATGACGAAACTCTATAGGTTTCTTGTCGACTACGGAATCCTAAAAAAGTATGAATCGGCTGATATCTTACCTTATCTTTAAAATAACTCAAACTTCCATCTCGCTTAGTTGTTAAATAAGGTATTGTTTACCTTACAACGCTACTACAAGTAACCTCATCAGACACAATAAACAGCCACGTGTGCTCTTAGCTTGCAATTAACCTCCTCTAAGGGTCAGAACTCACTTAAGACGGTTCGACAACAACTCGACACCGCCTCAAAATTACCGCATAATATAAAACCAACCAGCCAATTAATTCAGCGTGACATAAATAGAATGAAATTTCCAAAGATTTTAAATATTTTTGGTTTTTCAGCACATTTAAACGTAAAACCTAAATACTGATGTTCCAAAAAATAATCTTTCTCACAAAAATCTCGCATTTATTAAGAAGAAAATAATATACAAAATCGTGTGTATTGAGTCTGTGTTAAATAAACCACATATTGCGATTGAATAGCAATCTACAAAAGTAATACTTTAAAATCTTAAAACATCTCAAGCGTATGCCCAGCGCAACACATGTAAGTATTTTCTTAAATTTTAATAGCTTTATGGGTGCTTCTTAATCAAGTACGTTTCTCGGTTTGTTACTTTGACTATGATACTGAGCAACTATTCGTAAACAACATAGCTCAATATACAAAAAAAAATTTAGTCCTATAGGAAGCACATCAGTATATAGCGCATTTTGTATGGAAGGTTAAATATTTTTTTTCGTATTTCGACCTATGTTCCTCAGGAAAAGTTCTTCACTTTTATGGTCCAAGTAAAATACTTAAAGGGACGCAGTTGAGTAGGGCGCACCTTACTTTAGGCAGTCATTTCATTTAATTTATTCAATTGTAAAGTTCTTAATGTTATTTATAATAATATGTGCAGTACATAAACTCCGTTGGGGATTCACAATTAAAATCAGAATTACAATAAAATTATCATTACCTCATTACCATTACCTCAAAAATAAAGGCTTTTAAATTTTAAAAGTATATATTACCCATGTCTGATTTTGTATATTTCCTAACCAATGATCGCAATTGGAATTTAAATCTACTGACTATACTATAAGCAAAGAATATATATATTATTACGCAATTTAAAAAGTATAATAAATTCAATAGTTTAAAAATTAAAAATCAAATTCTTTACATTGTATCCATTGTCTAGGGTTCAAGAAGTTCCGCAAGTTGTGTTTAACTAGTTTGGAGAATAAGGCGGTAATTTTATCGAAAAAAGTCGGCGAGGAGCCGGTCCCAGTGTGTTATAACCCTTATCCCTTGTTTTACCCCCTCTTTGCCTTTACTTGCGCAAATGAGCCCCTCCACTCGCTAATAAGGTGTGCATGGTACCTTATCTAGCTTAGGTAAGGAAGTTAGGCACTTATACTGTGTAACCGACGAGCATGTATGAAAGGATTGATGAAAGTACAGGAAGCAAGGGAAGTATGTCAAGATCGTAGCAGGTGGAGGACTGTGGTCTCTGCCTACCCCGACGGGAAAGAGGCGTGATGTTATGTATGTATGTATGCATGTAAGCTATGAAGTTATCAAAATAAGATAGATATCAGTTTCATATATTTTAATACGAAAAATATTAAATAATTAATAAAATGTAATTAAATAAATTTTGTAAATGTATTTTTTTTTAAATGCGCTTGGCTTTCCTTCACTTATAATTTTTGTCATAAACGGGGTTATTTTAGGTTGGTTAGTTAAAGTAAATGGAAACGGTTAGGTTGGGTTAGGTTATCTTGCAACCACAAAGAATTGCGCGTCGTTAAGTAAAATGCCGAACAATATGTAAAATGACGAATATAATCATTTCTGGGCATTATATAGACTAATCGACCTGTCGAAAGTTCTTCGCATTACCCCCTTCGCATCATTACGTCTTTTTTGCTTAGGACGAACAAAACTTTGTTTTTTCGACCTTTGTTACATATAAAAAAATTCAATAACTTTAGTTATCTATCTATCTATACCTACATTAAAAAAACTGGCCAAGTGCGAGTCGGACTCGTGCACTAAGGGTTCCGTACCACCACATAAACATAATTGTATTAGTTGAAATTTCAGTAAGTTAATGTGCTAGATTTTTTGAGTCTGACACGCGCTTGACCAAATTTTATTATTTGTTGTTATTTTATAGCCTATGCCCTATGAACATACCAATTTTCAAGTTTGTAAGTGTTCCCGTTTTTAAATAGAACTAAAACAAAAATCGCCTCAGCAACCATCCAACTTGACCCCTCTCTTATATGAATGTTCTTGAAACGGGAGCTCACCACAATTGGTTGCCATTAGTTGTGAGAAAAGTTGTAATATTTAATGATTTCAGACTTTTCCCATCATTTGTACTGTGAGACCTAGCTTCTTGCCAAATTTCATAATTGTAGGTCAACGGGAAGTACCCTGTAGGTTTTTCATTTTTGAATAAATGTATGGAGATGAGGACATAAAATGCCATATCTTTTGATTGCGTCGTTGTAACAAATTGAAATTTTCAGATCTTGTGTGGTTCAAGGATCCTAATATATGGTATTAATTTCAATCTGATACCTCTACCCGTTCGTGAGATAAAGGGTCTTGACAGACAGACAGACAGACGGACAACAAAGTGATCCTATAAGGGTTCCGTTTTTTTCTTTTGAGGTACGGAACCCTAAAAACGGTCAAGTGCGACTCAGACTCACGCACCGAGGGTTCCGATATACCTTTAGTATTTTTGGAAGCAATAAAAACAATTTTTAGGACCGCAAAACTAAATTTGTTTGTAAAGGTTTTTTTGCAGATTTATAAAAAACTGTTCAACTAAGAAAGATCGTTGTATTTTTCCTGTAATATTTACATAAAATTCTATCGACTGTATTTAATTCAGATTTTTCCTACCACAAACTTCGGAGATAAGGGGGGCGGGAATGGTATTTTTTTTGACATTTTTCATCATAACTTGAAAACTAAAAGTCGTATAAAAGTACAAAAATATATTTTAGAATATGCAAGTAACTCCCACGATTAGAATTTTGCCCCCCCCCCCCCCCCTATTTGGGCCCCCTTTACATCAAGTCATAATTTTTAGGGTTCCGTACCTCAAAAGAAAAAAACGGAACCCTTATAGGATCACTTTGTTGTCCGTCTGTCTGTCTGCCTGTATGTCTGTCTGTCTGTCTGTCAAGACCCGTAAAGGTATCAAGTTGAAATTAATACCATGTATTAGGGTGCATGAACCACATAAGATCTGAAAATTTCCATTTTTTACAACGACGTAATCAAAAGATATGGCAGTTTATGTCCTCATCTCCATACATTTATGCAACAATGCAAAACCTACAGGGTACTTCCCGTTGACCTAAAATTATGAAATTTGTCAAGAAGCTAGGTCTCACAGTACAAATAAAGGGAAAAGTCTGAAATCATTAAATATTACAACTTTTCTCACAACTAATGGTAACCAATTGCGGTGAGCTCCCGTTTCAAGAACATTCATATAAGAGAGGGGTCAAGTTGGATGGGCGGGGAGGTGATTTTTGTTTTAGTTCTATTTTAAAAACGGGAACACTTACAAACTTGATAATTGGTATGTTTATAGTGCATAAGCTATGAAATAACAACAAATAATAAAATTTGGTCAAGCGCGTGTCGGACTCAAAAAATCTAGCACATTAACTTACTGAAATTTCAACTAATACAATTATGATTATGTGGTGGTACGGAACCCTCAGTGCGCGAGTCCGACTCGCACTTGGCCGGTTTTTTTTATATTCTTTCTAAAGCTATTCTAAAGCTATTTAAAATTTTAAGTCGATAGCGTGAGTGGTTGCCGAATTATACAGGTGTGACAGACAGACAGACAGACAATGTCGCACCATTAGGGTTCCTTTTTTTTACCATTTTGGTATCGGAACCCTAAAAACGTGTTAAGGCTTTTGTGCAACGCCAGTTAGGGACAGAACCACCCTCTTAAGCCGAAATCACATCTTCCTAAATTCAAAGACTAATTCGGCTTACATTACTGATAGACTTGGTTTTGTCACTTCAAATATTCTTACTTCAACGAGAAATGTATGCCGAATTCCAACCATACCTGTTTCTGCTGTAAACGAGCTGTGTTGGCAATGCTGTGTTTTGATGACGAAGGGCAAGGAAACCAGTGAAACATGAGTGAAATTACCGGCACAAGAGACATACCATCTGAGTTCTCGGGGTGGGTAACGCGTTTCTCTGTCTTATTAGTGTCAAATTATGACACTTTCAGATATGACAGTGGGTGCTATGGGCGGTGGTGACCACTTACCATCAGGTGGCCCACCTGCTCGTTTGCCTACTTGTGAAATAAACAAAGAAAACAAATTTCAAGCTGTGCGTATATTTTTTTTTATGTGAGCAATAAAGCGTACATCTATCTGTCTATCCAAATTCACTTTTATACAATTTCTTATTGTAGTAGTATTAATAATATCTCTGTACAATGGATATTGCACAAGAATTCTATTCCCGAAATTGCAGTATTTCATTGCTAAAAATGAAATATCAAACAGCTTTATTACTCTCATCCCTGCGACGTACACTTCGCTTGACATTCTGCTATTAATTAGCTCGTCGGGTTTTGTCGAAAGTTGCTCTCTTTTACAACTATTACTCGTAACAAAAGTGTTATACTCGTAATTATAACAAATATTTGAAGGTTTCCTTATAACCAAATTACTTTTGTACGCGATCTTTAAACAGGGTATCCCAGTTTAAGCTCCAGCCTCTACACCATTCTGTTTGAAGAAGTAATACAAGATTTTTTATTTATATATATTTGTAATCGGTTTCTCGGAAACGGCTCTAACGATTTCGATGAAATTTACTATACTTACAGGGGTTTTCGGGGGCGAAAAATCTATTTAGCTAGGTCTCATGTCTGGGAAATTTCACCGTTTTTTTAAATAATTTCTTTGCGCGTTTTAGTGCGTTTAAGAGACTTACAGCGCCATCTGTTGTTGAGTAGCATAGCTTGCTCACCCGATGATATTTTAATTAGGTATACAGTGCATAGCTCGGTCGCCCAGGTAGTAATCATTTAAAGAAATCAAAAGTTAATTCCATACATTTCTTATCTTTTCATATGTCACTGGAAATATAAGTAAAAATTAAATTAAATTCCTGTAAAATGTATAGAATTCCTGTAGTTGGTGGTTGGTTGCTCTGTACATGAAACTGAACAATTTTCGGTAAGGAACATAGTTCGAAAAACGAACAACAAATTATGGCCTCCCATAATGCGCCATCAGCTCAGGTAACTCAGTGTCATGAGTATAGCAACCAACGGAGAGGTTTGCAGACATATACCTTAATAAGAAAAGTAAACATATTACAGATTTACTAAGTATTTTATACATTTCAGTTTCAGTTTGATATTGTCGTAATCTTGAACTCAGGTTGACCGCTGCAGAGAAAACATGGCGAGATGGGGCTTCGCAGACCAGTTGCTAAGGCACTGTGACTGTGGAGCTCCATCTCAGAACATGGCGCGCTTGCTCTCTTGTCAACTGTGACTCTCCACCTGCACTGTCGAGAACCTGCGCGAGGCGTTGGATAAAGCCGTAGAAGTGGCAAGGTTTTGGGAGGAAATTATTTGATCCAACGCAATGGTATTTGAACATTGAAACGACGAAGAAGAAGAAGAAATTTAATTTCATTTTCGCTGTAAGTTTATTTGTCCAATATTCTTAACTGTGTAATTGTTTTTCAATTATGATCTATGTTTTTAGTTTATTCCAACACTTACCAACACATTTGCAGCTACGTGAAAAGCAATCGGCTAAAGATAAAAAAATCGAACAATGTTATTCTTTCCGTCAAACATACTCTGGTTTATGTGTCATGGCTGCTAAATGTGTTGGTAAAACTTTGGAATAAAAAAAAATCTCTTTGTTTCAAAAGCGTAATTCGAATTCGTATTCATTGTTCAATGTAGATCCTATAAAGACAACTTATATGTCATACAGAATACAATGCATGTAGAGACAAATCTACTACCGTTTTAATTGAAGTGAGATATTATGTAAAACAATATATCCTAAATCCTGTGCTCTTGTGCAGTGAAGCTATTACCCCGCGGACGTAATACCGTCAGTTTACAACGACGAGCTGGCAACACCAGCTTAACAGTGTTGCCATTTACCCACTACCATCCACTACTAATAACGAGCGGTTTCATTTGAATTACCTTGTAAACTACCTATTTGTTAATCAGTTGGTTTAAGCAGAATTTGTTGTAACACGTATTTATAAAATTCGGCGAATACGGTTAATGGTCGCATTTGGTAACTAAAAGGCAGGTTTGCAGCTTATGTTGTATATAGTGTTTACTTGTCTAAGCCCCATTTTCACGAAACTCTGTTTGTTAAATAATTGACCATTTAGCTAACGGATGCGCAGTTTTTAGGTTATTGGGTGTCCCACCGTGTACTTACGGTAATTTAATCACCTCCATAATAACTAAGCAAACTCAAAACTAGATAAGGAATTATTACCAAAAATTTATTCGTTTTGACGAAAGAGAATTAAACGTAGCCATAGATTTATATAGTCAAGATAGGGTCTTGGGAACAAGCGGTTAAAAAATTCCCCATACAAGAAAAAATAGCGCCATCTGTGAAAAATCGCGTGAACTACGTTGTGTAGTACTTCGGTCGGTGCTAAATACACGGAACGGAAATAATATGGCGGGAAAAAACAAAACAAACTTTTTACTGTTTATATGTGATTTAGGCCTGGTTTTTCAGTTTCATTAATTGGATAATAGTCAAAAACAATAATAAGAAATAACAATAATAATAATAAGAGTATATTGTTTCTTCAACTAAGAACATTCCATTTTGTTGGTAAGTTTATTTGCATCCAATGTTGACAATATGACTGACATTTGTTGGTCCTAAACGTCAGATTTCGGACCAAAGAATTGGGGACATTGTAAAGTGCCGATGGGCTAGTACTTATATATAAGTAAATGAACGTAGCATATACTTTTTCTATGGTTTTGACCAAGAAAAATTATCAATCAATAATTGTCAATTACAACCAAGGAGGTTTTAATCCACGCTACGCGATATTCAAGCCCTAGCACCAAGGAGGTTTTAATCCACGCTACGCTCTACGTGGATTAAAACCTCCTTGATTACAACAAATAAAGATGGTGAAATAAGGCCAAAACTTTTTAACAGAAATAGGCTGATTAGAATACGGCTTAGCAAAATAATTCAGAACAACTATTTTCGAAATTTTCTTATATATATCTACTTACACAATAACAAGATATTCTGTGGTTTCTATCACCTCCAGCTATTAGAGCAGTTCAAAAGTTATAAATCTTAGAAGGTCAGACGGACAGACCGACAAACGTTTAAGGTCCTGATGGAATCGTGTGGGTGCGGAGCTCTAAAAGAATCTGGTAAAAAAAAGCCATAATTGAATCATCTGTTAAATAAAAAAAAAAAACGGTCATATGTGAGTTGGGCTCTTGCGCCGAGGGTTTGTTTGTAAAGGTTTCTTGCAGACTTCTAAAAAAGTGTGCTACTTACAGAGAGCGTTTGTATTTGATCATTTTCATTACATAACATGCTAGACACTTGATTTAAAGTAACTTGCTTGTAGCAGTCAAAAAATAGACAAATAACTCTCAAAAGTCGCAAGCCGTGGTCGCAAGCCAACTCGCTGCTGTACTTATTATTATTAAAGTGTAAATCGGCCTTTACAGACTTCTCAGTTTATCAAATTCATTCCGCTCCACCAGAGCAGCTCTGCTCAGCTCTGCTCAGCTCTGCGCAGTACTGACCGATTTACCTGTTTCTTTATGTTGGATGACCCTGATTTACTGGTACCAAATTTTCCAAGGTAAAAGGTCAGGTTGAACAGATCAAGGTTGACACTGACAACGTGATTTTAGCTCCTCTTCGTAGCATCCTATGAAACTTCCACTGCAGGACAGTGAGCTTCTTCCAGAGTTCCAGTCATTCATTCATTCACATTCCAGTATCACAGTCACCACGCTTGTAAGCGGTGCGGTGCGGGGCTGACGACCGCTGTTTTTGGTGACGGCAGTATGTAAGATGGTGTTGCCCATCCTCCGGTTCATATACCCTTAGTGACCTCTTACGACACCCACGGGTAGATATGGGTTGATATTATTCTTTTCAGGCACCACACGGACGTTAGCTCCTACTGCTATTTAAATAAATGCGGTATGGTCCATTTTTTTCGCTTATTCCAACGCTTAACTACACATTTTGCAGCTATCTCAAAAGGAATCTGCTAAAGCTGTCAGAAAACACAAAAACAATGTTATTCTTTCCGTCAAATATTCTCTGGTTTTAGTGTAATGGCTGCAAAATGTGATGGTAAGCGTTTGATAAACGAACAAAATAAATATGAACTAAGTTGATTGTGTCAAGCTTGGAGTGCTCCTGACTGTTAGTCTGCCTCTGTTTTGACCCTAACAAGTCTACGCCTGTCTATGATCGACAGTCAGTGTCAACACTCGCAGACAATTTATACGTTTGTCCTCGTTCCATTTGATTGAGAGTGTCTGCCGGCGTGTGCCAGTAACGGTAGACCTAAAAATTGCATTATTTTGCAAAAATATGTACAACGCAGATTTTTTGGTGTGTTATTAGGATACATAACGATAGATTAAAAACAAATAATCAGCTTTAAAAAACGTGTGCTAGTCCATATAACGAAGTTGTGAGCTGGAAAATTCAAACCATTGACTGTGTATTTGACAAACTAGGAAAATGGCGCAATCTTATTGGTCGGAAATTTCCCACCTCACAACTTAGCTCCCTCGCACGGCAATGGTGGAAAACCATTTTTTAATCATTAAATTTTTTGCGTTGTCTTCGATAAGCCTAGAAATTTTCATAATTTCAAAGTAACCTTATCATTTTTAAATTGCATAAAATTTGCTACGATTTTAGTGCAAACTATTACGATTTAGGTTTTTCAAAACTCGAGCTAAAGCACTTTACACCTAATCGCAATTTCGAACTTTATAAGGAAAATGGTCAATGTATGAAGTGTTGTATAGCTATATTAGACCTACTGAGCTTGAATAGCACTTAAATCTTTAAAAGTAAAAATTATTTTTATTTTAAAACTTCCTGTGTTCGTTTGAATCTACAAAGTAGAAAAACGCCAAATTTCACAACCACAGGCAAGATTGGAACCTGCGTCTTCTCCGTTAGTACCGGAGGCTAATTTACGACCACTATACGCATTTCAACGATGGCAATAATACTTACTAGATGACAGCACGAACGCGTGCTGCCATCTAGTAAGTATTTACTGTACTAGCTCAATTAGTCCATTGCAGAGTAATTTCAAATCGAAATAGGTAACACTACGTGTAAGTAATTGAAAATAGTTTTTATTTTAACACTGGATGATACTACAAAGCAGAAAATCGTAAAATTTCACAATCACAGGCAGGATTCGAACCTGCGCCTTCTCCGTCAGTACTGGAGACGCTTTCCCAACTTTGCTACCGTTCTTTTTTAGTGTCTGGGTGGTTTAGTAGGATGCAACTTTCAGAAACAGTCAGCCGAAAACTGAAAAAGTAGAAATTTCCGTGGCACCACGCAGTTAGCACAGGTCTTTCAAAGCTGATAATTTGGTTTTACACTATTTTTATATATTCTAATAACATACCAAAAAATCAGCGATATGCAATTATTTTCGACATACGATGTTATAAATAACTGGTGTATCGGCGAAAAATTCCAGTACATTCCCACTCGGTGTTCGTCACGGTGCTCAGTGATTGTAAATAACCAGCAATGGACGAGTCAGTCACTGGCGACTATAAATTGCGTTTATTGCTTGTATTTAATGGACAAAAAAATAATGCGTTTGCTACAGTAGAACTAAAGAAGCTGGATTAGAATGACGTTCAGGACGTTCAGGAAATTCAGGACGTTCTGAATAAAGGCCAGGTTAAAAGTACCCTAAACCGACGAGCATGTATGAAAGGATTGATGAAAGTACAGAAAGCAAGGGAAGTATGTCAAGATCGTAGCAGGTGGAGGACTGTGGTCTCTGCCTACCCCGACGGGAAAGGGGCCTGATGTTATATAGGTATTAGAATGGCAGCAGTGTTGTTGCAGGACGGAGCGATGCGTAAGATATTGGAGCGACAGAGACACGTATCGCTCCGTCCTGCTCCCACGCATAGCTCTGTGTTGTCAGCATTCTCATCAAGCTACATTTTATTTAATAAATTCGTGTAAAGCTTATAAAGGCTTATCTAGGGCACAGATTAAATAATAGTAAACTAACGTTTACAGATCCGTCACTCCCAGGCGGGGTGGCGACAAATTTCAACCTTATGGTTTAAACATAAAGGTAATACTTGCAGTGTACCGCTTAGGACACAAAGTAAAATCGACTGCCTCACCCAGTCGACTTCTAGCGCCGCATTGCATACCTAGAGTGCGGAGTGTCACAGGCCAGCTAGAGGCTAAATGCAACAGCATCTATTCTTACAACTTTTGGAAATTCTCATAAAAAATACTCGACTGTTCCATACAAAAAAAAAACACCACACCAAAATAATTGCAATGCCTCTAGAATAAAGACCTTAATAGAATTTTTTGAGGCCTATGTAGGTAGTAGCACAAATAAAACGGTGAATGTGTCTATAGCAGGACGCAGAGATAAGATGACAGGCGATCTGTGAAAAACCAGCGCTTTCGTCAAATTCCTAGTAGCCGACTTCATAAAACAGAATAAGGCTTGGGCAATAAAATTGTTCTAAGGGGTACATATTTCTATGAATAAAAATCCTCTTTGATGCTACAAAGCCTTATTTCTCAATACAAAAACCACATTTTCCCATCACCATAAGCCTGCCACTAACCACTCATTAACTGTATTAAACAGTCGTTTGCACATTAGCATCGGCGCTGAGATAAACATTGCAATAAGTTTTTATCATATGGATTTATATGCCGACTTAAAATAAGGGAGTTCTAAAACATACCTAAATCTATATCTATGGTGTTATTTTGATACCTTCCATCCATAGTCTGTTTCCACCCATATTCGAATGTTTGGCTCGAATTTCGGCTCTTGATCCGGTGTGGTAGAGGAGCCGAGAAGGATTTTTCACGTGATAATCAGGGCGACTAAGAGATGTCTCAGTAGATGGGGCTTTATGAGAGGATCACGAAAAACTTTATAAGAAGTTCCAGACCGGGGCCCGGTGTTCAGGAGGCCATTGTCTGGAAATGAAAAGGAACAGATAAACGTGATCTTCAGCAAAAACAATTCTCATGCCAAAAGATGAGGGCTGATGAGTAGTGAATCACTACTTATCAGCCCTCATCTTTTGGCATGAGAATTTAGTGATATAAAAACCTTGACCAGACACTGGTTTGCCAAAAATCTAAAGACTGTTGGCAAACCAGACTATTAAATTGTTTTATATTGAGTACCTGATTAATTTTAACGCGACAATCAAGGCGAAAAAGAGATGTCTCAATAGAAGGCGCAGGCCAGACAGAAGAGGTGCGCCGCACGGCACGCCTTCAGCGCACCTCTTCTGTCTGGCTTGCACCGCGTCGTTCTCCTACATTTTGTATGCATGTGATTTGAACAGGCGACGAGACGGCATGCCTAAGGCGCACTGTCGGTGCACCACCGGCGCACCGCCGGCACGCCGCCGCAAAGCACAGTCCGTTGCCATCGATTGCGTCGTCCAGCCGAAAAGTGTACCACGGGGGCGCTCGAAGCGCGCCGCGCCCGTTCTGTCTGGCTTGCAGCGAATATGCTTTATGAGAGGATCTCGAAAAACTATGTAAGAAGTTCTAGACTGGAGCCCGGTGTTCAGGAGGCCATTGTCTGGAAATGAAAAGGAACAGAAGAACGTGATCTTCAGCAAAAACAATTCTCATGCCAAAAGATGAGGGCTGATGAGTAGTGATATAAAAACTTTAACCAGACAAGAAAACCGAGGGCTAAAGTCATTCCAGACAAGCCTGAAAATCTGAAAAGGGATATTTTTTAGGTCTGGTTTGCCAAAAGTCCGGTCTGGAACTTCTTATATAGTTTTTCGTAATCCTCTCATAAAGCCACATCTACTGAGACATCTCTTAGTCGCCCTGATTATCACGTGAAAAATCCTTCTCGGCTCCTCTACCAGTGGTTTCGGTTGTACTGGTGTGAATACTGTCAAACAAAAACTTACTTACTTACAAACTTAGCCAATCTGTTTAAAAACATAGAGAATGAATCGCTTTGAAGGTGGTAGGGCTTTTGTGGAAAGTCCGTCTGGGGAAGTACCACCCCCTTGCTTTTTTCTAAAAAAAAAAACTTGATGGCCTGTAATGCAAGATGATTTCGTGCATTGAAAGACACTTTAAGTGTTGCGATGCACCTGTGAAAATTCCGACACGGCAAATTCGGCTTTTGAAATGTCTGGCAAGTATGTCACCAGCGAAAATTCCGCCCGATGTAACCGTGTGTGTGTGTGTTTATATGTGTGTGTGATGTTTTTGTGTGCGATGTATATGAGTGTGTGTGTATGATGTATGTGTGTGGTGTCACAGGTAATCTAAAAAGCGTTTCGAGCATAATGAGTGGAGATCCGCCGGTGTTTCGCAACACAAAGACTCCACCAGAGTTTGTAAGGTCATTACGACCCCCAGAATATGATAATAATCGTTAAATCATAAAGCGCTAAAGCTTGACTCAAATGATTTTGTTACCATATAAAGAGAGTCAGAATTATACCTTCAACACGCAATTACGAATTTGTTTCACTTTTTTCACTTTTTCCTTTGTTCAAACTTTTCTTTTGAGCTTAGACGAAAAACTTTACTTTATGGCCACGGCCTGGACACCAGAAGACGGTGACGACGGTGACTAGCTTGAAGAATATAGCGTGATGACTTGGACGATTTCATGATGAACAGAGTCAGCAACGCAAGATTGCGATTACAGATCGTACAGTCAAGTGCACATCAAGGTTGTTACATTTGACTTTGTACCGTTCTTATTTCAATAGACGTACGGGCTACAGTCGCACTGCGAGTATCAAGGTTTCATGACTTTACAAGGAAAAGATTTCCCTAGCTGTGGAACAAACTAGCTAAATAGCAATTGCTTTTTGCTAATTTTAATTTATTATGCTAAAAATGCACATAAAAGACGAATCTAGGAAGGTTGTGGATTTTTGAAATTAGTATTCAAGGGAGATTGAAAATCAGCTAATAAATCTAAGTGCATCGGTGTAGTTCAGTAGGGCGATTCGTACGTCAAAGAAGAGTTGAATACTCTTGGCGCTCAGTGTGAGTGAAAAGAGAGGGATGGACTATCCCCTTCATGTTATGAATGGGAAATTATGTGGTAAACTAAATTAACAATACTCTTCTTATTCTAGATTATTTTTTATGACCAGATATCTGTTTGAGACGTAAAAACAATGATATTACAATTATATAATTGGGTAAAAAGCAATATCTTTTGTTTTATGATTATTGTAGCAACGCACAAAAATAAATTGAAAACTGTAAGTGCGGCACACTATAACTGGATTAAGATTTAATGTCTATTTTATGTTGTTAAATATTTTGTAGTAGATTTGTATATTGCACTCATGTACAAAGTGTCTCAGTTAAAGATCTTTTAGTTAAGGTACAGTTGGTACATGGATCCTGCAAGGGTGTCGCAAAATTTAAATTTAATTTACTATTTAAAAAATTTAAATTAAACAAATCTAAACATGCAAATTAGGTAACATTACAATATTCGACCATATTAAATTAATTTATACATTAAAATAAATCTAGAATATAGCACATGCCAAATTACATTAAAATTAAAACATAGAATTTTTTTAATTTGGTTTACATCACATGTCATATAAAATTCAATAAAATAAAAGAAAAAAATAATATTAGTTGCTCCAGTTGTTGTCAAATTGTTGTCTTATTACTGTCCAGTGAGTTCTCAACCGACTCAGTTTTATCATTTATAAATTCGTTTATTGTGTAATAGCTTTTTTGTAATAGTAATTTCTTTAATTTATTTTGAAAAGTATCTTTTTCTTCATTTTTAATACTGTTTCGTATTTTATTATATATTATTATTTAGATTTAGATTTTTAGATTTGTGCTGTATCCTTAATAAACAATTTATCAATCTATCTATCATGTCATAGGCCTTTGACGGTTCAACAACACTGACGACCGACCTTAAATTACAAGCCACTCGATATGATGATACAAATATCTAGTAGATTGTAACCAAATACATGTATTCGTTGAGAGGTTGCCGGCGACATGCAACACCGATGCTAATGCGGCCTGCCATGCGCCTTGTACCATGTACTAGCACTCTACTAGAGCAGCCAAACTTTCATTCTTGCAAAAGACGCCATTATTTAATTTCCTTGTTTTTAGGGTTCCGTACCTCAAAATAAAAAACGGGACCCTTATAGGATCACTTTGTTGTCCGTCTGTCTGTCTGTCAAGACCCTTTTTCTCACGAACGAGAAGAGTTATCTCCATATATTTATGCAAAAAAGCAAAACCTACAGGGTACTTCCCGTTGACCTAAAATTATGAAATTAGGCAAAAAGCTAGGTCTCACAGTACAAATAAAGGGAAAATTCAAATCATTAAATATTTAAATTTTTCTCACAACTAATAGTAAGCAATTGTGGTGAGCTCCCGTTTCAAGAACATTTATATAAGAGAGGCGATTTTTGTTTTAGTTCTATTTTAAAAACGGGAACACTTACGTACTTGAAAATTGGTATGTTTATAGTTCATAAGCTATAAAATAACAACAAATTATAAAATTTGGTCAAGCGCGTGTCGGACTCAAAAAATCTAGCACATTAACTTACTGAAATTTCAAATAATACAATTATGATTATGTGGCGGTACGGAACCCTCAGTGCGCGAATCCGACTCGCACTTGGCCGGTTTTTTTTATTGTCAATGGGCTTACTCTTGTCCTCGATCTAGTCTTGAGGGCAGAGAAGAAGCCTACTTGAATAGATTCAGATTATTTGAACTCGGGAACTCAGACGCAGGCAGATAATTCCAGTCCTGTGTCGTGCGCATTATAAAAGATGTTTCAAAGCGCTTCGTGCGAATGTTAAAAGAAATCGAGTGATCTTAGCTCAAAATGTATAGTTTCCAACTAGGTAGACACGAATTTGTTTAACTTTCATGCTCAACAAGAAATATTATATTATCAGTCAAGAATGCCCAGTCCATTAAATCCATATAAGGCCATCGACATACCTAAAACATCTTATACAAGGTGTAACAAAAAGGGTATACCAATCCTAAAGGATATGAATCTGCCTATGAAACTGAACAACTTTCCTTGAGAAACACTGGTCAAAATACAAAAAAAAAATTTGAAGTCCCATAGAATCTGAATCATCTGGTAGCGCATTTTGTATGTGAAGTAAAAATTCATGGGAAAAGTTGTTCAGTTTTATGGGCAAATTCACATTCTTAAGGGTTGATATACCCTTTTTTACACCTTATAGATCTTGTGCCCTGTAATATATGTGTCGCAGATGGATTAAGGAATCCGCTATTTTATAAAACACCTGAACGAAATTTAGCCATTTTGCATACTATAATTCCTTTTTTAAAGCCCAAATTGAATCACGTGATAAGTACTTTTTACCGTTCAGCATTGGGTAGCAGTTTTGTTAAACGTAGCGCAATTTCAATCCAGCTGAATGCCGTTCATCAGTTTTACAAAACAACGAATTCTGCTAATTGCTAAATGCTAATAACAGAAGTCTAGTAAAGACACAAAATAACCGAAACACAAAATAACCATCAACACGTAATCAATGGGGCGCCCTTCAGAGCCTCGTATGATCAAGTTGTAGGAAGTTATTACTTGCACAATGGAATCAAACCACTATAGTTAGCAACTTGTCTGTTGTTTCAATATCCGACATTGTTCCCTCTGACGTCATATACACTCTGATTTATGATGCTCCGACAAGAGCCTGTGTTTGAAAGTACTCGTACAGCCAACAGCACGTCAGTAGGAAAACTTTGGCCTTTATGGCATGGTAATAAAGTTGCAAATGTTTCCACTGACGTGCGGTTGACTGTACATACTAAGTTTTGATACTATATGTGGGAATATTGGTAATATAGTATGATTTGAATAGTGGGTGTTGAAAGGTAAAAGGTACGCGTGTAGATTAATGATTATGATTATAATAAATGAGCTAAAGAATGCTGTCCCGTGTGGTGCCGGCAAAGAATAGTAACAACCCATACATACCCGCGGGTGTCGTAAGTGACTAAGGGTTAACTGAAGGATGGGCAGCAGCATCCTCCTTTGTATCTTACATCTTACTTACTGCGGTCACCTACAATCGCGGTCCATGGTGCCAGCCGTAACGCTAACAAGCGAGGTGACTATGGTACTCCCCCTCCACATTTTTCCAGCAAAAGCTATAATTGGACGTTTCATGGGATGTTATGATGATGATGAGCTAAAGAATCCGTGTGGTACCGCAAAGAACCCGTCTCTACCTGTGGGTGTCGTAAAGGCGACTAAGTGCCGGAGGCGTAACCGGAGGATGGGAACTGGAGGAACAACTTCTTAAGGAATTTTTGCGTCTTATTCGTCCAATTCTAGTAGAGTTGTAGTCTATGCATGATTTTTACGCTTTTGTTGGTGTTCAGTGCAGCAGCACCCGATAGAGAATTGGATTTCACTCGCGACGCCGCGCGGTCCCGGACCGAATGCGACGAGCGGGGCGGCATATCGCATTGCAAATATTTGAGCAACGCTCTATTTGTATATCGCTGGAACCTTCTTGTACAAGGATTTCAGTAATAGAAGAAATAACATGGAGTTTAGCTACGGAATTAAAGCGTAGATTCTTCGTAGTACATGTGGGAAATAATTCTTGCTTATCTGTACGACCGTAAACAACCAATAAGTACAAGACCAGTAATAATTTGATTTGTATTATTAATAAGGTAAGGTAATATAATCAAAAAATCTGGTGTAAAAGTTTTCTTTTTTATGTAACAAGTGAGCAAACGAGCAGCAGTGCAAACACCGCTATTTTACGGCAGAAATAGGCAAGGGGGTGGTACTACCCCAGACGGACTTTGTACAAAAGCCCTACCACCTTTAAAGATAACCTCAAAGCGTTTTTACTGGAATTCTGAAGGTATCTCCCTGTCCTACAGAGGGAGTTTCATGGGATGTTACTGTGGAACCTTTCTTAATATTTCTGTATACAGGGCGTAAGAGACGGTCTACCGAAAACTGAAAAAGCGTGAGGGTGGTCAACGAAATTGAACAGCTATCCCAAAGAAACATTTTTGGGAAATGAAAAAAAAAATCACCTCTCCATACAATTCCGTTCGGTCAGAGTGAGCAATTTGTATGGAAAGGTCAAAAAATATTCAATTCTATAAATAGTTATTTTTGGGAAAGTTGTTCAGTTTCGTTTACTCAGCACGCCCGTTCAGTGTAGACCGCCCCTTACAGCCTGTACTGTAAGATAAAAAGAAATCGTTACTGACTGACTGATTTATCAACGCCAAAGATTTTGGAAGCTCACACAGAGCGCGCGTTTTCTTACATTAATTATCAACGCACAGAAGGTTCAGAAACTTGAAATTTTGCACAGAGGTTCAGTAAGAGTAGAGAAGGTATTTTGAGAAATTTATCCGCTTATGAATCCACGGCGTAAAAGAAGACGTAGTGACCAAAATCGAGAAAGGGATGCTGAGATGGTTTGGTCATGTAGAGAGGATGAATGAACGAAGACTGACGAAAGAGATCTACTCGTACCAGGCGAGAGTGAATGGAAACGTTGGAAGGGGAAGGCCAAGGCGAACGTACCAGGACCAAATTCAGGACGTTCTGAATAAAGGCCAGGTTAAAAGTACCCTAAACCGACGAGCATGTATGAAAGGATTGATGAAAGTACAGGAAGCAAGGGAAGTATGTCAAGATCGTAGCAGGTGGAGGACTGTGGTCTCTGCCTACCCCGACGGGAAAGAGGCGTGATGTTATGTATGTATGTATGTATGTATGAATCCACGGAAATCTACGCAGAAGAAGTCACAGGCAACCGCTAGTTTATCATAAAAAAAACACCTTGTTCATTAATATTGTCACCCTGGTTTTGTGTATTACATGTTTTCTATTCTTGTTCAAGATTGATGTTTGCGAGTCAATACCCAAGGGCTCGACCTCGGAGCTAGAGATAGATCGCAGTTTTATTGTGATTAATAATGTATAGTTTGATATTTCGTTATTTTCCGCATAGGGCGTGCTATGCCGAGCGTTGTGCCGATACATAGTGGGTCATTCATCATAGGAAGATAAGGATATGGAATACGTAAATCGTTACTCTATAACTATTGGGATATAGAAGATAACTTAAAGCAACCCCTGTGTGAATGTGGTGATAAATATTCAAATCCTTCAACACATAAAATCAAACTCATTGACTCAAATGCATTGAAAAGCAAGATGGCACAATTCTTTTTTCTAAGTCCCAAAAAAACGTGACATTTTGCGAACGTGACGTTTTGAGAAAGTTACATTTTGCGAACGTGACATTATGCACCGGGAGGTTTTAAAACTACACGTAGGCACAGTTTCATTTAGCGGCAGATTTTCCCTTTAACGTTAACGAAGTTTATATAGTTTACGATACAATCGAAACATTGTTCCTTACTAGTGTAGGCAACGAAGCAGTTGACCCCCGCATTAAATCCTCAGTCGATGAAACTTTTCTGGGGTATTACACTAAATGAGACAAACCTTCTATAAAACTTAAAACGATCCAAAAAAAACGGGAATTTTTTTTAATACATTTTTTGTAATTTTTAAATGGAAAAATTAAAAGTACCGATTTTTTTTTGGATTTTTTTATAGAAAGTTTGTCTCATATAGTGTAATACCCCAGCAAAGTTTCATCGACTGAGGATTTAATGCGGGGGTCTTCATACAACGATCTGCTTCGTTGCCTAGACTATACATCATAATTATCATATCTTGTGAGTTGCAAGGTCGATGACCGACCTCATTACCCCTGGTGTCAGAGTTGTTGAGCTGCCTAAGGCTGATATAGTTCATGATCGACTAAATCCGTGGATAATAGTCAGGACCAACGGTGACAGTGTCCCCACCGGGAATCGAACCCAGAACCTCCGGATCGAGAGCCGAGCGCTCTAACCACTAGACCGCATTTTACAAAATGGTACGTAATTCGTTTATGGCACTAGCTAGCCTCTGCTGCGACACGCTCGCTTCGCTAGCTCTGCTCGTGCGTTGTGGTCACGAGGTAGCCATCCCAACCTAACCGAGGTAGGAATTACCTGCTAATGAGCTAATGAACTTAAAATGCGCCAGTGGTCTAAACCCATTACAATTTGCCGAAGCCCTTTTATAATTTGCCGACCTCTTGTAATTTGCCCGCCGTTTGTAATACGGCGTGTTCTGCGACACATGCATCACCAGGTTTTAAAAGGGGTTCAAAATTTCAAACAAAATACTACTGCTTTTGCTGCTGCTTTTTTTTGTACTGCTTTTAGATTTTAAATATAAGCAAAGTTTGTATCAAAGAATCATAGTCCAACGAAATGCAAAATGCCGCATTAAAACAAAAAAAAATACTATTCTAACTTTTCTTTTCGTGAATCTTTTATTTTAATTAATTTATTGCACATGTTATTGATACATATTTTTTACATTTTGCTCGCATGAAAACCACTGTGGTTTATCTGTGCTAAGGGAGTCGATTAAACACTGGCAAAATTAATTAGCAATTCCTATTTAATTTTCTAATATTAGTAAGGCATATTCTAATAAATTAATTATTCCTAGTTATCTGGTTACATCCTGACTGCTAGGATCAATAATGTTTCTTTAGCTTATTTTTATAACTTTTGAACCTTTAACAATTCTTTTATGTCTTGGGGAAGTTCGTTTACAAAAGTAGGAATTTCATTAGATTTTAAAATATTTAGAATCTTTGAGCAATCTTACAGCAAACCCTATTCGTACATCATTTTAGAGTTGTCTTTAGCTCACGTCTGTATAAAAGTACAAAATTCAGCTAGACAATCCTAAATGCGTATCTTTAATTCAGACAGATCTCTCATTATTAGACAGTTGAATGGCGTCTGATCTTGGATTTCAGGTATATTTTATTTACTTGTGCCTAGGGGAATACCGCAATACCGGCGCGAGGCAATTTTGTTCTCGTTTAATGATACAGATGGGCTGACTGACTGCACACCGAATAGAAGAAAGTGACATTTTGCGAACGTGACATTGTGCGTCGGGAGGAAATAAAGTAGCTTGATTATGATATTTTTTTCGTTTATTCCATTTCTTACCAACATATTTTGCAGCTACGTCTAAAGCAATCGGATAAAGCTGACAGAAAAATCAATTTTGTTAAACAATGTTATTCTTTCCGTCAATTTTACTCTGGTTTTATTGTCATGGCTGCAAAATAGATTGATAAAACATATCTATTGATGAAAATGGACGACATTGAAGACGAACAAGTTTTGAACCTTCAATTTTATAAAGATTGAAAATAAAAATTGACCTCTCCATACAAACTGTTCGAGCAGAGTAAGCAATTTGTATGGAGAGGTCAAAATTTTTTTACATTTCCTAGAAATGTCTCTTTGAGAAAGTTGTTCAGTTTTGTTGACTGAGTACGCCCTTTCAGTTTTCGGTACATCGTCCCTTACACCCTGTTATATCAAACTAAAAATAAAAACAAATGTGCAAAGCCTTTAAAAACAATCTCAGTTCTTCAGTCCTAAAATGGACTTTATGTCCTAAAATTACTGGAAGTATACTATATAACTAGAAGTATGAAGTATACCGGAACCTTTGGCGCACGAGTCTTACTCGCCCTTAGTCGGTTTTTTATGGTTCCGTAGTCGACAAGGGCCCTTGTAGTTTCTTCATGTCCGTTTTTCTGTCTGTCCGCGGCTTAGCTCAAAGACCCTTAGTACTAGAAATCCAATATTATAAAATAACATTACATCCACGCCGACAAAGTATTTTTTAGGGTACCACCCACTTAGATATGAGCGCCGCGCCGGTGCGCCGCCGCCGCCGAACAAATTTCCTGCGCCGCCGCCGCCGCGGATGGCCACGGCGCGCCGAGCGAGGAAAAAGTTATTAAATCCATACTTTTTAAGCACTGATTCAAATTCTCTTCTCTTTCTTCTCTTATTCGCTATAGTTAAGATATCGATCCTACCTGCTAGATACCTAATTTGTAGCATGATTCTTAGAGAGCCCCGATTACTGAATGGTTTCAGCAATATTTTTGAAGATTACCTACGTGCAATTTTTTGTGAAATGAGGATAAGCTAACAAAACTTGTGTTTGAAAACCTGACTAAAATTACATTTGTTTATTTTTCCTTAAAAGTATTAGAATATTAGTACAGTCTGTTGTCCGTACAGTCAGTAATGTTAATAGTTTAAATAATTTTATCAGATTTGTTTTCATATGCCACTTTTTTTTTCATTATCACATGTAACTAATAGACATGAAAAGGCTATGTCTAACTCACACATTTCTTAAAAAAATATAGCAAAATTCGATTACTTTGACCTCTATCTAGCCCTGAAGACAAGAGATGAAGTAAACGATGGAATGGACTTTACCAGAAAAAGACACGCTTTTTTATTTTGTCAATGGGCTTACTCTTGACCTCGATCTAGTCCTGAAGACAGAGATGTCGTCTGCATACCCAAAGATTCCAGGCACCAGTTTATGTGCATCAGGAATAGAGTTGCGGACAGAACGGATCCTTGAGTAACTCCGTCATCGATAGCCCTCTGATCAGACTAGCAATCTTCCAAGACCACTTGATTCAATCGTACACTCAATAAGTTTAATATCCAATTGCAAAGGCCAGGTATTTCATACGATGGAAGATTGTTTGCTTGTGTGATTTCTGTCGTAAAGTAACAGTGTTTACACCGTTGTGTTTCGGTTTGTAGGTTAAACGAGCTACTGAAATTACCGACACATGAGATGTACCGCCTTAGTTCTCAATATGGGCAACGCGTTTTGCTGTTTTATTAGTGTCAATTATGTCACTCATAAGACAGTGTATGCTGTGGGTGGTGGTGACCATTCACCATCAGTTGGCCCACCTGCTCGTTTACCCTCTTGTGACATAAAAAAAAAGTCATTAGCTTCAAGTTATGTCACGACTTCGTTATTAAATACTCGCTCCATAGTCTTGCAGAGTATGGAGATTTCCACCGGCCTGTTCCATCACTATCAGGACATTTTTTAACCATTTAAACCATTTCTTTTTCCACAACACATATTAGATTAAAATATTCAAAATTTTCAAATTACAATATTCAGTATTTTTGAGAACCATTTTAATTTCTTTTGGTACATATTTCCAAATTTTAAAAGAAAGTAAGGAATTAAGTATTTTTGTGCCAACCCTATATGGTTTTTGCGATTTCCGGTAATTTCTTACAAAAAAATGCTTTAGAGGTCACGCCGCCGATTTCGCCGCCGCCGCCGACCCTAAAAAGTCGGCGCGCCGCCGCCGACCTTATAGCCATCGGCGCTCATATCTACACCCACCCCCCTACAAGTAAAGTGGAAGTGATTTTTTTTTCTCGTCGGGATGTCGTCAAATAGGTCTTTTAAAAATAATGTAAGCCTGCAAATAAAGCGCAATTTTTTTTACGAGAAATGTGAAAAAAATCGCAGTAGTAGTATATAATATGATAAAATTCAAAAGGATAACTATCACAGCTACGTAGGCTTCACAGGTTAATGAGCTGTAGCCTAAAAACTGGAAAGAATAAAAATTGCAATAGCAATCAGGCGCTAGGACCTCGCTCAAATGTTATGAAATACTTAATCAATACTTGCTTTGCGATAAAAATCGTAATCATAAAATACGGAACCCTATACTGCGCGTGGCCCGAGACGCCTTCCGGTGCATAATGTCACGTTCGCAAAATGTCACACTAGGGTTTACCATAGCAGAATGTCACGTTCGCAGAATGTCACAATCGCAAAATGTCACGTTCTCAAAATGTCATGTTTGCATAATGTCACACTTGATCGTGACATTGTGCGAACGTGACATTCTGCGAAATAATAATGAATTTTTTTCTAAGTCCACAAAGAATTAAAATTTTTCTTGTCATAAACCAATATTAAAAAAAAATTTCTAAGTCCCAAATCTATAGCAAAATAATTTAAAAAAATTCCAAGTCCCAAAAAACGTGACATTTTGCGAACGTGACAATTTGCGAACGTGACATTTTGGGATCGTGACATTCTGCAAACGTGACATTTTGCGAACGTGACATTTTGCGAACGTGTTAATTTGAGAAAGTGACATTTTGCGAACGTGACATTATTCGTCGGGATGCCGAGACGCACTTGGCCGGTTTTTTCATTGTAAGGTATGGAACACTAGTGGGTCGCATCATCAACTTAACTTTTTGACCTCCCATAGAAACTGCTTCAGCTGATAGTTCATTTTGTATGGGAGGTCAAATTTAGTTTTTTTGTATTCCAATCTATGTTCCTTGGGAAAAGTTGTTCATTTTCATGGGCAGATTCATACCTTTCGCTATTATCACATCTTTCTGTGATACGCTGTAGAAAGCAAGACGCGTATGTATATTCGGATTTGGTTAAGTTGGATGGTGCAACCCACCCTAAATTTACACAGACAGAAACATATCAACAAATTTATATTTGAAACCACATCCAACCTTAGCATAATATTCTAGACAAATTACTTCTGTCTCTTTACATAATAATTAACACTAAATATAAACTTAAAACAAAAAGTATTGACCAATTGCCATTTGCCTAAAGTTTTAAACCACCGTTAAATTGTTTGTTTGACAGTGTCCTCACCGGGAATCAAAGGTCCTCCGGATCGAGAGCCGAGCGCTCTAACCACTAGATCACAAAGGCTGGAAGGAACGAATGGATATCATGCACGATTTGTCTCAGTAGTTCGGTCCCGGACAAATCTACCGAACTACTGAGACTAGACACGATTTGTATCAAGAAGTGACGGCCATAGTTCGCATCATACGTTCATGAGTGGAATCACTTGGCTTCGGCTACAAAACCAATGCAAATTCACGCTGTATGGTTAATGATTATGATATAGATGTACTCAATATATACGTTTATGTATACGTTTATGATCTATACTGGTTCTACGCCTATTATCGCCTATGGTTCATGATCAAGTTCACTGAGCAAGGAACCACGTATATGCGTTTTTATCAAGTTTTCTTCAATTTTCTAGCAAATTCGAGCCTCAGTGATGTCACACTCTTGTTATTCGCGATTAAAGTAAATTTTTAAATGCCGTCGCAAGTTTTGTTTTTAATTTTTCTAGTTTCTGGCCTGGATTCTGGCTGATATTATGAAGATTTATCGTGTAAATTCGCTTCTGGCCCTCGCCGGCCGCTGTCGCAGCACGCTCGCTTAGCTCGCTCGGCTGGCGCGTTGTGGTCGCAAGGGTACCTTCTTTTTTACTTTCTCTGAAATATGAACTCACACTCTATGTGGCAACCGCAACATGGACGAAGTGCGTCTGGACAATCTGCGTTTTGGACCTTCTGCTACTAGGTCAGTTTTTGCTACTCATTGACTGACTCTTAAAGGGCTATGGAAAGGGCTATGCTCGGAGTCTCTCAGCGGAATCGAATCAGAAACGAAGAGATCCGCAGAAGAACTAAAGTAACTGTTATAGCCCTGAGAATTGCTAAAGTGGCAGTGGGCAGGGCACATCGCAAGAAGAACCGATGGCCGATGAGGCGTAAGGGCTCTAGAGTGGCGACCACGTACCGGAAGACGAAGCGTTCGCAGGCCCCCCACAAGGTGGACCGACGATCTGGTCAAGGTCGGTCGTCATGGAAATCGTTAGGATGATGATTACTGACTCTCACAGTCCGATTCGAGTTGGTGTCTGCACACACCATCTGAAATATTCTCAATAATTTTTTCTATAGACCTCTTCCTGTTATCACGTGCAGCAATTCCTGATATTATCCGCGACACCGTATATGTGTTTTTCCACGTTTTAGAAAGCGCGTACGTTGTTTTACAGAAATCGAAATCGTTGCAACATAGTTGCTTCCAATCACTTTCAAGGAACGAATCAACAACTTGGAACCAGCGTCGGCAAACACGCCGACATCGCATTGCAGATTTTCCATCCAGCTTACGGAAAATCATACGCAGTATTTCGTTAGGCAACTCGCTCACGTTCATTATGGAAAAATTATGATGGATAACTATGTAAAATGAAGATAAGCAAAACCTTTGCCTGAACCTCGCCACGGACCATAGATAGATAGATATTTATTTAATGGCGTCACATCTCAGATGTATTTTGCACAATGTCAAGTTAACAAATTATTATAAAATTATGGCGAGTTCGCCAATGTCAAGTGGAAGATTTACACAGGAATCCACATCACGAGGACGAGGGCCTGTGTACTATGATGACTCCGATAAGTTGATGGGGAAACTTATTGAAGTCTCGATGGGCCGCTTCTCTCCATCCAAAAATCTTGATAAATGCATGTATTCCAATCTTCTAATAGATGTTCATTTTCAAAGACGTTTACAGCATAACACCCTATCAAATTATTCATTAAACTCTTCAATAAACAAATAAAACTAAAATTAAAATAGAAGCACGACCGCCATCTTCAAATGTTGAAAAACGAACCCCGCCACGGACCATACCAAGTTTACTGTCAAGAGGTCAACTCTTGTCAGACTTTAATGTCTTCATAAAAATTATGTTAAAACGTTTATTCAAAGAGGTTTTAATTCACGCTTTTGTAATTTTTTTAATGGTGGTTCAACAAGATGCTGCAAAATTCGATGTTCTCCTTGTTCAAAAACATGAACCGATGCCTCAGAGTAAAAACTATAAGACAAATCGCCGAATTGTCGAGTTTTATTTTTATCGTTGAAACTTTCTTAATCAGAGATGTGAACGCTTCTAAGAGAAAACTACTCAATACCTCTCAACATAGACAGCTCTATACGTCGCGAGATAAAATGCGCCTGTCAGCACTGTTCTCCACCAGTACAGAAGATCGAAGCAGGTGGAAGCAATTAATAAGACTCAGCATAAATCAAGGTCACGACCCTCTGCAGTGAGGGACCGACTGGGAGAGAGAGATGCTGAGATGCAAATGGTGTAAGACAGGTCATAACAGTATTTCTATCTTACAGTTTTCTTAGTAATAAAGCGTGAGGAAAGATGCATTCTGCCCTGAGCTTCGCTATCTGCGTCTTAGCTAACGCTCACCCTAAAGGTCTGCACGTCAGCAGATGGAGGGATACACAGGGCATGACAAAAGCTTGGTATACAGTCAAGAGCAGTTCAAGCTTGACACTTGAAGGATCAAAAGCTTCCGTGGTGTAGTGGTTAGAGCGCTCGGCTCTCGAGGAGGTTCTGGGTTGGTGGGGGTTGGTGGGGGTCAAGCAAAAATCCCTTCATGCAACTTCTCCAGTTTGGTTAGGACATTGCAGGAATAATCACCTGATTGTCCGAAAAGTTCAAAAGGCACGTTAAGCTGTATCTACGGATGTAGTCGTTAATGAGTCATGTCAGAGGCCTTTGGTGGCTCAACAACTCTGACACCAGGGTTTGTGAGGTCGGTCATTGACCTTGCAACCTACACAATATGATGATGAGGGCTAAAGTAGTCTTAGCGGTGATTGAAATCATAACGGTGGTGGTAGAAAGTCCAATGAGTCAGGCTTGACGTGCTCATAACTGTACATTTACAGCTACTTGTCCAAAACTCTAACCTATACAATAAAAATTTCAAGCATGGCCATTTCAAGGAATAACTGTGTTCTGGTTAAATGGGGCGGTGGTTATTTAAGGCGCGTTTTAAAGAATTTAAAATATTCTATTAAGGCATGACTGTTGGAGCGCCTGCATACTGGAGTAACTGAATGTTTGAGTTTGAACAGACACGGACACGAAAAGTCACTTTGCAAACGACCGGAAAATTGTAAAACAGCATCGCTGGGTTGTAAATTAGTTAGGATCACTGGTGGTTATCTTGTGACCAAATCGCACGATTTGAACGAGTGAAGCGCGCGAGTCGTTGCAGCGGCCGGGCAGTACTAGAAATGGATTTTACGCGCCGGCAACATGTAAAATGACAAACTTCACAATTTGCCTCCGTCAGCGACAAATATACCTAAAATGCAAATATTGTATTGTGTATTTGTATTGAATACCAACTACATTTAGTTGGTATTGGTATTGGGCAAGTACTTTTAATTATTTCGTGCTTGAGCTGATTCGTTTACTAAGTACGTTTTCCAGGGTCCTTTGGTGTCGGCTAGGAATAGTACAGCAGTATTTCTCCTCTTGTCGGATAGAAGGACATTCAGATTCAGATAATTTTATTCAATCTAGATTCTTTACAGAATACTAATTATTGAATGTCATGCAGAATACAATGCAAATAGAGCGAATCTGCTAGAGCTATCGCTATATCGAATTTTGACGTGGATAGGGTCTATGCTTTCGTTTGGGTGGTATTTTCTTGGAAAGTGCTACATCGAGCATTGGATGAGGGGGGCGGGGGTGTGAGGAGAGGGGGTTGACGAAGGTGGGGTAGTGCTTGATGTTCTCTTGACTTAACCTACCTTTGGGGGTGCGGTACACTCTATAACTAGATTTAGATTTAATGTGCATTTCATATTGTTAAATATTTTGTTGTAAATTTGTGCTGTATCCTAAAAAAACCGGCCAAGTGCGAGTCGGACTCGCGCACTGAGGGTTCCGTACCACCACATAATCATAATTGTATTAGTTGAAATTTCAGTAAGTTAATGTGCTAGATTTTTTGAGTCCGACACGCGCTTGACCAAATTTTATTATTTGTTGTTATTTTATAGCTTATGCACTATAAACATACCAATTATCAAGTTTGTAATTGTTCCCGTTTTTAAATAGAACTAAAACAAAAATCGCCTCAACGACCATCCAACTTGACCCCTCTCTTATATGAATGTTCTTGAAACGGGAGCTCACCACAATTGGTTACCATTAGTTGTGAGAAAAGTTGTTATATTTAATGATTTCAGACTTTTCCCATTATTTGTACTATGAGACCTAGCTTCTTGCCAAATTTCATAATTTTAGGTCAACGGGAAGTACCCTGTAGGTTTTTCATTTTTGAATAAATGTATGGAGATGAGGACATAAAATGCCATATCTTTTGATTGCATCGTTGTAAAAAATTGAAATTTTCAGATCTTGTGTGGTTCATGGATCCTAATATATGGTATTAATTTCAACCTGATACCTTTACTTGTTCGTGAGATAAAGGGTCTTGACAGACAGACAGACAGACAGACAGACAGACAGACAGACGGACAACAAAGTGATCCTATAAGGGTTCCGTTTTTTTCTTTTGAGGTGCGGAACCCTAAAAACAATTTATAGTATATCTATCTATCTTAAAGATTATACACACTTAAACTTATACAAGTAAAACTTACACCAGTATCAAGAATACAGCTAACCAGGGTTTTTTTGTGGTGCTGAGGTTATACAAACAGGTTATTCTTATCATCACACTGGGTTATTACGCCAAATGAACGAGTAATTCCCTCTGTATGGGTTACGAGTATAAGGACTGCACGCCACCTACAGACGTTTATAATCGTAGGAAATGAATTCCCAAAACTTTGATGTAGCCAATTTAATATTAAATACCTCTGGTAGTACAGTGCGTGTTTACTGTTTACTTAAAACTATGCTTAAAACACATTTCATGTGGCAACGGTTAGCGAGTTTTGCTGTTTTGCTGTTTTAATTTTTTTATCATTCTGATTAAATCAATGCTTCTTAGGTTTTTTTATGAAAGCTTAAAATAGTGTTTTTTTTTTCAAAAATCCGCTGCTTTGATTTAAACACCCATAACTTTCGTCTTTTTACACATTGTACTTATAGCCATTAATACCTGCCTATTATAATTAGTTATTACCAAGATATCGAAAATCGCTTAAAAGAAATAGGCTAGGAACTACTGTTACCCAGTTTCAGCTGAGACTTAATGCCTGTAGCAGTAATCGTCCCTAAAGACCAGTTTATCCTGGAGCTGTTATTGTAGACCGTACACAAGTAAAATAATACACTTCTTGTCCATAACTTCTAAGTGGCGACGCGCAGCATATAAAAATAAAACTGCCTCATTACTTAGCCTAGAATATTATTAATTGCCCTATTACCGTGTTACAAGCAAGGGAGCTCATTTGAGACCACGCACACACGACTGTGGAGACGATGTGTGTACAAATTTTAGCCGAAAAAAAAAACAAGTAGGTTACCATTTCTTAATGCGTGATATTTTGTGAGTTTGTGAGTATTTAAGTTATTAGTTTATGCCTAACTCAATGACAAACATGATGGATGATTTTTTGTTGTCTTTTCAAAAGTTGTAGAAAATAAATTTTTGCTTCGTAAAACAAATTAAAACCCAATAATATAGCCTGAATAGAAATTACAAAATAGTAATGTGGCATTGAAATAAAAGAACTGACAAAAATGCGTTTGTTTTAAGATTAAACCGAATATTTCTTATAAATTCGCAATGCAAAGGATATTCTGAAATTAAAATAACCAGCGACCATTGAAAACGCAACTATATCGCGTTGTAAATTACTTTAAATAGTGCCATCTATATTGCACAAATGAACTAATTTTTATGTTGGTAGTAGACAGGTTTGTTTTTAGTTCTAATTTCGTCTCAACAGCTCGCGTTCTGTGTTCGAGTCGGGCATAAAAACAACAACGTATATCGCATCACAACAAAGTTGTTTCTTTCTTGCGGTTTGCGAGGCGTCGCCGGTAATGACGACAAAAACCGGCGTCGGACGGCGGCCATTATGGGAGAATGAGCGGCTCCTGTCTTTGAGGAAGCTAATGTTTCTACTGCTACCTGGGAGAGTGCAGGTGAGATCTGTGTCTACGTCTGTAGTCGGAGAAATAATGGACGTCGGTGGATATTGTTAGTAAAAGTTCTAAATCACTTTTAATCCCTAAGTGACTAAAAGTTTGCGCCATCTAGTGTGGAGTAGAAAAACTACAGCGAAACAATCAATAAATATACAGATTGCCTGTAAGCTTTCTTAAACGAGCTATTTACTTTTTCCAAAGAAATAGAAAAAAAACGCAGAAAAAGAATGTTTCCACACTTAGCTAGATTAATTTATGCTCCAGAACACCTTGCCTTGCCTCTGCCGTAAGTACGTTTTTTATTTGTAATTTAGGCCGTAAGGTAGTACAGTATGTAGTCTGGTATTTCATCTACATATATTCGGGCATTCTACGTGGGACACTCAGAAATATTTGCGACACTAAAAAAAATTGTTCTACAGGTACATATATTTTTATTAAATCTTTTCAAAGTACTCTCCACCAGCCTCTATACAAAGATTCATGCGTCTGAACCAGTTTTCAAAACACTTTTTCCAGTCCGCCGTAGACACCTCGTTTACAGCCTGCTCGAACGCAGCCAGCGCATCTTCCGGCGACGAAAATTGTATCCCCTTGAGCTGATTTTTTATTTTTGGAAATAAAAAGAAGTCACACGGTGCTAGATCAGGGCTGTAAGGAGGGTGACCCAGGAGTTTGACTGGTGTGCTGTCCAGGAAGTCCCTCGTTTTGAGCGCGGTGTGTGCAGGCGCATTGTCGTGGTGGAGCAGTAGTCCGCGGAGCCCTGTGTTTGGTCGCTTGTTGCTCACAACAGAAAAAACTTCTGGTAAACATTTGGTAGTATACCATTCGGCGTTGATGCTTCTTTGATCTCGTAAGGGAATTGAGGCCAAGTGGCCAGTCAAATTAAAAAAGCTGGCGATCAAAATCTTCCCCCCGCTTCGAGATCGCTTCACTTTGGTAGGCGTTGGTTCATTTTGAAACACCCAAACTGTCGACTGGCGCTTGGTTTCTGGATCGTATTGATAAATCCAGGACTCATCACCTGTTACGATGTCGTAAACACGCCGAGACGAGCCTGCTTCAAATTTGTTCAGCATATCACGGCACCATTCCACCCGGGCCTGCTTCTGAGCGTCGGTGAGGTAGTGCGGCACCCAGCGCGATACTATCCTCCTCACGCGAAGATGCCCGTGTAGAATCTCGTGAACGCTTCCCGATCCAATCTTTAATATGTGCTGAATCTCCTGATATGTAATTCGCCTATTATCTTGGATTAAATTTTGCACTGCTAGCACGTTTTCTTCCGTAATAGCCGTCAAAGGGCGACCGCTTCTTTCTTCATCCCCCAAGGTTGGTCGACCGCGCCTAAATTCGTTATACCAACGATACACGGTTGCCTTGGAGGGGCCTTCATCCATAAATGCCATTTGAAGTCTATCGAACGATTCATCCGGTTTCAGGCGACACTTGAAATCGTAAAAAATCATAGCTCTAAAATGTTCCCGGCGCAGATCCATTTTTCAGTAAGACACGATACTTTGAATTGGCTCGCAAAAAATGTGGAGGGAAATTTTGAAAATGGAACACACATATTTTTACTTACAAGTAATCATATTTTCGAAAAAGATTCTGACCGGCCAGTCTCCCATATATAAAAACTATTTTTCGCAATACTTTCTGAGTGGCCTGGTATGTTTATCTTTTCAAATTTCTATTTACATTTACGTTTCCAATTTTCAGTGTAGATCAGTTGTTAGCTGCTACAAAATTATTATTACGACATGTTACCGTTTTTTCTTGTTTTTTTAGGGTTCCGTACCTCAAAAGAAAAAAACGGAACCCTTATAGGATCACTTTGTTGTCCGTCTGTCTGTCTGTCTGTCAAGACCCTTTATCTCACAAACGGGTAAAGGTATCGGGTTGAAATTAATACCATATATTAGGATCCATGAACCACACAAGATCTGAAAATTTTAATTAGGGTTCCGTACCTCAAAAGAAAAAAACGGAACCCTTATAGGATCACTTTGTTGTCCGTCTGTCTGTCTGTCTGTCTGTCTGTCTGTCTGTCAAGACCCTTTATCTCACGAACGGGTAAAGGTATCAAGTTAAAATTCAACCATATATTAGGATCCATGAACCACACAAGATCTGAAAATTTAAATTTTTTACAACGACGCAATCAAAAGATATGGCATTTTATGTCCTCATCTCCATACATTTATTCAAAAATGAAAAACCTACAGGGTACTTCCCGTTGACCTAAAATTATGAAATTTGGCAAGAAGCTAGGTCTCACAGTACAAATAATGGGAAAAGTCTGAAATCATTAAATATTTCAACTTTTCTCACAACTAATGGTAACCAATTGTGGTGAGCTCCCGTTTCAAGAACATTCATATAAGAGAGGGGTCAAGTTGGATGGTTGCTGAGGCGATTTTTGTTTTAGTTCTATTTAAAAACGGGAACACTTAAAAACTTGAAAATTGGTATGTTTATAGGGCATAGGCTATAAAATAACAACAAATAATAAAATTTGGTCAAGCGCGTGTCGGACTCAAAAAATCTAGCACATTAACTTACTGAAATTTCAACTAATACAATTATGTTTATGTGGTGGTACGGAACCCTCAGTGCACGAGTCCGACTCGCACTTGGCCGGTTTTTTTTTTTACAATGACGCAATCAAAAGATATGGCATTTTATGTCCTCATCTCCATACATTTATTCAAAAATGCAAAACCTACATGTTACTTCCCGTTGACCTAAAATTATGAAATTTGGCAAGAAGCTAGGTCTCACAGTACAAATAATGGGAAAAGTCTGAAATCATTAAATATAACAACTTTTCTCACAACTAATGGTAACCAATTGTGGTGAGCTCCCGTTTCAAGAACATTCATATAAGAGAGGGGTCAAGTTGGATGGTCACTGAGGCGATTTTTGTTTTAGTTCTATTTAAAATCGGGAACACTTACAAACTTGAAAATTGGTATGTTTATAGTGCATAAGCTAGAAAATAACAACAAATAATAAAATTTGGTCAAGCGCGTGTCGGACTCAAAAAATCTAGCACATTAACTTACTGAAATTTAAACTAATACAATTATGTTAATGTGGTGGTACGGAACCCTCAGTGCGCGAGTCCGACTCGCACTTGGCCGGTTTTTTTTCTTCTAATCTAAATATATAAAAGAGCTTGTCCTGACTGACTGACTGATGGATTCATCAATGCCGAGCCGTAACCGCTATAGATACAGATCTGAAATTTTGTACACAGGTTCTTTGCACGTCAAAACCACCCAATAAGAAAGGATTTTGGAAAGTTCATCTTCCAAGGGGGTGAAATAAGGGATGGAAGTTTGTATGAAAGTCCTTTGTTTCTTGAGCTAGATCTGTGGCTAGATTCACATAACTTTAAATTCAAGCTTTTGGTAAAAAATAAAGAAACACGTGTTTTAGCATTTCTTAAAAATCACCCCTAAAGGGGGTGAAAAAGGGGATATTTTTTTCCGTATGGTGGTCTATAAGTCTTTCATTTTTAAAGGTAGAATTATAGAAATTTGTTTTTGAGCTTTTGGTAAAAAATAAAAAGTACGTGCTTTAGAATTTTTCAAAATTCATCCCCTAAGGGGGTGAAATAAGGGATGAAAGTTTGTATGAAAATCCGTCAGTTTTGAAGTTAGGATCTTCAAAATTTGTATTTAGACTAAGGACTAAAAATAAAGTTTTAGGTGTCTTAGGGTTTTTGGAAATTCAATACCCTAAGGGGTGAAAAGGGGGAGGAAGTTGAGAATCCTTCATTTTCAAATTAAAATTCACTAAATTTATTATTTAGGCATCAAGGATGTAATTCTGTGGAACGTACATCACTTTTATTGAAATATCACCCCAACTTCAACCTCTAAAAGAGGTTAAATGGGGGGAGGGAAATGGGGTGAAAAAGTCTAAAAACCTGTATGGGTATCGTTTGTATGGTATATCGGGTCGCTGATTACGAAAACTAAAACAATTTTGATATCCAACATGGTGGACGTGAAATACCATCATCCACTGGGGATGGGGTTAAGGTGCGATAGGGTTGAAATGTCTAAACATCAATATGGGTGTCGTTTGTATGGTTTATCGGGTCGCTGATTACGAAAACTACAACAATTTTGAAATCCAACGTGGTGGACGTGAAATACCAGAGACGGAGAGGAAGAGGGAATGGAGAGGGAGAGGGAGGGAGGGGAAGAGGGAGGGGGAGAGAGAGGAAGAGGAAGGGAGAGAGGGAGAGACTCCACATTGTCTGAATTTCACGCGGGCGAAGCTGCGGGCACAGTAGTGATCTAATAAATAAAATAACAATACAGTGGATTATAAATTTACAACGTAATTTAACAAATAAAATTTTGTTAAAAATGTGAAAATGCGTAGCGAATTTTTAAGATAAAACCTTTACAACTAGAGAATTAATTTCACGTCGCTATCCAAAGTATTCCAGACGTGTATTGATGACTAGGTCTCATCTGCTGTAGTTTCAATTCTTTTTTAAACAAGAATTCATCAAAGCAGAGTTTTCAATATGTTGAGACATGTTTCTAAGCTCTAGGGAGGCACTATTTGTATGAAATGTTTGTGGGTTCTCACTACGATGTAGGTACGCTTTTAAAGTTTTTACCAACAGCTTTTTTAGGTATTTCATAATATACGTATTTTGATCTATGCTCTGCCTGCTTCTAGAATTATCTACCTGCGTCTGTGTTCCCGAGCTCTTATAACCCGAATCTATTTAAGTCGCGAGTGAATAGGCTTCTTCTGGGAAAGCTCGTTCTATCGTCGACCTCATCTCTGTCCTCAGGGCTAAGTCGAGGTCAAGAGTAAGCCACAGTATAAAAATAATGTTCTCTGATAAAAGTTATTTAGTTTCATGAAAACATTTACACCTCTAATTTTATAAGCGTCATTGTGTTTACGGCCCTGATGGTTTAAAGGTTGGAACTTTTTGGTTTTCGATCCGGAGGTACTGGATTAGATTCTGGAGCTGTCGCGGGCAAATTGTATAATTTGCTGTTTACCACATTTGCTCCGACTGTACCGAACCTGCCAGGCTGCGAATTGGCAGACTAACGTTTTGTGGACCTAATAGGCTACTACTCCCAAAATTTTTAGGATTCCGTACCCAACGGGTGAAAAATGGGACCCTAGTCAACGGGCTGTATCTCATAAACCGTAATAGGTAGACAGTTGAAATTATCACAGACTATGTATTTTTGTAGCCGCTATAACAGGAAATACTATAAATAAAAAATAAATAAGGTGGCTCC
Source organism: Athrips mouffetella (assembly GCA_947532105.1). Classification (NCBI taxonomy): domain Eukaryota; kingdom Metazoa; phylum Arthropoda; class Insecta; order Lepidoptera; family Gelechiidae; genus Athrips; species Athrips mouffetella. The sequence continues at coordinate 847,457 of OX383981.1, forward strand.
CCTGTTTTTGACCGTATTTTTTAGGCGAATTTTCACCGATTTTTGTTTTAGATCTATCGTAAAAACGGGAACACATACAAGCGTGAAAATTGGTATGTTTATAGTGCATAAGCTATAAAGTAACAACAATTAATAAAAAAAACGAGCAAGTGCGAGTCGGACTCGGGCACTGAGGGTTCCTTACCACCACATAAACATAATTGTATTAGTTGAAATTTCAGTAAGTTAGTGTGCTAGATTTTTTGAGTCCGACACGCGCTTGACCAAATTTTATTTTAGTTTGTAAGTGTTCCTGTTTTTAAATAGAACTAAAACAAAAATCGCCTAAACGACCATCCAACTTGACCCCTCTCTTATATGAATGTTCTTGAAACGGGAGCTCACCACAATTGGTTACCATTAGTTGTGAGAAAAGTTGAAATATTTAATGATTTCAGACTTTTCCCATTATTTGTACTTTAAGACCTAGCTTCTTGCCAAATTTCATAATTTTAGGTCAACGGGAAGTACCCTGTAGGTTTTGCATTTTTGAATAAATGTATGGAGATGAGGACATAAAATGCCATATCTTTTGATTGCGTCGTTTTAAAAAATTTAAATTTTCAGATCTTGTGTGGTTCATGGACCCTAACATATGATATTAATTTCAAGCTGATGCCTTTACCCGTTCGTGAGATAAAGGGTCTTGACAGACAGACAGACAGACAGACAGACAGACGGACAACAAAGTGATCCTATAAGGGTTTCGTTTTTTTCTTTTGAGGTACGGAACCCTAAAAATAGTGAAAAGCGTGTCGGTCTCACGCGTTTTGAATACACTTCTGCTTGACTGCGCGTCCATAATTAAGACGGTATTTATACTTTGGTGGTATGCAACCCTCGGTGCGCGAGTCCGACTCGCATTAAGCTTTTTTTAGAAGTGGTAATTGTTCACTCTTTTCTGAACTTCTTACTACTGCGGACCGTTCCGTACATTCCATATTTATAACTCTTTTATTTATAAACCTTGGGGAAAAATCGCTTGAACTAGTAGAAACACTAAAATCGACCTCCACTCGATATTATGAGGAGTCGTTCAGACGCGGCGTCGCGAGATACGGGCGATAAAAGTCAGAAGAGTGGAATAATTTCACGTGCGGCGCCCCGTATCAACTAGTTTATGACTGATTCTCTTGTCCCCGCAAATCAGTTGAGGTATTTTATCGCATGGGGTCGGGTCACTTAGGTAGCGAGAACTGGCTTTTGTTCGAGAAGGTAGAGGGGATTTTTACAAGGCGTAGCCGGGCTCTGCTAAAGTTAGCGTAGTCCTAGCAAGCCCTAGCAGTGCTATGCCATGCTTGATTTGAATGAATGAATTTAAATGATTTGCTTTATTTCTTCTTCACAAGTAAGAAACTTATACTAGGAAGACATTAAAAATATATGAAAAATTACAAAAAACGGTCAAGTACGAGTTGGACTTGCGCCCTCAGAGTTCCGCACCTATCCACCTTATCATATTCTACAAAATTTTGCCCTTTCATTTTAAAATTTCTATGCCAATCTAACCTGACCTCTCTTTTGTATGAATGTATTTGAAACAGGAGCTCACTTTAATTGGATGTGATTAATTATGAGAAAAGTTGTAATATTTGATAACTTTAGACTTTTCCGTTTGCTTGTGCTATGAGACTTAGCTTCTTAACAAATTACATTATTCTTGGTCAATGGGAAGTATCTTTTAGGTTTTGGATTGGTTCATAAATGTATGGAGATGGAGACATAAATGGCGTACATTTTGACGTATATTTTGATTGTGTTGTCGTAGAAGCTTGAAATTTTCACAACTTCAAGGGTCTATGCATCATAATATTAATTGCAATTTAATACCTTTACCCATTCGGGAGATAAAGGGTCTTAAGAGCCAGACAGACAGACGGACATTAAAGCGATCCTATAACGATTCCGTTATTTTTCCTTTTGAGATACGGAACCCTAAAAAAGTAAGTAGGTACGCGTGAAGACTGGTGCTGAATTGAGCCTGAGCCGCTGCAGGATCATCAGTCCCAGCATGTGCCCTAGCATAGACCTAGAGTAGCCTTATCGTAGTCCTGTCGTAGCCATAGCTTAGCCCTAGCATAGGTTGCTATTGCACCAAAATAGTCTTAGTGTAGCACTAACGTAACATTAGCGTAGTTTTTGCGTAGCACTTAGCACTAGCGTAGCACAATCGTAGCACAAGCGTAACACAAGCTTGGCGCAAGCGTAGCGCAAGCTTGGCGCAAGCGTAGCGCAAGCGTAGTACAATCGTAGCACAAGCGTAGCATAAGCGTAGCACGAGCGTAGCACAAGCGTAGCACAAGCGTAGCACAAGTGTATCACTAGCATAATACACGCGTAGAACTAGCGTAGGACTAGTAGTGTTACCCTGGTCTAACATATCCTGAGTCTACTCTGAACGTAAGTACAGCGTAGCACTAGCCAGATTAGCTTTTTAAGCGTTACTCAAGCTGTACCAGATTGTAGCCAAGGGCTATCCCTTATGCATGCAGCTTTAGCGTAGCCCTAGCTTAGTCTTAGTGTAGCCTTAACGTAGAACTAATACGCTAGTTTTATGCTAAAAAATGGCTATTATAAAAGCAGTGCTTGGTTATTTCTGGACTATTATGAGGATGATGATGGATTTGTTTGTAAACTCAAAATTGCAAGATATGCCTTTTCAATTACGTTCCGCTCTTAAAGGGACCCTACAAGAAACCCACATCTACACGGTTCCATGTCATAGCATATTCATGGGATTTAGAGAAATGACGTCACGCGGCGGCCCCGTATGTGACCTCGACCCGTTACACTCCAGATTACATGCGTTCTTATTATGTTTTGTTCAAATTTCATGTTTCTGTCTCCTGGATTATGAAAAGGTTACGTATTTAATGAATGCTTGGAATTTTTGAATCATTTCTTACCGCTACGTAGGTTTGTTTCGTATTTTTTTATTTGAAAATAAGCAAAGTCAAGAAAACATACATACCGGCCAGAATCATAACCCTCCTTTTTACCGTAGTCGGATATAAAAAAAACCGGCTAAGTGCAAGTCGGACTCGCGCCCTAAGGGTTCCGTACCTATCTACCATATGATATACTAAAAACTTTTGCTCTTTGATTTTAAAAACTCCGCGACCATCTAACTTGACCCCTCTTTTATAGAAAAGTTCTTGAAACGGGAGCTCACCTTAATTGGTTGCTATAAGTTGTGAGAAAAATTGAAATATTTAATGATTTTAGACATTTCCCTTTATTTGTACTGTGAGACCTAGCTTCTTGCCAAATTTCATAATTTTAGGTCAACGGGAAGTATCTTGTAGGTTTTGCTTTTTTGCATAAATGTATGGAGATGAGGACATAAAAAGCCATATCTTTTGATTGCGTCGTTGTAAAAAATTTAAATTTTCAGATCTTGTGTGGTTTATAGACCTTAATATTTGTTATCAATTGCAACCTGATACATCTTCTCGTTCGTGAGAAAAAGGGTCTTGACAGACAGACAGACTGGCGGACAACAAAGTGATCCTATAAGGGTTCCGGTTTTTTATTTTGAGGTATGGAACCCTAAAAAAACATATTCTTAGTCATTTTCAAGGAATCATCCCTATCATCATAACATCCCATGAAATGTCCATTACAGGACAGGGAGTTCCCTCCAGAATTCTAGCTTTAGCTGGAAAAATGTCGAGGGGAAGTTCCATAGTCACCTCGCTTGTTAGCGTTAGGGCTGGCACCATGGACCGCGGTTGTAGGTGACCGCAGTAAGTGAGATGGTATGCCACACAGGAGGATGCTGCTGCCCATCTTCTAGTTTATAACCCTTAGTCGACTCTTACGACACCCACGGGTATGTATGGGATGGTACTATTTTTTGCCGGCACTACACGGGACAATTTCCACAAGGGGTTAAATTAAGGTTCAAAGTTTGTATGGAAATCCTACTGTTTTTACAAAAGATGCATAAAACTTTGGATTTGGAAACACGTGTTACAACATTTTTGCAAAATCATGTGAATTCGAAGGTATTTTTTTAATGAAGTAGGTAAGTTTTATAAACCTTAATACCTGAATTACAAAACCCACGCTAGCGAAGCCGTAGGCAACAGCTAGTAATCCTATAGACTCCCAACTACTGCAGTTTCCAACACGCAAACAGCGCGCTCGTTCATCGCTCACCTCGGGACAATCGCGGGGGAGCGTAAAACATTAACAAGTCTCCGGTACGGTAAAGTAGCGATACAGGGTCTTATTAGTTATCTCCAATATTAAGTGATATATTTCAAAATTCAAGTTTTGTTACGAAGTATGTGTAGGCTACCACGATGGGAGAACGGCGAGGGGCATCGTCAATCCAAACTATTCATGAAGGAAAAATCAAATCCCTAAACATATGAAAATGACGAAACATCTGTTATACGAGTAGCTCTCGAAGACAGACAAACCAAAAATTTTTGGTATTATGACAAGTCATTGTAACTTAAACAGGCAGCTGACCATAATGAAAAGGAAAGAGGACCCAGCCTGTCCAGAATGCAATTTTCACGCTTGTAAGTGTTCCCGTTTTAACGATAGAGCTAAAACAAAAATCGAGCTTAAAGCTCCCAAAAAAAAACATCTAAAGTAGGAAAGTTAATTTATTGTTTTATTTTATTTTTTGTATTTGTAGCGGTAACATAAGTACATAATTTGCGAAAACTTCATGAGATACAGTCCTCTGACAGACAGATAGACAGACATCGGAGGCATATAATTAGCGTCCCGTTTATCAAAATAAAAAAAGTAAGTTGGGTCATTGCAGAAATCACCTGATTGTCTGTAATCACCTGATTGTCTAAAGTAAGATGTTTTCTGATTTTTTAATGATTTTTAGGGTCCCGTACCTCAAAAGAAAAAAACGGAACCCTTATAGGATCACTTCGTTGTCCGTCTGTCTGTCTGTCAAGACCCTTTATCTCACGAACGGGTAAAGGTATCAGGTTGAAATTAATACCATATATTAGGATCTATGAAACACACAAGATCTGAAAATTTCAATTTTTTACAACGACGCAATCAAAAGATATGGCATTTTATGTCCTCATCTCCATACATTTATGCAAAAAAGCAAAACCTACAGGGTACTTCCCGTTGACCTAAAATTATGAAAGTTGGCAAGAAGCTAGGTCTCACAGTACAAATAATGGGAAAAGTCTGAAATCAGTAAATATTAAAACTTTTCTCACAACTAATGTAACCAATTGTGGTGAGCTCCCGTTTCAAGAACATTCATATAAGAGAGGGGTCAAGTTGGGTGGTCGCGGAGGCGATATTGTTTTAGTTCTATTTTAAAAACGGGAACACTTACAAACTTGAAAATTGGTATGTTTATAGTGCATAAGCTATAAAATAACAACAAATAATAAAATTTGGTCAAGCGCGTGTCGGACTCAAAAAATCTTTGGCAAGCACGATAAGGCCTTGATCTTGGCTACTATCCACGGAATAGTCGTTATTGAGCCATGTCAGACGCCTTCGGCAGCTCGACAACTCGGACACCAGGGTTTGTGAGGTCAGTCATGATATGACGGTGAAGACCCAGTATAGAAATGCCCCAAGGACCGCCGCCGGCCGGAATAATTGATGTCCGCACTATAACAAAGAATCACTGGTGAATTTTTGAAGAGATGCTTTACAAAACGTCCGCGGATGCGATACAGTCAGTAACAGGTCAACCTTGCACTCGCAACGCGACTATAGCTTCTATGACTTCTAAAATAAGAATTGTAAAAATTCCAATGTGGCAAAATTGGGGTGCTTCTGACTGTTTAGAGGTCCGACCCGCTTTTTAGACGATAATTTTTTGCGGTGAAGAAAAATTTGGTAGATTTCAACTTATTTGTCCCAGACAACCTATTTTTAATGAAAATCTGAAACAAAATTCTGTTAAAAATTACAGACTCTGTGGTCTAGTGATTAGAGGGCCCGTCTCTTGATCCGGGGGTTCTGGGTTTGATTCCCGGTAGGGACACAGTCAAACAAAAATCCCTTTGTGCGACCTCTCCAGTTTGGTTAGGACATTGTAGGATGAATCACCTGATTGTCCGAAAAGTTAGATGATTCCGTGCTCCGGAAGGCATGTTAAGCCGTTGGTCCCGACTACTGAACTCTGACACCAGGGTTTGTGAGGTCGGTCATCAACCTTGCAACCCACACGACATGGTGATGATGTTTAAAATACACAGATTAAATAACTACGCCTAACATAATGGCTACTGTGACATCAGCGATAAGGCCGCCTTTGCCCACATTAGGTTAAGTTCTCTATGTACATTTGTTTTTTATTGTTGTTATGTGAGCAATAAAGTGTTCTATCTATCTATCTATCTATCAGCCCGTACTGACGGCTTAGCGTGCTTTCCGAAACACGAAAAATTCTCGTCTTATCACCCTTGAGTGGTCTCCCACCTAGGTTAAGACAACGGTTAACGTACCTCTCTCTTAAAACTACAGCACATTTTACAACCGCTCGTCGCCGAGTGGTAGTTGCTCTTTCTTACAAGTGCTCGTGGCCGAGTGGTAGTTGCTCTTTCTTTCAAGTGCTCGTGGCCAAGTGGTAGTTGCTCTTTCTTTCAAGTGCTCGTGGCCAAGTGGTAGTTGCTCTTTCTTACAAGTGCTCGTGGCCGAGTGGTAGTTGCTCTTTCTTTCAAGTGCTCGTGGCCGAGTGGTAGTTGCTCTTTCTTTCAAGTGCTCGTGGCCAAGTGGTAGTTGCTCTTTCTTTCAAGTGCTCGTGACCGAGTGGTAGTTGCTCTGTCTTTTAAATGCTCGTGGCCGAGTGGTAGTTGCTCTTTCTTTAAAGTGCTCGTGGCCGAGTTGTAGTTGCTCTTTCTTTCAAGTGCTCGTGGCCGAGTGGTAGTTGCTCTGTCTTTCAAGTGCTCGTGGCCGAGTGGTAGTTGCTCTGTCTTTCAAGTGCTCGTGACCGAGTGGTAGTTGCTCTTTCTTTCAAGTGCTCGTGGCCGAGTGGTAGTTGCTCTGTCTTTCAAGTGCTCGTGGCCGAGTGGTAGTTGCTCTTTCTTTCAAGTGCTCGTGGCCGAGTGGTAATTGCTCTGTCTTTCAAGTGCTCGTGGCCGAGTGGTAGTTGCTCTTTCTTTCCGATCACGAAAGTTGAGCAACGTTGGCCGTGGTTAGAACCCACATAGGTTTCCGTGTTTCGGAAGGCACGTTAAGGCAAAACCACGGTAGCCTAGTTGGTAAAGCGTCGGCGTTACTGACGCAAAAGACGCAGGTTCGAATCCTGCCTGTGGTGGACAAATATTACGAGTTGTCTACTTTGTAGATTTATGGCAAAGCCCGTTCTAGGATTAAGTCCAGTTGGTCCTCTGAGTTGCGGAAGTCAGATAGCAGGCGCTCTGTGTAAAAACCAAGCCCTCGCCAAAACCCTTGGGTTAGGTGTTGTCCGTGTGGTGCTGACAAAGAAGATTATCAATCCATCTCTACCAGTGGGTGTCGTGAGAGGCGACTAAAGCATTATGAACCGGATGATGGGCAGCAGCATCTTTCTGTTTATCGTACCATTTTACATACTGCGGTCACGAACAACAGCGTTTTCTAACCGCAACGCTCACAAGTGGTAAATGCTTTCTAAAGTACCACGTATTTTTGCTGGAATTCTGGAAAGAGCTAATACAGAGGAAGCTTCATGGGATATTATGATGAAATATCCAAATCCGTCAAAACCAATAAATTATGAAGATCAGAGATCTTAAAATTTTAATAAAGGATCTTTGAAAAGTAAGGAAAAAAAGATATTTCCAAGCAGAAATAAGCAATCACGTAGACTTAGCAGCGACTCTAAGTTTGACATAGTTGCGTCTAGTTCTCGGCTTAGAAACTTCTCGCAACTTGTCCACTGGCATTAATATTTTCTCATTCTACAGAAGTTTACCACTATGCGAAATTGCCCATAGCCCGCTTTGTGTATAAGGTTTGGTTCCCACTTCGCACAGGTGCTGTGCAAGCACATTTAGAAATATATTGCAAGAGTTACATATTTGTAAAAAACGCTTAGCCCCTGCGGTTCATAAGATTTATTTATTTATTTATAATTTACAATGTACAGTTATTACAGGCATACCTAATTAAACTATACAAGGAACATAATGAGATCAGAAACCTTAAAGTTAAACATTATACTCCTGTATGTAGGTATAACATTGTTAAAATATGTAAAATTATAAAACTTCACAGACAGTAAGCATAGATTTGCTGATGTTTGGCAACTTATCTGCAAATATATCAAGTTGTGGTGCAGATAAACGGACAGACGACGCAGGATTAGTAATAAAGTCCCGTTAAAAAAGTTCACGTATTATTTTTATCTGAAAATAAGGTGTAAAAGAACGACTAATTGTATACAAAAAGTACAGTAACCACCACAGCTACAAATTTAATAAAGTTAATTGTACCATTCCCGTATTGGCCAAAAGCGGGCAGTTGGCATCCCTACCTCATCGCATACCAAAAAGCGACCTATCCAAACTTCTGCATAATAAAAAGGTGAGTCTAAAATAAGGAGTTGCCTGGGCGCAACTTGGCATGTTTTGTACAGTCGCCAAATTTTCATGTTTTTTTTTTATTTGTTTACTAAGAAAGTACAAACATGCATAAGTAATAAATAATATGTATAAAAATAACCAGGTTTGCCTTGCCTAAACCCACAAATTTAGGAAATTGCAATGACATGTTTAGGTTTTGTCAACTCACTAAGTATCGAGTATCAGTTGGGCGAGGCAATCCTGTTGGTGTTGGTACTTCTTACTTTTGCATGCACTACATACGCACGACACCAAGCAAGTGGAAAGAAAACCAGTATAAGCTGAACCAGCACTACGTTACAAACGCCCGAAACCTGAGACCCGCTCAAAGTCAAAGTGTTTCCTCCGACGCGCGATCATGACTGTGTACTTACTAGGTACACGATTTGAATCAGTTTAGTGTTGACTGTACAAAACGTGCCGCGTTGCGCCGATGCCACCCTGTTTTTTTAGACTCACTATTTCATTGTGCACCAGCCTAGATAGGTCGCTTTTTGATATGCGATGAGGAAGGGTTGCCAACTGCCAGCTCTTAGTCTAAAACGCTACTTGATAAAGGACCATAATTTTATGTGTATGCCTTAGAGAAGTTGTGTCAATGCGGAACGAACTCGCTTTGAGGATGCAGCGGGAAGAAGGGGGGTTGTGTGAATAACGACCAAACAACCATATGGGGCCCCGTCGGACGAAGCATATTGGATCTATGTAGATACGTGTCTTTATGAATGTATTCAACTCATCTCAAAGTAAGATGGCTGCAGACAATATAATCGGTTTCACGAGTCAATTCCAACGCTTACCAACACATTATGCAGTCATAGAACCAGACAAACCACTACAAACCAGACGAACCAGAGTATATTTCACGGAAAAAACCGGCCAAGTGCGAGTCGGACTCGCGCCCTAAGGGTTCCGTACCTATCTAGCATATGATTTACTAAAAGCTTTTGCTCTTTGATTTTAAAAACTCCGCGACCATGCAACTTGACCCCTCTTTTACAGTAAAGTTATTGAAACGGGAGCTCACCTTAATTGGTTACTATTAGTTGTGAGAAAAATTTAAATATTTAATGATTTTAGACTTTTCCCTTTATTTGTACTGGTCTACTGTGAGACCTAGCTTCTTGCCAAATTTCATAATTTTAGGTCAATGGGAAGTACCCTGTAGGTTTTGCATTTTTGCATAACTGTATGGAGATGAGGACAAAAAAAGCCATATATTTTGATTGCGTCGTTGTAAAAAATTTAAATTTTCAGATCTTGTGTGGTCCACGGACCTTAACATTCATTATTAATTTTAACTTGATACCTCTTCTCGTTCGTGAGAAAAAGGGTCTTGACAGACAGACAGACAGACAGACAGACGGACAACAATGTGATCCTATAAGGGTTCCGTTTTTTTTATTTTGAGGTATGGAACCCTAAAACTAACATTGTATTACAAACTTGTTTTTTCTGATCATGGAGCACAATAGCCTTGATAAAGCTGCAAAATGTGTTGGTAAGCTTTGGCATTGACTCGTGAAACGGATTTAGTTATTTGTCATGCAAAGCAGCAAAATGGTTTTTCGGGGCGAGTGCCTGTATTGAAACTCGAGCAAGCAAAGGATTCTTGGAAAGAAGAATACTGAGTGTAGCGAGGGTTTGAAGGGACGAAACGCGAAATAACTTTGCTGCCGAGGGAAACGCACAATTTTTTACCTAAATACAGCGAGTAAAATGTTCACATATAGCGCCAGTACCTTATACCAAAATTCATCATCACTTTTTTTTTTTAAACTCTATCCACGTTAGCAGTACGTATTACTTTAGCACGTAGACTTCGATGGGTTAAAATTTCAAAAACCTTTTCACGCTAGCGTCCAAAAATTACTTTTGCACGCAAATTTTGGCTGACAAAGCAAAGTTTTCCGAGCTTGTGAGGTGAAAAGAATATGAAATAGGTACTAGAATGTCTTGCTTCACTACATTTCTTCAAAAACTCTTATCTAGAACTTCTGATATGAACATTTCTCAAAAACCTGTAGTACCATTCTGGTAAGAATAAAAAAAGTAATTCCAGACTTATGCTTAGATACCTAATGAGAGAATCTAAGAAAATTAATTTATTTTAAATTTATATGTAGAGACAGCTATGGTCGCGTACGTGTGGTGCCGGCAAAGAATTATACCAACCCATCTCGTGGGTTAGTAAGAGGCGACTAAGGGCTTATGAACCTGAAGATGGGCAGCAGCATCTTTCAGTTTATCGTACCATCTTACATACTGCGGTCACCAACAACAGCGGTTGCCAGTCGCAACGCTTACAAGTGTGGTGACTATGGTAAATCCTATCCTAGGTACAACGCGCTTTTGCTGGAGTTCTGGAGGGAGCTCCTTGTCCTGCAGTGTGCATTTCATGGGATAGTAACAGGGCGACCGAGCTTCGCTTCGGTGAGTAAGCTATGCTACTCAACAACAGATGGCGCTGTAAGTTTACCGATTACAAATATATATATTTAAATATATATACAATGTTAATGTCCCTTTGTATATAACTTTCTGTTTGTAAAATTGTGTGTGTGTGATGATGATTATTGTCGCCGATAGATGTCGCCAAGCAAAGTCAGAGGCCATTTTGATGGCTTGAAAAATTTGACAGTTACGATTTGGTCAGTAAAGAATATTCTAGAATAGAAGGAAGATTCACATTATTCTATTCAATGTAAATTATTTATAGTATACAATGCAAATAGAGCGAGTCTATTACCGTTTCGTACCGAGATATAGCAGCGTAAAAGAAACGCCAAGAAACCACTGCAGCACGACCTACGACAAGAGTCGGCTTTTTACAGTGTTTCTTGTGTTTAGCTGGAATATCAGAGCACCATGCCTCTTTGTTATTGATTTAGTCATTTAATCTACAGAAGACCTTTTCTCAATAACAATTGGCATTCTTTCTGCGTAATAACCTGTGCTCTCGCTTCTTTTAAATCTGTTGGTTACTCTATATAACGGAAGGTTAGGGCAAAAATTATATTACTCTTACAGTCAATTATTTTGGCTCTTTTTTTTTATAAAAAGACAAAACGATGACCTTCCGGAAGTCTATATTTATACAGAAACAGTAATATTATAACCGCAAGTAAGTTACCACTAAGTGATTGGTGCGGGGTTGCGCCTCGTCCGCGGTACTCGACAAAACTATGCTAACAGTAATATATACCGCCATGCATAATGCAACGAGCGCGGGCAAGGCCGCATTCACACCGAAACGAACGAACAACTAGTAAGGTATTGAATTAAACTTATATGTTGAATATGTGTGGATCTTAAGGCACTCGACAAAAGTATCCAATCATAGTATTTAGATAAAATATGCGAACGATGAAATTGGTTATGCCTTGTAATATTGTAATAGAAAAAATAAGCTTAATCAAGGCGTGCTTAATTTTGGCTCTGTTTTTTGCTCTGTCGCAGAACAACTGAAGCTTTTTCTTTCAAGGCACAACGTTACGTGTTAAAGCAAATACATAACATATTTGCCAAAGCGTTTGAAATGAAAACTGTAAGTAACTATAGCCTTGTGCTGCAAGCCTGTCTCAAAATTGCCTACATAAAAAGCAAAAATGTTTAGATTCCTTACAAAATTCTGACTGATGCTTAAGTAAGTACGTTCTTAAAGTCAGCAATCAAAAAAAAGTTGGCATGCTGGTATATTAAAAATGGCAAGTTTCGCTTGACATGGCTAATTGAAAAAGTATAATTTTACAAGTCTTACATACATACATACATAACATCACGCCTCTTTCCCGTCGGGGTAGGCAGAGACCACAGTCCTCCACCTGCTACGATCTTGACATACTTCCCTTGCTTCATGTACTTTCATCAATCCTTTCATACATGCTCGTCGGTTTAGGGTACTTTTAACCTGGCCTTTATTCAAAACATCCTGAATTTGGTCCTGGTACGTTCGCCTAGGCCTTCCCCTTCTAACGTTTTCATTCACTATAGCCTTCTCAGCATCCCTTTCTCGATTTTGGTCACTACGTCTTTTTTTACGCCTCACCGTTCTCTTATCACACTATTTCTAATCCTGTTACTCAATTTAACACCAATCATACTCCTTAGCGCTCTCATTTCCACTGTATTAATTCTACTTTCTGCATTAGTTCTACTTTCAAGTCTTAAAAGACTAAATACACGCACATAAGACAGATCCTTGAATAATTAAGTCGATGGAATAATATTTTTATGCTAGAGGAATTTGTAGAACTTGTTCGGTGTACAAGGTATCCATAACCCGAGTTCTCTAATGAAATTGTCCATAAATCTGGAATATTGGACTGGCGACATGCCTAACTACGGTGTTTCCTTTTCCTCTCGTTACCGCACTGCTGCGGAATAACCCGCACTACTGTTATACAGCCTTTATACAGCTTTTATACAGCGAAGGAGTCAGTTAATTTAATACAACAGATTTCCGATGATTTGTAGTCCCGTGGGATTGGACTTTATTAGTTTGGAGACAACTTTATTTTTAGGTGATAATTTGTGTTGACACTTATATGACTTTTTAGATATGATGCGTTGATGTAGCCTACCAAAAAGGCAGAGACGGAAATGTTTCGATGATGTAAGGGACCCTACGAATAAATAATAAATCAGGAATTGTAACTGCGCTCAAAAAATTACCCAACGAAAGTCGTGTATTTCAGAAGTCGTTCCACCCAGCTAGTAACATATATAAGATCATTGGTTCCACCCAACTGGCTGACATTGCAGCACACGCCCGAACCAATCGCTGCTCTCGTTCTGAATTTGAACCAATTTATTCGTATTTTGAATATACGTCCTTTTGGTTTCATGTTGGCCCACTTTTTGTTTGGAATTTGTTCTGAACCTTGTATTGGTTCTGAATTAGAGTTCCTGACTTATTATTTATTCGTAGACTGCACCAGACTCATCATCATCATCATAACATCCCATGAAACGTCCTCTGCAGGACAGGGAGCTCCCTCCAGAACTCCAGCAGAAACGCGTGGTACTTAAGAGGGGACCATAGTCACAACGCTTGTAAGCGCTGCGGCTGGCGACCGCTGTGTGTAAGAAAGATGCTGCTGCCCATCCACCGGTTCAAAAGCCCTTAGTCGCCTCTTACAACACCCACGGGTAGCGATAGGTTGTAACTATTCTTTGCAGGCACCACACGGACCAGACTAGAGTACCATGAGTTAAAGAGTGTGGCTCAACACCGCGAGATGTACCGGCTGATGACCGCCAAACTTCAATTTGAAGATTGCACCCCATGATGAACATGTAGACATTTGCGAACACACTGGACCTGGAACATTTGGGTGCCTCTTTCTAAGTAAAAGTAGTTCAGCACCAATTCAGAAGAAAGAAATCAAAACAAGACAGGCGGCAATTTACCAATAATTTCCAATTTTCTTTCATCTCCTCCGAAGCAAATTATACCGGTCGACAGTAATAACCCCTGTCGCAAGCAATCTCATGGTACCGGCCACAGCGAATCGACTTCAAAGTAATAACCCTGTCGCAAGTAATCTCGTGGTACCGGCCACATGAACGGACTTCCATTAGACGCAGTATGCGGTGACAGGCCACTGCACAGAACGACATATTTTCACCGAGGCCAGTCAGGTGAAAATCGCCAACGGGTAGTCTGTAATAGAATAGATGGCAGGAAATAAGAGAAACCTGAGGGTATTTCAGGATATTTCAGATTCAGATACTTTTATTTAATGTAGATTACTTTACAGAATACTTATTAAATGTAATGCAGAATACAATGCAAATATAGCGAGTTTACACCGTTTCGGATCGTACTATGGCAGCGTAAAAGAAACGGCAAGAAACCAGAATCAGGATAAACAAACGAAAATCCGAGTAAATGTTAGCGCTATACAGAAACTGTTTTGCCTTTTGAAGGTGCTTTGAGGCTATTGTGCAAAGTCCGTCCGGGATAGTACCACCCCTTTGCCTTTTTCTACCGTAAAGCAGCAGTATTTGCTCTGCTGTGTTTCGGTTTGAAGGAAAAGGAATTCAGTGAAATTATCGGCGTGTGAGACACTCAAGTTGGGAACTAGCCATGTCTTATCCGTCAAATTACCACTAATAACACAGTGGGTGCTATGGGCTGTGTAGTGACCATACTTACCAACAGGTGGCCCACCTACTCTTTTGCTCAGTTTTATGGTAAAATAATAAAAACACCCCTTATCTGGTAAAGAAGAAATAAGACACGGGGATTGAGAATTTCATCGAAATCGTTGGATGGAGATAGTACCACAGCTTGCCCAATTTTAAATTTCTGCACCTTAATGTTGTGTACAAATTACAAGCAAAATTTCCACGACATTTCAAGTTACCCGTAGGCATAGGCCCAACCACAAAACCCCCAAAAACGGTGTAATCCTGCTAAAACTGAAAGCGCATGATCGGTATTGATCAGTCGATGAAACTGAGCAACTTTTACCAAGAAAAATATCACCAGAAATGAAAAAAATTGTGCCGCTCCATACAAAATTTAAAATTTTGTTGGACAGAGTGTATGGAGTGGCCAATTATTTTTTGTCTTCTTGTTAAAATTTGTTCAGTTTTATTGACTGATCATACCCGTTCAGTTTTTACCAACCTTTCCCTTGCCCCCAGTATACATGCTGTTTGGTTTATGTCTGCAAAACTTTTGGGTGGTTACTCTACATATAAATATAAATATTGGGGGACATTTCACACAAGGTCATCTGATCCCAAACTAGGCAAAGCCTGTACTATGACAATCAGAGACTGATATACACACATAAATAGATAAATAACACCCAGACACAGAACAAACACTTGTGTTCATCACACAAATGTTTGCCCTGGGCGGGGATCGAACCCGCGGCCTAAGGCGTGAAAGGCAGGCTCACTACCGACCACACCAACGGGCTTGTCAACAACTTATTAAATTTAACAACTTATCCCTTAAGTTGAAAAATAAATTTTGTAGGTGGTAGCGCTTTTTGTGCAAAGTCCGTCTGGGGAAGTACCACCCCCTTACCTGTTTCTGCCGTAAAGCAGCAGTGCCTGCACTGCTGTGTTTCGATTTGAAGGGTAAGGGAGCCAGTGAAATGGCACATGAGACATAACATCTTAGTTCTCAGGGTGGGCAACGCATTTTGCTGTCATATTAGTGTCAAAGTATTACACTAATAAGACAGTGGATGTTATGGGCGGTGGTGACCACTTACCATCAGGTGGCCCCACCTGCTCGTTCGCTCACTTGTAACATATTTAGAATATGTAATGACTTTTCTAATGAAATTTGTAAATAATGATTGACATGTTAATTTGTAATTAATGTTTGTTTAATGTTTTAATTTAAGTAGTTACTGTAACTGGGATGTAATCTCGTGGTAATTATGAATAAATAAATAAATAAAAAAAATAAAAATATGATCTGATAAAGTTTCTATGGGACATTGAGATTTTTTTTCGTAATTCAACCTATGTCAACCTTTCATAGGATTGTGTCATTTGTGTCTTTTTTGGCTTCTTATTTTTTTATTTTCGTTTGTACCTAAATTGTATTTATTTTATTTTATAAATATCTTTAACTTTGTAAATTGTAATATTTTTTGTTCTTTAGATGTATGTCCTTTAAATCGCACAATGTAATGATAACCACAACACAGGCTTTGCCTAGTGTGGCTTTCGTAGTTTAGCGAATTCATGCTTAATGTGGACTGTTCAATAAATTATTTTGTATTTTTGTATTTTGTATTTGTAATAGGTCTTTACCTATGAAATTGCCGAAATTTTCTTACAGATTAATGAGATCATAATTCCTATAATACTAATGCAATTTTTTTCATTTGTCTTATATTTGAAAGTTGATTTCAAGGTTATCAATTTACGTATAAAATAAAGATTTTATTTTTAGTTTGATATATAAAATTAAAGGTTTGAAAGTTGTTCGTCTTAGTTGTCGTCAGATTTCATCATTAGATTTGTTATATTTTTTTACAGATAATATTTTTCGAAAATAAAATTTAAGCTGCTGTTAGCTTAATGTCTTCCCAATAATGCTTAAAAAAGTTAAATAAATTGGATTTATAATTCCTAAGAAAAATGCAAAAATGTTTGTACTGAAAATTGAGTTTAACGAAAATTCGTCATACAAAACGGCAATTTCATAGGTAAAGACCTAATATTTTTGTATGTTAGGGAAAGTTGTTTAGTTTCATGGGTACATCAACTACTCGAGAGGTTGGCAGACATATATCAAAGACCCTGTATTATTTGATTTAGGTGTACTATTTCGGTAAATTAACTCTTAATACTTTTCATAATAAATACGAGTAAGATACTTTATTATTTCTTTAACTTTGCTCCTACCTTTAACCCAGATTTCTTGATTTCATCTTAAATGTATTCAAACATAATGGCAACATTGAGGAAAATCCTCCCATTGCGTTAAACTCAAGAGCCCCATTTTGCAACTCAAGTATCAACTCAAGATTTTCCAAACTTCCTCTATTGAATTGAAAATCGGTTTTCAACCGCGCTAAAGTATACAGAACGGAAAGTTGTGGTAATACTGAAGGGTGTGAATCTGCCCATTAAACTGAACAACTTTTCCCAAGGAACATAGGTACGAAAAACCAAATTCGATCTCCCATACAAAATGCACTATCAGCTGATGCAGTTTCTATGGGATGTAAAAAAATTATTTTATTGCCGCGCCAAGCCCCGAAGAGGGTATAGCTAACAATAATAGTAAACTTTATTATTCTTTCAAATAGATAAAAGTACAATATAGATTTAGTAAGATACACTAAAAATTGTAATTAAATTTGTTCATATCAATCAACGGAAGTTAAACACACACTAGTAAAAGTTCATCTATGTGAGAGAATGGTGTCTGTACTAGGAGAACTGTGTGTTAACGGTTACACGGTGATTCTGACATCAGTCAGATTGATGGGAGACTGATCAAATTTAGATGAGACATTTTCCTTCAGTCACTATGTTTTTGTTTTTGTGGGCTGTCAGTATACCTTAGATTATGAATAACGGCAGCTTACTGCCTATAGATAAACAAAGAGCCCGAAAACGCGTAACCAATTTTGATTTGTCAATGTGTGCGTTAGATAGTGATGTACATTTTGGTATCGATATTCGAGTACCCTGGCGACATTGACTTGTCTGTTCAGGCGGTAGCGTCGCTGTCAACAATCGCAGTGTTTCACTTGTAGTAGGTAGTAGTGTCGATAATCCTCCATTTCTCCGCCTGGGGCCGTAGATAAGTGGATTTCTACTATCGTAAATGCCAGTAGTATAGAATAAAAATGTATGAGATTGATATTCACTGACGAAATGTTGCGTGACAGCTATGGCTATATTATATGCAACTACCATTTACGATTACAGGAAGCCCCTTTTCTAGGTACCAACCCAAAAAAGTCGGTGGAACTGTAATTTATGTTTCTTTGTTCAAACCTCATTTTTTTATCTTCGTCACTGCATGACCAGTGCCACCAGCATGAGCCCCTATCTTAGGCCAAATGTATTTTTTTTATTTTTTATTTATGGAGCAAATGTCAAAATATAGCATTTGAGGCCGCCAAAGGCCTCTCACATATGGCTCTTTAACGACTACATCCATAGGTAGTAGTCGGGCCAACGGCTTAACGTGCCTTCCGAAGCACGGAATTATCCAACTTATCGGACTATCAGGTGATTCATCCTGCAATGTCCTAACCAAACTGGGGAAGCCGCTCAAAGGGATTTTTGTATGACAGAGTCCCCACCAGGAATCAAAAACAGAACCTCCGGACTCCGGATCGAGAGCCGAGCGCTCTAACCACTAGACCATTGAAGACGTTAATGGCTGATAATTCTACAAAGCAGAAAATCGCTAAATTTCACAACCACAAACGCAACGCAACGTTGGAATGCGTATTGAAGACGCATATTTCACAACATCAGACAGAACCACATTTTAGCCTAGTAGGTAAAACGTCTCCGGTACTTACGGAGAAGACGCAGGTTCGAATACTGTCTGTGGTTGTGAAATTATGCGATTTTCTACTTTATACACAAAAATTTTAGAATAGTCAGTTTTAAGGAAGGAATGAAATTATATTTCAGTAACAATTTGTTTGAGCCGATAATAACTATACGGAAGTGCCTCCGCTGCTGCCGGCGCCGGGTCCTATATGAGCTACCGACCGGCGCCGGTTGCTGAAATGGCTGCCGGTGCTGATTTTTTTTTTAAATTGGTAACAGAACTAAATTAGTCAACCCCGATTCCAAGCTGCCGAATCTGTTAGCTCCATTTAATAAAGTTGTATTAAGTCGGCATTTTCTTTTATATACCTACATCTAGAAAATGTTTGCTACAAACTTAAGAGTATTTTTTAGGATTCCAACTCGTCCAATCACCCTTATCAATTTTCCTTTTATATTCGAATCCTTTGGAAACTGTTGAACAAAATGGCAAAACAAAGTTAGGACTGACCTACTTCTGTTTATTTCAAGACGAAAATGGTAAATCAAGTAAGTAACAATGCGTCTGTAAGCTTCGTATTATAAACATAAAGAAAATAGGTATCGATAAATTTGAGTCAAGCCCTAGCGTAAATGTGAGCTATATTGATGAAAAATATAACACTAAAATTCAGAACATTATCAACAACTAAACTTTTTTCAATGCAAAATACGAAAATTAGCAATTCAGAAGAAGCTATTCTATATTTTAAACATGAAATATAAGTTATTTTAAGCAAAAAAACATATAGTTCAAAAGTAATAACGTCCTAAGAATTTACCCGTGAAATGTACATTTCTCTGGACTATTTTTGTAATTAACACCACATCCAACTACACTACACACCGTCATAATTAAAAGTATCCTTATTTTTATATAAATATGTAGTTTTTACGCAATTTTTTACAAAAAACTGGAAAGCTGGTTTTTCGCGTGGCTCAAAGTGGCTCCCTGTCATTCAAAATCGGTTACAGAGCTATTCGATTCGCTATCCTTTGCTATCTTGCAGTATCACCATAAGAGATTTGTTTCTCGCTCGCACTCATTGTTGGTCTTCTATGCTTATGTCTATGCAGTATACCATCAGTCATGAATTAGCATCTGCTATCAGTCTGGCATCAGTCAGACTGATGCCAGAATCACCATGTAACCGCTATCTATGACAGACATCAGCCTCTGCTACACTGGACCGGCAGCATATTCAATTTTAGTTAGTACTTACAAGCAGTAGGGATTTATATAAAAGTGCTGATCATACGCAGCATCCCTCTCTGCCAAAGCACGTCACGGACACAACATACAACGAACGCGAATTTTGAAATTAGAAGGTCGCGTAGGCTCGCATATTCAATACAAAAAACCCTCAGGAGGACCACGCGAATCGTGCGGGCGGGTGCGCGCGGGGGTGCGGGGTAGATTGCAAGGGGGCGGAGAGTGTCCGTTCTGTGTGATAGTACTATAGATAGATATTTATTTAATGGCGTCACATCTCAGATGTATTTTGCACGATGTCAAGTAAACAAATTATTACAAAATCATGGCGAGTTCGCCAATGTCAAGTGGAAGATTTACACAGGAATCCACATCACGAGGACGAGGGCCTGTGTACTATGATGACTCCGATAAGTTGATAGGGAAAATTATTGAACTCACGATGAGCCGCTTCTCTCCATCCAAAAATCTTGGTACATGCATATATTCCAATCTTCTAATAAATGTTCACTTTGGAAGTCGTTTACTGCATATCACCCAATCAAAATTATTCATTAAAATCTTCAATAAACAGGTAAAACAAATATTGGAACAAATACGTGACCGTCATCTTCAAATGTTGACAAACGACCCCCGATAGTACTTTTAGGGTTCCGTACCTCAAAAGAAAAAAACTGAACCCTTATAGGATCACTTTATTGTCCGTCTGTCTGTCTGTCTGTCTGTCAAGACCCTTTATCTCACGAACGGGTAAAGTTATCAGGTTGAAATTAATACCATATATTAGAATCCATGAACCACAAAAGTTTTGAAAATTTAAATTTTTTACAACGACGCAATCAAAAGATATGGCATTTTATGTCCTCATCTCCATACATTTATTCAAAAATGCAAAACCTACAGGGTACTTCCCGTTGACCTAAAATTATGAAATTTGGCAAGAAGCTAGGTCTCACAGTACAAATAATGGGAAAAGTCTGAAATCATTAAATATTACAACTTTACTCACAACTAATAGTAACCAATTGTGGTGAGCTCCCGTTTCAAGAACATTCATATAAGAGAGGGGTCAAGTTGGATGGTCGCTGAGGCGATTTTTGTTTTAGTTCTATTTAAAAACGGGAACACTTACAAACTTGAAAATTGGTATGTTTATAGTGCATAAGCTACAAAATAACAACAAATAATAAAATTTGGTCAAGCGCGTGTCGGACTCAAAAAATCTAGCACATTAACTTACTGAAATTTCAACTAATACAATTATGTTTATGTGGTGGTACGGAACCCTCAGTGCGCGAGTCCGACTCGCACTTGGCCGGTTTTTTTTACTTTATCCTGTGGCTAAAGTGAAAGATGTCAAAACTATTGGCGTACTCCCTTACCGAGCTTTGCGCGGGAATTCGTGTTACAAAATAAATGATTCGCATATGGCAGAGACATTCCCGCTATCGTGATAGCGCCCCAGTTGTTGTGCCGACAAAGGACTGACATGGCTACTACTTTAGACTGCATCCGGGATCAACGGCCTAACGTGCACTGTGAAGAACGGAACCATCTTACTTTTTGGGCAATCAGGTTCAATCCTGCAATTTATTACTTAACCTGGAGAAGTCTCTGTCTCCACTGGGAATCGTCCCAGAACTTCTGGATCTAAAGCGAAACGCTCTAACCACTTGACTATACCACGGGGGCTGGGCTCTTACAATTTCGATGAAATTTACCAAACGGGGGTTTTGGGGGCAAAAAATCTATCTAGATAGGTCTAATATCAGCTTGTTTGTTGGAGCTTTGTCTCGATGATATCCCACCTATAATCTTCAATAGTGTAACTTTAGAATACAGCAAAGTAGTTAAAAACCTAGGTGTGATTTTCGATGATACATTGTCCTGGTCAAAGCACATTTCTGAATTAAGCAGGAAGATATTTGCTGCTTATGGTTCACTAAAGAGGTGGAAAAATCTCATTCCTGTGCGGACTAAGATCGAACTTGCGCAATCGCTCCTTTTGCCTATATTAGACTATGCTGATGTATGCATGATCGACCTCAATGAGGAACTGCTGAATAAGCTTGAAAGGCTTCAAAATGTATGCATCAGGTTCATTTTCGGGTTGCGCAAGTTCGACCACGTGTCTGAGTACAGGAATAGATTGAAATGGCTACCAATCAGGCTTCGTCGGGATGAGCACGTTCTGACGCTCGTCTCCAAGGTTCTGTATGACCCGCGCTCCCCTCCTTATCTTATGGAACGTTTCCGATTCCTTGGTGCAAATCGCAGTCGTGACCTTCGGTCTAAAAATGATAATGTGCTGGATGTTCCTTTCACTCGCTCTGGGTACTACAAGGATTCATTCACATGTAAGGCTACCAAGTTATGGAACGACCTGCCATCTGAAGTGCGTCACTCCGATTCACTGGCCATATTTAAAAGCAAATTGCGACAACATTTCCTTGCTTTAGTTATGAGTTTGCAACAATAATTATTATTGGTATATAATTAATTATATTTATGTAAGTATATATAATTTATTTTAATGTAAGTATATACATACAAAATTATATATGTTTGTATATTTATGTAATGTATTTATGTATTTGATATTTATTTTGAGTATTTTATGTAAATACAATGTCTTTTTTGTTTTTCATTTATGTAGTTTATATGAGTGCACTACACTGCAGAATTCTGTAAATGTTGATTTCGTCAAAAGGTTGTCTGGAAGAGATCACTCTTAGTGATAAGACCGCCTTTTGCCCACATTTTATTACTGGTTATGTGTAAATGTTACTTTATTAGTGTGCAATAAAGTGTTATTCATTCATTCATTCATTCATATCAGGTAAAATTCGTTTTCCCCGTGTTTTTAAGCATTTTTTTTTAAATAATCGCGTTTTAGACAAAAGCCTAGTACGCCATCTGTTGGCCGTTTCGGCCGCCTACGCAACCGTGGTGGGTACAGTCCGCGCGACGAGTTAAGGCCTCTGGGCGGGAGTGGAGGGGGTATGTGCTTTAGTATTTTTCTTGCAAATATTGCAACTGCACGTACCCCCTCCACTCCCCCAAGGGCCTTAACTCGTCGCGCGGCCTGTAGCATAACTTGCACATCCGATGATATTTTAATGTTGAGGCGGCTATTAAGGAGCGAAGCTCGGTCGGGCAGGTAATAAGAATTAAATGAAGATGGTAATCTGTAGTTAGGCCATCGCAATCAATATCGTCTGCAGCTAGAGGAGTGAAGAATCCCCCGGTCACATCATGTCTCCCTGCCCACTGAACCGAAATACTGGACTTTGGCCATTCACAACGCCACTAAGGCACATGGAACTACGAAAATAAACGAATAAGCAAGTTTTATTAACCTCACAAGATTCTTAATATCCTTCTGGATACAGGAAAATTTTGACATATGACCCCTATGTCAATTTCCAATAGAGTTCCCGGAAAATGGAAAATTGATGAAAAATGTATTGCAATTTATGCGAAATTATGCCTTATCGCGTAGATAACTACGTTTTATTTTCGATTCCTGCGAGCTTTGCTCTCTATAATTTTTAACCAAAACTCAATAACAGATGGCGCTGTTGGGTTTGTAAAACGTGGTATTTAAATAAAATTCTCAAAAAACGGGATAACGAATTTTCCCAGACAAAAGACCTAGTTTGATCGATTTTTCGCCCTCAAACCTCATAGAAATCGTTAAAACTGTTTTCGAGAAACTGATTACAAATATACAGCGTGTAATGAAAAAGTGTGATATTAGTAAAGATGTGAATCTGCCCATGAAACTGAACAACTTTTCCCAAAGATCATAGGTCGTAGAAAAAAATAAAATTTTTACCTTGCTTAGAAACTTCATCATCTTATAAAGCATTTTGTATGGGAGGTCGAATTTGGTTTTTCCTCCTGCTCCTTGGAAAAACTTGTTCAGTTGCATGAACAGATTTACACCCTTCAGTATATCACATATTTCCGTTGTTTACACGTTGTGTATATATGTACAGGGTGTAAGGGACGGTGTACCGAAAACTGAAATAGGGCGTGCTCAGTTAACGAAACTGAACAACTTTCCCAAAGTTTGATTTTAAGAAAAGTCTCGTTACTTCTGAGACAAGCTTTAGTTGAATTTTTACAGAGTACCTGTGTGTTATAAGGCCGGAATACCCAACAAATAATAAAAACGATGAAAAGTTAAAAAACAATCGGAGTCCCCATACAAGAAACGTGCTTCTTGCAGTTTTTTGTTTTAGCTTTATTCGGGAACGCTTACAAGCATGAAAATTGGTACGTTTATAGTGCATTGTAGAATAACAACAAAGAACAAAAACTGGTCAAGTGCGGGTCGGACTTGCGCATATTTAATACACTTCTGCGAGACTGTGCGTTTCTGAGGTATTTTTACCTTAGTGGTACAGAACCCTCAGTGCAAAAATCTGACTCGCACTTAGCTGGTTTTTACAAAAGCTCCTGCCATATCCAAAACTCACTTTACTTACTACATACACTCGCCTGCACTAGCGAGCAGACCTGTCAATATGTCTCACTCGTTGGACCCCCTTCTCTATCCAGCCCAGTCCGCTTCACTGTCCCACTTACTATCTTACTGTACTGTTCCGTTCTGTCCTGGACTATCTTTACTAGTGTTGCATGATTTCAATTTGAGCGGCATGTTAATTAACAGAAATCTAACCATCCTGGTTCAGTTACTATCCGTTAACACAGTAAGTTAAATTTTTGATTTTTTTCTTTAATGCTTATAGAGAAAAGAAATAACTTTTAATTAAAGGCTTACATATAAAAGGAAGGAGCAACTGCAATCTTAAGAATATCAATCACTCATGGCGTTTTCTTCCGAATAAGTTTGAAAATGTCATCATCATCATCATAACATCCTATGAAATGTCCTTCCAAAATTCTAGCTTTTGCTGGAAAAATGTGGAGGGTAGTACGATAGTCACCACGCTTGTCAGCGTTATGGCTGGCACCATGGACCGCGGTTGTAGGTGACCGCAGTAAGTAAGATGATATGATACACAGGAGGATGTAGCTGCCCATCCTCCAGCTTATAACGCTTAGTCGCCTCTTACGACACCCACGGGTATGTATGGGATGGTACTATTCCTTGCCGGCACCACACGGGGGTTTGAAAATGTGTTTATTTGTATTCCTTAATTTTTTTTGCCTAATATTTTCACCATGATGTAACACGATTTTCCCAATATTTAGTACGCATGGCCGTACATTAGTAGTAACACTTTGACTTTGATCAGGTTTCTGGTTGGAAGAGTAGCGCTGTTTCAACTTATATTGGTTTTTAGGGTTCCGTACCTTAAAATAAAAAAAACGGAACTCTTATAGGATCACTTTGTTGTCCGCCTGTCTGTCCGTTTGTCAAGACCCTTTTTCTCACGAACGAGAAGAGGTATTAGGTTGAAATTGATAACGAATAGTAAGGTCCATAAACCACACAAGATCTGAAAATTTTAATTTTTTACAACGACACAATCAAAAGATATGGCTTTTTATGTCCTCATCTCCATAAATTTATGCAAAAAAAAGAAAAACGTACAGCGTACTTCCCATTGACTTAAAATTATGAAATTTGGAAAGAAGCTAGGTCTCACAGTAAAAATAAAGGGAAAAGTCTAAAATCATTAAATATTTAAATTTTTCACACAACTAATCGTAACCAATTAAGGTGAGCTCCCATTTCAAGAACTTTTCTATAAAGAGGGGTCAAGTTGAATGGTCGCGGAGTTTTTAAAATCAAAGAGCAAAAGCTTTTAGTATATCATATGGTAGATAGGTACGGAACCCTTAGGGCGCGAGTTCGACTCGCACTAGGCCGGTTTTTTACCACTAAACAACTTACTGCTGCGTGAAATTTCGAATTACCAATAAAGTTATTGGTAACCTATCTATAAATTTTTTATTTGTATATTTTTAGGCTTCTCCTAAAAATCAACTGGCTCAGTAATAATTGAACAGAAAAAAAGTAAATTGGCAACACTGCTTAGACCCTATCCTATACTATTAAACGAGCAATATTTGTATATATATATATTTGTAATCGGTTTCTCGAAAAAGGCTCCAACGATTTAGATGAAATTTAGTATACAGGGGTTTTTGGGGGCAAAAAATCGATCTAGCTAGGTCTCATGTCTGGGAAAATTCGTTTTCACCGTCTTTTTAAATATTTCTTCGCGCGTTTTAGTGTGTTTCAGAAACCTACAACGCCATCTGTTAGTAGGTAGTAAAGCTGGATCATATAAAGCGGCCTTAAAGGTATTTTCATATTAATTGTTATTAATACTATTATTATGCAAGTTTATAAGGGCCTATTTATTTTTATACAGAAAAATCACCTGGTGCAGAATTTTGGTTTATAAACTGTAGTATTTCTACTCCATACTAGATGGCGCTTAAGCTTTTCTTGAATAACGCGTTTCAGAAACCGGGTGGGTTTTGCGTAAGATGATTAGATCCATTTTAGTAAAATTATTAGAGCGAATACTGGCAACACTGGTTCTTTAATCTATGGGCCCGGATAAACTAACAACTGGTAACGTGGTCCTTTCGCGGTAGCACGAGCCAATAGATAAACGCAATCCTTTCACTCGTGCGGGAAAATTGACGTTTGCTTCATACAACAAGTCTAAATGTGACATTTTGCCTTAGATATATTTTTATCTTTGGGCTCTTGCTGAGCCGGCTTCGCTGCATCCAGGGGCTTCCCGCGACCTTGGCCAGATCGTCAGTCCACCACGTGTCCATCGTCCAGCAGCATACGTCTTTCATAATGACATTTACATTTTAAACTATTTATTGTTTGATTTTCCGGATTATACAACGTGATTTTTTATTCACCAAAAAAAATTTAAGGGATGATTCTGCCCATGAAACTGAACAACTTTTCCCAAGGAACATAGGTCGAAATACGAAAACCAATTTTTGACCTCCCATAGAAACTGCATCAGCTGGTATATAGCGCATTTTGTATGGGAGGTCAAATTTGGTTTTTCGTATTTCGACCTATGTTCCTTGGGAAAAGTTGTTCAGTTTCATGGGCAGAATCATCCCTTAATTTTTCCTGGTGAATGAAAAATTACGCTGTATAATTAAAATACCGATTTTAAAACCCCACAAGATATAAACGTGGCAAGTGTGGCAACACTAGTCGCTCTCCGCACGGTCAGCGCAGAAACTCACGTCATTAAATTTTTAAAAGTACATTGTTGCTTGTTTATTGGTAGAAAGCGACTTGGTGTTCGCTAAGATCAGTGGTTCTCAACCTTTTACTATTAAGGAATAAAATTGCTTTTTCAGTTTAATTTTACTCTTGGAAATCACTAACAATTTAGGACGAGCTTTTGCCTGCAACTTCATTCACAACTGTAGGTAGATAGTTGCTGATTGTCATAGCTCAATTCGCGTGTCAAAAGAGCCTATACAAAGCACTGCCTGCAGGCCATGCTTGCAGTGCTTACTACCAATCGAATTGTATGTGTGCATGCAGAGCCGGTATAACGGCCTTGCATGCACACACAGTGCGATTAGAAGTGCGCCTTGCAGGCAGGGCTTTGTATAGGCCCTTTAACCAAGGGCCACTCAAAACTACGAGTATACATACATAGCAAATAAATAAATTTCCCGTCGGGGTAGGCATAGACCACAGTTAAATAAAAAATTGGTTTAACTACTAAAACCCGACTACTGGAAAATCTTGCTCCGAAGTATGAAACAAGAAAATATTGTCATCTAAAATTGTTTTGTACAAACTGTAGTAAATAATTGGTCCATAGTGATATTCAGATAATAGCCGTGGTAATTATTATTATTGCCTTAAATAACCTTAGGTCAAAACAATGCAGTTAAAATAAAAGCTTACTGATATTTAAATTAAATATTAAATTATTCGGTTAAATATTCAAGAACAACTTTGAGAGATGCTGACGTTTTGTTGAAATCAAATTAATTATTCTTACCGGAAGTAGGTAATGTGATCTCATAAAATATTATACAAAGTCTCTCAAGCTTTTATCTTTTGGTAAACAACACATGGTACCTAATCTAAAAGTTATTGAACTAACGGAATCATTAATTTATAAACATTCGCTAAGTGCTTTGTATTTTTTTTATCTCATATATGAGCAAATTGTGTTTAATATAAGAACAACTTTTAGTCTGGTATTTTCACGGATCACAGGTTCAGTACCCCTGACTACGATGTTTGTTCTTAAACTTTTGTTTCGGTAAAACAGCAAAATAGTTGCTTTTCCTTGTGACCCTCACAAAACTTTGATCTTTAGTGTCGAACAACTATAAAGAAAGACGTGTAAATCTGTTCGACTCTATGTTTTGTAGCATCTAAGATTTAATCCTATTAAACGAGCAATATTTGTATATATGTACAAATATTGCTCGGTAATCGGTTTCTCGAAAACGGCTCTAACGATTTCGATGGATATTGTATACAGGGGTTTTTGCGGGCAATAAATCGATCTAGCTAGGTCTCATGTCTGGGAAAATTCGTTTTCACCGTCCTTTTTAATATGACTTTGCGCGTTTTAGTGCGTTGAAGAAACTTACAGCGCCATCTGTTGTTGAGTAGCATACCTTGCTCACCCGATGATATTTTAATCATACAGAGCATAGCTCGGTCGCCCAGGTTATATATTAAAACACTACTAACGATTAGGTACTTCGATGTGGTCAAGGTCGCGGGAAGCCACTGGATGCCAGCAGCGCAGGACTGAGATTCATGGAGATTTTAAGGGGAGGCCTATGTCCAGCAGTGGACGTCTTTCGGCAGATATGATGATGATGTGATTATCAGGTACTTTGATTAATAAACGAACAAAGCATTGGGTCATCCGATGTTAATTCATATCCACCTCTAATAGCACCTGTTGTCTTATTCTTTTTTAGAGTTCTGTACCCAAAGGGTGAAAAACGGGACCCTCTCAATATGCATCCGATGTCTGTCTGTCAACGGGCTGTATCTCATTAACCGTAATAGGTAGACAGTTGAAATTTTCACAGATTATGTATTTTTATTGCTGCTATAAAAACAAATATTCAAAAGGGGCTTCCGAAGCAAGGAGGTTTTTGTTCTGAGGGGGCTTCCCTACTAAAAATGTGATTTTTAGGCGCTATTTGCTCGATATTTTAGCTCTATCATAAAAACGGAAACTCTTACAAGCGTGAAAATTGATATATTTCTAGTGCATAAGCCATAAAATAAAATCCATAAAAGCCATAAAATCAAAACAAATAATAAAAAACCGGCCAAGTGCGAGTTGGAATCGCGCCTTAAGGGTTCCGTACCTATCTACCATATGATATACTAAAAGCTTTTGCTCTTTGATTTTAAAAACTCCGCGACCATCCAACTTGACCCTCTTTTATAGAAAAGTTCTTGAAACGGGAGCTCACCTTAATTGGTTACTATTAGTTGGGAGAAAAATTGAAATATTTAATGATTTTAGACTTTTCCCTTTATTTGTACTGTGAGACCTAGCTTCTTGCCAAATTGCATAATTTTAGGTCAACGGGAAGTACCCTGTAGGTTTTGCTTTTTAGCATAAATGTATGGAGCTGAGGACATAAAAAGCCATATCTTTTGATTGCGTCATTGTAAAAAAATGAAATTTACAGATCTTGTGTGGTTTATAGACCTTAATATTCGTTATCGATTTCAAAAAACGGTCTTGACAGACAGACAGACAGACGGACAACAAAGTGATCCTATAAGGGTTCCGTTTTTTTATTTATAGGTACGGAACCCTAAAAATGACCCGCGCGTTTTTAATATACTTCTGCGCGCCCATAACTAAGACATGAGGTATTTGTACCTTAGTGGTACGGAACCCTTGGTGCTCTAGTCCGACTCTCACTTGACCAGTTCTCACTTATTTATCGACGCATTAAAAGGATAAGTTATGATTAACTTGGAGCCTGATTGTAGCGCCACTATAGCTAATAAAATTGACGATCAATATTTAAAATAAGGAGTCATTTAAATTAGGCTTTTTGTAGTAAGTACATCATTTAAATTTTCCTCGCAGCTTATTATAAAGTTAGGAGCATGCAGAAGCTGTGCTTAGACCTGTTTGCACAGATACTTCCCGCGGTGTTTGCGAGACTAGCTTGGCTTAAAAACTAATTTCTCTCTAATTGCTATGCACAAAGTCACTAGCTACGTCCCCTGAGATTGTGGAAAATGATATAACTTGTGTGCCGGTAATTTTACTGGCTTCTTACCTTTCGATCCAAAATAACATGCAACCAACTGCAGTAAACAAAATGAACTAAAAAATAAATAGATTGAGGTAAAGAGTAAGCCCATTGACAATAAATAAATAAAAATACCGGCTAATTTCGAGTCGGACTCGCGCACCGAGGGTTCCGTACAAACCTGTAGGTACATAAGTAAAAGATATGGTATTTTTATTTAAAAAGAAATAAAATATGTGAGGAAACGAGGTGGCAGATGAACTGGCAAGAGAAGGCTCCGGATCTAAATTTACTGGACCGGAGCCAGTCCTAGGTATACCTAAATCTGCCACCAGGTTTCAGCTAAGAGCTTGGACGAAGTGCGAAGCCATCCTAGCTTGGCAAGGTTCAACTGGTCTCTCACACTCAAAACAGTTAATCCGAGGCTTCTCAAAGAAATTTACATCTGAAGCGCTCAAGCTAAATCGGAATCAATTTAGGATACTCATAAGAGCCCTAACGGGACATTGTAGGTTGTGCAAGCACCTAAACAGAATGGGCCTATACGAAAACCCATATTGCAGATTCTGTGCAGAAGACGATGAAATGCCTATACACCTGATCTGCCACTGTGATGCACTGACTCACAGT
Source organism: Athrips mouffetella (assembly GCA_947532105.1). Lineage (NCBI taxonomy): Eukaryota > Metazoa > Arthropoda > Insecta > Lepidoptera > Gelechiidae > Athrips > Athrips mouffetella. The sequence goes on from OX383981.1 coordinate 878,162, forward strand.
AGAAGTCGGAAACGGGAGGACACATACTACACCCTGAAGATGCTCGAACTCTCAATCCTAGGCAGATTGTCAGCTTCTTTGAGGCTGTCGGTGTGGCCGAGGAAATGTAATATAAAGGGTTGGCTACAATAGATCTGCACAGGTCGCAGTGGCCGTTGGGAATTAGGAGCCCGGCCCCTTTACCCTCAAAACATAAACATGTGATGTAACAAAAAATTTAAGGTTTTCGGAATTTTCCTGTTATGTGTGCTATAAAATGTTTGCTTCATGCCAAATTTCAAGATTCTAAGGTCGACTGGAAGTATCCTTAAGGTTTTGATTCCCTTGCGAGTAGTTGCAAATTTCAAGATATGCGGCTTAAATTGCTGTTTCTTTTAATTGCGTTGACATAGAAGTTTGATTTTGTTACAGCTTAAACGTATTATAAACATGAGTATTTGATATGAATTTCAATTTAATACCTTTACAAGTTCATGAGGAATAGGGTATAGTAAGGTTTAAATAATTAAAAATATTTTTTAATATAATATGATATAACTAAAAATTTAAGCTATTCGCAATATTTTCTTTACCTGTGCTTCGTAACAAATTTCAAGATTTTGAGTTCACGGGAAGTACCCTGTAGGTTTTGATTCCTTTGCGAGTGTCGAAAAACTTTTGCGGCATATACGGCTGTATCTTCTGATTGCGTTGGCTTAGAATTTTGCGGCATATACGGCTGTACCTTCTGATTGCGTTGGCTTAGAATTTTGCGGCATATACGGCTGTATCTTCTGATTGCGTTGGCTTAGAATTTTGCGGCATATACGGCTGTATCTTCTGATTGCGTTGGCTTAGAATTTTTATATTTTTACAGCTCTAAGGGACAGTAGACTGGAGTCTTTGAAATGAATTTCAACTTGATACGCGTTTCTGAAAAAAAGGATCTTGACAGACAAACAGACAGGCGGACAACAAAGTGATCCTTTAAGGGCTCCGTTTTTTCCTTTTGAGGTACGGAACCTTAGAAGCACGAAACAAATATTTTGACAGGATTTTTTTTCACGAGTTATTTAAATATTTAAAAACGATTGTTTTTAGTTTTAAAATCTGCGAGAAATACAAGGTGTTAGGTAAATAACGCAAAACCTGGACATAAAACTGAACAACTTTTGCTTTACGACTTTTGGAAATTCGTAATAAACAATTTTGCTTCTGCACACAAATCGACCAGGTGACCGATTCAGTTTGTATGAAAAAGCAAAATGTTTTTTTGGAATTTCCAAAAGTCGTAGAACAAAAGTTTTTCAGTTTCATGTCCAGACCTACCACCCGAGAGGTTTTGCGTTATTTACCTAACACCCGGTATTTTTCTTACAAAGCTAGACCGTTCAAAAACAGTCCAGCACAACCCTGGAGTACCTACCTAAGTCAGCAATAGATAAAACCAACAAAAATAATCTATCTTCGATAAAGTAAGTATAATTTACTGAGACACTCGACTGTGAAAGTTGGGCAATTCCATACGACGCACAAAAAATAATTGTGCACCTAAAAATGGCACCAAATTAACTTATTTTTGTATGTATGCTTTCGTTTTGAGGGTCATTTCATGCAATGTGGATATAGGCCCTCTTGCGGCATTAATTGGTACTACATCGAGCTTTGGATAAGTCAAAAGTGGACGAGAGGGGGTGACAGAGGGGTGAGGTGGAAATGAGGGTGGTAAGGGGAGTGGGTACTTGCAAGGGTTACTTGTTGACTACGGAACCCTTAAAACCTGCATAAATAAGCGGGTCAAAATAAAGTCTAGGTTCTTATTATTCTTCTTTCGAGTCGATTCTGGCGTGATTTATATTGTATTGGACCAAAACTCCGCCACACAGACAGCATTATCGGTGGCATTGTAAAGGTCTTCGCGCGAGCAGGTAGAGGGGAACGCAGGGCAGGTCAAAAGGTGTGCCATCGTTTGCGGAGAGAAGCCACACGGACAAGCAGGATTCTTAATGTATAGTCTGGATAACGTGCCATTAGACGAAAGCTGATAGCGAACTTCATGACATGTATGGAATGACACTGTTGACATATTATGTCACCCCAAACTGTTATGACGTTTGCTTTCGTCGTCTCATTTATGTCCGAGAAATTTATTGGCACCAGAATCAAAATCCCAAAGAAAAACTTTTGCACAAAATGTGTGTATTTCTTTAGTGCTGAAACTTTTTGGTGCACTCAGTGGAATGAATCGGTAAGCTCTGTCGTACAACTCAGGTTGTGGTTATGTGTGAGCGCAAATAAAGAGGTCTACGTTCCCAAAGTGGGCGAAAAGAAAGACATTGAGGAACAACACGTTGCTCCTTTCCACACGACTGCGGAGGGCTGCGATGGAAAACAGATTTAGTGTACGTAGACAAGTGACACTATCAATACTGAAGCTAGGTGTTGTGAGTAACGAATTTAATTTTTAATTTAAATTTTCCTTATTATAACAATTATGCCCCGGATGGTGTATGTACAGTGAACCGCATGTTCGTGGTAACAAAGCCAGTGTGAGCGGGTCATGCAGTCTATTGATACTTACTCGTAGTACAAGGCCGGGACAGCTCGGGGTCAATGTGTTGCCATCAACGTGCGGTCCACTGTACCTAAGCTCATCTTCATCTCATAATCACAACTACGATTTATGTTTGGTTACTTCATGGAACATCTGTAATTGGCCTTATTTATAGACTCTAAGCTCTTATAAAACTTTTTGTATTAGGCTTTAAAATAATAATAAAATAGCAACTGAGATTTCACATTCGAATTGAGATTCTTTTCATAATACTGAGAAAACATTTAGAATATATAAAATTCAAAGATATACCGAGTTTACTATCATTTTGAATGTGAGCTATGGTAACGTAAGAGAAACTACAAGAAACCAGAAACCAATGCAGCAAGCAAAAAAAAATATAGCCAGTGTAAGGACCCACCCAATGTCAAAGTGTTTCCACCGACTTCCGGCCGTGTGTACAATGACATACTTTGCTTAAAAGAGATCTTACACGCTTTATATGCTATACCTTAACGTGATCTGTGACGGCCAGCTTAGCCCCGAACGCAACTAGATGGAGCCACTGCTACAAATATAAGGTTTTATTTTTTAATGCAATAAGTACCAACTATATGTGTGCAAAAAGTTGATTCGCGTAAATTTCATCGTGCAACTTCAACGCCTAACAACAATTTCGATAAGAAAAATATCTCCATATGTCCACTAAAGTCAATTACTCTCGTCAGTCCGTGTTTACATGAGTACGATCACTCACACATGGACACAAAGCACAACCGTACAGTTTTGACCGCACGCCAACAATCGTAATATTGAACCAAAAATTGCTAACAAAATAGTACTTTCAGTATATTAACTGTATTTTTGTATTAATTAGCGAAAAATTTAACTAAAAATAGCAGTATTCGTTCGTTTTTCAACAGAATTTTATGTAGAATGCAAGTCATTTGAATTTTTGTATCGAAAACGGATCACCTTAAACTATAGGTATTAGATAGATAAGCATAGATAAGATATTAATGATAAGGGAGCAGTAATTCAACTGCCAACAAACTGCCATGCAGTTTGTGCAGATGTAATAATTTAAGGTCATCTTGCTAATCAGAATAAACTTCATTTTTCATTTTTTCATTAAACGAGTAATATTTGTATATATGTTACGGGCACTGTGATTAACCGGCCATTATTAATACGGACCGGCCGTTATTAATAATGCCCAAGAGCTTCGGGCAAAGTGTTTAGTTTATCACTTTGGCCGGTCATTATGAATAATGCCCGCCCTGTCTTGAGAAAAGTAATAAAAGTAACCTAACCTAACCAAATCTAACCTAAAATAACCTAACCTAACCTTCAAACTAATATTTCATTTACGACTTCCCATAGACAAAAAAAAGACAAAAGAAAAAAATATTGGTTAGGTTAGCTAAGGTTGTTTAGAATAGGTTAGGTTAGGTTAGGTTCAGTTGGATAATCCTCTTTCTCACCCGCTTCGCAGAAGGCGCAGAGGGCGTAGGAGACGGGAATACGCCCGTCTTCCGCCCTAAGCGTAAGCCCGCGGTCGGCGGGTCGGGGAGCCCGTCGGTCGCACTAAAAGGGCAGTGAGGGGGCGACGTCCGATGTGTGCTTAGACGTCGCCTAGGTGAGGGAGCCTCTCCAGAGGCTGTCGCAGGGTAGGTTGCGAAAGTAGTGCGAACGTACAGTGCTCGTGACCCACCAGAAATGCGAGAATGGCACACGGTGGTGTTTTTAGTGGGTGCAAGCCCCACATAACCGTACCGTTTACCCGAACGGTGCGGTATGCGTAGGCATTTTCACCATTACAAAAAAAAAAAGAAAAAAAAAGGTTAGGTTCAGTTAGGTTCCCCCCCGAAGGGTTCCCGCCTTGTCGTGGCGGGAGGGCTTAGTACCCGTGGCTTGGTCTCCCACGGCGAAGCGAAGAGGAACACCACGGGGCCGTGCCGGTGTTCGGCTGGGCGGCCCCGGGCGGGGCTGCTCCTCCGGGCTTAGGTTTTCAAGCCCGCGATGGAGCGGCTTAGGGCGGTAGGTTGCGGTAGTGTATGGGCGCTATCGCAACTGAGGCGGGCTGCAGTGTCGTATGGGAGGCACCGCAGTTGAGGTGTAGGGGCCGCGGCGGGAGAGAAGTGTCGGTGTTACGTTGTGCCGCTCTCCCTATCCTCTGCGGCCGAAGTGCCAGGCGGCGGGGCCACAGACCTGACCCGTCGCAAGGGACCCTGGGCGTTCAGACACGGGAATGTCTGGCGTCCATCTGACTGGGTCCCCAGCGGGTGGGAATGACCGGGCACTCACGGTCATTGCTGGCCCCCTCCTCGGAAGGGGCGTGAGGGGCCCGCCGTGAAGGCGGGCGGTCGCCGGTGTGGGGACTGGAAGTAAAGGCTCTGCCGGTTTCCCAGTCCCCCGCCACCCGGGCGACGCGGGAGTGCCTCTGGGTTGTTTTAGTGGGTGGGAGTCCCACATACCCCTCTCAGTCCCCGATGAGAGGGAGTTATTTATTTATTTAAGCATAGGGAAACATACAGCTATAATAAATACATAAAACTTAATGTTACAGGTAATCACATAAGCCAATTAAGTATCCACATAAAATTATACACTACGGCGAAAAAGACAAGAGAACATAAGTTAAAAAAAAAAATTGAAATATTAATAAGAATGAACTTTTAACCTAACCTTTTTTAGGGATGATGCATAATGCATTTTTTCCCAGCGTCAACAAAAAAAAATAAAGGGTTCAGTTAGGTTAGGTTATTTTTGTTAGTTTGCCCAATATAGGACGGGCATTATTCACAATGGCCGGTCAAAGTGATTAATCATGCTGTTTTTATGACATGGCCCAATTGAGTCGGGCATTATTAATACAGACCGGCCATTATTAATAACGCCCGGGCTTATCACATTGCCCGTAACATATATATAATTTTTAGTTTTTCGAAAACAGGTCAAATTATTTGTATTAAATTTATTATTTGGGGGTTTTCAGGGCGAAAATTCGATCTAGCTAGATTTCATGTCTGGGTAAATTGGTTTTTTATGTATTTTTTTATCATTTATTGAAAATGGTGAGTTTCAAAAACCCTACAGCGCGATCTGTTAGTCGGCTCAGAGCAAAGCTCGGATGACATAACATAATCTCTTTTCCATCTTTTATTTATTTTTTGTATTTTCAGTTTATTTATAAAACGTTTATTAAACATGCAGAATTTGATTCAAATTAAGAGGGAGAATATTTCAGCTCAGTACAAAACTCTTTTCTCAACAAGGGGATAAAGAAGGAGGTATATAGAGGGTGTGTAAATAATTCATGAGGCTGCCTGATTGGAAAACGACTCGACTCGCCTGATGTGAACGACGTCTTAACAACTCAGCGTAGTGATGTGTTTTTGAGGATCTTAATGTAACCCCCAGCTGAATACAATATTATATATAAGTTTACTTTTTAACCTTAAATAATAAAATATGATGCATTTATCGTTTTTTTCACTTACTAAGACATTTTGCAGCTAAGTCAAAAGCAATCGGCTAAAGCTGTCAGAAAAAAAACCGGTCAAGTGCGAGTCGGACTCGCGCGCCGAGGGTTCCGATATACCTATAGTATTTTTGGAAGCAATAAAGTCCATTTTCAGGACCGCAAAACTAAATTTGTTTGTAAAGGTTTTTTGCAGATTTCTGAAAAACTGTGCAACTTAGAAAGATCGTTTTATTTTTGCTGTAAAGTTTACATAAACCTCTGTTAACTGTAATTAATTCAGATTTTTCCTTACTAAAACTTCGGATATAAGGGGGGGGGGAATGGTATTTTTTTTTGACATTTTTCATCATAACTTGAAAAATAAGAAACTTAAAAAAAATACAAAAATATATTTTCAAAAGTACAAGTAAAGCCCTTTTATATGATTTCTCACTCGACCTAGTAGCGACAATTTGAAATTTGGCCCCCCCTATTTTGGCCCCCTTTACATTAATAATCACACTTTTTTTTTAATGTTTTCATGTGCAATTAAGTGGGGCAACTATATTCTAAAACTATTCCAAATTTCAGGTCGATAGCATAAGTGGTTGCTGAGATATAGAGGTGTGACAGACAGACGGACAGACAGACAGACAGAGCGGCACCATAAGGGTTCCTTTTTTTTACCATTTTGGTATCGGAACCCTAAAAACAAGTTTGTAAAATCAATGTTATTTTTTCCGTCAAACATACTCTGGTTTTATTGTCATGGCTGTAAAATAGATTGGTAAACGTTGGAATAGACGAAAAAAAATTACTTCAGATGTGAATTTTTATTACCTGTCGACTTGCCCTTGTGGTAGGTACCGTCAAAGATTAGTACCAACCATTCTCTACCCGTGGGTGTCATAAGAGGCGATTATGAACTGGAGGCTGTGCAGCAGCGGCCTTTCGTGATCGTACCATCTTACATGGTGCGTTCGCCTGCGGCTCGGGCTGCAATTCTCGGGCCTCGAGCGTAATCAACAAAATAGCGCACTTGCAACTTAATGTACTATTCTCGTTGTAGTGAGGTGAAAATTTTGCATTTCGCTCGGCAGCACTGTAAATTTATATCTTGTCTCATGCCTACCTCTGCTACGCTCAGGATTCTTCCTTTGAACCACTCCCTTTGCTTGTGGCTCAATCCTAGACTCCTTATGCGCGAGTTTCAATACAATAGTTTAGTATAATAATTTTGCTTCCTAGCATAACAAGTAACAATAAGATACACAAAATATACCTGAGTGGTTGTTTCAAAACCAGGTTTCTAAGAAGATAAACCCAAAAAACTTTTCTTTTCAACATGTACATTTAAAATTTTGGCCGTCGTCTGACGGTGTCTCGTGGGAACGCTAAAAAGTTTCATGGTTCATATTATCATTTCTTTAGAAAATTTATAGTCCGTCGAAAAGTGCATTGTTGCCGGTGACGACAAAGCCAAGATATTTCCAAATGGGTAATTTAATCACGAGCGCAAAAGAACAAAGCAAACAGTGTACTGTTTAGTAGATGTGTAGTGTTTAGTAGATTATATTCATAATAGTGTAGGCAACGAAGCAGTTGACCCCAACATAATTCTCTCAGGCAGATTTTATATGACAGGATGATAAAGAATCATGAATTAAATTTAAATTCAAAATATCCAAAATAAATTTTACAAAAAAAAATTACCATACATTTTTTGTAATTTTTGTATGGAAAAATTAAAAGTACCGATCTTTTTGGGATTTTTTGATACAAGGTGTGTCTCATGTCACTGACCTCTATATATACAACTTGTATACAACTTGTATATATAGAGGTCAGTGGTCTCATGTAGTGTAATACCCCAGAAAAGTTTCATCGACTGAGGATTTAATGCGGGTGTCTTTATACATCGATCCGCTTCGTTGCCTAGACAATAACTCTTTCAGTTTACTTTATAACGAGTATAATACGAGTAAGCAACTTTTCCAAGTCAGTTAATGTTGTTTATCGGCCAGTAAAAGTTTTCTACGGCCAGCAGCTAACTAGGTAGGATCTCCTTTTTACTATCAGGCTGTCAGGCTATCGGGCTAACTACAACGAATAATTATTTAAAATATCGTGAAATAAGTGCTGTAAATAAAGAAAACTGAAGAGAGAAAATAAAAAGACACTTTGGCCTTGTAATTACTGTATATTTTTTGTTTTTTACAAGGGGGACCTTTCACACAAGGTCAATCTGATCCCAAACTAGTCATAGCTTGTACTGTGGGTATCAGAGACTGATATACATATATAAATAGATATTTAACACCCACACACAGAATGAACACATGTGTTCATCACACAAATGTTTGCCCCGGGCGGGGATCGAACCTGCATCTAGCAAACCGTGACAGAAATGCTCTACTCGGGCTAAAGCCCAGTTTACGAAAGAATCAAAAATCTAGTCAACAAAACAAAGTAAAAATTAAATTTAAAAATTTATAAAAATTATTGTATCTTTAGTCCAAACGTACTCTTGTGATTGTAGAGAAATTTCGTCTTAATGTTTATTTTAAATTCAAAAGAAAATGTTTATTTGCTACAATACAGTATGGAAAACGGTCTTAAAATAAAATTTGTACAATGAATGAATGAATAACACTTTATTGCACACTAATAAAGTAACATTTACAAATAACGAGTTATAAAATGTGGGCAAAAGGCGGTCTTATCACTAAGAGTGATCTCTTCCAGACAACCTTTTGACGAAATCAACATACAATGTATTTAGCCTGCATGCAAATATGAATAAGTCTACCAAATTAAATCAAGCATTTAATAAACCAAGAAACCACTGCAGCATGGCCTACTTTATTAGTCGGCTTTGTAGAATGAGTCTCTTGTGATTCGTTGGAATATCAGAGCACCAATTTCTCTTTGACATTGATGTAGTCGACGTATCTAAAATATATTTTTTCCGTGGGCATTTATTACTATTTATTCATATATACATTTATTTTACAGTTCCTGGCCGACCGAACTTCGCTCTATAATAGCCGCCTCAACATTAACATATCATCGGGTGAGCAAGCTATGCTACCCGCCAACAGATGGCGCTGTAGGTTGCTTAAAAACACGGGGAAAACGAATTATCTCAGAGAGAGACCTAGCTAGGCAGATAGATTTTTCGTCCCCGAAATTTCTAGAAACCAACTACAAATATAAATACAAATATTGCTCGTTTTATCTAAATATATAAAAGAGCATGTCCTGACTGACTGACTGATTCATCAACGCCGAGCCGTAACCGCTATAGATACAGATCTGAAATTTTGTACACAGGTTCTATGCACGTCAAAACCACCCACTAAGAAAGGCTTTTGGAAAATTCATCTCCCAAGGGGGTGAAATAAGGGATGAAAGTTTGTATGAAAGTCCTTTGTTTCTTGAGCTAGATTGACACAAATTTGAATTTAAGCTTATGGTAAAAAGTAAAGAAACACGTGTTTAAGCATTTCTTAAAAATCACCCTTCAAGGGGGTGAAAAAGGGGATGTTTTTATTCCGTATAGGAGTAGGGGTAGGGTTAGTGGCAGGGATAGGGAGAGGGAGAAGGAGAGGGAGTGGGATGGGTGTAGAGAGAGAGGGAGTGGGAGAGGGTGAGGGAAGGGGAGAGGGAGGGGGAGAGACTGCACATTGTCTGAATAACACGCGGGCGAAGCCGCGGGCACAGCTAGTAATACATATGATGTTATGATTATGACGTAGGTAGATCTTTAAATGAGGAAATGAATGAACACAGAAATTTTCTTCTAATTATGTGATTATTACCAAAATAATACATACAGCAACTGAAGTCATTAGTAGTGTTGGTCGGTGGCTTTGTCCATCTCGTGCGAGATGTCAGGTGACTTGTCTCCCGCATCCGCTCCTCGGCCAAATTAATGATCTCATGCTGTGGCATATGGAGCCATCAAACACACGACTTAATTTTTTTTCCAACACATTTTCTCATAAAACTGCTCTATTTGCACTATATTAAGGTCCATAATCCAGCTTATTACACACTCGTGCTTTTTTCATTACATTACCGCACTAGTGTTTTATATTAGTTACTTTTTTGAAATATTGTCTACATTGCCTATTGCCTTCAAACTGTTGTTCTTTTAGTGAAGTTTACGTTTACGGAGTACCTCTGAAACCTAAATATACGTGCTAGAGTTCAGCTTTAAACCCATTAAGCCATTTATAAAGAAAGCATGCCCTCTTCGTGGCCCAACTGTCCGAGTAGCGAGACCCATTTATAGTCTGCATTTGTTTTTTGAGCTCAGCGCTCTGTCAGCTTCAACCCCACTCGCACGCAGGTGACCATGACCACAGTTTAAGGTGTCAAAAGCATATGACGTTACAGATCCCTTTGTGTAAACAAAAGAGAGTGACGAGGGGGTTGACTCTCCGACTATCTGACCGACGCCACACTCTGGACACTACATCGAGCGCGAATTTGAAATTGGAAGGTTGCATAGGCTGGCATATTTAATACAAAAGACCCTCAGAAGGACCACGAGAATCTCGTGGGCGGGAGCGCGCTGGGGTGCGGGGTAGATTGCAAGGGAGGCGGAGAGTGTCCGTTCTGTATGATAGTTTTTTCTTTATTCTGTTCCTACGCTCCTCCTTACCACGTATATTATTCTCCTTTTCTGCTGTTTACCAAAAATAGTGGTCTGTCATCAGGTAAGACTGAGAATGAGACGTGGATGCCACATCCAAACCATCCTTCCTTGTCTTCTTCTTCTTTTCGTATCAATGGCAAATGATTTTATAGTAACTTAGCCCAAAAAGTGGCTACAGCAATAGCTCTTTGGTTGCCTTCAAAAAGGTCCTCCCTGGTGCAAGAAACTAAGGAGGTCCTTCCTTGTATGTATATTAGAGACGTGTGTATTTTTGTTGCCTCAAACCCAAATTATTGGAAAACTCGTGGAGAAGTTACGTTACGACAAACAAGATCAAAGATTATGAATTTACTGTATCAACCTCTTGCTAGGAAAGACATTTACAAGAGGAACATATTTAATATGACCATTTTGTTATTTAATAAGCTACCTGACAATTTTAAAATCCCGGAGTCAGGCGCATGGCTGCACGCTTTACCCTCGCCTCAGCTCGGCACGCACCTCGATGATAATTCATTACGGGTGGCGGTCGCGCTGAGGCTAGGGTGCAAGCTGTGCGAGGTGCACCGTTGTGGCGTTAGAGTAGATGAGTACGCACACCATGGGCTCAGCTGTGCAAGGAGCGCTGGCAGATTCCCAAGATATCATGCGTTGAATGAAATCATCCGGAAGGCGCTGGTGTCAGCAGATGTTCCGTGCGTGCTGGAACCACCCGGCCTAAGCCGCACGGACGGAAAACGACCTGACGGCCTCACCCTCATCCCATGGGAGAAAGGACGTTGCTTGTTGTGGGACGCGACCTGCGTGAGTACTTTTGCGACGTCTCATGCTCCTCTCACCACACGTAAAGCAGGCGCTGCTGCAGAACAGGCAGCCCGGTTAAAGCGCACAAAATATATTGACCTGGAAGGCCAGTATATGTTTGTGCCTTTAGCCGTGGAAACGTCTGGTCCGTGGTGTGAGGAAGCAAAACATTTTTTAGGGGAATTGGGGCGACGCCTGCGGGATCGTGGATGTGACCCCCGCTCCGGAGCGTGCCTAAGGCAGCATTTATCGCTAGCCATTCAGCGCGGAAACGCAGCCAGCATCATGGGAACTTTTGAACCGGGTACGCTTCGGGGCGGGCTCTTCGACTGACTTTTAATCTATAATTTTTAAGTTTAATTTAGATTATAGTTTAGGAATTTTTAATGATTAATATTTAGGTGTTAAGAATTTGACATGTAATTAAATTGGTGATTGCCATTTTAAAATTATGACTAAAGATGCAGTGAAAAATTGTTTGACAAAATGGCTATTAAAACATTGCTTTTAGAGTGTGAAAGAATTTCTAGATTTTAAAGTTAATGAATACTTTAATTTTGACATATTTAATATTGACACACTGTATATAATTTTAATTCACATTAGATATATTTGCATGCTTACGTGTAAGCTGACAACACTGTACTCTTCTAACTTAAGATCCTCAACTACTGTCTTCTTGCGAATAAAGATATTTGTATTTGTATTTAATAACTCTAAATTATTTATTCATTTAGCGGAGACGTTATGTCAATTTGATATGACGGTAGTAATTTTTAAGTAAAAGTTTAGGCTTTCTTTTGGGAAAAAACGTTTAAAGGTTCCGTATCTCAAAAGAAAATAAATGGTACAGCAGCACTGCACTTACTTTCTCGCGATAGATAAATAAAAAGTTTAACCTGCAAACTTAAATTTGTAGTGCTATACATATAGTATGGAAATACAAACTTAAATTTAGGTTTTTCCAAAAAAGAATTCCTACGACATATGCAGATCAATTCAGAATTCAAATCGTTAAATATTAAAACAAACTAACCGTAAACGACGTCGAGTAAATCAGTTGTTTAAATTTTGTCAGAACTGGTTTTAATTGTGTCACAAGAGAATTCAATAGTCAGACGAAGGTAACATTATTCAGACGTCCTCTTTATGAGACAGACCAATTTCCCAGGAAACCTATCTGGTGGCAGAATAGGTACTAAAGTCACCGATGATTAGATGTAGGTACGTGTGTACGTGGATATTTACTTGAGTCTGTTTGAGTCTGTTACAGTTTGCGTTCTCTCGCGTGGATTATCCAATAGGAAATTTCTGTGGAACTTAAATATCAAAGTTCTTTTTCATTCATTTGTGTCAAATCTAAGGATTCTGAATAAACAACTTCGTCATAGAAATCCAATAATGTTCTAATGTCAGAGTTTACAATCTGCTGATATTTAGAACTCAGACAAACCGTGCCCGCAAACGCCTTACGAAACGCATGACAAGAATACTCGAATAGCAATCGGCAAATAGTTGAGCGGCAATTTTGTGCGCACACTCGCTACCCAAACAGCAGCGGCGATCAGGAGTTGATTTTTCGTATTACACATCACCATTCACATATTCAGCCTTCGCGCGTCCTTGCGGGTGCAAACTGGGACAGTGGATGAAACACACGGGGCTAAAATTTGGTGACAAACGCAATGTTTTTGCTGGTATTCAACTTAGTTCCACGTGAGTCTAAATCTGTCAGGATTTAAGACTTGTCCATGTAGAAAGAACAATAAATGGTCATGTGATCAAGAAGGTACATCGTAGATGACCGACTGGTAAATCCATCGGACTTTCTGAGTATACGAGTAAGTGGGTTTACCAACTCCACAAAGACTTATTATGATTAGAAATTCAATTGGACATAAACGAAATTGCACAGAATAGAGAAGAATGGCCTCTCATAGAGGTCTCTATTTATCGTAAGCTTTAAAAAGTCAGCTGGCGTGAGGTCTCGTTTGTGAACAGACGAATCTAAACCCAAACAAGCGTCAGTGGAATCACACAAACGTCATAACAGCATGAGTTCAATCACACAAGAGTCAAAATTATATACATTTTATCATTTACAGACTAAGCTCAAGATAGCTCTGTTTTTTCACCTAAGATAAGTGCCGGTATCACAGATAGTTTCCCTTCGACCACCTAACAAACTCTTGTCTGATTATCATCTACGAGGCTACAGCTACAATATATCTACGGAATACGGCTTCAAACGTTATCTGGTAATCTTCTTCTTCTTTTCGTGTCGACGCAAATCCAATGGAACTAAATGAATTTTGCCCAGTACTCAGCTACGAGAATGGCATTTTGTGTAGCTTGCATCAGTTCATCTTGCGTGCAGGTGTTAGGGCACGCGGGGCAGGATATAAGGTGGGCCATACTCTACGGGGAATAACCGCACTAGCATGAAATGTTCAACTCTTCAGTAAACCCCCCACCTATGTCGGTTTTCCTTGCACCGGCTGACCTGAGTCCGAATTTATTAAGAGACTTCCAGGTCAGCCATCTCTCCTTAGGAGGTATGAAATGGTCGGGTATGAATGGTAATAAAATTACGCTTGATGTCATCATGCATCACAGTGTGTTCTGAGCTTCAATTTACAGAATATGGTGGTCTAAGTCTCTTGAGAAGGGGTAACTTTTTTGAGGTATGATGGCGTCGCCGGAGCGCACTAAATGCAGTCCCGTGTGTCCCCAGCCCTCTACTCAATCTACATTCAGCAGGCGTGGGCGCGAGTGTTTTCCGAGCGTTTTCGCCGCAGCACACTGCTTCGTATGCCCCGGCACATGACCCATGATTTATTTAGAGGGGGGAATTTCAAGGAGGGGTAGAGGGAGGGGTCTCTTCCGCATTTCAGGCGTTTATACAAAGTGTTATAAGATAGATATAACATGCCTAACTGAACAACTTTTACAATAGGATGTCGTAGTTACTTTGCATACAAAATGCGCTATCAGATGATACAGTTTCTTTGAAGGTTGAATTTTGTTTCACTTGAAAATTGTTCAGTTTCATAGACAGATTCATATCCTTCAGGATTGTTTTACACGTTTTGTTATAGGTTGTTTAAAATTCCAAATGATGAATCCACAAATAAAAAAAAATATTTTCGGACTTCAAAAGGAAACAGTAGCATAAGATTTTTTTTAAATCTAACAAAATAGATAAGTATCTACTGTAACTCGATATGGGCTGCTTGTTTAAGAGGTTGTTAAAGGAAATATTTCACAGCTTCTACCTCGTTTTCTATAAAAACAGACCGTCATATTTACCTGAATATTATTCGAGATTTCTTTTATTTGGTTTTTCATGTAATATTCAGGGCAAAAACAAGATGTGTCAGTAGATGGGGATCAAGAAAAATCATTTGAGAACTTCTAGACTCCTGTTAAGGAGGATTCACTTAAAAACATTGGTGAGACAAGAAAGTCGGAGGCTTTATTTAGCTAAAACAACCTCGAACCCGAAACGCATGTACCGCCTCCGTTCCGTCGTGGGTACAAACAGACCAACTTGAAAATCTGAAAAAGGCCTCCTGAATACCGGGCTTCAGTCTAAAACATTTCATATTTTTTTTTGAGATCCTCTAATCATCACCTATAGATAGATAGATAGAAACTCTTTATTGCACACAAATTAAGAGTAATTGCGTAACCGCGCAACTGCGCACCTACGAGTATCTACCAAGACATCTTATTTTCGCCCTAATTATCACGTGAATAAATCTTTCTCTAGCACTTTACGGCTTTCGTAAGGGATTCTCAACAACTCATGCATGCTTTGACTTGATACGAATAATAACAGAGAGTTTAAATAATAAAATGCCTGTCGCGACGATCTTCCTTGATATGAGCAAGGCTTTCGATTTTGTAAATCACTCTAAACTTTTAAACAAATTGAGTATCTATGGTATCCGAGGTAAAGCGCTTGACTGGATCGAAAGTTTCTTAACAGAAAGAAAGCAATGCACAGAAATAGAAAAAATTGTAGAAAGTAAAAACGTCCTAATAAAAACTACTTTCAAATCGCATTTTAAAACTAATAAAACTGGCGTACCCCAAGGTAGTGTTCTTGGACCTTTGTTGTTTCTTCTTTATGCAAACGACCTTCCAAGAGCCACTAATCATAAATGTGTGCAATTTGCAGATGATCATCATCATCATATCAGCCGAAAGACGTCCACTGCTGGACATAGGCCTCCCCTAAAGAACTCCATGACGACCGGTCCTGCGCTGCTCGCATCCAGCGGCTTCCCGCGACCTTGACCAGATCGTCGGTCCACCTTGTGGGGGGCCTGCCAACGCTTCGTCTTCCGGTACGTGGTCGCCACTCTAGAACCCTCACGCCCCATCGGCCATCGGTTCTTCTTGCGATGTGCAGATGATACTACCCTGTTATTAAGATGTGACAATAAACATGTGTTTGAGTTCGATGTAAATCTCGCACTCAAGGACATTATTTATTGGATGAATAAAAATGATCTAAAAATTAATGTTAACAAAACTAAATTTATGCAATTCGTCTCTTATAACTCACAACCTATGCCTGTTATTCTTAACTATAACGGTGAAAGAGTCGATGAAGTAGAGAAATTTAACTTTCTGGGTATAAATCTAGACAAACACTTAAACTGGAAGGAACAAGTAGATCTAGTCTGCAATAAGTTAAACCGCTTTGTTTTCGCCCTTAAAAGACTGAGACAAACTGTTTCGTTTGAAGCAGCATTGACTGCTTATCATGGATATGTGTCTTCGGTTCTAAGTTACGGATTGATGCTTTGGGGAAATTCTGTAGATATTAACAGAGTTTTTATTCTTCAAAAAAAATGTATACGTGTTTTGTGCAATGCTTGGTTTGATGATAGCTGCAAACCACTATTTAAGAAGCTCAATATACTGCCACTGCCATGCATGTATATCAGGGATGTTTGCATCTTCGTTCACTCTCACCCACAGTATTGGCAGAAACGTAGTGAAGTAACTGGACGACAAAATATCAGAGCAAAATACTCTAATCTTTTATACCAACCTTGTTGCCAAAAGGATATCTATAAGAGAAATGTATTTAACATGTGTATCTTAATATATAATAGACTTCCTGACGAAATTAAATTACAACAGAATTTTAAATCTAGTTTGACAAAATGGTTACTTCAACATTGCTTCTATAGTGTTAAGGAGTACATGGAATTCAAATAAGTTTTGTTAATTTAGTTATGTACTTATGTTAATATAATTAATTTGCTCTCACAAATATTTGCACGCTTGCACGCAGGCGAATACACAGGACTTTATAATTTTAAGATCATCATATAACTGTATTCTTTGCAAATAAATGATTCTTATTCTTATTCTTATTCTTTCTCTCATAGCACGATCCGAAACGGCGTAGACTCGCTCTATTTGAATTGTATTCTGCATGACATTCAATAAGTATTCTGTAAAGAATCTACATTGAATAAATAATCTGAATCTGTTCCCGGTCAAACACAATTTATTGAAGCGTACTAAAAATAATGTGGCAGCGATGTTAAAGATTATCTTAAGAATACGAGTATCTTATTATGCGATCATCAGCCACTTGATTTATCTTTTGTTACAAACAATTATTCTTATTTAAAAGTAATAAAATCAAGTCAATGGTCACAGTCTTTTGACTCTATCCTAGCTCCTCTAAGGCTCTATCACCAGATATTAGAAACCTTTTTTATATTCAGAATTTTCAAGACATAATCTAATGTGCCCAAACCGACTTGGATACATTACTTCGTTACTAAGTTCCTGTGACTTTTCGACTCCATCACCAGACCAGCTCAATATTATTACTACGTTGTCATCCAGTACGAGATCTGCGAAATTATTGCTAAAAGGGAGTGGCTTTAAATTTAAATGAATTTGACCCAAACAAAGAACTTTAATAAAAGCTTGTAATCAACGAAACCGCAAAATTATTCTCAAACTCGCTGACTACCTAAAGATTTTCAAAAATGCCTTACCATTTGTGCCACCTGCGTTTTATTTATGTAAGCCCTGTCTTGATTTGACGTCAGACGAATATACGACTGCCGTGCAGCAGGACTCGACAATGAGGTGGTCGGTTGTGTTGAGCTGGCACTACCATCTGTCTGTGTCTGTCTGGTCAGGTTGTCTAGGCCAGACCCTTAGGAGCGGTATTTTAATGGTAGAACAGAATGTAGTGTTTAGATATTTAAGTGGTTGCACTAATAAGCGGGTTTTCTTCTCTTTTTTACTCGTATCATTACATACGCTTTAGATAAATAAACTTTATTAAAACTCATCTGATCATAAACTAGGTAAAGCCTTATAACATCTATCATGTACCCATGTACTAGACACGATACTGTAAGTTGTCAAATTTTCGTTTCATTAAATAAACTGTCAAAAAGTAAAAAAAACTCGTAGATTCATAGGTCCGTTAGGTAGGTGGTTAGGTAAGACAAATACAACCTAACCGAACCCGAATGGGTTTCGAACAATCGCACGAGTAGAGCGATCGTGCGTATTCAGTCAGAATTCAGTGCAGTTTATTGTTTTTTGACAGTTCATCATCTGATCTAATTACGATTATTTTCATTTTCCAGGTATACAACACTCTCAAAACTAATACTCGTGTTCATTACGCAAATGTTTGCCCTGGGCGGGGATCGAACCTGCGGCCCACGGCGTAGAGGGCAGACTCACTACCAACCATGCCAATGAGCCATTCATACTAACTACATTTGTTGCACCGAACCGAAAAAGGACCAATATAGGGTGACTTTTAATTAGTTCTTGATAGCAAAAGATATGCATGTACTCATGATACTGAACAACTTTTCCCAAGGAACATAGGTCGAAATACGAAAAACCAAATTTGACCTCCCATATAAAATGCGCTATCAACTGATGCAGTTTCTATGGGAGGTCAAAACTTGATTTTCGTATTTCGACCTATGTTCCTTGGGGAAAGTTGTTCAGTATCATGAGTACATTCATACCTTTTTCTATCAAGAACTAATTAAAAGTCACCCTATATACACCGTGTTCCTGGGGATATGCATTAATTTTAAGAACACTTTCAGTTATCTAAACTGAACAACTTTCCCTTTAGACAACTTTCCCTTTCCCTTTTGACAGGCATAATTTTAATACTAGAAATAAGCATAAAATTGATCAACCATATACTAGATTAAGTAAAGTCAACACATCTTTCGTTGGTCTGTGTATACGATACTACAACAAAATACCTGACAATATAGTGCAATTACCTGAGAGAAAGTTTAAAGAATGTGTAAAGCAAACGTTATGTAAAAAAGCTTACTATAGATTGGATGACTATATGAATGACAAAGAGGTATGGTGCTCTGATATTCCAGCGAAACACAAGAAACACATTGTAAAAAGCCGACTCTTAAAGTAGGCCGTGCTGCAGTGGTTTCTTGCCGTTTCTTTTACGCTGCCATAGCACGATCCGAAACGGCGTAGACTCGCTCTATTTGCATTGTATTCTGCATGACATTCAATAAGTATTCTGTAAAGAATCTACATTGAATAAAATTATCTGAATCTGAATCTGAATCTCAGAAACATAGATTATTTCAATACGAAAAAAGAAATTATCTTCCCATACAAAAAATTATATTTTTCGTATTATGCATTAACTTTAAAAGCTCGTCCAGTTAACGAAACTGAACAACTTTCCCTAAGAAACATAAAGTGGAAATACTTACGTTATTTTTTTTTGTATGGGAGGGCAATTTTTTTTTCGTATTTCAACCTACGGTTCTTAGGAAAAGTTGTTCAGTTTCGTTAACTGAACGTGCTCTTAAAATTAATGCATATCCTCAGGAACATGGTGTATAATTATTATTTTAATATTTTAAAATGAGTCCCAGCTGTGAGTCAGGTGTTATGAACTCCAAAATTACACAGATTAAAAAAAAAAAAAAATATGTAAGGGACAGTGTATCGGAAACTAAATGGACGTGCTCAATTAACGAAACTAAACAACTTTCCTAAAAAAACATCTTTGGAAAATGAAAGAAATGTTTGACCTCTCTATACAAATTGCTCACTTCGATCGAACATATTGTATGGAGAATTCAAAAAATTATTTCATTTCCAAAAAATATTTCTTTGGGAAAGTTGTTCAGTTTCGTTAACTGACCATGCCTTTTCAGTTTTCGGTACATCGTCCCTTACACCCTCTTGAAACTGATTGTAACTAGGTATTTTATCCCAATAAATTTCCAAATTAAAATTACAGTAAATTACAATTAATTACTCGTAAGTAAGATTGTTTTAATATACCAGTATAAAGTCATTTTCCTTGTAAACGAATTTGTAGACCCTATCAAGTCATTCGTTTCCAGAAAATCCCCACAGGAATTAATTACTAAACCCTCTAAGCTTTATTGTTCATTAAATTAAATTGACAACCAGTAATACACAAATCAACAGTTTATTAAGTATCCTCCTTAACCTTAAAGTCGGTTTTAATGAGGGAAAATTTCCTTCAATTTCCCCCTTTTAACCTGGCCTTTATTCAAGACGTTCTGAATAAAGGCCAGGTTAAAAGTACCCTAAACCGACGAACATGTATGAAAGGATTGATGAAGGTTCAGGAAGCAAGGGAAGTATGTCAAGATCGTAGCAGGTGGAGAACTGTGGTCTCTGCCTACCCCAACGGGAACAAGGCGTGATGTTATGTATGTATGTATGTATGAAAATTTACTTCGTTAAAGCTAAAAATAATTAACGACAAATACTATACGTGGTTCCCTGGAAATTATTTTGAGCAGGGTTTAGGTAAAGTACTATTGTACTATTTGTTCGGTGTATTGCCGGTAAAGAATAGTACTGTAGAGCCTTCGTGGTGTTATAGCCACGAATGCCTTATAATCGGGTAAAATTAAATTATTTTTAATGATTGTCAAAATGAATGTTGCTTTGTTTTTTTTTATTCAGTAGTTGTACGCCAACCGGGAAGGCAATAGGTTCTTCGTTCTGGTCATCTACCAGCATACGCCGCTTCTCGGCATTGAATATTTTAAAAGTGTGGCATCGAGCCCTTGTAACCGCGATTATAATTTTTAAGTGATTGAGTGAGATTAATCATATATTTTATTTCAGTAAAACGTAAGGACTCTCGCTGAGGGTCTTTACAGTACCATTCCATACATACCCGTGGGTGTCATAAGAGGCAACTAAGGGTTATAAACTGGAGGATGGGCAGCAGCATCCTCTGTATATCATACCATCTTACCTGCTGAGGTAGGTAGGTGACATCCACGGACCATAGTGCCAGCCGTAACGCTTACAAGCGAGGTGACTATGGGTCTTCCCCTCCACATTTTTTCAGCAAAAGCTAGAATTCTGGAGGGAGCCCCCTCTCCTGAGTGGACATTTCATGGGATGTTACGATGACTACATGGGATGTACGTTATCCGACCAGTACTATTGTACGAAAGCGAGGCGTGACCGGTCCTGGGAAGGCATGTTCATCAGCTTCACGTCGTGGAGATGAAGATGCTGCGATGGATGTGTGGCGGTTAGATCGTATCCGTAATGAGCACATTCATGGAAGCCTTGGAGCCCATGACGGAGCTGAGAAACTGCAGGAAAACTGCTTTAGATAGTTCACTCACGTCAGTCGTAGGTCGAGAGACTATGTCGGGAACAGATGCCTTGAACTTTCTGTACAAGATCCTAGAAAACGCGTCAGGCCCATGAAGCGCTGTCTGGTACTAGGACCTCTCCTCTTTATTATCTATATTAATGACATTATAAATTCAAGTGATAATTCAATGATATTATTTGCTGACGATTGCACAATACTGTATTCACATAAAAATTACATAAATGATAGTTTGACATCTTTAATTAATTGGTTAGGACATAATAATTTAATTGTTAATCTAAATAAAACAAAATTGATGAATTTTAATAGAGTAAGGAATAATTCGAGTAACAATATTATAATTAATGATTCAATAATTGAAGAAACGACTTTAACGAAATTTCTTGGTCTTAATATTAACAATGACATGAAATGGCAAAGCCATATAGATTTTGTAAGTAAAAAAGTAGCACAGCTCTCATATGCTCTTTACCAGTTAGCCAAAAAGGTAGACCAACAAGCGCTGCTTACAGCATATCATGGTTGTGTTGCATCGAGGCTGAGATATGGAGTTATTTTTTGGGGAAATGCTGTTAACTGGGACAGGGTATTTCGAGCGCAAAAAAGGTGTATACGGTCAATGTGTAGATTGAAGAGGCGCACAAGCTGCAGGCAATATTTTAGGGACCTTAAGGTCCTTACACTCCCATCTATGTACATTTACGAGATATCTTTATTTGTAAAGAAAAATGAAAAATTGTTCCCGAAAATTGTAACAGCCCGTCACTGTGATAAGCTACAATATGCGCCCTGTAAAACGGCTCTATACCAAAAAAATGTGTTGGCGATGGCTCCTAAAATTTATAATAATTTGCCTAAGGAAATACGCGACTCTCCGGCTTTAAATAATTTTAAGAAAAAAATATTTAATTATTTGAACGAAATGACATTTTACTCTATTAAGGAATATTTGAAGTAAAACAATAATGCTGTAATTAATTAAAGAATGACTTGTGATGTAAATTATTGATATGTTTTTTTTTAAGCAATTATTTTTGAATATTTTAAGATTTTAATGTAGTTTTAATTAGATTTTAATGCATGAAAAATCTGTACGCCAAAAGGCAGAGCACATAGATCTTTATTTGTCTGTACTGTTTCATCTCTGACTAACTTGTGTCTCACAGTAATAAATGATTTGATTTGATTTGATCTGGATATAGTGAAAGCTGAATGTTGCGATGAGGAAGAACAATCTCACCACGGAGAATGCAAAATGGGCAAAGTGGAGAAGATCAAGCCGGAAAGTGGACCCTAACAATAGGCAGACGAAGAAGAAGAAGGGTTCAGGACCTAAGCTTTTGGTAAAGGAATAGATATGCAAATACCGAAAAGGTCAGAATCAGTGACCGAAGCCAGAAAGTGAACAACTTTTCTCACGAAATATTCACCCGTTATTAAAAAACATTTTTTTAATAACGGGTGAATAAAAACCGGTTTTTTAATACGTACAAGTGCTAGTCTTAGAGCAAATACCACCAAGATAAGATTCTACAGAATGTTTAAACAATATAAATGAAGGGAAAATAAGTGTATGTCTGTATCGATGAATTTGTCTTTATTGGGACCAATTGAATTAAAGCAGTCAGTATCAAGTAGAAATTCAGTAAAGTTTTTCAAATAGCAACTAGCATTTCACAGAAACCTCCGATCTGCGAAGGAATTATACGCTTACTCATAATATTTCCTCTCAGAATTCCAATATTCAATTCCAATAAGCTTTGACAGATGACCTGACTGCAGTAGATCGATGCTACGGTTTCCAGCAATGCAAAAAGAACCACAAAAATATCTCGATGACTGCAAAGTTTTTTCGAAAAGACGTCAATTATAAAAAAGTAAAACGTGCCGTAAGTAGTAAATGATTACACGATCTGCTAATCTGTCAGCTCGTACCGAAAAATAACTACTTTTAAAAATTTTCATGTACTACAATAATCAAAAGTTCAAAGTAAGGATTTTTCGCTGACGCTCGTGTTCTGTATCGTGCCAACTCGTCAGGATACTTTCTTTCCAAACTTGTATCGAAAACAACTATTAACCTCATAAGCCCCGTTGTGCCGAAACGGGAACACTTTGACAATGAGCCGGTTTTAAAAAAAAAACTAGTATTGTTTTTTTTTATAGATAGCGTTGTTGTAGGAAAATTTAACTGCCAACTTCTTTTTTTCTATCTATTGTCTAAGTAAATGTAAGTGTTGCCTAAGGAGGTTTATTTACTGCACGCTTTATCTTGACAGATTTGTTTTAAGTTCTTTAGTAAAGTCTGTCTTCAGCGCAATCTATCGACACCTTTGAATACTCAGTTGACACTTAACCGTGAAAACAGTTCATTGACATATGATCCCAATGTCAATTTCACATAGAGTTCCCGGAAAATGGAAATTTAATGAAAATTATTTTGTTATTTATTATAGTTATTAAGTTTATTCAAATATACAGGGTGTTAATTTGATTGCGTGCCATAGCTTAGGGGGTGGTTCAGTAACAATAAAGAAACTAAAAAAAAATATAAAAAAAATCCTACTTAAAAAAAATTAAACTCCATTGAAACTAAATAAAACTAACGCGGAGGGCAATGACCCGGAGCACCGCGCTATCAAACGCGCTCGAAAGAGTTTCAGTTATGTATGTGGCTACCTTATCCACTGATTCTCACGCGCTGGCTCGGTGATAGCGCGGTGTTCCTCGTTAGTTAAGTTTCAATGAAGTTAAAGTTTTTTTTTTCAGTAGGATTTTTTTATATATATTCAGATTTAGATAATTTTATTCAATGTAGATTCTTTACAGAATACTTATTGAATGTCATGCAGAATACAATGCAAATAGAGCGAGTCTACGCCGTTTCGGATCGTGCTATGGCAGCGTAAAAGAAACGACAAGAAACCACTGCAGCACGGCCTACTTTAAGAGCCGGCTTTTTACAATGTGTTTCTTGTGTTTCGCTGGAATATCAGAGCACCATACCTCTTTGTCATTCATATAGTCATCCAATCTATAGTAAGCTTTTTTACATAACGTTTGCTTTACACATTCTTTAAACTTTCTCTCAGGTAATTGCACTATATTGTCAGGTATTTTGTTGTAGTATTGTATACACAGACAAACAAATATATTTTTTGTGTTCCTTTATCGTAACTGAAGCACCCCTTAAGCTATGGCACGCAATTAAATTAACACCCTGTATACCTTATTACGTAAACAACTACATTTTCTTTTTGATTCCTTAAAATTTTGACATAGTGCTTCAGAGGTTGTAGGAAAAGGCATTGTTTGAATATATTTAAAAAAGCGCGTGGGTCTTTTCTTTCTTCTACATGGCGCTACTTTGCGAAGCGATGTAAGTTAATTGATTATACTTTTGAAAGAGTTTGGAGCGACATGGGTTATGTTTTTAATATGCTACGTTCATCACACACATGTATGCCCTGGGCGGGGACCGAACCCGCGGCCCACGACGTAAAAGGCAGGCTCACTACCAACCACACCAACAGGTTTCCTGACAGAGTTGAATTAAAATGATAGGTTTTGCATTTCTGTTTCTTGGAAGAGTATGTTTTCGTTTCATTATTTTGTCGTACTTTTTGCCACTATATTTTATTTTAGACATTTTGTATGTGATGTCCTATTATTGGAACCATTCCCTAAGCTTACTTTTCAAGATAAATATTTACAAAGCTTCTACAAGGTCGTTTCAATAATAATAATAATAATAAATAAAAATCTTTATTTCTCTCATCACAAAGTACAGTTTTTATGACAATATTATTAGCTAAGCAAGTACTAATTCTTTGTGGTGAGAGCTGGTGTCTATACTAAGTTACCTTGTGTGACAGATCACCAGGCTCTCCCCCTACTGTAAGTAGTTAACATAGCTTATAACATACAGTATTTTAGTTTACAAAACCTGGTAATGAGAATTTTCAGAAATATGTTAGTAAAGTGTGTGGATGAGTGTATGTTATGTGTGTATGGGTGTACGTTTGTGTGCGTGAATGTATGTGTGGGTGATAGTGTGTGTGCGTGAATATATGTGTGGGTGATAATGCGTGTACGTGAGTGTTTATGTGTGTTCGTAAGTTTGTACAAAGTAATTAAGATATTAAGATAAGACTGCCAACAAACTTTCAGTTTGATCATAATCCTTACTTAAAAGCCATTCTAATACTTTATGTTTACAGGTAAACTGCGGAAGTGAATATATTGACAGAACCTTATTTATTTTATTATACAGGTAATTTCCAAGGAAGCAGTAAAATCTATTTGAGGATTTAGTTTTAAGACACCTCGTGGGACAGACGGCAGAGGAATTGCGTTTACCTAATAGATTATTAGCATCAAAAGTTAACTCATTGTGCTTCTTTAAAACTATTTGATGAATAAAAAGTTGTCGTACAGTCATAACATTAGATAGTTTATATAAATCTGTGGTGGGATAGCGAATAGGCAGGAAATTACTAACTTTCAGGATGGTCCTTTGTGCTCTCTCTAATTTAATTAGGTGTGTCTTTGCTGCTCCGCCCCAACAAGTTATGCAGTATGAGAGATTTGATTGACATAGTGCGTAGTAAACTGATTTCATAACTTGTACATCCGCCACGTGTCTCAGTGTTTTAAAGATAAAGATAAGTTTTCGGCACCTAGAGGCTACTGAATCAATATGATATTTAAAAGTTAAATTATTATCAATAAATACGCCTAGATATTTTAACTTATCAGTTCTTTCAAGTAAAGAGCAATCACATGTAGTATTTATGCGATTTTCGCAGTAATGCACTTTTAGAGAGAATTGGTCCTTTGGTGGTTGATTAGGCTCTCTAAATGTGAAGGTAATGTATTTGGTTTTATCACTATTTAAGGTAAGTACGTTATCGTGAAGGCATGAAGTAGTTTTGTTCAAACCATCCTGCGCACAGCGAAAAGCCTCCTGCCAGGTGTCGGCACTAAACAATAGGGCAGTATCATCAGCAAACGTTATTATACTTCCACTTTGTAATTTTAGGTTACATAAATCGTTGATATATATTAGGAACAACGTAGGGCCAAGGATACTACCCTGTGGGACCCCAAATGTGACAGGAAGCTCATCACTGAGCATGTTACCTATTTTAACGACTTGCGTTCTGTTTGTGAGGTAATCCGCAAATAGTTTGAGTTGAAGACCCCTGACACCCAGTCTCTCCAACTTATATATCAAAAGTGGGACAGAGACCGTATCAAACGCTTTAGCTAAATCCAAGAAAATTGCAATTACTTTTTTACCGCTGTCCATGTTGGTAATAACGTAGTCAATTAGTTTATGCACCGCATCTACCGTCGATTTTCCTCTACGGAAACCGAATTGGGAATCACTAATAAGCTTTCTACTTTCCAAGTATTTAACTAATCTGTTATTCATCAAACGTTCTAAAATTTTAGACAGACTCGGAAGAATTGAAATTGGCCGATAGTTGTTGATACGGTCTCTGTCTCCACTTTTGTATACAGGTACGATTTGAGACTTTTTAAAAGCTTGGGGGAAAACACCATTATCAAATGATAGGTTACAGATGTATGTGAGTGGGGGTATTATAGACGCTTTGTGTTCTTTTAGAAAAGAACTCGAAATTTCATCAATCCCAACTGCACAATCATTTTTAAGGTTCATAATTAGAGTTTCGATTTCAGCCTCATCTGTTGCGAGTAAACCAAAAGACTGTGCACTACTAGAAGAGTCTACCTCAGAAAGGTTCCTAGTATCAGATTGTGATTGATGATTGCGGTGTTTCGATAATAATGACTCTGCCAGTTTACTACCAACAGTAGAGAAATATTGATTAGCGTCATTTAAAGCTTTCTTTGGATCAGTTGATGCAATTAATTCCAGTGGTAGTTTTTTTTGTTTATTTGTGTAAGTGATTTTCTTTATTGAATCCCATAGTTTTTTATTATTTTTTCCTGCTTTTTGGATTTGACTTTTTTCATAACTTTGCTTAACTTTCTTCAGAATTTGATTACAAAAGTTGCGATATCTTTTATAGGTGGTTTGAATTATGGCGTTATTTGGGTATTTTTTGGCTTTCACATGAAGTTTGTCTCGGTTCTTTATACAGCGCAATAGTCCATTAGTTATCCAAGGCTTTTTAGTTCTCTTACGATTGGGTAAAGAAACAATTTTGGTGTTTTTACTTATAGCACGCGTTAAAGATTCTAAAAATGAATTAGTAGCTAAATTAACGTCGGAAATAGAGTATAAAAAGCTAAAATCAATATTTTTTAAGTCTTTTCCTAGACCAACTTTGTCAATTTTTTTCATAGATTTTTTAGGAGAACTATCTTTACGAACAGCACTTTCTATAAAAAGCATCACCACATCGTGGTCCGTGATGGAAGATTCAGCGACGTAGCAAAAGGCAGGCAGCCTGGTTTTAAGAAACATATGGTCTATACATGAGCGTCCATGAGTTGGGTATGAGTGAGCAGGTAGCATGCCATGGTAAGCCAAAAGATCAAGATATGGGTGCGCACGTTGATCCTGAGTATCGTTTACTATATTTATATTTATATCTCCAGTGAGAATAATATTTTTAAAAGATTTATATTTTGTTAAATGCGTATTCAGCGATTGTAGAAAGTTGTCAATATTATTCTGTGCTGGAGGACGATATATCCCTAATATTAATGTGTTCCTAATTGAAATTGATAGACAATTTGCATCTTGTAAGATGACCTCTTCATTTCGAACTATTAGGTTTTCTTTACAGTAAATTACAACACCTTCATTTTGTGTAAGGTTATTAGCTGTCGCGTATGTGTTATACCCCTCCAGAACAGGTAAATTGAAATTGTTCTTCTTTAACCAGCACTCGGTCAAGACTATAACATCCCAGTATCATCAGCAAACGTTATTATACTTCCACTTTGTAATTTTAGGTTACATAAATCGTTGATATATATTAGGAACAACGTAGGGCCAAGGATACTACCCTGTGGGACCCCAAATGTGACAGGAAGCTCATCACTGAGCATGTTACCTATTTTAACGACTTGCGTTCTGTTTGTGAGGTAATCCGCAAATAGTTTGAGTTGAAGACCCCTGACACCCAGTCTCTCCAACTTATATATCAAAAGTGGGACAGAGACCGTATCAAACGCTTTAGCTAAATCCAAGAAAATTGCAATTACTTTTTTACCGCTGTCCATGTTGGTAATAACATAGTCAATTAGTTTATGCACCGCATCTACCGTCGATTTTCCTCTACGGAAACCGAATTGGGAATCACTAATAAGCTTTCTACTTTCCAAGTATT
The DNA here is from genome assembly GCA_947532105.1 of Athrips mouffetella. Taxonomy (NCBI): domain Eukaryota; kingdom Metazoa; phylum Arthropoda; class Insecta; order Lepidoptera; family Gelechiidae; genus Athrips; species Athrips mouffetella. The sequence continues at coordinate 906,632 of OX383981.1, forward strand.
TAACTAATCTGTTATTCATCAAACGTTCTAAAATTTTAGACAGACTCGGAAGAATTGAAATTGGCCGATAGTTGTTGATACGGTCTCTGTCTCCACTTTTGTATACAGGTACGATTTGAGACTTTTTAAAAGCTTGGGGGAAAACACCATTATCAAATGATAGGTTACAGATGTATGTGAGTGGGGGTATTATAGACGCTTTGTGTTCTTTTAGAAAAGAACTCGAAATTTCATCAATCCCAACTGCACAATCATTTTTAAGGTTCATAATTAGAGTTTCGATTTCAGCCTCATCTGTTGCGAGTAAACCAAAAGACTGTGCACTACTAGAAGAGTCTACCTCAGAAAGGTTCCTAGTATCAGATTGTGATTGATGATTGCGGTGTTTCGATAATAATGACTCTGCCAGTTTACTACCAACAGTAGAGAAATATTGATTAGCGTCATTTAAAGCTTTCTTTGGATCAGTTGATGCAATTAATTCCAGTGGTAGTTTTTTTTGTTTATTTGTGTAAGTGATTTTCTTTATTGAATCCCATAGTTTTTTATTATTTTTTCCTGCTTTTTGGATTTGACTTTTTTCATAACTTTGCTTAACTTTCTTCAGTATTTGATTACAAAAGTTGCGATATCTTTTATAGGTGGTTTGAATTATGGCGTTATTTGGGTATTTTTTGGCTTTCACATGAAGTTTGTCTCGGTTCTTTATACAGCGCAATAGTCCATTAGTTATCCAAGGCTTTTTAGTTCTCTTACGATTGGGTAAAGAAACAATTTTGGTGTTTTTACTTATAGCACGCGTTAAAGATTCTAAAAATGAATTAGTAGCTAAATTAACGTCGGAAATAGAGTATAAAAAGCTAAAATCAATATTTTTTAAGTCTTTTCCTAGACCAACTTTGTCAATTTTTTTCATAGATTTTTTAGGAGAACTATCTTTACGAACAGCACTTTCTATAAAAAGCATCACCACATCGTGGTCCGTGATGGAAGATTCAGCGACGTAGCAAAAGGCAGGCAGCCTGGTTTTAAGAAACATATGGTCTATACATGAGCGTCCATGAGTTGGGTATGAGTGAGCAGGTAGCATGCCATGGTAAGCCAAAAGATCAAGATATGGGTGCGCACGTTGATCCTGAGTATCGTTTACTATATTTATATTTATATCTCCAGTGAGAATAATATTTTTAAAAGATTTATATTTTGTTAAATGCGTATTCAGCGATTGTAGAAAGTTGTCAATATTATTCTGTGCTGGAGGACGATATATCCCTAATATTAATGTGTTCCTAATTGAAATTGATAGACAATTTGCATCTTGTAAGATGACCTCTTCATTTCGAACTATTAGGTTTTCTTTACAGTAAATTACAACACCTTCATTTTGTGTAAGGTTATTAGCTGTCGCGTATGTGTTATACCCCTCCAGAACAGGTAAATTGAAATTGTTCTTCTTTAACCAGCACTCGGTCAAGACTATAACATCCCAATTTGTTTTTGATCTATGTAATAGCGCCATTAATCCTGAGAAGTTACAATTAATACTCCTGATGTTTAGGGTCAATATTTTTTAGTAATAGCCGTGTTGAGGAGCAATTTTATGGTATTCATCTATGTCACAAACTAAGGCATTTGCAATAGTTATTGAATCCAAATCATTATATATTTGTAAGTTATCGTTTTTATTTATATCGAATTTTGTATATTATCATTGTAATTGTCACACTAGAAATAACTGGAGCATAGAATATTGTTGCAGTCGAAAAGTTAAGTATGTGGTTTGTAAGAATTATGCAGGTGTGTATGTGTGGTGATAGAGTGTATTTGAGTAGATGAAGGTTTGTGTGTGTGTGTTCGTGTGAAAATGTTAGGTTATACAAACATTTGATGTTAGTAGAGCGTAAAAAACAAAGACATCTGCGGTTTATAGGGATACACAACTTAAAATTTAAATATAGTCAGTCCTTTTTAAGAAGCTTCGTAAGATCACTTTCATAGTCAATGCGAATTTTAGGCTTTCCTTCACTCTGACGCAAGAACACTCTACCATGCGATGTCCAGCAGAATTTATAGCCATATTGAGCTTTAAAGTTGCGCGCCAAATAAAAAAGCTTCCTTGTATGAGTCGTGAGACTGTCTGACATGTAGATAGGTATGTTGCTATCTGGTCCTTCAATATCTATATCAGATGCCTTAAGTTTGTCTCTGTTTTCTTTGTTGAAGGTTTTAAGGGCATTTTGCAGTGTTTCCTTGGCTATCACAGTGGTAAACTCCGCTATGATTGGGTTGCCAGACTTTTTACTCTGTACTCTAAAGACATCCTTTATTTCCGTTTGTTGCAAAGGAACATTTAAAGTGCTGCTCAAGTTCAGTATGATATTAGTTAGATCCTTTTTGGTTTCATTTTCTGCAATAGGTATGCTTCTTAGCTCTATAGAAGTTGATCGAATTTGGCGTTCAAGTTGTTCAATTTTAACTTCTAGTTGTTGAACGCATATCTTTTCTTCCTTCTTTTCTTTTTTTAGCGTTTCTATTTCACATAAAATGAGATCGTACTTTTCTGATAAAAATTGTATGCTGTCCATCAATTCAGCATTCTGTTTTTCCATAGCAGCTTTCATTTCTTTAAATTGCCTTTCTTGTCGCTCAGATTGAACTTTGAATAACAATCGCATCTCAGCCATAAAACTTGCCATATCTGCGGGTCTTTCTGCAGTCTGAGGGGAATACACTATTTGCGAGGTTTCACCAGTGTGGTGTCTGTTGTTTCTGGTAGCTTTGTTGACATAGGGAAACGCGTCCTTCTCAGTAAAATCCGGTTCAGGGTCATCCGAGTCATATCGACAGGGAGTAGCATATGGAGTAGTATTAACAGAAGAATTTTCCTTAGCAGTTGGGTTTATTTTGGGAGGGGTCCGTTTTACTGACATTTTATGTTATAATCTTATTTTAAAATTCTTTAATAGTTTTGAGCGACGAGCAATGGACTATGATGCAGTACGACGAGCAATGGATTATGAAGCAATCACAAGGTACATTAAATGCAGTGTGGATAGTAACGTCCTCTGGTTTAAAAATCGAATACTGGTTTGGCTTGCAGTCTTCGTATATCAAACGGTCTTAATTAATTTCCAGTTCAACGAACAGATGGCAGAAATGAGCTTAGTTCAGGACAGGTGGCAGCAGTGAGTGCCGACCTGTGTCGTAGTTGACACTTGCGTAGGAGCCGTCGGTAAAAAAGTTCCCCACAACCAAGCCCACAACAATGATGGAGAACTGTAGGTTATAAAATTCCTTTTGTTATGATTGTCGTTTGTACCTTGTGTTAAGTGGTGGTCCTGTAGAAAAATCCTCTAATCTGTCTTCTATCTTGCAAACTTTGTGATACAGGGTTTCAAGTTTTAAAAATTGTTAAAGACAAACTTACAACTTCTGTTCTAAGCATTCTAGAATATCGCACATAAAATTTTAACTTCCTATATTATGTACTAGCTGGTGCCCGCGACTTCGTCTGCGCAGGACAAAATACTGATTTGTCTTGTCTTGTTTCGTCTTGTCTTATCTTATGTAGCCGTTACTGTCCCACTGCTGGGCAAAGGCTTCTCTCTTTTTTCCATTCGTCCCTAACGAGAGGATGTTCTTGCCAATTTATACAAAAGACGTCGATTTCATCGCGCCATCGGCGCCTTAGTCGGCCTCGACGCCTTCGGTCGCTTTGTGGCTGCCAGGTGGTGGTGGTTTTGGCCCATAGTTTATGCGGCATGCGGGAAACGTGACCTGCCCAATCCTATTTAAGCTTGGAGGCTATGTGACCTAACCTAACCCAAACCATTATATAAGTAAATTCAATACCTGGACAAAAAGCCTAAATTTTCAATGAGCGGGATCGAACCTAAGGCGCAGAGGAAAGGGGTACAACCACTGCGCTAAATACCAATCAATTTAAAGCTCTTTATACCCACGTTCAGTATCAGCCGTTCCTCAAAAAAGACGCCTAAAGGAACATCAACTGTCCAGGGAATTAAGCGATCGTTATTATTATGGAGAAGTTTTTAATTTAGCCCGAAGAGCTCGGGATAGAGATGGGTAGAGGGGGGCGGAAGATCCCGCGGGAAATATCCCAGCCGCGGGAACAATATTGGAAGTATTAATACTGAGATATTTTATTTTTTCATCGTTCCACGCTTGCTTGTTGTTAGTCGGAAGAGTAAACATGTTTTGGAAACCATAAATAGCTGGGTTTATTTATATCATTACTATAGTCCTTGTAGCAAGGCTTGAAATATCGGTATTTATGGGAAACGGTACCAGACGTAGTACCTGTACTACCTGTACTGGAACAACTTTTCAGTCAGTATCGGTACTATACCAGTACCAGTATCGGTACTAATAAAATATTTTTTAGTGTGACTCGTAGCCGTAACATTCTACATCAGTTTTTTTTTAATAATAACTAGCTGTGCCCGCGGCTTCGCCCGCGTAATATTCAGACAATGTGCAGTCTCTCCCTCTACCCCTCCCCCTCCCTTACCCTCTCCCACACTCTCTACCATCATCCCACTCCCTCTCTTTCTCCCTCTCCTTCTCCCTCTCCTTCTCCCTCTCCCTATCCCTGCCTCTTACCCTACCCCTACTCCTATCCCTATCCTTAACGTCGTCTTAACCGCTATCCCTATCCTTATATAAACATAGAAACGACACCCATATTGATTTTTAGACATTTTAACCAGGGGATGATGGTATTTCACGTTCACCTACTTAGATTTCAAAATTGATGTAGTTTTCGTAATCAGCAATCCGATAAACCATACAAACGACACCCATATTGATTTTTAGACATATCAACCCTATCGCACCCCAACCCCATCCCCAGAGGATGATGGTATTTCACGTCTAACACATTAGATTTCAAAATTGTTTTAGTTTTCGTAATCAGCGACCCGATAAACCATACAAACGATACCCATATTGGTTTTTAGACTTTTTTACCCCATTTCCCTCTTTAAAGGGTTGAATTTAGGGTGGAGTTTCAATAACAGTGATGTATGTTCCACAGAATTACAACCCTGATGCCTAAATAATAAATTTTGTGGATATTACTTTGAAATTAATGAGTTTCAACTTCATCCCCCTTTTCACCCCTTAGGGTATGGAATTTTAAAAACCTTAAGACACGTAAAACTTAATTTTTAGTCGTCAGTCTAAATACAAATTTTGAAGATCCTAACTTCAAAACTGACGTACTTTCATACAAACTTTTATCCCTTCATTCATTCATATCGTGTGGGTTGCAAGGTCGATGACCGACCTCACAAACCCTGGTGTCAGAGTTGTTGAGCCGCCAAAGGCCTCTGACATGGCTCATTAACGACTACATCCTTAGATAGTAGTCGGGACCAACGGCTTTACGTGCCTTCCGAAGCACGGAATCATCTAACTTTTCGGGCAATCAGGTGATTCATCCTGCAATGCCCTAACCAAACTGGGGAGGTCGCACAAAGAGATTTTTGTTTGACAGTGTCCCCACTGGGAATCGAACCCAGAACCTCCGGATCGAGAGCCGAACCCTCTAACCACTAGACCACGGAGGCTATTTCACCCAATTAGGGGATGAATGTTGAAAAATTCTTAAGCACGTACTCTTTTATTTTTTACCATGAACACTGAACCAATTTTTTATAATTCTACCTTTAAAAATGAAAGACTTATAGACCAACATACTGAAAAAAAATCATCCCCTTTTTCACCCCTTTGAAGGGTGATTTTTAAGAAATGCTTAAACACGTGTTTCTTTATTTTTTACCAAAAGCTTAAATTCAAATTTGTGTGAATCTAGCTCAAGAAACAAAGGACTTTCATAAAAACTTTCATCCCTTATTTCACCCCCTTGGGAGATGAATTTTCCAAAATCCTTTCTTAGTGGGTGGTTTTGACGTGCATAGAACCTGTGTTCAAAATTTCAGATCAGTATCTATAGCAGTTACGGCTCAACGTTGATGAATCAGTCAGTCAGTCAGTCAGGACATGCTCTTTTATATATTTAGATAATAATCATCATCATCATATCAGCCGAAAGACATAGGCCTCCCCTAAAGATCTCCATGACGACCGGTCCTGCGCTGCTCGCATCCAGCGGCTTCCCGCGACCTTGACCAGATCGTCGGTCCACCTTGTGGGGGCCTGCCAACGCTTCGTCTTCCGGTACGTGGTCGCCACTCTAGAACCCTTACACCCCATCGGCCATCAGTTCTTCTTGCGATGTGCCCTGCGCACTGCCACTTTAGTTTATCGATTCTCAGGGCTATGTCATTTACTTTAGTTCTTCTGCGGATCTCCTCATTTCTGATTCGATCGCGCAGAGAGACTCCGAGCATAGCCCTTTCCATAGCCCTTTGGGTGACTTTGAGCTTTCTGATAAGGCCCATCGTGAGCGGCCACGTCTCGGTGCCATATGTCATCACTGGCAACACACACTGGTCGAAGACTTTCGTCTTGAGACACTGCGGTATTTTGGACGTGAAGATATTGCGGAGCTTCCCGAACGCTGCCCATCCGAGTCGGATTCGACGAGTAACCTCTTTCTCTAAGTTGGATTTACCCAGCTGGACTGTTTGTCCCAGGTATACGTATTCATCGACAACTTCGAGCGTGGAGTCTCCAACTTTGAGTGGAGTGGGTACAACAAGGGCGTTAGACATAGTTTTCGTCTTATCCATGTTCATTTTAAGACCCACTTGTTGTGAAACTCTACTGAGGTTATTGAGCATCGAGCCGAGATCTTCCAGGGACTCAGCCATTACGACAATATCGTCGGCAAATCGAAGGTGGGTCATGTACTCGCCATTGATGTTGATGCCAAGTCCTTTCCAGTCCAGGAGTTTGAAGACGTCTTCCAATGCAGCGGTGAATAGTTTAGGAGATATGACGTCTCCCTGTCTCACTCCTCGCTGCAAATAATAATATTGAAAATAATTGCAGTACCGGCCACACTAACGGTCTGTCACAACAAAAAGTCTGCCGTCTGCTGTGCCTCTAAATTTAGTAGCACGTAGAACATTTCTCCATCGGCCGTCGCGTCGGTTCTTCCGACAATGATACCCGCCCATTTAGTCTAGGCAACGAAGCGGATCGTTGTATGAAGACCCCCGCACTAAATCCTCATTCGATGAAACTTTGCTGGGGTATTACACTACACGAGACAAACCTTCTATAAAAAAAAAAAAAAATCCGTACTTTTAATTTTTCCATACAAAAATTACAATAAATGTATGAAAAATTTTTTTATGGATATTTTGAATTTACATTTACTTCATGATTCTTTATCATCCTGTCAAATAAAATATGCCTGAGAGAATTATGTTGGGGTCAACTGCTTCGTTGCCTACACAAATTTTCACTCAAGTTTACTTTAAGAACTAAGTCGGCAACTTTTGTTCTTTTTTTAAGTTGGCAACTTTTGTTCTATTGCGCATCTCATTTCCAATTCAATCCCGCAGAGACTCCGAGCCGCTGACTAAACCAAACTGTCGTTTTGATATTTCAGCGAAAGACAAAAACACATTCGTAAAAAGTCAACTCTGAAAGTTGGCCGTGCCGCAGTGCCTTCTTGTCGGTAATAAAAAAACGTATAATTATAAAATTCTGGGCATAATCAGTCAACAAAACTGAACTAAAGACATATTACTCAAAGAAAGATCTTTTGAAAATTTTAAAATTCCATTAAAAATTCCACACGATCTGACCATCTTAACTGAACTTCTTAAAGTCGGATGTACTACTTTAGCTCCTAGAGGCTCCTCTACTCTAGCTAGGCCACCGACTACTGCGACAAAAATAATGTTTGTTAGAGCATAAATTAAATACTGGCAACAAGAGGATCAGAAAAGAGACCAGTGGAAGAAATGGAGGGAGGCCTTAAGGCCCAGAAGTGGGACAGGAATGGCTAATAAGAGGGAGAGAAGAGAGTATTCTTCCTTCCAACTATAATATTAGCAATATTATCGTAGGTAAGTTTGTATAAGTACGGATGAATGGATGGATGTTTGTTACTCTTTCACTTAAAAACTACTATATGGATTTTAATGAAACTTGGCACACATATAGGTTCGGTGCTGAAATAACACATAGGCTACTTTTTACTGCGGGAAAACACTTCATTCCCACAGGAAAACGCATTTAATGTTAATGAAGAAGGTTACTGACACACTGACTGACATATCAACGCACAGCCCAAACCGCTGGGTCTAAAAATTCCAAATTTGGCACGTTGGTTCCTTCTGAGGTCTAAGGGTGCACTAAGAAAGGGTTTTACATAATTCTTCCCCTAAAGGAGTAAAATAGGGGATGAAAGTTTGTATGAAAGTCCATCAGTTTTGAAGTTAGGATCTTCAAATTTTGTATTTAGGCTAACGACTAAACATTTATATTTAAGTGTTTCAGGGTTTTTGAAAATTCGACACCCTAAGGGGGTTCCCTGAAAAGGGGGATAAAGTTGAAAATCCTTTATTTTTAAAGTAAAATCCACATAATTTATTAGTTACGCATTAAGGTTGTATTTCTATTCAACGTTCATCACTGTTATTGAAATTCTACCCCAAATTCAACCCCTAAGAAAGGGAAATCGGGTGAAAAAGTCTAAAAACCAATATGGGTTTGTATGGTTTATTGGGTTGCTGATTACGAAAACTACAACAATTTTGAAATCCAACGTGGTGGACGTGAAATACCATCATCCCCTGGGGATGGAATTGGGGTGCGATAGGGTTGAAATGTCTAACAATCAATATGGGTGTCGTTTCTATAATTATATGAGGATAGGGATAGCAGTTAAGATGGCTTTAGGGGTAGGGATAGGAAGAGGGAGAGGGAAAGGGCGAGGGAGAGGGAGAGGGAGAGGGAGAGGGATAGGGAGAGGGAGAGGGAGAGGGGGAGGGAGAGGGAGAGGGAGAGGGAGAGGGAGAGGGAGAGGGAGAGGGAGAGAGAGAGAGAGGGAGAGGGAGAGGGAGAGGGAGAGCGAGAGCGAGAGCGAGAGCGAGAGCGAGAGCGAGAGCGAGAGGGAGAGCGAGAGCGTGAGCGAGAGGGAGAGGGAAAGTGGAAGTGAGAGGGAGGGCGAGGTGGAGGAGGGGGAGAGGGGCAGGGACAGGGATGGTTTGACGGACGGTTGGACGGACGGACGGACGACAGATAGATGGAAGGGTGGATGGATGGATGGTCAGATAGATAGAATCCCACGCGTACGAAGTCGCGGGCAACAGCTAGTACTTATTATAAACGCGAAAGTTTGTAAGTATGGATGGATGGATGTTTGTTACTCTTTCACGTAAAAACTACTGAATGGATTTTAATGACACCTTACAATAAATATAGCTTATACGTCAGAATAACACATAGGCTATAATTATAATAATTAATCCTGTGCAGATGAAGTCGCGGGCACCAGCTAGTTATGTAATATAAGCAGTCGTGTTTAAGTCTTTAACTTACTTTTTTATTTTGAATATTGAAGATTGGTTTCTGTACCAGAGTTGTACAGATTTTTTGACTGAGCACGCCCTGATGAATATTAAAAAGTAAACCTTATACGTTTCTATAGAGTTGGTGGTCGATAAGGGTTATTTAATTAAAAATCTACTTTGAATAAATGAATCTAAAAACCTGTCCTTGAATTGTAAAAGTTGCTTATAAAAAGTACGCGACTGAAATACGTTCAGCGCAAAGTTGGCTGTTCCAGTTTCCACCTTCAGCCCAGCTGGTACATATTGAATGTCCGGAAGTTCGCAAACGGCTGTTTTGCGGTTTTTTTAAATGGCCCCCGCGGGCATAAATCAAATAAATAGGTTGGATTGAGCCCCTGAGCCTCCAGATTCGGAGCCGCCACGCCTACGAAATCCGCCGCTATGTGACGACCGTTTACGAAAATGACAAATATTTTTGTAAGTTTAGATTACGCACAAAGCTTTTATCATTTAGCAACAGAGTATTTGATTGTAAATAATGGAGATCTTAAAATTAATTGTTTGCCCAAAATTAGGCTCATATAAGGCCATAATAATCGAAAATTAAGAAAAACCGGCAGAGAGGGATTCAAATTCGCGTACAAATCGTTCCGTACCAGCACTACTCAATGCAATAGTTATTTTTTATTAGTACACAGAACAGAAGTATTTGGTAGTACACTTTCATCTGGAAAACAATTAAGGGGCTCTAATAAACGTTGCCAACATAAAGCAAGAAATTTAACAAGTCAATTGTGTCGACCACAATCTCCGGGGTCGTAGCTAGTGCCTTTGTGCATAGCTAATATAGAGAAATTAGTTTTTAAGCCAAGCTAGTCTCGCAAACACCGCGGGAAGTATCTGTGCAAACAGGTCTAAGCACAGCTTCTGCATGCTCCTAACTTTACAACGAGCTGCGAGGGAAATTAAAATGGTGTATTTACTACGAAAGGCCCGATTTAACTGACCGCTTATTTTACCTATTGATTATCATTTTTATTGACTATAGTGGTGCTACACACAGACAGGCTATCACTTACCTTTTTAATGCGTCGAAGTTAGTAGAAATTTAATAAGTTCGCATCTATTGATTGTAAAAAAACGGGCCAAGTACGTACGTGTTCAGCCATGCCCGGTAAGGTCCGATCCGTAGTTGTTTAAGGAATTATTAATACATATTAAGGATGTAATGATTTTATTTGTGCATAGTTACGTCCAGCACCTGATTGAATTGGCTTGTTTTTAGAATGAAATAGGTGAGCACTTTACCCGATACTTCAAGTACGCTAGGGAACAACGAAGTTCCAGTCTTGCTGCTGATTGAGTACCAACCAAGCCGATCCCCGCGCTACCCGCTCGCTGCCACCAGAAAGCCCACGCACATGGGAACAAAGGACAACGGCCGTCACCACAATCTTCGGCATATGAGAGATACCACCTTAGTTCTCAAAGTGAGCAACGCGCGTTGCTGTCTTATTAGTGTCAAAATATGCCATTAATAAGACAGTGATAAGACAGTGAGGTGGCCCACCTAGCTGCTCGTTTGCTCACTTGTAATATAAAAAAGTTCGGACTAGAGCAATGTCAGACTTATTTGGTAAGAACTGTAATAAATTGTATTATTGGACACCCTTTGTTTCATTAATCATCCTATACCTTTATAGTTTTCAAGCCCATGTCCATCATTTTACTTTTTCGCGACTATCAGCAAATTACCTATCTAGATCGCTTGGGGCTCTTCTACTATTAGGGATAAGATAAACAGGGTGGGACATCACAAAATTATAATTTAACGGCTGCGATAATTTGCCTACCACTGCTGTAAAATTTCTGGTCCTGTTTATTCCAATATCCTTACTTCAACCAGAAATGTATACCGAATTAGTCTCTGAATTAAGGAAGGAGTGATAGCGGCTGAATGCGTCACTCTCACAGAAAGTAGACTTAAATTATTTCTTTATAACTTTGAATCGGATCCTGCGTGTCCGTGTGGCTTCTCTCCGCAAACGATGGCACACCTTTTGACCTGCCCTGCGTTCCCCTCTACCTGCTCGCGCGAAGACCTTTACAATGCCACCGATAATGCTGTCTGTGTGGCGGAGTTTTGGTCCAATACAATATAAACCATGTCAGAATCGACTCTAAAGAAGAAGAAGAATCGGAAATTGGTCTTTACACGCTCTAAATTTTTTTATGAGGCCTATCTAATAGTTCCCCATATTATGGGACAGACGGGAAAAAAACATACTTACTTCAAAGATAGGAAACGTACCCTAAAAAAAACCGGCCAAGTGCGAGTCGGACTCGCGCCCTAAGGGTTCCGTACCTATCTACAATATGATATACTAAAAGCTTTTGCTCTTTGATTTTAAAAACTCCACGACCATCCAACTTGACCCCTCTTTTATAGAAAAGTTCTTGAAACGAGAGCTCACCTTAATTGGTTACTATTAGTTGTGAGGAAAATTGAAATATTTAATGATTTTAGACTTTTATTTTTACTGTGAGACCTAGCTTCTTGCCAAATTTCATAATTTTAGGTCAACGGGAAGTACCCTGCAGGTTTTGCTTTTTTGCATAAATGTATGGAGATGAGGACATAAAAAGCCATATCTTTTGATTGCGTCGTTGTAGAAAAATGAAATTTTCAGATCTTTTGTGGTTTATGGACTTTAATATTCGTTATCAATTTCAACCTGATACCTCTTCTCGTTCGTGAGAAAAAGACAGACAGACAGACGGACAACAAAGTGATCCTATAAGGGTTCCGTTTTTTTTATTTTTAGGTGCGGAACCCTAAAATAACACTTTGTTGGCGTGATTAATATGCATAGTAATGGTATCAAAAGCCTCTGAGCTAAGCTGCGGACAGATAGACAGACGGACATGACATAAGGGTTGGTTTATCATCATCATCATACATATTCTTATAATGATGATGATGACTTTTATACTATAAAGTTTGACTTTGGAACCCTAAAAAGTAGGAAGATAAGATGCTTCGCACCACGAATTCCCGCGCAAAGTCTGCGCAACCCAAGTAACAATTAAGCGGAAGAATATTATATTTACCAGCGCATTAACAGCTATAAGCTTAATAAATGATGTACAAGAGTGTAAAAATATGTTTAGGACTGTACTAAAGTATAACTGTACAACTGTGTACAGTATAGCTGATTAACGGCTGTATAGAGTATAGGCATATTTAAAATCTCACGCCAAACTATTTATAAGAATTTAAAAAGACTTGTTTGTAACAAAGGAGCGGGGCCTGATGGTATTCCTCCTTACTTTATTTTCAGATGTTCACATGTTCTTTGCCTGCCATTATACATTATATATAACAGGTCTCTGAACACTGGAGTATTTCCTCAGGCTTGGAAAACTGCTAAAATTGTTCCGATACTAAAAACTGGTGATTTGGATGATATATCGAACTATAGACCTATATCCATTTTATCTGTGTTTGCAAAAGTGTTTGAATCGTTGGTGTATCCACACCTGGATAGAAGTTTTAAGCAGTTTTTAACAAATGACCAGCATGGTTTTGTAAAGTCTCGCTCTTGTAATACCAACCTGGTGACATATTCTCAATATCTAACTGATGCTGTTGATGCAGGACACCAAGTTGATGCTGTCTATACAGATTTTACTAAAGCCTTTGACAGGGTGTCTCATAACATTTTAGTTAGAAAGCTGGAGCATTATGGCATAGGTGGCAACATGTTGAAGTGGTTTTCTTCTTATTTACATGATAGACAGCAGTTTGTAGTGCTTAAGGGGTTTAAGTCTTTCTCTTACATAGCCACTTCAGGGGTTCCGCAGGGTTCCCACTTGGGTCCGTTATTATTTAACATTTTCATAAATGATATTTGTAATTGTATAAAACACAGTAAAGTTTATCTTTTTGCGGACGACTTGAAACTGTGTAGAATCATTGACACTGCTGATGACAGCCATTTACTCCAAAAGGATTTAGATAGCATTGTAAATTGGTGTTCTGATAATGGCATGGATTTAAACAGTAGTAAATGCAAACACATAAAATTTACACGTGCACACAATTTCCTTAGAACTTGTTACAATATATCAGGCAATACTTTAATAGAATGTGATAATATTCGTGACCTTGGAGTAATATTCGATACTAAATTAACTTTAATTCCCCAGATAGATAACATTGTCAATAAGGCTTCAAGAATGCTTGGATTTATTCTCCGAAACGGAAAACTGTTCAAGAAGCAATCTACCAAAATTTGTATCTTTAACGCGTACGTTAGAAGCATCTTGGAGTACTGTAGTCCAGTGTGGTCACCTCACTATTCTGTTCACCAATTGCGTATTGAGAGGATTCAAAAGAGATTCTTACGGCACCTATCCTATTTCTGTGGGGTAATAAAAAGACTGCCGTCCTATTCTGACAGACTTGAGCATTTTGAAATTGATAGCTTGATTGTTCGTAGACAAGTTGCTGACATGATTTTTTTGTATAACATATTGAATAACCGTGTAGATTCTCCTAATTTACTATCCGCTATATATTTCCGTATTCCTCGTCGTATTCCACGACAACCGCTAGGATTACTATATCTTCCAAGTTCCAGAACCAACCTTAAATATAATTCCCGTTTGCCCAGAATGTCTAGAGATTACAACAAACTAGGTCAGACTATTGACATCTTTAATTGCACTATGCCCGTCTTCCGTACAGACAGTGGCGTGCACAGAGATTTTAGACAGGGTAGGCAAAAATTTTCAATGCTATTACTTACCAAAATACTAATACGTATTGGTTTGTGTGTTTAATTTAAAAATGGGGTTTGAAATTTTCCGTTTTCTGTTTTCTCAAATCTTATATTTATTTGCCTACTATCGCCAAAACAAATCAAAACAAAACAAACAATGACGACTCAGTATAAAAAATAAATAAAATTTATCATTCAAATACACAGGTACATAAGCACAAATAATAAAAGGTAATAATAATAATGGTCTTTATAATGTCACTTTTTAAAATTGTTACGTAAGACTTCGGTAACTTTCGGCCAAAGTGAGACATTGCCTACCCTGTGCGATTGTGTGCGTTAATTGGATCATTGTGTGCCATGTATTTATAAGAACGCACACATAGTGCATTCGCATAACCACGTCGGCACACATGCAAACATTTAGACAGGAATAGTATGTGTCTTTGCCGTTAGGCGCGTAGCGGCGCTAGTGCAGCGCAATAATGCGATGTGGAATGTTGCATACCACAGGTACTTACCGAGGCGATGATACCACTGATACTCGACAGGTGAAGCTAATTTAAGTTTTTAGAATGTTTCTTTCAACCTATGCTTTCAATGACGGTAGGTAGTAAATACCACTAATAAATAAATACAATGTGACAAGGTATCCAAATAAAATCCGATTATTTTGTTAGAGTAGGTAGGGTAGGCAGTGTCTTTTTGTCTTTATGGAGTGCACGCCACTGCGTACAGAAGTATTTAACCTTCTTAGAAGTTAGCGTAAATTATGTTTAGTTTAGTTAACAATTCCAATTTATTTGTTATATTGTTGTTATATTGTAAGTTTATTTTTATATATTCATTTAATTAAGTGATGTTGTACTGCCAATTGCATGCTGTGGCACCTAAAGACAGTGCATTTACCTTTAATTTATATCTAAGTTTTTGTGGTTTGTACTAATGTAACTGTTACTGGTTGTCCTAAACAAATAAAATAAAAATAGAGCCTAAATTTTTACCTTTAGCTTTTAAATAGCATTGGAAAACGCTAAAATACAGACTGCGGCGTAAAAAACTGCGTTCAGCAACTTTATACGACAATAACTGTATATTGCTCTCAAATTATACTTTTGTATAATCTACTTCTGTACAAGAGCATTAAATATTGTTATAGCCTGAATGTTGGTGTAAAATTACTCTATTGTTCATAGCTGTACAACGGAAATCTAGGATACTCTTAGCAAGCAATTCCCTTTATAATAGTTTAATACAATTCAATCTCATGTAGAAGAGTTTAGATTTACTCCTTTTTAAAGCCTTATGCGATTGGCGTACATTTTTCCCTTTTTACAGTTTTTTGTGTTTTAGAAGATTAAAGTCATTATTATAGTGTTGGCATACACAATTATCCAGCTTATCAATTATTTTAAACTAATATAGCTTAAAATCAGTCTATTTATTGGATACAACTAATAACAAAATGGAGTCATAATTTTGATCATATGCCAATTTTTTAAGTGAACAAGAGTTAAGACTCAGTGGCGTGCACAGAGATTTTAGACAGGGTAGGCAAAAAATTTTCGATGCTATTACTTACCAAAATACTAATACGTATTGGTTTATGTGTTTAATTTAAAAATGGGGTTCGAAATTTTCCGTTTTCTTTTTTCTCAAATCTTATATTTATTTGCCTACTATCGCCAAAACAAATCAAAACAAAACAAACAATGACGACTCAGTATAAAAAATAAATAAAATTTATCATTCAAATACATAGGTACATAAGCACAAAGAAAATAATAATAATAAAAGGTAATAATAATGGTCTTTATGATGTCACTTTTTAAAATTGTTACGTAAGACTTCGGTAACTTTCGGCCAAAGTGAGACATTGCCTACCGTGTGCGATTGTGTGCGTTAATTGTATCATTGTGTGCCATGTATTTATAAGAACGCACACATAGTGCATTCGCATAACCACGTCGGCACACATGCAAACATTTAGACAGGAATAGTATGTGTCTTTGCCGTTAGGCGCGTAGCGGCGCTAGTGCAGCGCAATAATGCGATGTGGAATGTGCATACCACAAGTACTTACCGAGGCGATGATACTACTGATACTCGACAGGTGGAGCTAATTTAAGTTTTTATAATGTTTCTTTCAACCTATGCTTTCAATGATGGTAGGTAGTAAATACCACTAATAAATAAATACAATGTGACAAGGTATCCAAATAAAATCCGATTATTTTGTTAGAGTAGGTAGGGTAGGCAGTGTCTTTTTGTCTTTATGGAGTGCACGCCACTAGTTAAGATGGATATTAAACCATGGTAAAAACAAAAAAGGTTTGGGTCATAATGAAGTTTTCTATATTTTCAACTGAACCCTAAGTAACTGTATTAATGAATATGAATAAGACTTTAAGACAGCTTCTACAGTTTTTAAATACTAATGTACAGACAATGTTACTCTTAAGGCTGAGATACGTTCTTAAATAACGACTCTGTTATGCAAAAAGCTGCATTAAGGGATACTAGAAGAGCAAGAGCTGTATAAACTAAGGACGCCATTTTATCATAACCTATAAATTGCATTCCAATTTTCCGAGATATTTTTTTGTTTGTTTTTGAAATTTTCATACAAATTTACAAAGGATTTTAACTGTGTAGTACACACAATTACGATTACTATCGATAGAACAGTCCGGGTTACTCTTAAAACTGTTTTCAGATTTGATAACATATTTGTTGTTACTGAAAAAAATTATGGATATTCCTTATTTCGAAGGGGCGTGAGTTTTGAGCTTGAAACTAGTATACATATTCACATAAAAATATCAGTCGCAAGCATAACAACAACGATAAACACGAAAGAGTACTTAACACTTAGTTATTAATTTTTGTTTAAACTTATACTTCACATATGGTCTCTGCCTTGGCACATAGAAAATTAAGAAATAAATGGTGATTGAATTCAACCACGAACACAATTATAATATATTTATTCTTCTATTAAGATTTTCACAAGCCTGGGTCTGCATAAAAGAATAAAAAGGAAAATTAGAGAATGGAAGCTGTATAGAAGTATCTAAATAGTATCTTAGCCAGCCAAATAGTACAGCTATTATGTAGCTGTTATACAGCTAAATCTACACTTAAAGCTGTATAATTTTGGGGCCCATTTCAGAGTTACAAGGGCTGTATAGCTTGCTATACAGTCTTTATACAGCAACGTTTAACAGCCTACAGTAAACAAATAGTCCATAATACAGCTTTTATACAGTTTAAAATGTTACTTGGAATGACCGCACTTTGGCTCAAAAAAGCTGACCGAGATGAGAACAACAATAAACATCCAATGCAATTTGACAATATTTTATTAAAAATTGAAGTTTAAAGTATAAAAAATCTGAACGCGTAATTTTAAGTAAATGATGCTAATATTAAGTGTGCGCTCTTTTCGAACTAAAAGTAAGATAAAACATAAAATTTATATTAATTGTGCTACTAAATATATACAAAGTGATATATGTGGTTTTCCTCCAGAAGCCCAGTAATTCTACTCATGAAACAAGCAACTTGAAGTAGACTAAGGCCGGTATTTCACTGGGACACCACAGTGGCGCGACTGGTAGCGCGACTGGTAGTGCGACTGGTTGCGCCACTGGTGTCCGTAACTATAGACACCAGTAAAGACACAATCTGCGGCCACAGTATTAAGGGCTATATTTCACTGGGAGTGGTAGCGCGACCAGCATCCAAACTGGTTGCGCTGCCATGTTGTCCCAGTGAAATACCGGCCTAACTGAACTTCGAGAGTACAAACCATGTAAATTCACATAAAGTGTCTTTTTGTTTTATTTAAATTATTTTTCTACGTGCGCTCGCCAAAATTTACTTTTCATAATGTAAGGGTGATTTTCCACCAGAGCTATGATAGCCAATCTGTGAGCTAGAAAACGCAAGCCAATAAGATTGCTCCATCCGACAGCGCATTTGACAAGCTAGGGAAATGGAGCTACTGGCTGGAATTTTCCCAGCTCACAGCTTAACTCCATCGCATAGCACTGGTAGAAAACCACCTTAAGGGTGCCTGAGAGTTGTACAAGGAAGCTTAGTAAAACTGAAGGAAGGAAGTAAGACTTATGAGCAGGAATATTCCAACCAATAGAATTGCTCCATGTTCCTAGTTTAGCGCATGCGCAGCTCTAAGCTAGGAAAATGGAGCAATCCTATTGCTTGGATTTTTTTTAGGCTTAGCTTCCTCGTACAGCTCTAGTAGTTACCCTTTATACGTTTCCTTGTAGTTATAGCCTGACAGCTTCGTGCGTGACCCGCCTGCGGGGTGACAGACGTTGGTGGGGGGAGGTAGTCAGAGGTCAGCGGGGATGGGCGGTGTAGCGGGGAGAGAAATCACGGAACCAGGGGAGCGGACGATTAGGGTTAACCCAACTGTATGTATTTGGTTTAAAACTTTCTCAAATCTGAGATATAATCACTTCGGTATACGGAATCATCGTGACTAAAAAGGGGTTTTTGTCCTGCAGGTTCTTGGTTGACCGTTCTCTGTATGCATTTGACTGACGTGCTTGCTATATAGAATTACCTTACCTCCCCCACTATCTATCAGCTCGCAGTAGAGTCGCGCACAAACTGGTTTGACTTAAGTTCGTAAGGGTGAAAGCATATATAGGAAGATTATGAGTGAGGACTTATTCAGTACGTATGTACCGAATGGGCTGTGTGGCCGCTCGTCGGTGGAAATACTTTGACCTTGATCGCGTGTCTGGATTCGGGCGTTTGCAGCGTAGCGCTGGTTCAGCTTATAATGGTTTTGATTCTACTCACCGCTCAACATAAAGAAACCAGTAGAGAAGCAGATGGTGCAGGGCAGGGCAGACCGCATACCCTGACCGAATCAGCGAATACTCGTTACCTAGTTATATATACTTCCACCCTAGATTGCCAAGCTAAAGACGTGTTTACAATGGCAGTGCAGTCACGTATCGTATCCAATCCCTGGCGAGAGGTACGATGCTGTAGACTCCTGGCTGATCCGGCTCAGCGCAACCCACTCCGAAGGACACCAAGCCTACCAGGTAGCCTCGTGAAACTGCTGGGCCTCCGGAGTCTCCCTGGAAGCCAAAACGTCAGGGGTTTATATCTCAGTTGTTTGCGGGCGAAAAGAGACTCGCGAAGAGCAAAGGTCCAGGTAGTAAGGGCCTAGAGAGACCAGCGGCTTCCTACTATCGCAAACGCTAGAAAAATACAGGGTGTTAATTTGATTGCGTGCCATAGCTTAAAGGGTGGTTCAGTAACGATAAAGAAACTCAAAAAATTATTTAAAAAATCCTTCAAAAAAAAAATACTCCATTGCAACTAAACTAACGCGGAGGGCAATGACCGCGCGAATGGGCGCGCTATCAAAAGCG
Organism: Athrips mouffetella; assembly: GCA_947532105.1. Classification (NCBI taxonomy): domain Eukaryota; kingdom Metazoa; phylum Arthropoda; class Insecta; order Lepidoptera; family Gelechiidae; genus Athrips; species Athrips mouffetella. Next base: position 926,288 of record OX383981.1, read on the forward strand.
CGCGAAAGAGTTTCAGTTATGTAGTCGTCATGGAGATCTTTAGGGGAGGCATATGTCCAGCAGTGGACGTCTTTCGGCTGATATGATGATGATGTGCCTATCTTATTCACTGAAACTCGCGCGCTAGCGACGTTAGTTAAGATAGTTAAGATTCAATGCAGTTTTAGTCCTTTTTTTCCGGTGGGAATTTTTTTAATATTTGTTTTTGTGTTCCTTTATCGTAACTGAAACACCCCCTAAACTATGGCACGCAATTAAATTAACACCCTGTAGAATAAACACGTATAGAATAGACATTAGCCAAAAAAATGTTGCATGACGGCTAATGTCAATCCCATAAATTTTTATTCTAATCTATAGCGTTTGCGATAGTAGATATCCACTTGTCTCAGGGCCCTTGAATGTGAGATGATGAATAAATGGTGAAATGGGAAAAATGAATGGTTAAGTAAGACGGATGGTGGATTGATGATTGATGCAACTTGATGAACGTTCCAGACCAAATTCAGGGCATAGGTCAGGTTAAAAGTTCTCTGAACCGACGACCGTGTACAGTCAACCGCACGTCGGTAGAAACTTTTTCAACTCTATAACCACGCCATAAGGTCCAAAAGTGTTTCTACGGACGTGCTGTTGAGTGTACGTGAGGGTTGATGAGAGTAGAGGAAGCGAGGGAAGTTTGTCAAGATCGTAGCAGGTGTAGAGATGTGGTCTTTACCGAGTCCTTTGGGAAAGAAACGTGATATTTATGTTCCACACATTAAGGTTCCACACATTATAAAATATATTAGTCAACCAGGTTCGAAAAAAAAGCCTCCATCTTTTTTTCGCAGTGGCAAGAAAAAGTTGGAGGCACCTTTCAATATTCCTTCACGTGAGAAATGTAGTGGATTGCGGAAATATGAAAACTGTTTTTCAGTTGAATAATTTGAAAAACTGACTTGAAACAACAAAGAAATAATAAAGGTAACTTTAGGTACTGGCATAAAGTAGCACTTTTCCATCATGAATCAATGAAATGAGGCGATACGAATTCTAGTTACGTAGGTAAAGTATACGAATTCTAGTTACGTAGGTAAAGTAAATACGTCTTAAAATGTGACGGACGGCGCTGTTGTTATAAATCATTCCATATAATACGCGAAACGCAGCGTATCGGTGCGTATGCACATGAAACCTGTCTGCTGTAAATATGGAGCGAAATTGGAAACTTAACTATCTTACCACATTATTTTCAGATATTATTATGAGTTGGAATTGAAAAGTTGACAGTTGTACAGAATAATAATAGTATAGGTTTGACATTTTCATGATAATTTCCAATTTTATTTTAATTTTGAATTCAATTATTACTTAATTTTTGTATTTAATTTTAATTTATTTTTGTATTTTGATTTTGACATTTGTTTTTATAATTAATTAATTATGGGTCACTGGCCTGAAATAAATGATTTTATTTTTTTATTTATTATTTATAATAATATTCGGAGGTCAATAAAACTAGACGAAGAGATTTTTTTTTAAATGCTTTAGTTTTTTGAGATAATTTGGCAACTGTACTCCTTACAGTATTGGACCTTTAGTGGCAGCAGTATCTTTCTGTGTATCGTACCATCTTACATACTGCGGTCAGCAACAACAGCGGTTGCCAGCCGCAACGCTTAAAAGCGTGGTGACTATCAAAGTACCACTCGTTTTTGCAGGAGTTCTGGAGGGAGCTCCCTGTACGGCAGTAGACGTTTGATGGGATGTTATAATGATGATGAAACATTTCAAATTGCCATGAATTTCCTCACCTGACAAGAGTCTTTAGTGCCATTCCGGAGTCCTGCGCAGAACATCCTCGGAGTGATCTTTTGGTAATCCTTCACTGTCAGAGATTTGCATACATCATACTCTATGACTGGTACGTATACACGACGAAGCAGGTCTTGCATTTTCTCCTGATGTAAGTAAGATTATTATTGTGATATAATAAGTGACGTTCTAAATCAAAAGGGATTTTTATAGCATGCATATGTTGCCATTAAGGCCCTTTTGACTTGGTCCACATATTTTATAAAAACTATTTATTTCGGACAACATGATCCATAATGTTAGTAAGCGTGTTTATTGCGTCAAATTAATCAAAGATCACTTGTTATTTATTACGTACATATTTCTTCTTTTTCATGTGCCATCCCTCATCAAAGGTTGGCAATCGTTAAGACTATCTGTGCATTCGAGACTGCTGCTCGGAAATTCTATATATTGCTATTAATAATCATTACCTGGGTGTGTCCCGTGTGGTGTCGGCAAATAATAGTACTAACCCATAAATACCCGTGGGTGTCGTAAGAGGCGACTAAGGGTTAACTTAACTGGAGGATGGGCAGCAGCATCCTCCTTTGTATCTTACATCTTACTTACTGCGGTCACCTACAACCGCGGTCCATGGTGCCAGCCGTAACGTTAGCAAGCGAGGTGACTATGGCACTTCCCCTTCACATTTTTTCCATCAAAAGCTAGAATTCTGGAAGGAGCTCCCTGTCCAGTACTGGACGTTTCATGGGATGTTATGATGACCTGGGTGACCGAGCTCTACTCAGCATAATTTTAATAACAACGCCCAATAACAGATAGCGCCGTAGGGTTTCTGAAACGCGCTATTTACAAGAAATGCTCAAAAAAAGTAGAAAACGTTTTTTTTTCAGACATGAGATCGATTCAAAATTTCAACAAAATCTGATGACTAATATTATTTATAAACAAATATTGACAAATATTTACGCCACCTGACTTCTATATTGGAAGTCCAGACTTACTGTTATAATACCTTCTTGGTAGATACTCTATAAATACTTTGCAACATATTTTATAATGCACACACTGCACAACCATGGTGTGGAATTCCCTGCCTGCGTCGGTATAAGGCCGGTATTTACCTGGGACACTGGTAGAGCGACTGGTAGCGCGACTGGTTGTGCCACTGGTGTCAGTAACTAGACACCAGTAAAGACACACCCTGCGGCCACAGTATTAAGGGCTATATTTCACTGGGAGTGGTAGCGCGACCAACAGACGGACTAGTTGCGCCGCCAAATTGGTTGGCACCAGTAGCGCAACCAGTCGCGCCACCAGTCGCGCCACCATGGCGTCCCAGTGAAATACCGGCCTAACTATAAGTAGTTGTATGAAGAGGCTTCTTTTGAATGAGCTCGTTTCATCGTAAGGATTTATGTATCCATCGATAGATAAATCCTACGACTTATCTATCGATTTTCGCGCGCAAAACCGGGCTTGCACGGTACGACCCATTGCTCTAAGGTCTCATTTGAATCCAGTTTATGTTAAAACTTTAGATTTGTGAAGGTCTTCGAAGACTAAGGTAATCTAAGGTTAAAATAATAAAATTATCATAATGATTACTTACCCCTTTCTGAAAAGAAAAAAGCAGTTAATTAGGAATTATTTCGTAATTTTTGCTTATTATTAGGCTTAAATAAGTTGATTAGGAATAATTATTTCGTAATTTTTGCTCATTATAATTACGAATTTGTTTTGGTAAGGCATTGATATTGTTGTTGTTGCGTGCCAAAAGCATTGTGAACAAATCAAAGCGTATAGCACTTTTAATCAATTTGAGGACATTTTGAGGAATTCAGCCAATCTAGAAATTTATAATGGCAGAACGAATGTCTTCATAAATCCTGTGATATTTTTGTTCAACTGTTGTCATGTGCTATTATAATCTCATAGTGTAGACGTATTAAATTCATTTTTAGGGTTCCGTACCACAAAATAAAAAAAACGGAACCCTTATAGGATCACTTTGTTGTCCGTCTGTCTGTCTGTCTGTATGTCTGTCTGTCAAGACCCTTTTTCTCATGAACGAGAAGAGGTATCAAGTTAAAATTGATAACGAATATTAAGGTCTATAAACCACACAAGATCTGAAAATTAAAATTTTTTACTACGACGTAATCAAAAGATATGGCTTTTTAGGTATGTCCTTATCTCCATAAATTTATGCAAAAAAGCAAAACCTATAGGGTACTTCCCGTTGACCTAAAATTATGAAATTTGGCAAGAAGCTAGGTCTCACAGTACAAATAAAGGGAAAAGTCTAAAATCATTAAACATTTGAAATTTTCTCACAACTAATAGTAACCAATTACGGTGAGCTCCTGTTTCAAGAACTTTTCTATAAAAGAGGGGTCAAGTTGGATGGTCGCGGAGTTTTTAAAATCAAAGAGCAAAAGCTTTTAGTATATCATATGGTAGATAGGTGTGGAACCCTTAGGGCGCGAGTCCGACTTGCACTTGGCCGGTTTTTTTCCGTTTATTGCAACGGATACCAACCTACTTTGCAGCCATGACACTAAAAGTAGAGTATATTTGACGTAAAAATAACACTGTTTTACAAAGTTATTTTTTTCTGACAGTTTTAGCCGATAGCATTTGACATAGCTGCAAAATGTGTTGGCAAGCGTTGAAAAGATAATATAGGAAATAAGGGTACATTGACGATGATATAAATGTGTATCTAATTTTAATGTACCTTTTTGTGAATAAATTATTATTTATTTATCAATAACTCAATCAACAGGGTGATTGGAAATTTAACGTATTCCTGAAAGGGGGTTATTCTGCAACTCATATGGAACAAATATGCCCATGGAACCGGTAGTCGAAAATCAGTGGCTGCGGAGTCATCCGAAGATCAGGTATCTTGACGAAAATTCCCGCCTTACTACATTAAAAGGCAAATTGTGTAAAAAGTACACCACCCTGTGTAATAAGTGTATATTTTTCTGATAGAAGATAAATGACCATAACTTATGCTTTATAACTCTGATAAATACCGAATAAAATAAGTCCTAAACAAAAAAAAGTGTTAAAAAATTTATAAATATTTTTATGTCCAAGGGAATATTTCCAAAACTCATACATACAATTGACGTACAAACTACAAAAATAAGTTTCTCGTTTGATAAGCTTTCTAAAAAGCTATAAATCTTGTAATTAAATGGTGGCGCTTGGAAATAAATGAGGCGAAAGTGTGCTGCGGCACTATTTTCTGGTCAAATTAATTTTTCTGATTGTGTGTGAAAGTAATGTTAACGAGTAAATTAAATAAAGACAAAATGCTTTAAAACACTTTTATTCTAAAACAATATTTTTTGTATCCAAGGATAACAATTTTGAAACGCACTTTCTTCATTATCGGGGTACTGGACACATTTAAGTGGGCTACGGAAAGAAATAGTAGTTAATGCTACTGTTAAGTAAAGAAAGTCATTATAACACGAATTTGTGACATGAAGCGCAGCCAAAGGTCATGAACGACGCGCAAATATTAACGATGCGGAAAACGAGAACGGAAGTTCGGAAATGGCTGCGAGCATGCATACGCCACCAAGGCTCTCACTTCGAGCAAGATTTTGATAATTAGTTTTTTTTTGCAGGTACTGAAGTAAAGTTTATTTAAGTTTTCCATTTTTTTTGTTTACTTTCTACATAAGCACCACTCTTGCACTCAATCAGAAAGACGAATCCGACTAAAAATTTGTGCCGCAGCGCACCTTTGGCAATTTTTTTTCTAAGAGCCACCATACAATTACAAGATTTATAGCTTTTTGGAAAGCTTATGAAACGACAAACTTATTTTTGTAGTTTCTACGTCAAGTGTGTGTATGACTTTTTGAAATATTCCCTTCGACGAAAAAGTGTTTTGATTTTTTTAGCACTATTTTTTGTTAAGAACTTATTGTCTTCGGTATTTATCAGAGTTATAAGGCATAAATTATGTTTTAATTAATAAATTATTCATCTTCTATCAGAAAAGTATAAATGTATTGCACAGGGTGGTGTAATTTTTTCACATTTTGCCTTTCAATGTAGTAAAGCGGGAGTTTTTATCAAAATACTCCGATAATGAAGAAAGTACCTTTCAAAAATGTTATCCTTGCTTCAAAAAATATTTTTTTGCAGTAAAACGTATTAAAGCACTTTTTAAGTAAACACTCATTCTCTTCATTAACATCACTTTCACACGCAATTAGAAAAAATTATCCGACAAGAAAATAGTGTCGCAGCGCACTTTCGTTTCTTTTATTTCTGAGTGCTACAAATAAATTGCAAAAGCTTTTTAGAAAGCTTTTTAGAAAACTTTTTTTTGTAATTTGTACGTCAAGTGTATGTATAACTTTTGGAAATATTCCCTTCGACATAATTTTTTTTTTTAACACTACTTGTTGTTTAGAACTTATTTACCAGAGTTACGAGTATAAGGTATAAATTATGTTCCAAATAATAATTTATTTATCCTCTATCAGAAAAGTATGAATTTATTTCACAGGGTGGTGTACTTTATTCACATTTTGCCTTTTAATGTACCTAGTAAGGTGGGAATTTTCATCAAGATACTTGATCTTCGGATGACTCCGCAGCCATTGATTTTCGACCACTGGTTCCATGGGCAAATTTGCTCCACACGAGTTGCAGAACAACCCCCTTTCAGGAATACGTCGAATTTCCAATCAGCCTGTATTTAAAAAAATGTATTATGGACGATATTATTTTGAAAGACAACTTTGGACATGATGTAAATTTGAAAAAATATAAGTAATCACAATTATAATTTAGAGGGTTCAGCAAAATATAAATACAAACTTGACACAAACTTGTAATTTAAATTTCATAAAATTTTAGGAAGTCTCAAAGACAGGTCAACAGTGGACATTTTTGTCATTAATGATTAACTCTGCATGCAACAGAGATAAAAGTTAAGCAAGGATAGCAAGGCAAGCAAAATATCGCACAAACTGTAACAAAGTAATACGAGGTAACTTTATGAAAGTACCTAGGCAACCGATCTTCGCTCTATAATAGCCGCCTGAACATTAAAATATCAATGGGTGAGCAAGCTATGCTACCCGCCAATAGATAGCGCTGCAGGTTTTATCTAAAACGCGGTATTAAAAAAAATGCTCAAAAACACGGAGAAAACGATTTTTTCCAGATATGAGACTTAGCGAGATTGAAATCCCCCGTATGGAAACATCGAAATCGTGCCGTTTTCGAGAAACTGATTACAAATATACATACAAATATTCATCATTTAATAGTATAGGATAAATTACAAAAAAGATAGAGGGTTTCAAACTTCAAACTTACTTTGTGCCTCAGATGTCCCCAGCCAGTAACCGCTACTAAAACCCCTGGCTTTACATCACCAGGACTACCAATAGCAATAGGTCGGCTCTGCGGCGTGACAGGTATAGGTTTCTCCAACAACACGAGCTGATAGTCATAGTCATGGTTGTGGAGTTCAGGATCCCACAGAGGGTGTAGGAAGTGAGCGCAGATCGGATAGCGTATCGCTTGGCTTCGTTGTGTTGAGCCGGCGTAGACAAACTTCTCTTTCGTCCTGAAAGATGATAAAGAAGATAAGGATTAAAAGAAATATTTAAGTTAAATGATTCCGTGCTTCGGAAGGCACGTTAAGCGGTCCCGACCACTAATTACGGACGTAGTCGTTAATTAGCCATGTCAGAGGTTTTGGCGGCTCAACAAGTCTGATACCAGGGTTTGTGAGGTCGGTCATCGAACTTACAAGCCACAAGATATGATGATGATAAGGATATAAGGATAAGGAGTAAGAATGAGCTGTATAGGGAACCTTCCTTCGAACATCTGTCTGTGGCCCTTGTTTATCTGACACTAAATACCGGCCCTAAAACACCTTTGTCTAGTTGTTAGGTCGGTCTGATATGGAGGTTCTGGGTTCGATTCCCGGTGAAAACACTGTCAGAGAAAATTCACTTTGTGTGACTGCAAAGTTTCTTTTGGGCAACCACCCTTCACGAACAAAGTGGCGCCATGTAGAAAAAAAAAGAAGCGACACTAAAAAACCTATTTGGTGTAAAGGGTTGATCAAGGAATTTGGAATTTGTTGTTGGTGTAACGGGTTGATACAATAAACATATGATCCATTTTCAACTGATTTTTCAGCTATGTCAGTCAGAAAAAACAAGTTTGCAAAACAATGTTATTCTGTACGTCAAATATACTCTGGTTTTAGTTTCATGGCTGCAAAATGTGTTGGTAAGCGTTGGGATAAACGAAAAGAAAATGGATTTGAATTCACATTGAATTTGAATCAGCCATTTAGAACTGTAGTCTAATCCCATGGATTTTTTCTTCTAAGTAATCTGTTATTTTTTATATCCTTTCTTGTACAATTTTGGCTTGAAACAGTTTTGAACACAGACCTAGAAAAAACCGCGCTAACGCTTACTATATCTATGGTTTTGAATTAGTCTAGCGGTAAACTTTCAATATCAGTGGCTACGTTATTATAGAGGAGTATACACTGACTTTTATAAGATTCACTTATTTTGTGAACACGGCTAACATGAAATGCCTTGCCTGGCAATAATTTTTTGTCAAAACTGTGTATATTTCGTTTGGCATACATAAATTCTTATAAATGTATTGCAGCAAAAGAGTCAAAATGTTGATATCTTTAAATTTATTTCATAGAGATTATCTAGGCTTCATTTTGTAAATGATAGTGAGTTCATATTGGTAATATCCTACAATATATCTTATAGCCGGATGAATCACCTCATTATCCGAAAAGTAAGATGAGATAAAAAGAGATATAGAAATGAATAATATATAAATATATAGTCCCGGCTAAAAGCCATGTCAGTAGCCATGGGCGGCTCAACAACTTTGATACCAGGGTTTGTGAGGTTGGTCATCGATCTTACAAAAGACACGGTTATATATAAATATATAAATAAATATATATTGAGGACATTTCACACAAGGTCATCTGATCCCAAACTAGGCAAATCCTGTACTATGGGTATCAGAGACTGATATACATACATAAATAGATAAATATATGACACCCAGACACAGAACAAACATTTGTGGTCACCACACAAATATTTGCCTTGGGCGGGGATCGAACCCGCGGCCCACGGCGTGAAAGGCAGACTCACTACCAACCACACCAAAAGGCTTGTTATGATGATAATAATGATTTCACTAACGGATAGTTTATTTTCTCTAGAATAGAGCCTTGTCTGGCTTTAGAAAGAAAACTAATAATACAGTTTTTTTTTCCTATGGAAAGTAGAAATGCAGTGAATATTTCTATTTTCTTCTTATCAAGTAAACTAATCCGTATCTTAGAAGGTCAAGTATTTTGTAGTGCATTGACAAATAATAAAATTTCTCGTGAAATTGATTTTTCGGTGCCATAGGTAGTAACAGTGATGACATTAAAAGTGGAAAGCGATTTGACGAACATCTTTGCCTAAACTCTATGCTGGAGTCAGCTGTCTAAGCTAGGGGGTTAGACGAACGCATTGGTTTTTACACAGAGCACCTGCCATCTAAACTCGGAAACTTAGAAACATCCTAGATAAGGCTTCCAAGGTAACATAAAAGGTATAGGAACTTGCAATGAGCAGCAGTAGTGACTCAGTCTGGAGCAATGATGGGACTGCCAAAATACAATTCATCAATGAACTTTATATACGTGATCTCCTCGTTGCTGGTTCTAGTGATCAAAAACTAAACTAACATACAGTGAGAGGCAGTGAACGATCACCCAAAGCAAAGGTCGTCAATAAACTCTGTGTCAGGAATTTCCTCGATGATTATCTAATTGAACATAAAGCACAGATCCTTAAAGTACACATACTTACAAAACAAGTGCCCAAATCTGAAGCTATAATGGTGCGCTTACAATAACAGCTCATAGAATACGGTATAAAGAACCTCCACGGTGCTGATCTGAACACTCACTTGCAATAAGCGACAGTAATATTCCAATCTAAAGTAAAAATGTTTCCCTTAAAGTACAGACCATCAAGGAATCTGCTTGATGTTGATTTAAAAGTGTACTTGGAATGAATGGCAGTTATAGATCACTGAAGAGCTATAATAGGGCTTCAAGAATAAAGCCTGCAATACGCGAGAAACTTCTTCGATGCAAATCTTAAAGTGTGCTAAATTGCAGCACTACAAGTAGTGTGTACTTTAAGTATTGCAGTTATGATCCACTCTGGAGCAAAGAGGGTTCCCCTTACAATACCCATCAATAAACTCCGTACAAGGACTTTAATGTTGATTTAAGTAATCTGAAAGTATTCTTACTTGGAGTAAGGGGCAGTGAAGACCCATTCTAGAGAAATCATGGTGTCCTACCTCCTTGATATTGGTGCTGATGTAAGTAATCTTAAACTATACTAACTTGCAGTGAGCGGCAGTGATGATCCACTCAGGAGCAATGATGGTGCCCCCACAATACAATCCGTACAATACTGTGTAGGGAACTTCCTCGATGCTAACCACCTGTCCACCCACGATTCGGAAACTGACCTGAAAACATATCTTTGGTTAGATTTTCATGCGTTGCATTGTCAAGCTGAGAAAAAGCCCATTTCTGCCCACAGTTCATCTTTTTTGTGAGCATTTGACGTTTTCACGTGATGGTAAGTGACGATGGGATTATATTGATAAGATTCAGATCATATTGCTCAGGGAATAATCCGGCAAGCTTGGGTGGGATATATGCAGTCCTTAGCGGTGCGCATTGGGAATGAAACCAAATGCTTGGTATGTTTAACAGCCCTGCTACAATCATATAATGGGAATGCGCCTATAAAACTGGACAGTATTATTTTCCTACCAAATGGTCGAAATACGAAAAGCATAGTGGAAACTGCATTAGCTGATAGCGCATTATTTTTTTTTGTTTTTATTTTTTATTTTATAGGCACACAAAACAAGTTACAGCCATTGAAAGTAACAAACACAGATAGTTCTTAAACTAGACCATATCTCTAAACATGTATGCACAAACAGCATAGGAATGAAACATTATTAGGGGTTAGTTATGCAAACAACAATTTGGGCTAAGGAACATAAAATTTGTTAGTAGTGTACTAATTTTAAAACAAGACTTAAAACTTAAAACTATTAGAAAGCAAAAATCAGGGAAGAGGTGCCTTATGTGAGGGATGTGAAAAAATATTCGTACTCCGAACTTTCGAACCTTGTTGGTTAGAAAAAGTTGGTGATGTTCATGGGCCGCTTCATCGCCTTTAGTGTTGTTATTCATATATTATATCAACTACATCCTAATGGAACCTAGTCTAGAAGGTTGAAGTGGTAACGTGAAATTAGGTCGTGCATTCCAGATGTATGCTTTGCACATTATGTCATTATATTAAACTTACATCAACATCTCCCCTGGGGTCATTCAAGAACTCATGGTAGTACTGGTAGTTCCGCGGCGGTATCCTTCTGGTCACGTACATTCGGTAGTAGTGGTTCACGCATTCTGAGCTCAGTGCTCCGTTGTATGTCCCTGTGGAGTAAAGAGATAACAGCATCTGTGGTCTTGTGGTTAAAGCGCTCGGCTCTCGATCCAGAGGCTCTGGGTTCGATTACCGGTGGGAACACAGTTAAATGAAATTTCCTGTGTGCGTACTCCCCAGTATGGTTAGGATATTTCAGGAACAATATAGCACCATGAACCGTGGTTGTTGGTGACTGCAGTATGATACACAGAAGGACGCTGATGCTCATCGTCCTGTACATAATCCCTTAGTTGCCTCTTACGACACCCTGAGCATCCCAGACGCACACAGACCATCAAGAGAATAAAGCTCCTAGACTGACATGGGGAGAAGAAAGAAGAATGGTGTTAGACAGGGAAAAGTAGGAACAGCTTAAAAAGGCCCTATGTACCAGCAGCGAGGTACCAGGATAGCAACAACAATGACAGGTAAATTCAGATACATCTCATTCACGACTCCCTCCATTTATCCAACACGCGTCCTAATTTACTAATAAATCATTTACGGTTATCTGTTCCGCTTTTCCTAGACTCAATCAAAAAGTATCAAATGTAATACATGTCAATCAATCAATTTAAACATTCATTGTTTTTAAACATTCATTGCTCTGTATAATCTTAACCAACGCCCAATAATAGATGGCAATTTAGGGTTTCTGAATCGCGCTATTTTCAAAAAATTCTTAAAAAAATTGATAAAACGAATTTTCCCAGACATGAGACCGATAGCTAAATAATTTTTTTGCCTAGTATAGTATAGGTGTTGTTAATTTCATCGAAATCGATAGAGGATTTTTTTGAGAAAGCTATTACATACATATATATTTATATATATAATTTATACAAATATTGCTCGTTTTATAGTATAAGATTTGTTTTATAACTGAAAACGTCTAAGTAACAATTTCAGAAAAATAAATAAGTTATGCATTTAAAACTGTTTGCAAGAGCACTGGCAATTTTTTTTTTATTATTTTAGCGGTATAACTGAAATTTAATGAATGTTTTTTTATATAAGTTTTTTCTTTTAATCTTCGATTTGTAAGGAAAAATAAATGAAAATATATAAAAATGCTTACAATAAAATGAATTCTGCAAAGTAACCGTAAATATAGCGAATAATATCAAGTCACCGATGCTTGAAATATATCAAAATAAATTCAAAATGTTTCAATAATATTGGAATTCCAACAAATATAATAAATAAAAATTATAATTTTGTAAAGTTTACGCACATTTCTGGATTTCAGTTTTCTAGAAACACAACGTCTAAAAACGCAGCGAACTCGAACAAAAATCTACAAAGAAACAAACGCCTGAAGGAATCTAACTTAATTATATAATTTAAAAGACATACCATTATATTCACAAGACACAAGCACAATAATAGCACAGAGTATGAACACAGTCTGGAACATTTTGCGAGGTAGTTAGCGAGATACTTGAAGTGTTAAATACAGAACCGCTTCTGAGCAATTCCGCACGGCATCCGAAACCAATGGATGCTTCACGCCCCCGATCTGATTGGCCACTGTGTATTCACTTATCAAGAAATAACATTAGCTTCGATACATTTGGTTATGGAGTAATGTTTCACTCGATTAAGCAATCGAAAATAATAATTTCAGGAAATTTTCTTCGTGACTGGCTGCAACTGTTTATCGCTCGTCAGTTTTTAATTTTTGTGATTTATTAAAATGGTTTTATTAATTTTTTTAATTTCTAGTTTTTCCAACCCATGTGTGTTTGAGCCTGCTGTGATACAGACTGATTTGCATCGGATTTTCGTGAGCTCATAATACTCATTAGGAGGAAAACAATTAGCTGTGTTCTAATTGGATTCGTCGATGTTGATCTGTAACAAATCACTCAAGAATTTTTCAACTGCACTTCAAGATAAAGGTGTTTTACAAAACCACAGTAAAATCGAACACTCGTCTACAATATTAGGAAAAACAAAGGAGAATACAAATTGAAATTGATTCGGAAACAGATCGAGACGAGCAGACGAGCGCGCCACAAGTTTAGTCAAATCAGGGAAAATAGGAGAGGAATAAAGAAAATTCTGAGCTATTCGTAAACTGAAGAATCAATTTCCTTTTCTCCGCGAAAACTACATGAAGTGCCAGTAAACCCTCGAGGGGTGGGGGCGGGTGAGAGGGGGTAACGGCAGGGGAGGGATATCCCAGTTAAGTACAGATAAGCGCAGTTTGGACCGCCGTAAAGTGAACCGCACTTCACAGGACAAAACGCCAAAAAACTATAATATGTTAATTTGGGCGCGTGTCCTTTGTCACACGGTACGAGAAAATTCTTGAATTAAAATCAAGGAAGGTAATATATTTTACATCTCTCATATTCGGTAAGTAGGTCCTAATTACCCCCAAATGGGGCTTGTAGGTGACCAATTAGCGCTCTAGGGTAATAATGTAGCTAGAAAAGCCCTAGGGCGGTAAGTAATTGGGCAGCACCTCCACCTCCACGCGCGGCTCCGCCTTGACGGCCGCCTCCAGCAGCGGGGCGGCGGGCGTTTTAATTACTTACCGCCCTAGGGCTTTTCTAGCTACATTATTACCCTATAGCGCTAATTGGTCACCTACAATTTGGTGGTAATAAGGACCTACTTACCTCTCAATCGAGATGTAAAGCAGAGTAGTTAGCTCGGGTGTAAGCATCAATTGCACCCTCGAATATATACATATCTCGGGCTGCAATTGATGCCTTACAGCCCTTGGCTACTAATCTACTATTAGTGATGTTTTTTGACGTGGATAAATTCGTTTGATTGGTCATTTCGTACAAATTGGATATAGGCCCTCTGGTGGCAATAATTGGTACTAATTCGAGCTTTGGATGAGTCAGAGGGTGAGGGGAGGTGGGTGAGGGTGAAGGGTGGAAGGTGAGTGGATGTTGATGCTCTTGACTGTACGTACCTACACAGATGTAGCCACGTCAAAATTTCGGCCTTATGAAGGATACAGCCAACCATGGATTTTATATCTAGGTATATATCTATATGAATAAAAGAAAGTCGTGTTAGTTACACTATTTATACGAGTAACTCAAGAACGGCTGAACCAATTTGGTTGAAAATTGGTGGGGAGGTAGCTTAGAAACAGGAAAAGGACATAGGATGTTTTTTTTTTAATAATCAGTTACACAATAACTCAAGAACGGCTGAATCGATTTGGGTGAAAATTGGTGGGGAGGTAGCTTAGAACCTGGAGACGGATAAAAGATGTTTTTTTTTTTTGTTTTTTTTATTTATTTTTGCAAAAATAGTTTTTTATACAAAAAGAAAGTCGTGTAAGTTACACTATTTATAACTCAAGAACGGCTGAACAGATTTGGTTGAAAATTGGTGGGGAGGTAGCTTAAAACCAGGAAAAGGACATAGGATTTTTTTGATTTTTTATAATTAGTTACACTATAACTCAAGAACGGCTGAACCGATTTGGGTGAAAATTGGTGGGGAGGTAGCTTAGAACCAGAAAAAGGAAAGGATTTTTTTTTGTTATATTTAGTTACACTATAACTTAAGAACTGCTGAACCGATTTGGGTAAAAATTGGTGGGGAGGTAGCTTAGTACTAGGAGACGGATATAGGATGGTTTTTTTAGAAGGATATTGATTTTTTTTATAATTTGTTACACTATAATATAACTCAAGAACGGCTGAACGGATTTGGTTGAAAATTGGTAGGGAGGTAGCTTAGAACCAGGAGAAGGATATAGGATGGCAGGGGTAGAGGCAGAAATAGTGGTAGGAAAACGACTGAGAAAGTCGTGTTAGTTACATTATTTATAACTCAAGAACGGCTGAACCGGAGATTTGGTTGAAAATTGGTGGGGAGGTAGCTTAGAACCAGGAGAAAGACATAGGATGGTAATGGTAGGGGTAGGAGAACGGTATAACTCAAGAACTGCTGAACCGACTTGGGGTCACACTATTTATAACTCAAGAACGGCTGAACAGATTTGGTTGAAGGTTGGTGAGGAGGTAGCTTAGAACTAGGAGAAAGACATATGATAGAAGGGGTAGGGGTAGGAGAACGGTATAACTCAAGAACGGCTGAACTGATTTTTTTGCATAGAACCAGGAGATGGATATAGGATGGTAGGGGTAGGGGCATAGGTAGGGGCAGGGGCAGGGAAAAAAAAATTGTACTGAATAAAAAATAAAATCTGCTTTTAAGAACGGGGTAGGGGCAGGGGCAGGGGTAGGAGTAGGGTTTGTCTGAATTTAACTCGGGCGAACCTATACACACCCGTGCGAAGCCGGGGCGGTCCGCTAGTAGTACATATAAATCAAAGCGACTCTACTTACGCTTCGAAAAAAAAACAAATTGTTCTTTATTTTCAAATTGTTCTCATTGTAGGATATTAAAAATATCTTAATGACGTCAGTTACACTTACGTTGCTTAAAAAACAAAGTGGCGCCAAATGGAAAAAAAAGAAGCGACAACAAAAATCCACGCGCTATTTTAAATAATATGTTTGATGCACAGGGTTGATATAATAAACATAAGTCAATTTGAATTAGCCTGTTAGAATCGTAGTCTAATCCACAATCCCATGGATTTTTCTCTTCTAAGAAATCTAATATTTCATAGTAATCTTTCTTGTACATTTTTTGCTTGATATTAGTTTTGAATTTATCTAACGGTAAACTTTCAATACCAGTGGATAAGGTACCCTTTACCCTTTACCCATCTTCTTCTTAGGGTTCCGATACCAAAATTATAAAAATAGGAACCCTTATGGTGCGACTTTGTCTGTCTGTCTGTCCGTCTGTCTGTCTGACACACCTGTATATTACCCAACTTAATTGCACATGAAAGAATAAAAAAAATTATGATTGTTAATGTAAAGGGGGCCCAAATAGCCCCCTAGCAAAATTTCAAATTATCGGTACTAGGTCGAGTGGGGGATATGAAAGGACTTTACTTGTACATTCTAAAATATATTTTTGTATTTTTTTACAACTCTTAGTTTTTAAGTTATGATGAAAAACGACAAAAAAAAATACCAGCCTTCCGAGAAATTCCATTGAAAATTCAAGAATTGGCTCCTACCAAATATTGAGAGCTATGTATCTAACAAGTCCCTGGAAAAAAATGGTGAAATTATAAGGCGGAGAGAGTAGTATGTTCCTTGGTAAAGGCGTGTCTACGTAAAACAGCTAATCGGCCGCACTAACCTACAAACTTACGCGTTTATAATATAAGTAGGATTCTGACAATGAAACTGAACAACTGAACAACCTCCTATAGAAAATACGCTATTAGCTGATTCAGTTTCCATGAGAGGTCAAAACTTTACTTTCTTTGGGAAAAATTGATCACTTTCATGAGTAGATTCAAACCCATTAATATTATCACAACTTTCCATTAACTACGTTGTATATGAAGTTAGTAATATGAACGTGCTTTACGAGTATTACCAACGAGGAAATGGGACCTCGCTCCCAGCTTCCGATATCGAGTTTTCAGCTTATTGTTAAAGTTATGCACAGCGTACAATCAGATACACATCTGGTGATTGTTTATATCGACACTCTGAGCACCCATTGTTGTATGCCCACTGAATTTTGAAGTAAAATTTTAGTATCTGGTACTGTAGGTGGACAGGGTTTTACAAAATTTGTGTAAAATGTTTTAGGTATCTATTCTGAGGGCTTATTGTAACAGAAATCAAAATGTCGAGCGCAGCGAGGTTCAAATCTCTTTGTTGGCAATCGATATTTTTTTTAATTAGCACAAATTATTATTGAGTGTTTATCCGTGGGTAATAGTCTCTTGATTCAGCTTTAGATTTATTCAATGTCAGACTCTTTACAGGATACTCAATGAAAGTCAGAAATGGTAATAATTAAATTTTTAATTCACTGCCTGAACACTCCTCTATCGAAAACGCCCGTAAATTGTAAGATAACGTCGGCAGATCCATAATGTGATCGGTTAGGTTAGGTTACCTTGTGACCTACGCTTGCAACCTACGCTTGCGACCACAGCGCACTTGCCAAGCGAGCAAAGCGAACGTGCCATGGAAATGCTGGCAAGTGTCAGAAACAAGTTACGCACCTTTAAGGCATAACTAAGGTAAACTGGCGAATTTTTCGGTATCTTGCAAAATTTCTTGGAATTAATAATTGTAGAGCCAATGTAAGAAAACCGTTTTGACGTTTTCTTAGCACCAACACACAGGGTTGATTTTACTTTGCGGGTCATGAGTTTTTATTCATACGTTTGACAGCTGTCACCTAATCTTTTCTGTACATTGAAAATTTATGCAAAAATATGATCTAGGGCATAGATCTAGGGTGTTACAAAAAAGGTTCAGGTCATTTTCTGATTTTTTTTTCTGTTTGAGCATTTGTCTCAAATTACTTAACCGATTCAAACGGTTTTCCAAAAGATATTTGGCTTATTTTTGTGCAACATGTCAATGTCTGTTTCATTGCAATCGCTTCATTAGGACAGAAGCTACACGAATGCAAAAAACTGAACCGATTCAATCTATTATTGAAAACCCTATATGAATTGGTCCAGTTGTTTGTGTAAACTGTAACGGTAGCTACACACATGTTCTTTACCGATTCAAACGGTTTGTCCAAAAGATATTTGTATTATTTTTGTGTAACATATAAGTTTTGTTTCATTGCTATCACTTGATTTAGACAGAAGCTACACGAATGCAAAATACTGAACCGCAGGACATTAGTACGGACACGAGGAAACTCCCACCGATTCAAACTATTATTGAAAACTCTGTATGAATCGGTCCAGTTGTTTGTGTATACTGTAATGGTAGCTACACACATGTTAGATTCGGCATGTTCGATTAGTTTTTTTTTTATACTTGAGTTGTCTGTTGTATGAAAAAAGCCGAACCAAACATGCCAAATCGAACATTAGGTAGCTACTCTAAAAGTACAAACTCCAAGCGAATGAAGTCGTTGGCACAGCTAGCAATACATTCTCAGTATCAAAATGTCTTATCTGACCTACGGTTGACTGGATCTGTCTAGTCTAGCCCTAGCCCAAATAATTTTTAAGAACCTAGCCAAACGACTTGATCACAGTCTTGTCTACCATAGAGTATAGAAATGTTTCTATTGAAGTATTTATAAATAAGATAACTGAAAGGATCTCTTTGTTCACTTTTAATTAAAAATAATCTTTACGTTTTTAAAAAACTTAAGAAATAACAAAGTGGAAAAATCCTAACAAAGACAGTTTTTATTTCTTTCAGTTTAACTCTTTAGTATAACTCGAAAATATTTTTAGGGTTCCGTATACAGTAATAGAAAAACTATGTTTTTGTTGAATATCCATCAGCCAGATATACAATAATTTATTACATACAACTGTTTTAAACAGATAAAGAGGAAGAAAAATTTGAAGCGAGCCGGAATGGATCCAGTAACTTTCGGCGTACAAGTTGCAATATTGAGCACGAAGCGATGTTTAAGAAAGAATGGAATAAAACCGAATTCAAATCGAATAAATGTATTCATCATGATTCATAATATTTATTTTCATGCATTCGCTAATCCAAAATAGTTTTTTTGCTATGCAAGGCTGGAAAATTGTTATTCGATGCGAGAGCCTTGTATTGAAACCTGAGAAAGGGGAGAATTCTAGGAATAAAGCGAAGGATACTTTTTTTATATGTTAGAGCAGGCAAACGAGCAGACTGGCGGGGGGTGGTACTAGTGCGTTGCCATCTTTTGAGAAGTTTGTTAACCCGGTTTTTGAATGACCCCATGTCGTAACTACCAGGGTGAACCGCAGGGGGAAGATCGTTCCACATCCTGGATGTGCGCAAGAGATATGATCGCGCAAAACGAGTTGTGTTACAACGCCACAATTGAAGCAAGGTGTGTATAGAATTCTGAGCGTAGCTAAAGTTCCAAGGCACGAGACGCGAAATAACTTTGCTACCGAGCTTTCGCTCACAACAACAATAACAACAATTTTATCACCTCACACCTGAACAATAACAGCGAGGAAATGCTAGAAGATGAAAAAAAATAATTGCACTAACTAAATATACAGGTGTTAAATTCATCATCACTGCTGGACTGTGTTTTGCTCTGCAGCAAAGTGATTTTGATCCTTGTGCCTTAAAAGCCTCGTTGCGCTCAGGATTATACTTCCTTCATTTGCTCGAGTTTCAATGAAAGTTACTGCTTCGAATATAGGGTGACTTTTAATTAGTTCTTGTTAGAAAAAGGTATGAATGTACTCATGATACTGAACAACTTTCCCCAAGGAACATAGGTCGAAATACGAAAATCAAGTTTTGACCTCCCATAGAAACTGCATCAGCTGATAGCGCATTTCGTATGGGAGGTCAAATTTGGTTTTTCGTATTTCGACCTATGTTCATTGGGAAAAGTTGTTCAGTATCATGAGTACATACATATCTTTTGCTATCAAAAACCAATTAAAAGTCACCCTATTTAAACTTTGCAGGCTTCATCGCGCTATAAGAGCCGAAACAAAATATAAATACATGTTGACAAAATGTGATTAAAATAAATAGTGACAAACTTATTTACGAAAGAACTCGCACTTGACCGTCACTTTTATGGTCGTAATTAAAAACCCGTCATAAAGTATATTTTCAGGGAAACAAAGGGCCAAATCCAAAATGAATCTGGTTAAGATAAGGCGACATTTTTCAATTTCGCCGAGTAAATCCCTTCGTTTATTTACAAAAAGCTGTTTAACGTCGTCGCGACGGTGCGCGGTGCGAGTCCAAACCCGGCCCTTCTACGAATATTACCACGGAATTCACTATTACCATCTTTATTTTGAGAAAGTGTTTCAAATAGGAATAGACCTTTTATTTTTGTTTAATTTTTAAGATTCCGTACCCGAAGAGTCTAGGCAGAGCCGTATTACTAAACCTACGTCGTCTGTATGTATGAAAAAATGAAAAAAATGAAAAATGTTTATTTGGCAAAACTCTACATCAGTACAATTACTCGTGGACCCCACACTAGGTCATGCCTGTATCGTGGGGGCCTGAAATGCACGAATTTCCAACAATTTTAGGTAGAAAACATAACTAAGAGAAACTAATCACAAATGAAAAACTAAAGTAATAAATTAATAAAATAAATATCAGCTAATTTAAATACAAGTAAGTTTTGTTAATATGTTAGTTGCAGAACAAATTTTAATTTATTATTATTATTTTACAATTTTCAATAAGGTTTCAGTTTCGACATAAGACAAACATAGTAGCCACTGCTTTACAGCCTTCCTAGCATCCTTTACGTTTAACTCTTTTATATCGCACTTTTTGACAACTTTGTTATAAATGTAAGGAGAAATAAATTTGGAAAAACGCTGCGCAAATACAGTTTTGTCTGTCCGATGGCTGTATCTTTTATCTTTTTATTTGAACCGTTATAGCTATATGATTGAAATTTTCACCAATTGGCGGATTGAATGGCGGATAAAAAAAAAAAGTAAAAAAAAATAAGAGGGACCCCAAACATGTTTTATTCTAAGTGTTCTTTTTTTTGTTTTAGCTGTTTCGTAAAAAAAAGAAACACTTACAAGCGTGAAATTTGGTATATTTTGGAACAAAAAATATCAAAAACTGATTGAGAGTGACTTAAGGGGCTGATAAGAGCTAAATTACCTCCTTTTCTAACATAGGACAGAATGCGCGTGTTAGAACGGAGCGGATTCGCGCTGTTTTACTTTTTCGCTCATTCTTGCATTTTTATCAAAATCTGTACCCATAATATTAATTATAAAATAGCTATATTATTATGCATACTATATTGAATAATGTTTAAAAGTTTTGCCATCATAGATAAATGGGTAAGAAGCAGAGGTAACTTTGGATTTTTATGGCGTACGAAATATATTAAATCGTGTTTCAGAGTCGACCATATTCTTGGAAAGATGCTTAATTATCACATAATTTTTTTTCACGGCCATATATTAATCACTTTTCGTAAAAAACGTGCTCAAGTGAAGACGGTATTTCTACCGGAACCATCGATGCGCGAATCAGACTTGCACTTGGCAGGTTTTTTACGAGCTGCTGCCAGCGACTTCATACGTCTTGAATTTTTTTCCCGTATGAATGAGATAATTTCGAGTGGTGAAAAGCAGCCACTAGTGAAATAGTTGTTAGAAACTTGTTAAAAAATAATCTATTTTTATTCTAAGTATTTTATTATACTAAGCGAGCAATAAGTATTTATATTTTTGTAATCGGTTTCTGGAAAACGCTGTATGTAACAATTTCGATAAAATCCGAGGATTTTTGGGGATAAAAGCTGATCGTATGGTCTTATGTCTGAGAAAATTCGTTGTATCGTTGTCAAAGTCAAAGTCCAGTCAAAGTCAAAATCGTTTATTCATTGTTGGATATTAAAATCTCTTAATGACGTCAGCTAAACTACATCGCTACAGCTAAACTACTCATGTATTGACTTGTTTTGAAAAACTATATCGCAATTGAGAAACCCTACGGGGCCATCCGTTGTTAGATTGTTTCGCTGTAGTTCTTCTACTTCACACAATATGGCGCTTTATGACAATTATTTTATTGTTTTCTGGTGGTTTTTTTTTCGTGCGGTGCCGGCAAAGAATAGAATCAACCCATCTGTACCCATGGGTGTCCTAAGAGGCAACTAAGCGCTTACAAACCATAGGATGGGCAGCAAAATATTTCTGTGTATTGTACCATCTTACAGACTTCGGGCGCCAGCCGCAACGCATACAAGCGTGGCAACTATGGTAAATTTCCTTCTAAGTACCCAGTGTTTTTGCTAGAGTTCTGGAGGGAGCTACCGGCCCTGTAGTGGACGTTTCAAGGGATGTTATGATGTATTTATTTTTTACTTTCCTGAAGTTAATTTTTGTTCTTCAAATTAATGTATCTCGTTACGTATCCTGATGATAATTGTCAATCAGTTAATGCGGCGTGTAGCGTCGCGATAACACAATTTTGCGCTTGCGTGAAAGCCTTAATGAAGCTAGATTGCTGATTGAGTAATTCGGAATACCTACCAAAATACTGCTTCATTAGTTTTAGAAATCACAAATTTTGACAACCACAAGTGGGATTCAAATTCGAATCAAGTGAATAAAAAAAACGGGCAAGTGCGATTCGGGCTCGTGCACCGAGGGTTTCGTACATCAAAAGGATTTTATTTAAATTAACATAAACTTCTAACGACTACAATTATTAATTCGTATTTTTTGTTTAGCAAACTTTATAACTTGAAAACTAAGAGATGTAATACAAAAACCTACTTTAGAATGTACAAATAATATAATGAACTAGCTGACCCCTACCATTATATGTCCTTCTCCTGGTTCTAAGCTACCTCCCCACCAATTTTCAACCAAATCGGTTCAGCTGTTCTTGAGTTATAAATAGTGTAACTAACACGACTTTCTTATATATATATAGATAATGTCATAAAATGTATGGGATGACATAATACGTCAAACGTCATCCCATACATAACACCATAAGCTGTCGTTATTCATAATCTAAGCATAACACGTTCGATTTCGTCAAAAAAATACTCGTTTTCTAGCAAGGAGTTATACCCAAGGAGGTTTTAGGAGGTGAGCTAAAACCTCCTTGGTTTGACATCTTAATCTTACCAGTCAAATGACTCGTTGGTTAGTCCTCTTAATGAATGAATTAATTATTAATTCTTTATTGCACACATAAACATAAGAACACACAAAGAATAACACTTAAGGTTATAGGTTAGGTCTTAATCTTACCACGGATGAGACATCTACGCACAGATAGGTGACCAACTTAAATTGATTAAGCTAATATTGCAGCCGTGTAGCTGGCAATTAACTTGAAGACGCAGACACGTAACGTGAGGCAGCGTCCTAATATTTATTAAACAGCATCAGGTGATGCAAGTGCACTATTGTGGTCATTACAGATTCGCTCGCTCGCAGATTCATTGCTCGGATATTGCAGATTAAATAAAAACCAGCCAAGTGCGAGTCGGACTAGTGCACCGAGGGTTTCGTACCACCACATAATGTTAATTGTATTAGTAATTTATTGTAATGCTAATTCTAAGCGCACGGCAGTGCGCAGGCCAAGTTCCCGCAACAGGCCACGCGCATGCCGTGCACTATTTACACGAACCGTTTCGACCCACTTTTGAACCCCCTGTAGCTCAGTGCCTATTGCAAGTACAGAGATAAACTGTACTTACATAATCATATACTAATACTGAAGCAATTTGCCAAATTTCATAGATATAGCTACAGTAGATCCTGAAATATGACCCCGTGAAAATAGCTAATTTTGGCACTTAATGACTGACTGACTGACTCACTGACCGGTAATCAAAACCTCCAGGCCACTTCCAACCCAAGTGGCATTCGGGGTTCTATATAAGATGTCTAATCGTTCACATGTACTCCACAAGCTGTGTAAGTCAGCTGTATAAGAGCTGTATAGCTTGCTATAATGCTCTTATAGAACCAGTTTGGGCACAAATTAGACAGCCTTAAGTTCACTATGGCTGTACATTAGCAGTATAATAGCATTATAATAGCAGTTTAAGTAGTAACATCGGACTTAAGGCTGACTTACGGCACTATAAGGGACGCAGTGTGAACCATACAACGTACATGAGTGTAATAAAGAGTAACAAGTGGCTAAATACACAGCCTTCACAGTTATAAAGTCCGTCAAAAGTACTCCAGTGCTACCTGAAATTCACGCGTGTCCTAAATTATTTCTTTATTTTATTATTTATTCCTCATTTGTTTGGTTTTGTGTGTGCCATGAGAAACACATTAACTCCGGCGTTATCAATTGGATAAATATTTATGATAACACGCGGTAGTACCTGTTTTAAATACTTAATAATGTTAGTGCCATGGGAATGCAACTTTATCGTGAAATGTATACATATTTACAGCTAAAATATTCACGCGCCTCTGTAAAAACGCGATATTCATTTTAAAATATTTAAAACTGGATTAGAGGAAATCAACAATTTTCAGTTTTTTATATTATATTGGCATTATAATTATACTACGGTAATTAATTATAACATGAAACCAAAACTCAATCGCTCTATCTTCGTATTTTGTGCTAAATCTGCATGATAATTTAAAAGATTTATTTGGTAAATATTTTAGGTTACGTAGAACAAAATGGTGGAAATGAAATACGGCTATGTGAACTATTATAACTCCAATTTAATGCGGTGAGACGCATATAGGTTCACATGTGTTCTGTTAGAATGCTGTTATCTATATGATGTCCCACATTTGTACCTCTACAGAGCCAATGTCTATAAATTTATTCTAATGTGAACTTATGTACAGCTTTAAGATGTAGTTCAGGTCAATTGTGTATCATCGTTTAATTCAATATACTGAAATTTTAGAGATCCGCAATAATACATAATAATTATTGTCCGTTAAATCTTTTGCAATTTTTCTTCTTATTCCACCGGTTCTCGCTCTTTTTTCCAGAATTTTTTTATTCATTGTCACAAATTTTTGCACGCTACCTAATAAACACACAGCTTGTGGGATATGTGAAATAGAATATCACATTCACATTCATGTTCAGCTTACAGCAAATAAGAGTAGTACTTGTGGACAAATAAACTGCTATTGATGTTAATGGACAACACATATAGTCCTTTTAACAGCCTACAGTGCACATGTGAACCATTTAAACACTTCTGTACAGATAGTAAAAAAGGTAATTTTAATGATCACAAACAAGTCCTACTACAGCTACTAGCTGTATAACAGTCTAAAACAGGTAAACATAACAGCCTTTGGCTTTATAAATGACCACGTGTGTTCTATTAAAATGCTAGCTCTATAACATCGTACAAGTAGGCCTTTAAACAGCGGTTGCCGTATGTCTACCCTCCTATAATGCTCTTAGTCAGACGGCTGACTAAAAGATAGTTGTTAGAGTATTATAACACCAACAATCGTATAAAAGTATAACTCTACACTCCTATAAGTCCCTTAGACAGGTATAAGTGTTATTAATCGCAATAATGCAGCTTATACATCACGAGTGAACTGTAATAATGCTTCAAGTACACCTGGGAACTAAATGTGTACTCTTAAATGGAGTAAAATGCTATTTGGGAATTGTCCTAGGGTAATGAAATTTGGCATTTAGGTAGTCGTTAGGATAAAAGTAATGGAAAAATTCAAAAATTAGAAATTGGTTAAGTGCGAGTCGGGTTTTAGTCAAAATTATGTATAAAATGTTGGTAATACTTCTCTAAGACCTGAAAATCTGAAATTTGGAATGGGGATAGTCGTAAGCATTAAAACAAGTATAGCAAAAATTTAAAAATTGGTAATTGGTCAAGTGCGAGTCAGGATATAGTCATTACTATGCATAAAATTGATGGTCATAGTTCTGTGACACCTATAAATCTGAAATTTGCCATCGGGGTAGTCGTTAGCATTAAAGTAAAGGAAAAATTTGGAAAATGGTCAAGTGCGAGTCAGACTAAAATTAATGTACCAAATATTAAAAAGGTAGTATTTCTAGAAGGTCAGACTTAGTCATGCATGAAAACAAGTACCTATGTTTCAACGAAACTATGAAAATACAAACAACGTTGCGATAGTTACTATAAATATAACATAGCAAACTGAACAAAAAGAAATGAAATCCCACCAAAAACATAACTGTTAAAAAGGGGGCCAAGTTGCTATCGGCTAATTGTTTGCCTAAAAAGGGTTGAAATCCGATCCAATGCCAAATTTAGATGCACTTTAATATCGATCATAATCGTCTTAATCAGCAGCCTGATCCACTAGTGAACATTTGCGATTCCCAAGACTCGCCACCACATCCAGTCCTCCGCCTTCCGCATCCAGCCACTATCCGCCACCTTATTCACGTCAACGGTTCATCTGGCCGAAATTCACTTTACCATACACCCAACTTAAAATATGGTATATCTGTGAAAATACGCAGGTATGTTGAAAATAATATCTAAAATTAAATACTTTTGAATTTGAACTTTCATACGATACGCCACTCAACCTAGTAGCAACAATTTGAAATTTTCCCCCCCGCTATTTGGGCCCCCTTTACATCAATAATCATATTTTTTTTATATTCTTTCATGTGCAATTTAGTTGGGCAACCATATTCTACAACTATTCCAAATTTCAAGTTGATAGCTTGAGAGGTTGCCGAGATATACAGGTGTGACAGACAGACAGACAGACGGACAGACAGACAAAGTCGCACCGTAAGGGTTCCTTTTTTTACCATTTTGGTATCGGAACCCTTAAAATATATTTTCAAAAACTTAGAGCTGATCTAAATATGTTGGGGGGTCTCCTTTTAAGCTTAAAACTAGACTGTTCCTGGACACCCCGCTCCTCCTTAACGCACATGCGTACAATAATAGTTTAAGAAAATAACAATAAAAATATAGAAATTAAGAAAACCAGATATTGATACGAAAATCGCCGTAAGAAACGCATGCGCACTAGTCATTACAATCTCGGCTGTATTACGCCTTCGACCGCGCCTCGGGTTGTAATTCTCGCGCCTTGAGTATAATCACCGAAATAGCGCACTTGTATCTTAATGTTCTATTTCCATCTCTATTGCTTATATTCAGTGGTGAGAAATAAGAACATAAACGATCTACTCACAGAATCACTTTACCGGATTCAGTGTAACTCTCCTTAACAGATATAACCAGCCAATCAGCGCTCTCGAGAGCTCAAAGAATGAAGCAAACGATGAATAAAGAGAAAACTCCGACGGGATTTGAGAAAAAGTCCAAGCACAAAGGTGCGCCCGTACCTAATTTCAAACTCAAATAACCCTGCCAATTTGGAGAGCAAACACTCGAGTGGCACTTCCCTCGGGTGGAAAGAGTTCCAACGTGGCTGGTTAATATTGCATAATCTCTATTATGATTGAAGCACGGCCTCTGTAGAAGCTTCAGTAATAAGCTTACTTTTTTCCGCCCTGCGGGTTTAATCACGTGTTTTTAGTCCTTTTTATTACCAAACATATATACAATTACACAATTTTCTTTTGATAAGGGGATATAATAATGGTTCCGAAAAACAAATAAATCTCCAGCGATCTGTGGCCGACTATTAGTCTAATTAACCAGCGTTATAATAAATTACCGACAAAAACCCTAATTACCGACAAAAACCCAAAACATATCGAAAAGTAATTTCGAATTTAAGAAACAAATAAGAGCGTGTTCTTAAGTTACCGACAACAGAAGTTTTTTTCGCGCCTCAAGTAGGGTATTGTTGCACATTACATAATGTTTAGGACTATGGGTCCGTTAGCTAAGGCAACAACACAACGGTTAAGTTGGGCAGGTACTCTTGCGACCACAAAGCACGAGCCGAGCAAGCGAAGCGAGCGTGCTGCGGTAGCAGCCGGCGAGTGCCAGAAG
Source organism: Athrips mouffetella (assembly GCA_947532105.1). Lineage (NCBI taxonomy): Eukaryota > Metazoa > Arthropoda > Insecta > Lepidoptera > Gelechiidae > Athrips > Athrips mouffetella. The sequence goes on from OX383981.1 coordinate 954,109, forward strand.
CGAATTTGGTAGTTGCTGAAAATTTAGGCAAGTGGACTGACTTAACCAAAAGTTTTCAGTAGAACGTAATTAAAGCTGGTAAAAAAGTATTACAGCATTATAAAGTCATGTTTATTTTTCGAAGATGTCAGTATTTCATTCGGTCGTTTCGGCATTTTTATTAGGACAAAAGTAGTCGGAAAATTAGTATTTTAGGCAGTAAATTTTATATTTTGAGTAAGGACAATTCTCATTTAAGAAAATAGGACCTTTTATTTTACCCTTTGATAAGTAACGCTGTGAATTAATTTGGCAGTCAGTCATTCATTTTGATTTTTTGCATAAACAGACAGGGCTTAAATTAGTTTTATTTTCATGGAATAAATTTTAGTCTACAACGTTGCAAAATTTCTAAAAAAATATTTTTCAACACACTTGCTCATAAAACAGCTCTATTTGCACTGTATTAAGGTCCATAATCCAGCTTATTAAACACGGGTGCTTTTTCCATTATTATTACCGCACTAGAGTTTTTTTTTTCGTCAAGGAGCAAGGAGTTTTTATGTCTATAAAATTCATAATATTTTCAGTAATAAATAAATTTTGTTGTATAATATGATCAATAAACATTCATTTCATGAAAATATTAATATAAATCAACTTAGTAACAACAAATTTATCTTTCGAGTAACAAAATATCCCATTTTTAATCATTTGAAGACCAAGCTGTTTGGTAGTTTAGTGAATGATTGCTGCGCGCGCATGTATGTATAATCTGTGTCCGCTAAAGCAGCGCGCGCCATTTTTAACAAATATTTGTGATGTTTACATTGTGTTTATTGTAATTATTTTCAAAATTATCGACTCCTACAAATAAAAAGAGTACTAATTAATGTGCGTAATTCCTCAACGCAAAAAATACTAAGGAACGAAACACAAGTCTGGATGGAGAATCATTGTGTACCTACGTAGAAATGTAAGGAAAAATACGTAGCTTGTTGTCTACGAAGTTTCCTTCGGTAAAAGAGGTAAGCAAATTTTGCTTGTTTTTATTCGCAAGTGTGTTGAAAAACGTCGTAAGAAGCACGTGCGCTTTGGTGATTACACTTTCGGCTCCATTACGCCCTCGCCTACGGCTCGGGCTGCAATTCTCTAGCCTCGAGCATAACAAACAAAATAGCGCACTAGCACCTTAATGTACTATTACTTTTCATACAAATTTGAATCAATAAGCTGTTCATTACGCCATATCTAAGCTCAATTCACAAACTGTCGTAGAAGCAAGCCTTGAAAGCGAGAGCGAGATGACCTCGAAATAGGTATAGTTGGCAGTTAAAAGACAGGCCCCAGGACTGAGATCGATGGCGTCACAAAGGGGAGGCGTTTACCCAGCAGGAGGACACTTTATAAGATATAAAAAAAACTTATATAATAGATACAACAAACAATAAATAACATATCCTATACTATTAAACGAGCAATATTTGTATATATATATATATATATATATATATATTTGTAATCGGTTTTTCAAAAACTGCTCCAACGATTTTGATGAAAACCATACGGGGGTTTTCGGGGGCGGAAAATCGATCTAGCTTGGTCTCATGTCTGGGAAAATTGGTTTTCCACCTGTTCTTAAGCATTTTTTTAAATACCGCGTTTTAGACAGAAATCTACAGCGCCATCTGTTGGCGGGCAGCATAGTTTGTTCAACCGATGATGTTTTATTGTTGAAGCGGCTATTATAGACCGAAGCTCGGTCGCCCAGGTATAAATAGATACCTGATAGTTTTGAACTACGTAGTTCTAGTAAAATTTCGCACTTACCATAAAAATTAAGACCTCAAAGCCTTCAAGAACTGTTTCAATCCACTCTAACGGCACGCCACTGAAACAGGGATGTAATTTCAATCTAAAACTAAGTCCACTCCGCAGAAAACGACGTTAGAATTCAAAACATTTTATCCATTAATCTGTCCCATAATCTTACCCTAGCTCCGGTCCTGAGCAGCTTTTAGGATATTATACTAAATGGACAAAAAAGCTCAGCCCCTTATCTCTCATTCTCTGAGTAAATGCTATTCCCAATTCATAAAGATCCTCAGTTTTACGATCCGCCTTTTATGCTTCCCTCGAACTCGGTATTCGCCTAATGAAACCCATTTTTCCCTCTAACGAACTGAGACTGGGTCTCCTGGGAGACCCTTATTTATATACTCACATTCACAGATTATATTGGTCCGTCTTTAATTTTTTCACAAGTAATACTTAACAGTAAGGAAACAGCGTTTCCGTGCTTTGGAAGGCACGTTAAGCCGTTGGTCCCGGCTACTGTCAATAATAGTAGTCGTTAAGCCAAGTTAGAGGCCTTTTGGCAGCTTGAAAATTCTGACAGCCTGGTTGGCCACTAACCTGGCAAAGCCTAATCTAGGATTGGGTCTGGCCCTTTGGGTTACGGAGGTCAGATAGCAGGCGCTCTGTGTAAAAACGGTTAGGTAGCCGACTCTGTAAAAACCATTTGGCAAAAACTGAATAAGGCTAGGGCAAAGATGATGATGTTCAAACTGAAAATAAAATGCCGAGTTTTACAAAAACTGGTCAAGTGCGAGTTGGACCCGCGTGCCATGCGATCCGATATACTTACTTGAAAATTTTTCAGAAGCAATAAAGTCCATTTTTAGGACCGCAAAACTAAGCTTGTAAAGGTTTATTGTAGATTTCTAAAATACTTTGCTATTTAGAAAGATCGTTGTATTTTTGTTGTTATATTTGCATAAACTTCTAACGAATATAATTTATTCAGATTCTTTGTTAAGTAAACTTCGGAGATCAAGGCGGAGGAATGGTACTTTTTGAACATTTTGCATCATAATCTAGTAGCGACAATTTAAAATTTTGTCTACTTATTTGGGCCCCATTCACAATAATAAATAAATAGTACATTGTGTATCTAGGCCGGAAAGTAAACAATTTCGACAGAGGGGACACTCAAAGCACGAGCGTCAGCGAGTGTTTTAATGGCCCGAGCGTCGAAATTACACTTCCGCCCGTGCTGTGTAATGTTTTTCATCACATTTGCGAGGAATAGAAAAAAACAAGTAAACTTAGAATAATTATTCAAGTAGGTAGGTAATTCAAGCAGAAATTTAATTCTTTATAACATTTATAGTCATAATGACTTAGCTGCTGCTCTAAAACTGTTCACGTCTAACCTCTGTGCATCAAAGTCTCATTTCAGAACGAAACGTCTGACAGCCAACAGCCACAAAATTTCAACGAAAAGTCAAGATGACAGATAAAAAAAGCCCTAGGGCGCATTTTAAAATTTTCCGACCGCTATGCGTGCATAGATTGCGACTCAAATATATTTTTTTCTATCTTTTATTTGCAATAAAGTCGGGCAAGCATATTCTAAAACTTTTCCAAATTTGAAGTCGATAGCGTATGTAGTTGCTGAGATAAACAGGTGTGACAGAAAGACAGCAAAGTCGCACTATAAGGGTTCCGTTTTTGCTATTTTGGTTCGGAACCCTAAAACAAATCGTAATTACGTTTCCAAAAGATGGGACCCGTATCTCGCGTCAAACAAGATCTGATGAAATTAGCGCACCTCGGAGTGCGATGGTGGCTATGGAGGCGTGCAAACAGATTCCGACAGCATTTAATTGCAAAGAAAAAACCGGTCAAGTGCGAGTTGGCCTCGCGCCGAGGGTTCTGATGTAGTTATAATATTTTCAGAAACAATAAAGTCAGTAGTCAGAAAAACGGAAATTTAATTAAACAGCCTGACCCATTGTAATTCAAATATCATAAAAATAATATTGTTCATATATAGAAAATATTTTCTAACAGCAACCGTTGGCAACCAAGGGCGATATAGCTATATTTTGGGCATTATTTTTAGAAGGATAGTACTTTAGTAGCAAATAATGACACATTAACTACCTATAAAACTTGACAAGCCCATTTGGTGCGGTTGATAGTGCGCCTGCCTTTCACTCCGTGGGCCGCGGGTTCAATCCCCTCCCGAAGCAAATTTATCTATTTATGTATGTATTCTTAGGTAGTATTACAGGCTTTGCATAGTTTGAGAAAAGTAGTCACTCTAAAATTCCAGCTTTTGCTGAAACAATGTGGAGGGGAAGTACCATAGTCACCACGCTTGTTAGCGTTACGGCTGGCACCACGGACCGCGGTTGTTAGTGACCGCAGAATGTAAGATGATCGATACACAGAAGGATGTTGCTGCCCATCCTCTAGTTTATTAACCCTTAGTCGCCTCTTACGACACCCACGGTTAGAACTGGGTTGGTACTATTCTTGGCGGTACCACACGGCCATCATCTTACTACAAAATCACCATAGTTATCTCTTAAGCCCGAGTCACACTGAGGCGGGGTAGCGAAAGCGTTCTGGGGGCGGTATTTTTTGTAAAATATGAGTTCTTATGCACCCTGTCACATTGAAAACCGGTCCGCCCCCGGGCCGCTTTCGCAATCATACCGCCTCTGTGTGACTTGGGCTTTAATCCCACGTAAGCGATTACATTACCCCAGAGGTCTCCATTCGGAGTTGGTGAAATGATTACGTACAAATACAATATTTGGCTCCAGTTATGTAAGCTTTAATTAATTGATCAAACGGCACGTTAATTATATTTGCATACGTCTTGTGCGGTTACGCTTGATTTAGGACGCGCGCAGACGAACTGCAGTTGATGGTTCTCTCGACTTCATTATAGTAACTTACGAATTGCGAATGAAAAAAAGCGGTTTAAAATACAGACGCAGACAGTTAAATCCATCAATCATTGAATCTGGTTATAATTTATACCTAAGTGAATCTTAGAATCGACTACAACTACTAAGGGAATCTACTGGGGAGACCGCAGCATACGACTAATAATATAATTAATATCTCCAAATTTTCCAATAATTTTGTTTGTCAGTGTAATATTATAATGAACAATCTGTGAAAACATTTTGAATCAGATCCTGTTTTGATTTTATTAAATTACTAGCGGCCCGCCCCGGCTTCGCATGGGTACTAATCTACGGGTAGAGTGGTGACTTTTATTGCGATATATATATGACGTAGCCTTCAACTTGCTACACAATTTTTAAAACATTCTAAAATATTTCGTTGTACCTCCGGACGACAACCTCAAAAGAATATACCTAAAATATTAATAATCAGGCTTCAGACGACCAGTCGCAACGACGCGTGCCCTCCGTGTGTGCCCCGTCGGGTTCCTGGCTCGCTGATATTAAGTTCGGAAACTCTTGGCTACGCTCGGCTATCAACGGAAATGCGCATCGAGTGTGAAGCTCATTCTAGGACTTTAATTAGAGGGATTTTAATATTGTGATATCTTCCAAGATATTCATTTGAATAACGTGGTGTAAAGGACAATTTTGATCTGTGTTCATTGCTTATTATTACTAACCTTTTAAATTAGATAAGGATTACGGGCAAAAATACGTTCAAAAATACCTTATTTTGGAAATCTACTTTTTTGCTATAAAAAGTTGGTTACTGTGGGTTATCCTTAAAAGTAAGATAAATATTATCGCGAATTTTTCTTTAGAACTCTTAGAGAGTAACAATTCTTTCATACATGACTTTCATATAAATGAAACCATTTACGCAGCGCACGCCCAGAAAGCTCTCTAGTGGCACGTTTTTTTCCGACTCGATCGACAAACATTATCACAGTTCAGTTAATTTGCACTTAATATTTGTAAATTATAGCCACAAACTTTTCTATTGAATTAATCTATCTATTAGTGGAAACCGCATCAAAATCAATTCAGTAATTCCTGAGTTTATCGATCACAGACAGACATGATGACGACAGAAAAACGTTTCGGGGGACTTTCTTTTATTATATTATAAAAAAAATAATAAAAAAAAAGAACTTTATTCACCAAATACACAATATAAATATAGTGGTAAATAATTATGCTTACTCTAATTTATACAATATGTGATTGGTGAAAAGGAAAGATACTCAGCATGCTGCTGGTTTTCAGTATCCCCCTGAGACGCTTCTTTGATAACACCTCATTATGGTTAATGTTGAGATAATCTATGACGTAAATTTTATTAACATCATAAAGTGAATTAAAGCATCCTAATATGAATAAAGATATTTTGTTAAAGTCATCAAGTCATGCATTCACTGGATATTAGTATTATATTGTAGTGATAGTGATGGTGGCATTTTTCAAAGAGTGAACCGTTTGACATAATCTTATTAACTTAAGATGTTGTGCCGTAAGCTTGCTTCTGCCAGAGTTAACAGGCGCTGAAGTTTCATAAACAAAATGAAATCTCAAATTCATGTAAAAAGTGATAAAAATGTGAATATTTATGATTAGCCTGTATGTAAAACGGTAGTCTAAGCGTGTCTATGGCTGTCTCTGAAACACGATTAAATATATTTTGTACGCAATAAAAAAAATCCAAAGTTACCTCTTTTTTTTTGTTTTTAAACCGTTTTTATTAAGTACCTATTAATTTATGATGCCAAAACTTTTACACATTATGCAATATAATTATGCATAATAATATAGCTGTTTTATAATTAATGTTATAGGTACAGATTTTGAAAAAAATGCTAAAATGAGCGAATCACGTAAAACAGCGCAAATCCGCTCTGTTCTAACACGCGCATTCTGTCCTTTGTTAGAAAGGGAGGTAATTTAGCTCTTATCAGCCCCTTAAATGCAAAATATTGGTTTACGAAAACCTAGTATCTTTCTTGAACTCTAATATCTGTACTAACGATTCTACATGATCGTGATGTTTTGAAGATGATACAATACATAGAAGGACGCTGCTACCCATCCTCTGGTTCATAATCCCTTAGTTGCCTCTTACGACACCCACGGGTAGAGATGGGTTGGTATTCTTTGCCAGTACCACACGGACAGCCAACCTAGCGTTCTACCTATAGTCTAGTAAATCTACGAAAGTTTGTATGGAGAGGGTTGCATTAAATGGGGATGATTTATTAAATTACCAGTATAAACATTCAAAAATCTAAATCCACAGTAATCCCTATTCTTAAAACCAGTAAAAGGTGAACTTAACCTGTACAATATTTACCATGTAGAATAGATCGGCTTATACTGGTACTGTTAAAAAAAAAGTATTTTTACAAAATTCCCGGATTGATTATTTACAGCTTGAAATAGCCTAAATTACTTTTTAAAATTACTTCCTCTAAATGTGCATTTAATGCAACCTCATATCGTAGATTGACTTGACTATTACACACTGCAAAACATGCCGTTCGTCTATAGCTACCCTAACATTTGTACTGGATTTACCTTTCGACCCGCTTTGTCGATTAATGATCATCATCAAATCGCTTATGATTCAAATGTGACGTGTGATGACGTAACGAGTTTTAGCGAATGATTTGAACATCGTTACTCATTGTGGATGGGGTGTTTGGTAAAACCACGATCACACCTAGCTGAATTCAAAGACTAATTCGGCATACATTGCTGGGCGGCTTGGTTGTGTTAATTGCAATATCCTTAATTCAACGAGCAATATATGCCGAATTAGTCTTTAAATTCAGCTAGGTGTGATAGTTACTTTAACCTAACTTGTATTTATAATGAAGATTTTTAATGTATTTATAATGAAGATTTTAGAAGATTTGTAATGGAGATTTTAGAAGATTTGTCTCATACATATTTTTTTTATTCCGGGTCTTAGCGAGGTACTTGTAATTACGTAATTACGCAAAATAAATTACCTTACTACCTTACTACTACTATTTACTATTAACCGTAGTCACGGGTGAACCTGTCTACCCGTGACCACGGCTGATGCAACTCAGCCGAAACGTAGAGAATAGTAAGGTAATTTATTTTGCCTAATTACAAGTATCGCGCTAAGACCCGGAATATAATAAAAAAGATTTTAGAAGCCTTTTGTTACCAACTTTTTGTTATAAGCTTTTCAAATTTGTAAAGATTTTTTATGACCAATACTCTAATAGCTCAGTTATTATTGCTCTAAGTATGTTAATAATACTATGGACTAAAGAATTTTGAATTTAGATACTGAATGGGACTATTAGGAAAAAAAACCGGCAAAGTGCGAGTCGGACTCGCGCACTGAGGGTTCCGTACCACCACATAAACATAATTGTATTAGTTGATATTTCAGTTAGATAATGGGCTAGGTTTTTTGAGTCCGACACGCGCTTGACCAAATTTTATTATTTGTTGTTATTTTTTTGCTTATGCACTATAAATATAACAATTTTCAAGTTTGTAAGTGTTCCCGTTTTTAAAAAGAACTAAAACAAAAATCGCCTCAGCAACCATCCAACTTGACCCCTCTCTTATATGAATGTTCTTGAAACGGGAGCTCACCACAATTGGTTATCATTAAATGTGAGAAAAGTTGTAATATTTAATGATTTCAGACTTTTCCCATTATTTGTACTGTGAGACCTACCTTCTTGCCAAATTTCATAATTTTAGGTCAACGGGAAGTACCCTGTAGGTTTTTCATTTTTGAATAAATGTATGGAGATGAGGACATAAAATGCCATATCTTTTGATTGCGTCGTTGTAAAAAATTGAAATTTTCAGATCTTGTGTGGTTCATAGATCCTAATATATGGTATTAATTTCAACCTGATACCTTTACCCGTTCGTGAGATATAAAGGGTCTTGACAGACAGACAGACAGACAGACGGACGGACAACAAAGTGATCCTATAGGGTTCCGTTTTTTTCTTTTGAGGTACGGAATCCTAAAAATAGAAAAATAAATGAAAGAGAAAAAACAAAGTGTTCTTTATTCAAGTAGGATATTAAAAATCTCACAATGTGGGAAAAAAAGGCGATAAAAACCCCAAGCGCTCTTTTAAATATGTCTGATGAAAAAATACATAAGTAATACTATGAGCAACTCTACTGTCGGATGGACTAGATTCTGCATATAAAATGAAAATCTGATTTAGTCATTTACTTTTAGGAAAAAATGTTTTATTTTTTATTTATGTGAACAACTTCCACACGAGATTTTTTTTCTTTCCTTGCGTTTTGCCTACTTATACACATTAGTAGAAGGTACCATAATATACAGGGTGGTAGGTAAATAACGCAAAACCTCTCGGGTGGTAGTTCTTGACATGAAACTGAACAATTTTTGTTCTACGACTTTTGATAATTCCAAAAAAAAAATTTGCTTTTTCATACAAATTGGCTCGGTCAGCAGGTCAATTTGTATGCAGAAGCAAATTTTTTTTTCAATACTCAATACTCAATACATTTATTGCCTTCATATGGTACAAAACAAGATGGTATTATAAATAAGGTATCTCATATGAGCCCATTTTCAGAGGCATTGCAATAATTGAGATAGACCGAGATTTTAAATACTTACTTACTTACTTACTACGCTGGCTCAGCGACCCCAAGAGGGTCTTGGCCTCCGACACGAGAGTTCCCCATTCTTTCCTATTCTGTGCCGCTTGAGAGATTTCGAGATTTTAAATAGTTATCAACAATATTTAATTATGTATTTACATAATGTAGGTATATTTTTTTAGTTTATTTATTTTTATCATTGAAATATTCGTTTAAATTATAGTAAGTTTTATTTATTAGGTATTCTTTTAATAGTTTTATCATCTTATTATAAGAATTTTCTATTCTTATATTTAGCGGTAGATGATTATATATTTTTATTGATACACTTAAAGGGCCAGAACTATGTATTTTTAATTTAGAAGCAGTAAGCTGCCGTTATTCATAATCTAAGTTTAGAAGGTATATTATTGATTTTATTTGTTTTATACCTGCGAGGGTACAGTCGGGGCTGATTATCTTCCATTTCGTAGAACTGTGGGTTGTTCTTAATAAATTTGCAAGCTTCTAGAATGTATAGAGAGGTTAAAGTTAAAATTTTCAATTTAGTAAAGGTCGACCTACAGCTTTCATCATTTTAAAAAAAAAAATCTAATATCCTAGTCGTAGAACAAAAGTTGTTCAGTTTTATGTCCAGAGCTACCACCCGAGAGCTTACCTATCACCTTGTATACATTTATGTATACACATATCACCCTGTATAATAAAATACACAACCGCCTGCCTCGCTGGTTTAGTCTTAAGCTTATTACAATAAATTACAAAAAGCCACCAAAGTCCTAAATACACAAACCCTAAAAAGTATGGCTAAAGTATTTTTCTTTGTGTTGCTAACAAACTTTTTTAATCAGAGTTATTTGTCCTGCAGACTTCTAAATCAACAAGTCTTTTGAAAATTAGTTGTGTTAAAATTATAAATTTAAAATTTGAGAAACCTCCTATCGTGGCTACATAGTTACATACAGTCACCGGCAAAAATAACCGGCCGGTCTATTTTCTGTCGTACATTTTCATACAAGTAATGGATCAAATGCGTCAATATATTTCCTAAACGAAATAAATATCCGTGAATAAACTGTGAGATCAATAAATAAGGTATCTGACTACCGATTCTTGAAGATTAGACCTGTGCACGATATCCAGGAAATTCCGTGCATCGTTCAAAAAAAATATACGTCATTTCTCTTACATTTAGAGAATTAAAATGTTTAAAGTGTCGCACGGGTTTTCTTCAACATTTTAAATAAGTTTTTATCTAAAGACCTCATCAATCATATTTGTATTTTATTCAATTTAGGTAAGATAGTGACGCTTCGTTTGCCCCCATATTTGTATGAAAATATATGAAAGAAAACAGGGTGTCTACTCTCAAAGTCCGATATATCGAAACGATACTACTCGAAACATGCAAATGCAAAACTTCGTCCCTTGACAATAGAGTAGAATATTGGTTGGATGCAGTTTAAAAATTCGTCCAACCAATATTCCACTCTATTGTCAAGAGACGAAGTTTTGCATTTGCATGTTTCGAGTAGTATCGTTTCGATATATCGGACTTTGAGAGTAGACACCCAGACCGGCCGGTTATTTCTGCCGGTGAGTGTAATTTGCAATAATGAACTTTCGCAAGGCAACGCCTGATTCTATTGTCTATTGGACTTTTATTTCATAATTTTATTATTGTTACATACAGAGTGACTGTCGAAAAATTATCGTGTATTTTCTGTTAGGACTGAATTAAAGACGCGAAAAAAACACAAATATAAATTCCGCGTTTTAACAGTTAGTAGGCATTCATAGAAAAAGTCGAATTTCTTGTAGGGCTGTGCTGATTCGTTCGTCTCTGTCAAAACGAATGAAATAGCATGCAAATAAAGTCTTATGACATATATTAAAGACTATGATTAGCTTGAAATTTTATAATAATATTATTAGTAGTAAAATCTTTCAAAATTTCTCGTTAATAGGTACTACCTACTTTTGCACTACAAGCAGGTTTACTCAAGCGGCTCCAACGAAACTACGGTAGCAGAAAAAGGTTTTCCACTGTAACAACCCTTTTCTGACCGGGGGTCAAAAATTGGATGCGTGAAAAGAAATGTTGGCAAACTAGCGACCTCATTTAAGGCGTCAACAGAAGGTGGCTTGAAGGGACGCGACAACCTTCAAAATATTTACTCGAAAAATCTGGCAAGAATATAATTTCTCTTATTGTTCTACTGTCTGACAAAGAATGGGTAGTGTAGGTTAGGTAGAGCAGACACGACACACGTCGGTCTTACTATCTAGAGGCGTAAATACTCTGCTTGCTTTTATGAGGAGTCAAAAGGTGTCTTATGAGGTTCGTCCGGCTGTTCATAGAGGCTTTTTGGTACCAGCACTTAGGTACGGCAGTGAAAGCTGGGTATGGCAGAAAAGGCATGAAAGTAGAACTAAATGCTGTAGAAATAAAAGCGTTGAGGAGTATATGTGAAATTGAATGACAGATTTAGAAATAGTGAGCTGAGAGAACGTTGTGGTATAAAAGAAGATGTAGGTAGTGACTATAATGGAGAATGAATAATGGTGAATGCTGAGATGGTTTCGTCATGTGGAGAGAATGAATGAACGAAGATTGACGAAAGAGATCCACCCGACGAGAGTGAATGGAAACTTTTGAATGAGAAGGCCTCTGCTAACGTTCCAAGCCCAAAGTGATGAAAGTAGAGGAAGCCAGGGAAGTATATCAAGATCGTAGAAAGTGGAGGGTTGTGGTCTCTGCTTATACGCCGACGGGAAAGAGGCGTGATTTTATATATGTATATGTAAATGTGTTTTTTGGTTTCGTAGTCAACAAGGAACCATTATATTTTCATCATCTGTCTGCTACTAGAACTGTAAATTTTGCGTTCCTATACATGCATATTAATCACACCAATAAAGTGGTAAAATTATATTAGCAGGTTTACGTTTCAATATTGTTTTTATTGCCTGCCGTTTTGCCGCTATAAAATCCGACGCAAAACTTTTGTTCATAGCGTCTCCTCTATATTTCTAGATAATTACTTTAAGAATGAGACCGATTTTTTTATGTATAAACAAGATGGTCACCAGAATTCATCAAAGCTTGAACAATGGTCGCGTCTACGTAATTTTTTCTCATTTTATCTTGGCTCGGACAAAAGTTGTGTCTCTAACGAGCGCCGACCGTCGCGAAGGGTTATTTGTACAACATTTCCTTGATTTCCACGGGAAACACGGTCCGCTTTTTAAACTTTGTTTTTGTTTTTTCGTCAAAGAATAACTGAGGGTTGAAATTCATTGTAAACAAACTTGCTACGAGGTTACTTCTGACGATAATTTAATATTTAAATACTGTTGCTGATAATGTTATCTAGGTCAAAAATATAATTGAATTTCATGCGTGCAAGTCGTCGTTTCTGAATAATTTACGACGCGTCATTTTCATACATTTTGAACAAGTTTTGGATTGTTTTTTCGTTCCTTCTCCTAACTTCTCTCTTGCCGTATGCCTTATAAGTATATTTCAGGCCTTACAGACTCAAAAGCGGGATGTTTGGCTTGGCCAGCAGTGTCACTGCGAACTTCGTTTTACCCTATTTATAACTCTTTCTACATTAAGGAATTCAGATCAAATACTTTCATATTTACGAAGCAAGTTGGTTGTTTTCATGTTAAAATAATGTTAGGAATGTTTTTATCAAATTCTTGCTAAGAACAATGCAACCCACTCATGAATTTCTCCAATATTGGTTGACCCTTCTTGCGTTGTAAGTATGTAAAATTGATGCGAGTTATGTGGGATACCTATCAGCTTTGTTAAAGGCTAACTTAAAGAGGATTTCACATTCCACGAAAGAATACTTTTGTAGTCTGGCAATCGTCCTTCTTCATTTTGGAAACCCACGCGCAGGACGTTTTCTTACTTCCGTCCTTCGAGGTGACAGAGGTCATCCGGTTTTTTTAATGTTACAAGTGAGCAAACAAGCAGGTGGGCCACCTGATGGTAAGTGGAAGTGGTCACCACCACCCATAGCACCCACTGTCTTATTAATGGCATAAATTTGACACTAATAAGACAGTAAAGCGCGTTGCTCACTTTGATGCTATCTCTCATGTGCCGGTAATTTCACTGGCTCCCTTGCCCTTCAAACCGAAATACAGCAGTGCAAATACTGCTGCTTCACGGCCGAAAAAAGCAAGAGGGTGGTACTTCTCCAGACGGACTTTCCACGAAAGCCCTACCACCTTCAAAATGTATAGCGGGGATATGAGGTATGGGGTAGAGGAGTTTCATGCAACCAACGCGACATCACTCCTTTTTTTTCAGGTTGGCCACCTGATGATAAGTGGTCACCACCGCCCATAGCGCCCACTGTCTTACTAATGGCTAGGTTAGGTTAGGTTACTTCTCCAAACATTCCTTCGACCCCCAACGTCGTCCATCATCCGTGCCTCATTCGGCAGGGCTCAGTGAAAACCAGCGCTGCAGCTATCTGCAGCTTATGCTGAATGAAGCATGTGCTATTTTATATTATATTCAGCATCTATTGATACAGACCTTCTCAATGTAGATCCTACTCCAGACAACTACGACCAATTCGTAGACATCGTTTGGAAAACCTCCTGCAAACATATCCCTCGAGGCTGCCGAAAATTATACATACCTGGCCTTAACAATGAATCTGCAAATTTGCTGTCTCACTACCAGTCACTCTATGAGAGAGACCCATTTTCTGAAGAGACTCTGTTGACTGGTGAGGAGCTCCTGCACTTGGTTGGTGAAAGTCGTCGGGAAAGTTGGATGAGGCTTGTTTCTAGTGTGGACATGACACACAACAGCAAAAAAGTCAGCTGTCAAAACGAAACTATCGCAATTCGTCTACGCCTTAAGTATGATTAAAAGAAATACGAACTTTCAAACAGCCCTATCAGTTTATTATGGCTATGCGTACGCGTGGCTTAGATACGGCATAATTCTCTGGGGAGACAGTACTGAGGTGAATGAAGTATTTGTCATGCAGAAGAAATGTATCCGCATTCTAGTTAACATCCGAGCAAGAATAAGCTGTCGGCCATATTTCATTGAGAACAAGCTCTTAACGCTCTCCTCTATTTATATATTAGAAGTAGGTATATTTGTACATAAAAACCAACACCTCTTTAAGAAAATGTCTGACGTATACAGCAGAAATTTGAGACACAAAAATAGATTGGCCTTGCTAATTAGTAATATGACCATATACAGTAATAGTCCTTACAATAGATTTATTAATATTTACAATAAAATCCCTGAAAGCATCAAATCCGAAGAAAGTGACAGAGTATTTAAAAAGAAGCTTAAAGATCTGTTATTAGGTAAAGCGTATTATTCGGTAAAAGAGTTTTTGACTGACAAATATGTATAAGTTGGCACGTATTGGATCTTAGGTATAATTATTATTTCAATATTAACTAATTGCATGTAATTTAAATCTAGGCTAGTTTTGACATTTGATTTAGTAATTTAATTATTTTTTCGTCTGACAAAGATTGTAAAATAGTTGCTGTGCCCGAACAGGGTGTTGCATGCCCTACTTAATAAGTTTGACATGTAATGTGCAATTAAATAAATAAATATAAATACAAAAGCTTGGTCTACTATAAATAAGCTGACAGGTGACTCTCCAACGCCAACCAACCCCGGACTAATGACAGCCAACCAAGTTGCCCATCAACTCTTGTTAAATGGAAAACCCCCACACCGTTTACCCAAGGCTACAAAACCTCAGAAGACAATAGATGACTCCGACGCTATTAGCAAGCCCTTCACTCTAAATGAAATAGTCTCATGTATAAAAGCTTTGAAAAATGGTAAAGCCGCTGGTTTGGATGATATAACAATAGACCAAATCAAACAATTGGGCCCTGTCGCTGTGTCATGGCTCTTGGCTATGTTCAATTCGTGCCTACAGGATCTCAAAATCCCAAAATTACGGAGGCGAGCCAAAGTTATTGCGCTTCTAAAGCCAGGTAAATGCCCAAAAGATCCCAAAAGCTACCGTCCCATCTCACTGCTTTGTCATACTTTTAAACTATTTGAAAGAATGCTTCTGAACCGTCTGACACCAATTTTAGAGAAATCACTTACACAAGATCAAGCAGGCTTTCGTCCAGGAAAGTCCTGTACCAGCCAAACGCTTAAACTCGTACAACACATCGAAGATGGATTCGAAACCCGGAATGTGACTGGAGTTGTATTTGTCGACCTAACCGCTGCATACGATACCGTAAACATAAGGAGGTTACTGTCAAAAGTCTATGACGTCACCAATGATATGGGTTTCGTTGACATTTTAAGAGAAGTTTTAAGCAACCGGCGGTTTCAGGTACATATGAACAACAATAAAAGTAGGTGGCGTTGTCAAAAAAATGGACTTCCACAAGGTAGCGTTCTGGCCCCAGCTCTATTTAATGTATACACCAACGATCAGCCAAAAACTCCAGGAACTCAACGCTTTCTCTATGCTGATGATCTGGCTCTAGCCGCCCAGGCACCAAACTTCGAAGAAGCCGAAACATCGCTCACAACAGCGCTGAACGCACTTGATAAGTACTACGACGAAAATGCCTTAAGGCCAAATCCTGCCAAAACACAATCTTGTGCGTTCCATCTCCGCAATCGTGAAGCGAGAAGAGCTCTGAAACTGTCGTGGCGTGGCGTCAACATCGAGCATTGTCCCAACCCACGTTATCTGGGTTTATACTTAGATAGATCTCTCACCTATAGGGCACACTGCACCAATACAAAGCAGAAAGTTGAAGCCAGAAATAACCTACTAAGACGCTTAACATCTTCGTCTTGGGGAGCAGCTCCACATGTTCTACGAACGACCGGTCTTTCGCTCTCCTTTTCGGCGGGAGAATATGCGTGCCCAGTCCGGCACCGATCAACCCACGCCAAAAAAGTAGACGTTGCGCTGAATGAGACATGTCGGATAATAACGGGCTGCCTTAAACCTACGCCGCTGAACCTCATTTATCCTCTGGCTGGCATAGCTCCTCCTGAAGTTCGCCGAGAAGTAGCTTGTGCAGTGGAGAAACAAAAACAAGAAGCGGATCCCCGACACCCGCTGCACAACTACACGATGCCCATAGTCGGCCTCAAAAGTCGTAAAAGCTTTCTGAGGTCAACTTCTCCCGCAACAAGCAATAACCCAAGCTCGGCAAGAGAGCAAGTGTGGGTCGAAAAATTCCCAGTCCCATCAGGGTACGTCCCACCTGCAGAAACTCTGCCACCAGGACACAATCTGCAGTGGTCAACCTGGAAGTCGCTAAACCGTCTGCGAACTCAGGTTGGCCGCTGCAGAGAAAACATGGCGAGGTGGGGCTTCGCAGACCAGTTGCTAAAGCACTGTGACTGTGGAGCTCCATCTCAGAACATGGCGCACTTGCTCTCTTGTCCACTGTGCCCCTCCACCTGCACTGGCGACGATCTTCGTGAGGCGTCGAATAAAGCCATAGAAGTGGCAAGGTTTTGGGAGGAAGACATTTAAAAGCATCTGGTATTTGAACATTGACACGAAGAAGAAGAAGAAGAAGAAGAAGAAGAAGTATTATTTTTTATATATTTTTCTATTTTTATATGAAATGTTTAAGTGTTGTTAAGTTGGCAAAATAATACAGAGTAATAGAAAAAATCTGATTCTATCACCCTGCAATAACGTTCCACACATATTATAGGGAACTCCATTCACAATTCCAGTATTCGCTCGAACAATGTGGCGGGGAAGTGCCATAGTCACCACGCTTGTTGGCGTAAAGGCTGGCAACATAGACCGCGGTTGTTAAAGGAGGCTTCTTCCCATTCTCGGGTTCATTGCCTCTCACGGGTGTGTGTTGTAGTCCTATGGCACCCCGCTGATGGAGAGGGCCTCAATAAGTTGTCTCCACGCCGGCCGATCCCGCGCAATCATCCCAGCATCGCTCCACGACAGCCCTGCTTCCTTCAGCTCCTTGTCCACAGAGCGCCTCCAAGTGTGGGTGGGACGTCCTCGTCTCCTTCTGCCTCCCGGCTGTCATTCGAAGTCAATGCTGGCCGAATTTCCTCCATTCTTCTTCTTTTCGTCCGTAATATTTTTTGAATACTTATTATACTATGTCGCCTTATTTTCCTCCTAAGCATCTCCCCTTTAGCTAAAAAACCGCACTGAGGGTTCCGTCCCACTAAGGTAGAAGGTCTTAGTTATGGACGCGCAGTCACGCAGGAGTGTTTTAAAAACGCGCGAGTCCGACACGCCCTTGACTAGTTTTTATTATTTTTAGGGTTCCGTACCTCAAAAGAAAAAAACGGAATCCTTATAGGATCACTTTGTTGTCCGTCTGTCTGTCTGTCTGTCTGTCTGTCTGTCTGTCTGTCTGTCTGTCTGTCTGTCTGTCTGTCTGTCTGTCTGTCAAGACCCTTTATCTCACGAACGGGTAAAGGTATCAGGTTGAAATTAATACCATATATTAGGATCCATGAACCACACAAGATCTGAAAATTTCAATTTTTTACAACGACGCAATCAAAAGATATGGCATTTTATGTCCTCATCTCCATACATTTATTCAAAAATGAAAAACCTACAGGGTACTTCCCGTTGACCTAAAATTATGAAATTGGGCAAGAAGCTAGGTCTCACAGTACAAATAATGGGAAAAGTCTGAAATCATTAAATATTACAACTTTTCTCACAACTAATGGTAACCAATTGTGGTGAGCTCCCGTTTCAAGAACATTCATATAAGAGAGGGGTCAAGTTGGATGGTTGTTGAGGCGATTTTTGTTTTAGTTCTATTTAAAAACGGGAACACTTACAAACTTGAAAATTGGTATGTTTATAGGGCATAGGCTATAAAATAACAACAAATAATAAAATTTGGTCAAGCGCGTGTCGGACTCAAAAAATCTAGCACATTAACTTACTGAAATTTCAACTAATACAATTATGTTTATGTGGTGGTACGGAACCCTCAGTGCGCGAGTCCGACTCGCACTTGGCCGGTTTTTTTTTGTTATCCTATAGATTATTCACTATAAACGTTTTTGAAAATTTTAACTGTCTACCTGTTACGTTTCATGAGATACAGCTCGCTGACAGACAGACAGAAATTGGAGGCATATTAATAGGGTTCCGTTTTTTACCCCTTGGGTACGGAACCCTAAAAATCCACAAATCCATATAAGAACAGCTACATTCTTTGGCTCATCCTTGGTCCGTCGTCTGCGACAATCAAATAATTTTATATGGTAGGTAAGTTGGGCGGGTTTTCCTACGAAATTTTCGAAATTTTTGCTATGTATTATAAAAACATCTACATCCCACCAAATAAGTCAATTGCTGGACAGGTACTCCCCCAGCTGGTCTTCCAAATTAAAGAACAAACCTGATGCTGTAGAAAGTTCAGATTCAAATTACCTTTTTTGTCTTTCAATTATTCCGAACAACGATTTCATTCTGCATGGATTGTTTCAAAAGCATTCGAATAAAATAAACTTTAAGGACCTCGGAGCCTTTTACTCTAATTGAATCTCTATGTAAATTTTTATAAATAAGTGTCTCTTAAGTTGATAAATTCTGAAGGGTGAATGTAAAGGTGTAATACAATTTAATGCAGGTTAGTGCGATAATTTTTTCATGTAAATGGATTTATAAAAAGAGTTTTTTTTCTTTTATGGCACTAGTTTAAAAAGAGTTAGTTTAGTACTTGGTTCGTTATAGGTACTCGGGTGGTATACAAGGTGTAACAGAAAGGGAATACCAACCCTGACCTCCCATACAATAGATTCAGTTTCTATGGAGGTCAACTATTTTTAGGGTTCCGTACCTCAAAATAAAAAAACGGAACCCTTATAGGATCACTTTGTTGTCCGTCTGTCTGTCTGTCTGTCAAGACCCTTTTTCTTACGAACGAGAAGAGGTATCAGGTTGAAATTGATAACAAGTGTTAAGGTCCATAGACCACACAAGATCTGAAAATTTAAATTTTTTACAACGACGCAATCAAAAGATATGGCTTTTTATGTCCTCATCTCCATACATTTATGCAAAAATGCAAAACCTACATGCTAAACCCGTTGACCTAAAATTATGAAATTTGGCAAGAAGCTAGGTCTCACAGTATAAATAAAGGGAAAAGTCTAAAATCATTAAATATTTCAATTTTTCTCACAACTAATAGTAACCAATTAAGGTGAGCTCCCGTTTCAAGAACTTTTCTATAAAAGAGGGGTCAAGTTGGATGGTCTCGAAATTTTTAAAATCAAAGAGCAAAAGCTTTTAGTATATCATGTGGTATATAGGTACGGAACCCTTAGGGCGCGAGTCCGACTCGCACTTGGCCTGTTTTTTTTCGTATTTTAACCTATGTTCCTTAGGGAAAGTTGTTCAGTTGCATGGGCAGTATCACATCCGTCAGGGTTGATATACCCTTTCTAGTTATGGCTATAATTTATCTATCTAAATATATTGATAATCACTTGAGAACGGTTCGTCAAGACAAATCGGAAAAAAATCCCGGTAAATTTACAAAATCGGAAACAACATCTGCCTTGCCTGTTCCTGCCGTAAAGCAGCAGTGATATGCAAGTGAAATTACCGGCAAATAAAACATACTATCTTAGTTCACAGGGTGAGCAACGCGTTTTGCTGTTTTATAAGCGTCGACGTATGCTACTAATGAGACAGTGGGTGCAAGGGCGATGGTCACCGTTTACCATCACGTGGCCCAACTGTTCGTTTTCTCACTTTTAATATTTAAAAAAACTGAAGATACGTTGTGCATTTCTGGAACTTCTGTATAACTTGCTACAGTCAAGCTTGACACGTAGGACTTTGAATCGTTCTTATTTCAAGCGCCGTAGAGCTCAAAACGCACTACGAGTTTCAAGCTTTACTTACTTTTGACTGTAACAGTTCACTTCTACTATTTTCGAAACCTCTGTTTTCGATTGAACTTGGACCGTTTTCATAATGATGTTTTGATGCGACAAATTTTTCCAGTGTCTTAACTTAAAAGCTAAGTAAGTTGTTTTGACGGCAAAAGATTTGTTCAGCCCTTTTAAGGTTGGTCATTAACCTGATTAAAACCCTTCAAGTGGATTGTGTCTGTGGTAATAAACTTTTATAGACGCCAAGCGACGCGACAGTCGCTAAACTAAAGCCGCCAACTCTATTTGTGTTATTAAAGGGAGAATACTCTAAAACAGCGATTCTTAAAGTTTTTCCTCGATAGTACTTGGGGGCCAAATAAGAAGGCCTGTTTTGTGCAGGCGTAGTGCGGTTGCCTTTAATTCCTACGGTCACAGATTAAATAATAGTAAACTGACGTCTAAGGTCTTAAAAATGTCTTAAATTACACATCTCAGCTTCAATATCTGACCAGCTGTAGGTTTTTATTTAGATACTCATAATAAGTTTGACCGACGATCTGGTGGTGTACGCGGGAAGCCACTGGATGCAAGCAGCGCTGGACCGATCGTCATCGAGATCTTTAGGGGAGGCCTATGTCCAGCTGTGGACGTCTTTCGACTGATATGATGATGATGATGAACAAGTTTGAAATATTTTGCATTAGTATTTAGTAATCCATGGTACGTACTCTAAAGTGGCATTAAAATTTCATGAAAATTTTAGTACCCACTTAAAATAATATAGGTAACGGGTATTTCTTATGACCTTTAACCGTAAAACTAAATAAATTGACCAATTGGCTATGGCTTGTGATTTTACTATTAAATTAACATTACATAAATGTAGCGCTTTGATTATAAGAGTCTTTCGCTTCATGTAAACAAATCACAAAATTAACGATTTCGGATCAGACAGGACTAAACGTTAGTAATTTACGATCTTATCCACATTGATTTACTAAACAATTCACATATTGACACACAAGCACACATCAAAACCTTTAGAAACAAACCAAACAAAAGTAAATGTAGTAAATGTGAGCTTATCGCTCTTGAAACGCACTGTCCACTCAAAACTTTTTGCTCTTCAAAATCCCAACAGCACAAAAAGGTCGGGGGTTTTTGTCCTCGAAAAAGTTTGACAAACCCTATCCTCCACTCGCAACATTATGTAAATGTGCTCAACTGGCCTCCCTCCGCCTTAATATCATGACATGACTTTATCTTCTCATATCGCGATATAAAGGGAATGTCAGTCAACGCTCCTCGTGTGCACCGCCCCAATCCTGCTTTCTTTTCTCTCTTATTGCGTATAAATGTTCGTGTTGAACCTACGATTACAGAGAAGGTTGTTATTAGTTAGATATATTTTTTCATCGATCTTGTAACCCGCACGATATGATGATGAGCTATTAGGTTGAACGAGGTAGGTACTACCTAGGTACTACTGATAAATCACTCTTTGATTTAATTTATTCTGTCATGGCGTTATGCTGTAACCTCTTACAAAAGTTAGAGTAAAGTTATATTAAACTTACTGCAACGGCCATGCCATATGAAAGCGGATTTTGTATGAAGACGTTTTTAAGTTAGGTACGAGTATTTGTTCCGGAACTAAAACGAATAAATTCTACAAAAAACATCTTTTTACCTTATGCGGTTAGTTATTTCAACTTACTTTCCTACATCGCTGCTATTGAAAAAATGTATCTTTTTCGATTGTGTGGGATGGACCGGAGCGGGATGAATTAAATTCTGTTCCTCTGAGACAGGTATTTATGACGGCAGGAAAACACAAGGAAGAAAACTCTTGTGCGAACGTTTCTCCACAATCACCCCTTAAATAAAATGATATAAGTAAATACTTCGTGAATTGTCATTGATTTTGCTCCCGAATAGTGATTATATACATGAAAACTAGCAACTTTCCAGAAGAAAAATCGTAGATCACTCAACAAGTGAAAAAAAAAATCCTTTCGAGGGACCAAGTTGGACCCCGAGAGCAGCGAAGGATTCTAAAGTAGAATCCCGAGCATTGCGAGGTAGGCCTTACACGAGAAAATGATGCTTGTATCCCTCGCTCCGCTCAAGATTCTACTCTAAATATCTCTAAACATGGCGGCATTTTTGAAGAGAAAACTTCTTTAGCGGCGCTTGGCACTTTTTAGATGGGTAAAAAATGTTAAACTCACGTCCGATGTCGTGTCAGATCTGTAGCCTGATCGAAAAAGCGTCAACTGTCAACCGTATTGTTATTACAATACGGATTTTTATTCAGTGACATGTGATATCAAAGAAGTACGCGAGCAATGGCGCGATTGACAAAAGCATAATATTCAAAAATGCAAGTTTTCACTTCGTCCTTTATTTTCTTAATTTAAAATTTTGTGCAGCAAGCCAGTATATTCAGCAGGTTTTATTTGTTTATTTACAGTATGTACGGTCAACCGTTCGTCGGTAGAAACTTTTTCGACTCTATTACCACGCCATAAGGTCCAAAAGTTTTTCTACTGACGTGCTGTCGAGTATACCTGAGCAACCGAGCTTCTCTCTGTATAATCTTAACCAAAGCCTCCTAACAGATGGCGCTGTAGGATTTCTGAAACGCACTATTTTTAAGTAATGCTAAAAAACGGAGAAATCGAATTTTCTCAGCCATTAGACCCAGTAAGATCGACTTTTTATCCCCGAAAGCCCCTGTACATACTCGTACCTACTTAATTTTATCGAAATCGTTACAGACAAACCGAGCAATGAAAAGTCGAGTAAAAATTTTTTTTCTTCGCAAAAGTTCCTTGTTATCATGAGTATAATCACTGGGCTTCGAGAGCAAAAGCAATGCAAATAAATTCACGCTGACACATAATACAAGGTTACCTAATCCCAAACTACGCAAAGCCTGTACTTCTTCTATCGTGTCGATGGCAACACTCATATTATTTTAGACCAGTATTCGGCAACGCAGATGGCATTTGGTCTGGCCTTGTACAGATCCTTTAGCGAGCGTATTGCGGGGCTTGATGCGCATGCTGTGAGGTGGGGCATAGTTTGTGGCATCACACCGCAGTCGCAGATGTTTTTGCTTGCTTCTACTATAGATATCAGACTGACATACTTACACAGAACAAACCATTGTGTTCATCATACGTTTGCCCTTAGCGGGGATCGAACCCGCTACCCATAGAGTAGAAGGCATGCTCACTACCAACCACGCAAACGGGCTCATCAATACATGTTTAGGAAACTCCGTGTGATGTGACGAAAGCTAGGAATATTACCACTCCTGTGGGTGACTTAAATGGCGACTTCTCTTCTTGACTGCAAAATTTTTGTTTATCTCTGGCCCATGTGGTGCCGACAAACATAGGATAAATAAACCTATCTCTACCCGTGGGTGGCGTAAGAGGCAATGAATGAACCAGATGGGCACCAGAGTTCTTCAACAACTGCAGTCTATGGTGCCAGCCGTTACGCTAACAAGCGTGGTGACTGGTACTTCCCATCCATATTGTTCGAGCGAATACTGGAATTACGAGTATGTATGGAGATAAAAAAGGTAAAATAGAAAAAGTATACACCCGGTGAAATTACAAACTCATGTCATGAGAGATTTTCTTAGTTCTCGGGTGGGGTGGACAAGAGCCTTAGATTATCCTTATAAACGAGCAATATTTGTATATATATTTGTACTCGGTTTCTCGAAAACGGCTCAACGATTTCGATGATATTTACCGTACGGGGGGCTAGGTCTCATGTCTGGGAAAATTCATTTTCTCTGTGTTTTTAAGCATTTTCGTTTTAGACAAAAACCTACAGCGCCATCTGTTGGCGGGTGGTATAGCTTGCTCACCCGATGATATTTTAATGTTGAGGCCGCTATTATAGAGCGAAGCTCGGTCGCCCAGGTACTAATACTTAATACTAACGGCAAGAGCGATACAAGTACTTTTGCTGTGTTATTACTTGTTAGAAAAAAAGTAGATACACAACAAATAAAACAGACAGAGTGAGGTGGGCAAACTATAAGGTGCCTCTATCTATTAAAAATCTTACAGACACACTTATAACTTCTCTTTTTCGTAGCGTCAAAAACTGGTTTGCGGTGGCAGAGTAATCCAGTGAAAAGTCCTGCGTCAGCCTGTTTTTACGTCAATTAGACTAGCGTAAACAAAGCGGGGTGGAGAGGGGTCAACCCGGGCAGAGGGGAGGGAATGTCCCCTGCGAGTGTGGACATTATGTTAATCAAATTAGTTTAGAATGGGTAGCTGAAAAACAGTTCGTTAGGGACGAGGTCATACGGGACGAGCGCAGGGTTAAAATTATACTATTTGATGCTTCCATTTGCCTATATTAACTTCTGAAAAAAGGTAGCATTGACAGTCAAGATCACATCAAGCTTGACACATTGGACTTTGTACCGTTCTTATTTCACTAGACTTACGGGATGGAGTCGCGAGTGTCAAGCTTGATCTGTCGTTGACTGTACGTGGGTTTGGAAGCGCTTGTGGCTGAGTAGAATATGTTTTTTAGGGTTCTGTACCTCAAAAGAAAAAAACGGAACCCTTATAGGATCACTTTGTTGTCCGTTTGTCTGTCAAGACCCTTTATCTCACGAACGGGTAAAGCATGAAGGAAAAAAAAATTACGCGCGCAGATGGAGTAGTAATCATGCCCATTTTGTATCGAAACCTATGCGGCCGCTCAGAGGGGTGGGAGGGTAGGTGGAAGCGGGAGACGGGGTTTGTCTTTTAACTCTATCACACATCTTTGAATACGTTACGTTAGAAAAAGATAGAGACATTTATGTTATGATATGCCCAATTAAAAACAAAATATCAATAAAGTACGACATTTATTTGTCTTTGTTTGGCATATAAAAAACAAGAAACTTCATGATTGCTGAATTTGAAAATAGTGATGTGATGTATATTTATCGATTATTTACTTACATTTTATCACATGGCTCCTGGACTTATTTATCGAACCTCTCATATACAATGGTGATCAATTTGCAACTTGCAATAATATTGGGAACTGCTTACTTCTTTGGGCATTTGGTATTTTGTCTTTTTGCTTCTCCATACAAATATATCTTTTATTTCCTAGAGTGAGCGAACTGCCGAGAGACGCACAGGGATAGACGGTCCACCTGATAGTAGGTGGTCACTGTCGTCTAGGACATCTTGCAACTTAGGGGAGCAGATACGGTGCAGGCCTTTGAGATGTCTGTAGACTTGCCTTTTGAAGGACCCTAAATTGTTGTGCAAAGGAAACACCTCGAGAGGGAGATCATTCCACACCTTGCACGTGAGCGGTAAAAGCGTTATCCACGTACTAATTACTTCGAGATCCGACGTCCAGGTGGTGAGGATGAAATCTATCACTTATCGGAATTAAATATAAAATTGCAAGGACCACGTCAAATTAAACATAAACAAATAAAAAAAAATTACAAATTTTTAAACAATATTTTTAATTTATATTTTTAACTATTAAAATTATTGTAAAACGTATTTACATTACGTGTAAAATAACTTTTGACCACCTATTTTTCTCGTAAATCACCATTGATATTGACATAATATTTATTACAATGTAAATTATTAACAATAAAAAGTAAAACAATGTTTTGTAGTCTAATTAAAAATGTAATAGAATTAGTAACACATGCCATAGTTGATTGTTTTATTTTCTTCCTTTGCTCTTCAATTTTGTATTTTAATCTTGTTTCTGACAATGTAGAGCTACCTTCGGAAGCATGTATCGTTGAGTTCTGAGGGGGAAGCACTTGTTCATCAACCTGTAAGGATGAAAATATATTATTTGGATAAAGACATAATGCTGAAGCTAATATAACACCAATACTTCGTTCAGTATGGTCTGTCTGCCTAACTGTTAAACGAAGCACAAAAATCTTACAGTTCTTAGAATAACTGAAAAACTAGATCAGCAACTATTTGCCATCGTTACGAATAGTCAAATCTAGATATACAGCGTGAATTTGTAGTGGTTTCGCACCCGAAGCCCAGTGATTCTGCTCATGAAAACAAGTAACTTTCCCGAAGAAAAAAATTTTTTACTCGAAAAAAATTTTTCGCCTCCCCATACTAAATGAGTCGATCACGTGACCACTTTACTATGGAGAGGTGAAAAAATTTTTCCGAGTAAAAAATTTTTTTCTTCGGGAAAGTTGCTTGTTATCATGAGCAGAATCACTGGGCTTCGGGTGCGAAACCAACACAAATTCACGCTGTATAAAAGAAGAAACTGATTGACTGAATGAATAAATGAATGGCTGACTGACTAAGAATCAACGCGCAGCCCGAACCACTGGGTCTAGAAACTCTAAATTTGGCACTTAGCTTCCTTGTGAGATCTAGGGCTGACGAAGAAAGAATTTTTCAAAATTCACCTCCTGAAGGGGTGAAACGGGGGTCCAAAGTTTGTATGGGGCTAGTTAATAATATTAATAAGACACTGCACAGAGTTATAAACGTACATACAGCTGTTTTTCAGATGGGATAGCTGGTAGAGATTATGTATTTCTGAGGATGGAAAAAACTAGTTTTTCATTTACCTTGTGACATAGGTTCTCGGTTGGAATGGCATCTTTATGAAGTCTTTTTCTGCGCGCTTCAGTTAATTCGTAATTACTGTTACTAAAATGAGCTGAGCAGATTCTGCTATATTTGGTTGGAATCCAATTTTGGTCTCTCCCGCATGTAGGCACCCAGGCGCAAAGCCCGGAAAAGAGTAGGCAAAGGATCATATTTTCATGCAAATAGTTCTGGCATTTTTTGCGGGGGCCGGGGGGAGGTGAACAGTGCTGCCAGAAGCTTATTTTGGTTGGTTGCGCTATGTTTGCTAAAAAAAACAGAAAAGTTCCTGTAACGTAATCGGAACTATACTAATTGGTTAAATTCATATTCTGTTTTTGTTGGTGGCTAGAGTATTCGAGCCTTGATTTGTCTTTCTGAATGTCTTCGAATAAATTACGGATCCAGGTCAGTTACTGCAAAAATAGCTTCTGCAGGGGGGTACTCGTATTCATAGGCAGGTCTTATAACATATGAGAGGGCGGTGCTGCCTCACAAGCGGTGGAACATACGACAAATATACGGATCCCTACCTGAACATTTGACATATATATACAGAATAACTTTTAATTACTTCTTGATAGCAAAAGAGATGCATGTACTCGTGTTACTGAACATTTTTTTCAAGGGACATAGGTCGAAATATGAATAAATATTTTGATTACTTCATAGTAAAAGTAGTAGTCATGAGTACATGCATGCATATTGCCACGAACATGACGTCAGGTTGGCGACTGTCATACGAGAGAACTGTTTGAAAATTTCGTCAACAAAGTTGATAGCCCCGTGGTCCAATGGATAGGGTATTGGGCTACCAAGCCAGCTTTTCCCATCCATATGGATGTTTTATCATTTACCATTTGTTTAGAACATTCTAGAAATAATAGAAAGAAAAGAAGCTGAAGAAAGAGAGCTAAAATCTAGAAAGATCCAACAAAAACCTAAATTTAAAAGTGAGTCCAGAATATTCGAGAACGAGTAACATGGGTATATAAGGCCGGCCACCGAGCGGCTATGCTGTAGTGTAGTTCAGTTTCATATTTCCCACATAAACTAAGGCGATGTGGGAGCTTTATTCCTATTGCCCATACCATATAAAAAATTTGGGGACATGTTATATTTTTCACCGAGGCCCGCAAAATGTCAAATGCTGGGTGGGAAATATTCCTTTTTACCAAATTAAAGGTTAAGAGATAGTCAGATAGTCAAATAAAATCCATTGGACCACCATGTACGCCCTGTGGTTACGAAAACCTACTTCCCCCTAGTCACACATCAATGTTGAGGATTTGCGCATCTTATGACAGTTTGACAATCAAGAATTAGTGATTATAATCTTATTTACTTTAAATTGACATTAGTTTCATGATTTCCGAAGAATTTGTGACTTTTACAAAGAGGCAGACAGTAGGTATGCCAATGTTGTTATATGCTCTTTGTCGTACAGCCTCGCCTTAATGGCCCTTACGTGTGGTGTGATTTTACCTTAATATACGAACAAATAATAATGATATATTAATAATATGTCGATTTATTCTTAGCTTTTGGTGCCTCAATTTTGTCTCGTATAAATTAGCTTGAAGTTCCGTAAAGGCTTCAAAAGTTTCGGAATCGGAACATGAAAATGCTGGCAAACCTATTACTAAAGTGCTGTTCTGCATACATATATCGACATATCGAAAGATTTTTAGAATTATTAAGAAGAAACAATAAAAGTAAAGAAATTAGTCTTTACAAGTTACCCGCGACTTCGTCTTGCTTAGGATTCGCAGTAAAAGTAAGTAGAAATATTTCTGCCACTCATCAAGTTTTGTTCAGCAGTAAGGCCGTAAGAGAGTAAGAAACATACAAAGTTTCACCTTTATGAATAACATTTCTAGCTATTAGCCGAGACTTTGCCCGCGAGGATCGAACAAAAAAACTCGTACTTGACTAAAGTAAATTTTAGCGAATTAACTTTTCTTCCACAACAAAATGTTGTTGCCTCGATGTTTACAGTCGCTGAATAATTTCATTGGGATTGTTAAATGTTATCACATTTTGCCAATTTAATTTTTAAAATCAATAATTTTGCAGTATGATTCATTCACCGAAATAAAATTAACATCTGTTTGGAGTACAGTAGACGTATTGGGCCAGGACTTGAAAGGTTTTTTTTTTCACGTAACAAATAGGGCGAAAACAAGATGTCTTAGTAGATAGGGAATGGTTAGACGATCACAAAAAACCATATGAGATGTTCTAGATAGAAGTCTGGTGTTTAAGAGTACCCTTTCATTCAAGCTGCTGTTTTTTCTTATCGAGCAAATATTTTTCAGTATCATGGTAAGCTACTCTATCACCGGCAATAACTTTTGTTCGCCATTCATGAATATGACAAAGAAATCGTCTATTCCACATTTTTCAGGCTTGTCTGATTAATTATAATGGAATAATATATATAATAAAATAATAGATTATGGTGATAATAAAAACCATTTGCCAGCCAAGCAAATCTGGATTCAGCCTGTAAATCTGGAAAAAGCTTCCTGAACTCTGGGCTCTGGTCTAAAAGTTCTCACAAGTTTTTTCTCTATCCTCTCATTGTCCCCCATCTACTGAGATATTTCGTTTTTTCCCTGAAAATCACGTGAAAACCAAGAAAAAACATTTCTCGGCTCCCGTACCATTTCGGATTTTATTCATACTTTTCATAATGTGCAAAAGTGTGGTTATTTATTGTACTCTACTAAATAACAGATAGAGACATAATTTTTGGGACCACCTCGCTTTATGTGTTGTGTTCTACTCCGTTTCTCAAATTTATCGACACGTACTTTGTACGTTGAACATCACTAAATTATTCACCAAAAAGTCAGATTTATCTTTCAACCTTAGTGTAGCATAGAAAGGTAGGGAATGAGGTTTCATTCCAAAAAATAGTTGACAACCCCATTGGCTGTCTTGACTTGTATTGTTGATGTGTCAAAGTGACAAAATTTTGTAGTATTTGAAGTAATTTCTCATCGAAAACATATTCAAAACATTGAAAAACAACGCACGAAAGCTGAGATGTACAATGATTTGTGAATTTAAACAGAAACAGTAAGAGAGAGTTAACATTTTCAGTTAGGATTAAGAGTATTTTTGTGAACTCATCGAGTGAAATCGGTAGTCTAGCATGACGATTTTGATCAGTTCTTGGCCTCTTGGGACAAAATAATATTTTTTTAATTCAAAATTGATAGATCTGCTCTTGACTGTATGTACACACATCTAAAGCACTAAAAAAAAAGGCCATGTGCAAGTCCGACTACTAAAACACCGGATACACGGTCGGCGACTAGCTCCCGACAGAGGTCACCTTGGTTTGCAACCATTTGGGTCCGTTTCAACTACACGGTCGCCGACTTGTTGACAACAAGCATTGATATAGATTAAAAAACACGATGTGTTGATACAAAATGACAGTTGACACTGACAGTTCTTGTATTTTGTAGTTCGGTTAAAAACAAATCACTGCTTAGAAGACTTTTCATATCTTCTTTGTCACAAAATTATCAATTTCGTTGTCTTCTTTTGTTTTTAATTACCGGGAAAGACAAGAAACGTCAGTTTATAATCTGTGCGGTCGCCAACTGCCAGCTACACGGTCGGAGACGTAACCAACGTCCTCTATTTGACCTTAGTTTGGGAAGCTGCTTTCACAACCAAGGGCGTTGGAAGGTCACTAAAAATTTGGTTGGCGACCATGAACTACACGGTCGGAACCGACCAAGGTCACCTCTGTCGGGGCTTGGTTGGCGACCGTGTATCCGGTACTTAAACTAAGAGATCCGTACCACTAATGTGACACGTATCATCCGTGGGTGTCGTATGAAACGAATAAGGGCTTATGAATCAGAGGATTGGCAGCAGCATCCCAGCTCTGTGCATCGTATCGTCTTACACACTGCGGTCACTAAAGGGCCCCATACAAAGCCCTGCCTGCAGGGCCCTGCTTGCAGTGCGCACTGCCAATCGTACCGTGTGTGGTGTTGCAGGGCCGATGTAACGGCGATTTTGTCGGCCCTGCATGCCCACACAAAGTACGATTGGCAGTGGCACTGCAAGCAGGGCCCTGCAGGCAGGGCTTTGTATGGGCCGTTTTACAACAGCGTTCGCTAGCCGCAACGCTTTCAAGCATGGTGACTAAATATATGTCTCTTGCATGGAGACCTCCTAATTATTTTACTTTTCATTGATTTTATTATTTGTTAGCTAATCCGCTACAATCACACATAGTTATTCTGTAAAAATTTTAACCATATAGTTACTACGGTTCCAAAGATAAAGGTCGGACAGACCGACAGGGCTTAGTAAAAAGTCCCGTAGGCACCCCTAGGGGACGGGACGGGAGCTAGTTTAGAGACTAACATTAATAACTATAGGCTACCATGAAAAGGATCAGCACAAATAGTCAAGTGCATGCAGCAAGAAACGAAGAGCACAATATCTAAAGGGGTCGATTCAGGCGTGGCCGCTAAAGTTAAGCCTAAAATTAAAATTCCTAAATTTTATCCAGATTTTAATTACGTTTTAATCAATTTGCTATTCCAGAGTGGCATGTTAACTAAAAAATATTATCGGGCAACTAAAAATAAGAGTGAATGATTGAGTGAATGAAAAAGCTGTCTGTCTCGTTCCCACTTATGGATTTCATAAAAAGCTATCCTTCTCTTCTTTGGAAAGAATATCATAGACAAAATAAAGGTAAAACCGTCAAGTTCGAATCGGAACCGAGTTGCCAGATTGACCAAAAAGAAACGATTTTTGATCCTTTTGGCAACGAGTCATCCCTTAGATGTCCATTCACATACTTCGTCCCTTTTTAGACAACAGGCCAAAATTTTATCTTTGATGGCCCAGTTTTCGGAAAACAGGGGCAAAATTAGCACAAACATTTCCTCAACCTGTCAAAATTAAGAATTCTTATTTATCTCGGTCGCGTCGATGTTGTCGTCAACTTCGCAGCAATATTTTTGAAATCTTTGTGTCATTCACGTGTCATGCGTCTGAAAAAAATTTTGTCTACAGCCGGTTTGCAAGATAGAAGACGAAATTGTTAGCCGTCAATAATTTCGTCGGCGGCAATAGCCGGGCAAATTTTTTCAGCAGCGGAATGTGTTCGTGTTGTTTTATTTTTGCCTTTTCTTTCTTTCTTTCCTTCCACAACTTCAGAAAATGCAAGAGAAAGAGTATGGCTTTTGCTCATTTGGAATAATCTGCTGTTTTTAATTTTAACATGCTGGTTTTTAATCACCGCTAAAATTAGCTGTTCTTGTCTATGATTTCGCTTAAAATGAGGCTTGTGGAATACCAATTTGCAGTTAAACGGAAATTTAGTAGATTGGTTAAAATTTATTAATGTCAAAATCAATTTACTCCCGTCATTTGATTTTGACAGTTGCGTACAGAATACCAAACGGTTTAGCGACACTTAAATAAATTTAGGAAATTTAGCGGCCACGCCTGAATCGACCCCCTAAAGCTTTTCAGGACAAATGAGAATGTTGCCCACAAATAAATCGAGTTTGCATGCAAGTATCAAATCAATTTTTCTGACTATAACCAGTGATACCATACGAATTTTGTACAAATTTATTTCAGTATTTTCTTTCAATCAAGATCTTCGGTGTTGTCAAACAAATCCGACGATTGATTTAGACTAAAAATACGAATTTCGTGTTTTTACATAATTAAATAGCAATTATACAGTAACAATTTGTTCGATGTGAAATGAAACACGTTCTTTTTGTAAGCTTCATATCACAGATCTTTTTTTACAGCAGAAAACACATTAACAAAGCATGTTTATGCTGTGACCGTTCACGACGATGACTAGACTTGGTCTAGTTAAAAATCCGAGTGCAACTAGTTTTGTTGAACGCATATGCTCTTTTGTGCTTGTACTTTGGCAGAGGGGAAGCTACGTAAAAGGCGTCTCCTAAACGGGCTAGCGCGGTTTGACGCGTTGCTCTAAGTTGTTTGGCATATAAAAAACAAGAAACTTCATGATTGCTGAATTTGAAAATAGTGATGTGATGTATATTTATCGATTATTTACTTACATTTTATCACATGGCTCCTGGACTTATTTATCGAACCTCTCATATACAATGGTGATCAATTTGCAACTTGCAATAATATTGGGAACTGCTTACTTCTTTGGGCATTTGGTATTTTGTCTTTTTGCTTCTCCATACAAATATATCTTTTATTTCCTAGAGTGAGCGAACTGCCGAGAGACGCACAGGGATAGACGGTCCACCTGATAGTAGGTGGTCACTGTCGTCTAGGACATCTTGCAACTTAGGGGAGCAGATACGGTGCAGGCCTTTGAGATGTCTGTAGACTTGCCTTTTGAAGGACCCTAAATTGTTGTGCAAAGGAAACACCTCGAGAGGGAGATCATTCCACACCTTGCACGTGAGCGGTAAAAGCGTTATCCACGTACTAATTACTTCGAGATCCGACGTCCAGGTGGTGAGGATGAAATCTATCACTTATCGGAATTAAATATAAAATTGCAAGGACCACGTCAAATTAAACATAAACAAATAAAAAAAAATTACAAATTTTTAAACAATATTTTTAATTTATATTTTTAACTATTAAAATTATTGTAAAACGTATTTACATTACGTGTAAAATAACTTTTGACCACCTATTTTTCTCGTAAATCACCATTGATATTGACATAATATTTATTACAATGTAAATTATTAACAATAAAAAGTAAAACAATGTTTTGTAGTCTAATTAAAAATGTAATAGAATTAGTAACACATGCCATAGTTGATTGTTTTATTTTCTTCCTTTGCTCTTCAATTTTGTATTTTAATCTTGTTTCTGACAATGTAGAGCTACCTTCGGAAGCATGTATCGTTGAGTTCTGAGGGGGAAGCACTTGTTCATCAACCTGTAAGGATGAAAATATATTATTTGGATAAAGACATAATGCTGAAGCTAATATAACACCAATACTTCGTTCAGTATGGTCTGTCTGCCTAACTGTTAAACGAAGCACAAAAATCTTACAGTTCTTAGAATAACTGAAAAACTAGATCAGCAACTATTTGCCATCGTTACGAATAGTCAAATCTAGATATACAGCGTGAATTTGTAGTGGTTTCGCACCCGAAGCCCAGTGATTCTGCTCATGAAAACAAGTAACTTTCCCGAAGAAAAAAATTTTTTACTCGAAAAAAAATTTTCGCCTCCCCATACAAAATGAGTCGATCACGTGACCACTTTACTATGGAGAGGTGAAAAAATTTTTCCGAGTAAAAAATTTTTTTCTTCGGGAAAGTTGCTTGTTATCATGAGCAGAATCACTGGGCTTCGGGTGCGAAACCAACACAAATTCACGCTGTATAAAAGAAGAAACTGATTGACTGAATGAATAAATGAATGGCTGACTGACTAAGAATCAACGCGCAGCCCGAACCACTGGGTCTAGAAACTCTAAATTTGGCACTTAGCTTCCTTGTGAGATCTAGGGCTGACGAAGAAAGAATTTTTCAAAATTCACCTCTTGAAGGGGTGAAACGGGGGTCCAAAGTTTGTATGGGGCTAGTTAATAATATTAATAAGACACTGCACAGAGTTATAAACGTACATACAGCTGTTTTTCAGATGGGATAGCTGGTAGAGATTATGTATTTCTGAGGATGGAAAAAACTAGTTTTTCATTTACCTTGTGACATAGGTTCTCGGTTGGAATGGCATCTTTATGAAGTCTTTTTCTGCGCGCTTCAGTTAATTCGTAATTACTGTTACTAAAATGAGCTGAGCAGATTCTGCTATATTTGGTTGGAATCCAATTTTGGTCTCTCCCGCATGTAGGCACCCATTGACGTTTTTGCGCCGGATCTTTTAGGAAACTGCGATAAATAAATGAAATAAAATTATAACGACGACTCGATTCTATATTATTTTTTATCGACTACTTCACATCACTAAAAATCAACAACACAATTTTCTACAAAAAATTTGACCACGAAAATTGTAAAAACCAAGCGGTTTACTACTCACCAGAAAAATGTGATACCAGCAAGCTTTGTAGTTTTGCTTGCGGCATGGTTTCGGCACAATTTCACCGCACAATTATTAATGTTTTGTGTTATTTATTTTATTTCTGATATTTTATGACAGAGATGTTGTCCATGTCACATGCCGTGAACGACTATTTGGAAGAAAAGTGTGAATGTGTGTGTGAGTTACAAAATTGTATCATAGCCGGCACCCATAGTACGTTTTGATTACTACTCCATCTGGGCGCGTAATTTTTTTTTCCTTCATGGGGTAAAGGTATCAGATTGAAATTAATACCTTATATTAGGGTCCATGAACCACACAAGATCTGAAAATTTAAATTTTCTACAACGACGCAATCAAAAGATATGGCATTTTATGTCCTCATCTCCATACATATATGCACTAAAGCAAAACCTATAGGGTATTTCCCGTTGACTTAAAATTATGAAATTTGGCGAGAAGCTAGGTCTCACAACTAATGGTAACCAATTGTGGTGAGCTCCCGTTTCAAGAACATTCATATAAGAGAGGGGTCAAGTTGGATGGTTGCGAAGGCAATTTTTGTTTTAGTTCTATTTTAAAAAAAAACGGGAACACTTACAACCTTGAAAATTGGTATGTTTATAGTGCATAAGCTAAAAAATAATAAAATATGGTCAAGCGCGTGTCGGACTCAAAAAATTTAGCACATTAACTTACTGAAATTTGAACTAATACAATTATGATTATGTGGTGGTACGGAACCCTCGGCGCGAGTCCAACTCGCACTTGGCCGGTTATTTTTTTCGGTCACAAAACGGTATTTTATTCAATGACGATGGGCTTGCTTTTGACCTCGATTTATCCCTGAGATTAGAGATGAGGTGGACGATGGAGCTTGCCCAGAAGAAGCCTATTCACTCGCGACTTAAACAGACGCAGGCAAAGAATTCCTCTCTTTAGACTGGCGCATCAAAGATGTTGCGAAGCGCTTTGTGAGAATATGTGAAAATATCTACCAAGTGCGAGGGTGACATCCCGCGGTGCGTCTGTATTACCGATGGTAGAAGGGCGACAGACACCCCCTTTCTTTAGACTGGACCTCACCCCCCCGCGCTGTGTGACTCCATTCACGTAGCAAAAGGTACGTAAAAAACGTTAGCTGTATTGAGAACCTGAATGAATGATCGCTAGAGGTACACCCAACAACACGCCAGCAAAAACACTTTATAGACTTTATGCACGGAGTAAGGAAGGAGAGAGGAGCTGCCCCTACGGAATTATTGTACGACACGAAGCGTGACAGTGCGCGGGGGTGAAGATTGAGTCACGGGTTGGCGGGACATAACTAGACTCCACCTACTTATGTAAAATCCATCTAGTGGGAAATAGTGAAACTACTAGCACTTTTTGTCCTTACGCACTTTTTGGTGGTACTGCTATACTCTACTAGATGGCGTAAAAGACACTATACTACAAAAATAAATTGTTTATACAGGGTGTTAATTTAATTGCGTGCCATAGCTCGCGGGTTCGGTATCAGTATCTGAACGACTTTCCCAAAGGAACATAGTTCGATAAAGGACATAAATTTTAGACTTCCCATACAAGTGTGTTGGTCACTCAGTAGGTATGGTAAGTCCAAAATTATTTTTTGTTTTTCGACCTATGTTCCTTGGAAAAAGTTATTCAGTCACTGATACGGATCTTACTCCAGAGCTATGGCTCGCAATTAAATTATAACCTGAGACTAAGAGCGGGCAGTCGGTAATCCTTCCTCGTTGCTTATGAAAATAGCGACCAATCTATACGTATAATAAAATCGCGAACTCGGCGAATCTGTAAGCTAAGCTACAAAAACTGTGTATTTTTGACAGAACGGGTCAAATCAAATCAAATCAAAATCGTTTATTCATTGTTGGATATTAAAATCTCTTAATGACGTCAGCTAAACTACATCGCTTCACAAACAATGTGGCGCCATTGTGGAAAAAAAAAGAAGCGACAATAAAAACCCACGCGCTCTTTTAAATATGTTTGAATGTACAAGGTTGATATACAACATACATAGGTCAGTTTTAATTTTGAATTAGCCTGTTAGAACCGTAGTCTAATCCCATGGATTTTTCTCTTCTAGATAATCTGATATTTTATAATAACCCTTCTTACATAATTTCTGCTTGATTACAGTTTTGAATTTATCTAACGGTAAACTTTCAATATCAGTGGGTACCTTATTATAGAAGCGTATACATTGACCTTTGGTCGGTCGATTGATTGGTCGAATTGATAACCTCTTCTTTTTGAAGTAGATTAAAAAGATAAAAGTGGTGGCAGCTTAACACGTTATGCTCCCTCTATCTATATGAATATAGAGCCAACTATATTGATTTCAAAATTCAAAAATAACAATAGGTATTAATTTGTATACCAACTTAGTAATCAAATTAAAAATAAGAGGCATTCCGCTATTCCTACTATGAGAAGTAGGTATGTTGTTCACGATTTTGTTTGCGATGAGGTAAGGTTGCTGACTTCCCGCTCTCTATCTACTGGGAGTTTATTGCCAAAGTTTAGAAGATGGTTCGGTAACGATAAAGGAACACAAAAAATATTTAAAAAATCCTACATAAAAAAACGAAATCTCCTTGTCTAACTAAAACTTGAAATTGAAACTAAACTAACGCAAAAAAGAAACAGTTTCAGTTATGTATGTGCCTACCTAATCCACTGATACTTGCGCGCTGGTTTGATGATCTGGGTCATTGCGCTCCGAGTTAGTTTAGTTTCAATGAAGTTTTTTTTTTTAGGTAGGTTTTTTTTTCATATCTTATTGTGTTCTTTTATCGATACTGAACATCCACTTAGCTATGGCACGTTATTAAATTAAGACCCTATATACTACTTACTTGCTGAAATCTGGAAGACGGTTCTTGAACCTAACTCTGGCGAGTTTGTACACTGCATACTAGATGGCGCTACTACAAACAACATAACTACAAACTACAAATATTTCTCCAAATAAATAAAATATTCATGATATTCACGTAATTTTTATCAAACTATTGTTAAAGCTAAAGCCAGAAATGTAAATTGAGTCTGTGGAAGTAAAAAGAAGGGGTGAATTTCGATCGTCTACAAATATTCCCAAAACCATCTAGCGACATAAAGCAGAACTAATGTTACGGCCACATGCCTACAGTACATCGATAACAAATTTTATTGAAAAATCTTACTTACAAGTGAAAAGACACTTTAAATGCAGTTTCTTTTTGCCTTTCTGACGAATTTAAACAAAGGCACACAACATTTCATAGTGGGAGTTGTTTTTCCAACTATTTAAACAATTTTTTGCAGAGCGTGTTTCGATGTGATCACTGGTAAGTTCAAAGAGGAAATGGCGTATGCCCCGCCCCCTTTCGTGACGTCATGGCTCAATTGATTGAATCACGGCTCGACTGATATCATCATCTCCTCTACCCTTCTTTACTCCGTGACTTTATGGCATGGCAATAGCTGAAAATGTTTTCACTGACATGCGGTTGGGCGTACTAGCTATTGTCACTGAGATGACCAAAAATTGGCGGGTAAAAAACTTTGATAGCGACGACGTTCAAAAAGATACTTGTTTCGTCAAATTTTTCTATCCCAAGTACTTTGCCAGTCAGATTGGCTAATATTCTAGGATTGGGTCTGAGGCGCTACCGCAGAACTCAATCATTATTGAATTTCTCTTTTCTAAAAAACCGGCCAAGTGCGAGTCGGACTCGCGCACTGAGGGTTCCGTACCACCACATAAACATAATTGTATTAGTTGAAATTTCAGTAAGTTAATGTGCTAGATTTTTTGAGTCCGACACGCGTTTGACCAAATTTTATTATTTGTAGCTTATGCACTATAAACATACCAATTTTCAAGTTTGTAAGTGTTCCCGTTTTTAAATAGAACTAAAACAAAAATCGCCTCAGCGACCTTCCAACTTGACCCCTCTCTTATATGAATGTTCTTGAAACGGGAGCTCACCACAATTGGTTGCCATTAGTTGTGAGAAAAGTTGTAATATTTAATGATTTCAGACTTTTCCCACTATTTGTACTGTGAGACCTAGCTTCTAGCCAAATTTCATAATTTTAGGTCTACGGGAAGTACCCTGTAGGTTTGCATTTTTGAATAAATGTATGGAGATGAGGACATAAAATGCCATATCTTCTGATTGCGTCGTTGTAAAAAATTGAAATTTTCAGATCTTGTGTGGTTCATGGATCTTATTATGTGGTATTAATTTCAACCTGATACCTTTACCCGTTTGTGAGATAAAGGGTCTTGACAGACAGACAGACAGACGGACAACAAAGTGATCCTATAAGGGTTCCGTTTTTTTTCTTTTGAACCCTAAAAAGAGAGAATCGATAACGATTGAGTTTGGCGGTAGGGCCTCTGGTTGGTCCTCTGGGTTGTAGAGGTGAGATGGCAGTCGTTCTGCTAAGAAACCAGTCATCATCATCATGACATCCCATGAAACGTCCACTGCAGGACAGGGACGCCAGAACTCCAGCAAAAACGCGTGGTGCTTAGAAGGGATTTACCATAGTCACCACGTTTGTAAAAGTTGCGGCTGGCGATCGCTGTTGTAGGTGACCGCAGTATGTAAGATGGTACGATACACAGAAAAATGCTGCCGCCTATATTGCGATTTATAAGCCCTAAGGGACCTCGCGCACTAGCGGCCACGACCACGGCCAGTAGCCGCAATAAACAAAAGCCATATGAACGTCCACGCACTTGGCCGCAACGGCCAACTTAGTAAATCTGGTCGTCGAGTCGATAGCTAGTAAAACGGCCAACGTCCAACGGCCGCGTAGCAAAGGCCAACTTAGTAAATCTGGTCGTTGCGGCCATTGGCCGTGGTCATGGCCGACTAGTGCGCGAGACCCCTTAGTCGCCTCTTACGACACCCACGGAGATGGGTTGGTACCACACGGGTGAAGAAAGCAGTGCCCTCGTCCAATTCTGAATTGACTCTCATCATCATCATATCGTGTGGGTTGCAAGGTCGATGACCGACCTCACAAACCCTGGTGTCAGAGTTGTTGAGCCGCCAAAGGCCGCTGACATGGCTCATTAACGACTACATCCGTAGATAGTAGTCGGGACCAACGGCTTTACGTGCCTTCCGAAGCACGGAATCATCTAACTTTTCGGACAATCAGGTGATTCATCCTGCAATGTCATAACCAAACTGGGGAGGTCGCACAAAGAGATCTTTGTTTGACAGTGTCCCCACCGGGAATCGAACCCAGAACCTCCGGATCGAGAGCCGAGCGCTCTAACCACTACACCACGGAGGCTGTTGACTGACTCTAAGGCCACTTAATCATCATCATAAGACCACTCTTCCAGAATTTCAAAGAAAAATGTGTATCATAAACTACTACGAGTATTAAGACGTAGGTATTATTCATAACATATTCATAGGATTGTAACCACGCTTGATAGAGTTGCGACTGGCACCATTGACCGCGGTGGTTTGGGACTGCAGTAACTAAGATACGCTGCTGCTCATCCTCCGGTTTAGTCCCTTAGTCGCCTTTTACGACAAATGCGAGTAGAGATGGCATGGTACTATTCCCAACACGGCACGGACGCTTGAATTTTTTTATTCCGAATTTCAAGTTGTTATTGTTGCAACTACTTATACAGGGTGTTAGGAAAAGTACCGATTTCCTTTTAACCACATGTTCTATAAGTAAAATAAAGAATAATAAGCATGCTTAATAAATAAAAATAATAAAAAATAACTGATAACAATTTATATTAAAATATAATTGTGTCAACCCTTACCAGACTCAAGACTATCGCACCGATAAGCGTGAGTATTTGCCTCAAGTGTCGTCCTTACGTAGTTTTCTATCTCCTATCTCTGTTGCACGCTAGTCAATGGCGTTCGTTTGTGAATGACGACGGATTATAGATGTAAGGCCGGTTTAAAACCAATTAAACCAATCCGTTTAAAACGAAAAAAACCGTTTAAAAAAGAAATAAACAATTTTTTTCGGTTTAAAACGGTGTTGATGGATGTCTATGTTTTCCTTTATTATAACTACATTTTCTGGATATTACCGAAGTAGGGATATAACGGAGTACCTACCTATCAACTGTGTAAAGATTTTTATAAGTGTGATATTCTGATATTGATATACTTAGCGGGTTTGGTCCGTCCGACCAAGAAGCGCAACACACAAGTAATAAAAACTCGTGCGTGTTGGTAAATAAATATGTTTTTCATTGTTTTCAAACGATGTAAATAATCAATTTCATTCGGTTAAAAGTAAAACGGACGGCATTATGTTAATGATGTCTTCAAATCTAGTATGTGTAATATAATAAATAAGTATTGTGTGTTATACCGTATACCTACATACTTTAAGTTTTCGTTTTGGTAGTACCTAGGTAGGTATTTTCTATTGATTTTCTAAAAACTAATTAAAC
Organism: Athrips mouffetella; assembly: GCA_947532105.1. Taxonomy (NCBI): domain Eukaryota; kingdom Metazoa; phylum Arthropoda; class Insecta; order Lepidoptera; family Gelechiidae; genus Athrips; species Athrips mouffetella. Next base: position 995,548 of record OX383981.1, read on the forward strand.
GAAACATGACGTCAAGTGACCAAAACTTCCCCATAACGACGTGTAAAACACAGTTCTTTTATTTTTGTAGGCGAGTTTTCAACCGTTTAAAACGGTTTTTTTTAGGTTTAAAACCGCAACATTTTGTTTAAAACGTTTTAAATCCGTTGTTTTACATCTATACGACGGATGCGCGTTGCGATTCTTAAGAATAGGGTTGGAAACTTGATCTTTTTTTTCATATTAAGTATTTTATTTTTATGTTATTTTATAATTATCAATATGTTTTATGTACTTTATTCTACTTACACAACATGTGGTTAAAAGAGATCGGTACTTTTCCTAACACCCTGTATAAGAAAGCTTTGGGTTGTGGTTAGAAGGTTTTTGAAAATAAACGAATAAAAATGTTAATTCATTATATTCTTAAAGTTCATAATAAAGTAACAGACAAGGGGAAGACAGTTGTGACAAATCGTTATGATAAACATCAAAATAGTTCACAATATTCCAATTCTGGGTGAGAAACATTTAGAAGTACAATATTCTGTTGTGCTAGAATTGAAACTTAATGGGAATAGTTTTGAATACGTTTTGAAAACGATTGGAAGCTGTATAAAACTGGATCCTATTTATGGCGCAGCTTTTTTCTTACGTCTATGTATTTATGGCATAAAGGGGATCTAGCTTCATATTCAGAGACTAATTCGTGTCCGTCAGAATGGATGGTTGCCTGTAGAGTTTGGCTGTGAGAGTGTGGTCAAAAATTGCTACCTATTTGCTACCTATCATAAAAAATAGCTAACGACGATGAATGATTGAGAATCTGTATTTTTTTTACCAATCAATTTGACGTCAGGATGGCTCGTCGCCTCCTTGTTCAGCACAAAGCACGCAGAGTTTACAAAAGTGCATAATGAAATAACTTATTGCTACCTATTTGCTACTTTTTCTCATTACAGTTTTAGCTTCATACATACAGTGGGTAAGGAAATATTGCTTTTAAAAATATAGCGCGAAAAAGTGCCTGAAATTTTGTCAACTCTTTGCCTTTAAAAAATACAGATTATCAAGAGTTTATCGTTGGAAGCAAATTTTTATGATAGGTAGCAATTTTTGACCAAACTCTAGTCACAGGCACACTTTATACACGCAACCAGCCATTCTGACGGACGGGCATACATTGTTGGGAGGATTGGTTCGGTCACTCCCAATATCCTTACTTCAACCAATAATGAATGCCGAATAAGTCTCTGATTTTGGAAACGTATAATAGATTCTTTAGTGAGTAGATGTGATGGTAGCGAACCGTTATTTTTTTTTTCTAAAAATAATAAGGTATAGATTACTTAAATATTGAAATAATTTCTCTTACATACGTGACACATTATACTACAACGAGTAACTAAAAAGGTATACTAACCGTGAAAGACGTGAATCTAAAAAAAAAGAACGCTTTCACAACTGGTTGCGAAACTCAGTTGCCATGGCGGCCAAAAGGGACTGCCCATTTACGAGTAACTATACAACCTTTCCTGTAAGACATAGGTCGAGATAGTTAGAAACTGCTTCAAATGATACTGCATTTTATAAGGGGAGGTCAAAAAATTCGACATCCTTATAGATCGTAAGGGCACTGCATGTTATCCTACGTCATCTAGTACACGAAATTTGTAACTTTGTAGCGATAGTAGTGGCCTAATAGGTCCACAAAACGTTGGTCAGCCAATCCGAAACCTGGCTTGTATTGTACAGTTGGAGAGAAAAGTGGTTAAATGACAGATTACACGAATGAAATCTATTCGTAGAAATAGAAGGTACCTATACAAGTAAAAAACAACAGGTCTGCCTTGCATCCTCCTGGCAGTTTCGCTAGTTGGACCACAAATGTGGTCGGATGTGATTGGACCACAAGAGTTGTTCAGTTTCATATGCAGATTCATTCTTATCCTTTAGGGTTGACAAACCTTTTTTTTCTATTTAATAAAAGTAACTTACTCACAGATTTTTTTAATACAATCACAATTTCATCACGATCTCTTAAAGCACCAATTTACTTTTAAAACTTTTCACAATCAAACTTTTTTTTTAACTTTTATAAAAGTAAGAATAAAGAGCTATTTTTGAAAGTCCATACTTTTAAACTCTAAATAATAGGAACTAAGAATACATTTCATATTTTAGAGTTTTCTAATATTTTTCGCATCACAGTTTTAATAACTAGATAATACCTATACATACATAGAGTACATAACAAGAAAAGGAAACACTAAAAAATTTTGATATTTTTACCTTGCTTAAACTTGAGGTCAATGGGCTTAGAATTTTAAAAGGTTTGAAAGGTTAGACCAGTAGGTACACTCAACAGCACATCAGTAGAAACACTTTTGGACTTTATGGCATAGTAATAAGAGTTGAAAAAGTTTCTACTGACGTGCGGTTGACCGTACAGTCGAAAGCAGGTATTGTTTTTGATACCAGTGATTTTTCTTATAGTGTAGGCAACGAAGCAGTTGACCCCAACATAATTCTCTCAGGAGTCTCAGGCAGATTTTATTTGACAGGATGAATTATGTAAGAAAAAATTTACAAAAAAAAATTTTCATACATTTTTTGTATGGAAAAATTAAAAGTACCTATTTTTTTTTTGTATTTTTTTATAGAAGGTTTGCCTCATGCAGTGTAATACCCCAGCAAAGTTTCAACGACTAAGGATTTAATGCGAGGGTCTTCATACAACGATCGGCTTCGTTAGGCAACTATTATGAAAACTAGCAAAAACCGATAGAAATAAAATTATACTGCCTGTAAAAAATTACGATGATCCTTCTAAGAGGTGATTCTACGTCACTAATAGATAGTAAAAAAAAAAATTCTGAGTGAGTGATCATGCCATTTGATTTTCATCCCATCTATTCGAAAATCGCTGAACGGTTCGTCAATAAAGGCGAACAAAATAGCTGTTTTCTGCAAGAGACTTTCGTAGCGGGTAAAAATGGGATTTAAAATAAGAATTTGAATTTAGGTCCATCATAGGGATATTTTAGGTCAACCATAGCACTCGAACCAAAATATTGTATGAAAAATGATACTGGCTGGTTGCACTATTAAAATTATTATGAATATAAAAAAAGAAATATACTTGAAATGTAAACAAGACTACCAACCAAAGAGGTTCTGTTCCTAGTCGATACACAAATGTCAATAACATTTTCAGTGGTTACAAATAATACTTAATATGATTTTTAGTATTGTTTCATCAAGAAATAATATTGTAATGGTATTTTTTGTTTAAAATTAATGACGAGTGTGACTTAATGAGCCTCTTATTCTTTTCTCTTAGAGGGAGATGAAAAGTAGAGTGTATTACGCGGCAGCAAAAATATTTTTACCTTGGGCGACCTATTGAATCCCTCGCTACGTTCAGGATTCTACTTTAGAATCCCTCGCCATGCTCGGGATTCTACTCAAGAATCCTTCACTTCGCTCTGGATTCAAAATAGCGCCCTCGTCTTAAAAATATTTTTTTACAGCCTACTATTTCCTTCGAATTAAATAAGTAACAGTTTTTTTTAATTATTTTTTTTATGTTACTACTGGGCAAACGAGCAGGTGGGTCACCTGGTGGTAAGTGGCCGCCCATGACACCCACTGTCTTATTAGTGAAATGATTTGACACTAATAAGACAGCAAAGCACGTTACCCACCCTGAGAACTAAGATAGTATGTCTCGGGTGCCGGTAATTTCACTGGCTCCCTTACCCTTCAAACCGAAACACAGCAGTGCAAACACTGCTGCTTTACGGCAGAAAAAGGCAAGGGGTGTTACTTCCCCAGGACGGACTTTGCACAAAGCCCTACCACCTAAAACAAACAGTAATTGTAATAGATAGGTACGGTCAACCGCTTGTTGGTAGAAACTTTTTCAACTCTATTACCACGCCATAAGGTCCAAAAGTGTTTCGGCCGTGTGTACTTGCTAGTGAATGGATATTTTAACAAACAACATTTGTCTGCATCACCAGCTGACCATAGAGGTCTTTGAAGGCGATTCACTTCTTCTTGAGCTACATTTTTAAGAAAAATAATTTATTTTTTATACAATCTATTAATGATGTAGAATCACCCCTTAGAAGGATCATCGTATTTTTTTTACATCCTTTATAAAGGTCCAAATTAAAAAGTGAACATAATTTTGGTATGTTACTCAAACCATAAAACTGAACACCCAAAGAACATAGGTCGAAATACAAAAACCAATTTTTAACCTCCCATAGAAACTGCATCAGCTGATAGCGCATTTTATATTAGAGGTTTTTTTTCTTTTTCGACATTAACTAGTTCCTTTGGGAAAGTTGTTCAGTTTCATTTTCTAAGTAATATGCTAAAATTATGTTCACTATTTTTGTACGACCCTATATTTTGATTTTCCATACTGACGTGCGTCACTGACCGACACGTATGTTTTTTATAAAAATTCACTTTTTATGTACCTACACATTTTTAAAAAGTTTATTAAAAAAATTACAATAATAATAACGCTTGGTTTAAAAAAAATACATACAACGAAAATATAATGTGGGAAGAAGGTGTTTTTAACTGTGTCTTAGCAAAAATATTAAACAAATATTCCATATGAAAATTAGAAATAATTTAATAAGTGATGATGAATTAGGTAAAAATTAAAAACCTTACTATATCTAATAAAAATTTTGATCTTAAATTTTAGTTCGAATCACAGAAACATACTATAATACATTACATGCCTAGGGAGGAATAGTAAATATGTTCTAGATCACACGTGTATTGCGACCCGAGGCGAAGCCGAGCGGAGCAAACGTTTGATCTGAGCATTCTTTACTATTTCTCCCTAGGTGCGTAATCTACAATTTCATTAACAATAATAATGGTGTATTTACCTTTCATTCTAAGACTTGGGGGTATAAAAGAATAATAGATGTAACGCGAGCTGAATTTTTTTCTAGGGCTTTTAGGGACTTGTGTCCAAAATACAGAAACGAATACAGAAGATTTTAAAATCATACATCATTTCAACCAATATCCCTTTCATATCAAGTTGTCATCATCAGTTTAGAAGGTCGGTCATCGACCTTGCAACGCGATAATGATGATCATCAGAAATCTTATAATTCGATATATGTTGACGAAAACCGATCCTTGGTCTTCGTTCCAAGCGTTTCCTATTATTTTTTATTAAACTGAACTCTTGAACAAAGCCATGGATCAACTCAGATTTTTTAAATTGTGACTCAAATATGCTTCAATTTAGGCTGCACAGGTGTTTTCATAAAATTTGCATTTATATCCCATTTCGTTTAAACCCGGTCATATCCAAGCTATCATTATCTGTCACATCATAATCTGACACACGCTTAGGCCGGTATTTCACTGGGACACTGGTAGCGCGACTGGTTGTGCCACTGGTGTCCGTAACTAGACACCAGTAAAGACACCAGTAAAGACACATCCTGCGGCCACAGTATTAAGGGCTATATTTCACTGGGAGTGGTAGCGCGACCAGCAGCCGAGCTGGTTGCGCCGCCAAACACCAGGTGAGTAACTCTCTATAGAGCTGTATACATTTTGTTGGTAGCGGCGACTGGTTGCGCTGCCATGGAATCCCAGTGAAATACCGGCCTTAATCTCCATCGGTCCTTGGTCTTCGCTACAGGCGTGTTCACAAAGATTTCACTCACTAATAAAGCAAAATTTTAAAAAAATCTGAGTAGTGTTGTTGCAGGACGGAGCGATGCGTAAGATACACGTATCGCGTATCTAATCAAGAAACACTGTATCGACTGTAATACTCTATATTTGACCCCGTTACATTTAATCTTGGTGTGTTCAAGCAATTACTTTAAGACAGCTTTTAGAGAATGATATAAATTGGACACATGTTTAGACCTTCGGCCTTAGGGTGAATTTCCACTGATATGTGAGGGAGCTACGGTGTGAGCTGGAGAATTACAACCAATAGGCCCAGCGCAGACAGAACGGAATAATCCTCGCGCATGCTCGAGCATGCGCGCGACCGCGCGAGCCTGCGCTAGTAAACCGTCATCTTCTACCGAAACATGCCAGTTTGTCGCCGTTCGTCAATAATGGTGGACTGGGATATGGTTAGAATTGCGCTTTAGGTAGGTAAATCTTAAAAAAAAACACGCCCTTCCTCTTTGAACTCACTGACAACACTGCGCGCTGGCCGCCGCGCGCGGATGCCCGCGTATCCTCGAGGATGCGCGAGCCTTTTTTGTCGGGTTCAAGCATATATACACTTTATTTCATTGACGATAAAGTTGATTTTCGAGTACCTTAGTAAAATCCTCTCCGATGCGATCCTCTCTGTCTGCGCTGAGCCATAGGATTGTTCCATTTGACAAGATAGTAAAATGGGGCAATATCAATCAAGGAGGTTTTAGTAGCAGATCTTTCTGCTAAGGAGGGAGCCATAAGCGTAGCACTTTCTTGCGAGGGACCTCCATACTAAAATGTATGGATTTTTTTCAAATCTTAAAAACGTAAATTTTTTATCTTTTTCTCTTAGAAATATGTGACATGGGACTAATAAATGCTACTACCACAGTTTTTCTGGTGAAAACACTTACCATTCAAGAAAAAAACGGTGTTAAAAATCACGCATAAAATGGCTATTACGGATTATTTACGCTTCCGTTCTTAGTATTAATGATCAATTCACCTGTAAAAAACTATATATTTTCACTTTCTTAAACAAAGTTTATACTAAAACATTAGATTTTTAAAGATATCTTGATTTTTGTAAAACTTAACTGAGTTTTTTGACCGACTAGAATGGGCGACAGTGAGACGCTTTACACTTCACTAGCTCATACAGAATATGTATATGGCGGACTCTATAGTTTATTACTCTGAGATATCAATAGTTGGAATTTTCCCAGCTCACTCTAACAGCACAGGTAGAAAAACAGCCTTAGCTCAATGATCTAATTAAGACTGCACTCTGCGCACACTAGCGCCCTCATTAGAATTTAATTAATTTCTTTGAATTGGAGAGAAAAATGAAAAATTTAAGCCCGATAAAGTGTTCTTTGTCAGGACAGCGTTATTTTAAACTATAACAATTAGCTTTATGTTATCTTGTTTATTCAAAAACCTTAAAACCGAAATTAGTGGCCACCGCGTACCGTTCAAAGGATTTTGGATAAACATGATAACATAAAGCTAATTGTTATAGTTTAAAATAACGCTGTCCTGACAAAGAACACTTTATCGGGCTTAAATTTTTCATTTTTGTCTCCAATTCAAAGAAATTAATTAAATTCTGATGAGGGCGCTAGTGTGCGCAGAGTGCAGTCTTAAGATTTTTCTTAAAGCTTTGAGACACTTTTGAGAAGCTTGTAGACTTATATCCTATTTCGTTGAATTCCGGTAATATCCAAGCTACCATAATCAGACACCTCATAATCTGACACACACTTACTCTCCACCGGTGCTGATTTGTAAAAATCTCCTGAGATAATAAAATAAACGTCTTTCCTTTGGTGCCCAAAGAAAAAACAATACTTAATGCTCTCTCCCCTCTTGTTCAATTCTGGTTTATTCAAGCAAATATTCTCACTAACTTCATAATTTCATGCATGTTTAGACTTTGAAGTCTTAGTTCTAAGAAAACTGCGTAAAATTTTTAGTCTTTCTGACATTATTTTTTTGACTAAAGGATTTGATCCCGTTTTGCTCAATTCTGTTCTATTGATGGTATATTTTTAAAAACTTTAAAATTTGATGCATGTTAAAGCTTTTGGGCTTTTCACTTAATTCAAAATTCAGTCTGCATAAGATTTTCCCTAGGAGGTTTCGTAAAAAAACATGCGTTAGATCCCATTTCGTTGAATTCCGGTCATATCCAAACTATCATCATCAGACACCTCATAATCTGACACACGTTTACTCTCCGTCGGGACTTGGTCTTCGCTCCACGCGTGTTCCAATATTCGCTCCAATTTGGGCTGTATATCACCCAGTAAGGCTCGTTGTGAAGGTTCGGAGGCCCAGCATGATTCCATGATGTCCCAGCATTCGTCAGAGAAGTGGGGCAAGCGTTCGGGGCGCAGACCTGAGAAATAATACAATAAAAGTGAATGAATGAAGGTCAATGAATGAATAAATATGAATAAATAATTAAAGTGTGGTGTCGGCAGTGAATAGTACCAACCCAACTCTACCCGTGGGTGTCTTAAGAGGCGAGTAAAGGATAATGAACAGGAGGTAGAGCAACAGCGTTCTTCTGTGTATTATACAGTCAACGAAGGGTCAAGCTTGACACTCGCAGTGTGACTCTAGCCTATACGTACAAAGTCCAGTGTGTCAAGCTTGATGTGCTCTTGATTGTACCATCTTACATACTGCGGTCACCAACAATCCATGGTGCCAGCCGAGCGAGGTTAACAAGCGTGGTGACTATGGTACTTCCCCTCAACATTGAGGAAGCTCCCTGTCCTGTAATGGACGTGTCATGGAATGTTATGTTGATGGATGAATTAATAAAGTGTGAACTTAAGGATTATCCTGCAAAATATGAAATAGCCCTAAAAACTAAGTGAATTACAATATACCCGGCATGCGGCAGACATGGCCAGTCCTATCCCATTGTAGTTTGGCAGCTGTGTGCGTTTTTTCGGTAATTTGCGTCCATGCCTTATTGGTCAGTTTCAATATTAACGCTATAAGCTTTTTAAGCTTTCTGTCCAGCAATGGACGTATTACATGTGATATAATGATGGAGAATTTACCTCGTTTAACTTTACTCCACAACTGTTCCTTGTTCTGAAAGGTTTCGAAAGCGGAAGGCAGTTTGATGTTTCCGGCACACACGTACCTGTAAGAATAGTTAGTAGTTATTGAATAGCTGGTAGCGAAAAGTAATGATTATATTTAAAGTACCAGGAGAGTATCCTAAAGAAATTCACACAATGAGAGAAACTCAGCTACCAAAAGTCCCCAACCACAGATCAGAAATAAGTCTAGATGACTCAAGTGTACCTGCTTTGCGTGCCCAAACCCGTGGCCCAAACTAAGCTCAAAACGCTTAGTTTGCTTGTCATGGGCTTGTCATATCACCCAGAACTGTGATACGCTTCGTTTTCATACAAACGGCGGAGTTTGCGTTATCTAGACTTATTTCTGATCTGTTTCCCCAACTTATTATGACTGCAGCATATGAACGTACAGGCGTTCTGAAAACAAAGTACCTGGGCAACATAACATACCAGAAGAGTATCCCAAACGCGTAAACATCAACCGCGGCGTCATATTCGCCAGCCAGCAACTCCGGCGCCATATGAACGGGAGTGCCGACCACAGAGCCGGATATCAACGCTTCGGCCGCGCAGAATCCGAGGTCCGATAAGGCGGCGCGATCGCGGCTGTCTAGAAGAACGTTCTTCATCTTGATGTCGCGGTGTACCAGCCCTAGGGAGTGGAGGTAGCGAATTCCTGGACAAAATAAAGGTGAATAATAGTATAATTATGCAATTAGTGAATACAACGAGGCAATGCACTTTGCACCAGGGATGACGAGGGGTGAGTTGTTTAATTAGATTCTTCTTTTCTTAATAATTAAGCCAATGTTTAAAAAAGATGAAAGAGAAAATATGAAGTCCTACAGACCTATAGCCTTAATTCCTGTGTTCTCTAAAATTATTGAAAAATTTGTATATAATTGTCTTTATAACTACTTTGAACATAACAATTTACTCGTACATGAACAGAATGGTTTTAGGAAAAACAAGAATATTAATATGACTGTTTACGGAATGTTGCAAAATGTGTACTCTAGGATGGACAAAAGATTACCGATTTTAGCTTTATTTATGGACATGACTAAGGCGTTTGACAATGTTAGCCATCATATACTACTTCAGAAATTAGAAAGTTATGGTGTAAGAGGAAATGTAAATGACTTACTTAAGTCTTACCTTACAGGCAGGACACAAATAACTCGTCTAACAAAACTCTGTTCTTCCACAATGACTGAAATTACATATTCATCGAACCCTAATGTTGTCCATAAAGGAGTCCCACAAGGTAGTGTTTTGGGTCCTCTTTTGTTCCTAATATACATCAATGACATTACAAGATCAACAAATCATCGGATGGTCTTATTTGCAGATGATTGCACTGTACTTTTTAATACTAATAATGAAACTGACATTTGTAAAAGTATAACTAAAATTAATGACTGGTTAATAAACAATAAATTAGAATTAAATCTGCATAAAACAAAAATTATAAATTTTAAACAAAGGAATAACGGAAATGAAATTAATAAAATTTTACATCAGGGACAAAGTATCGATAGCACATGTGTAACAAAATTTCTAGGGTTATATTTGGACTGTAACATGTCATGGAATACGCATATTAATGAAATATGTAGCAGATTAAGTAGTTGCTCGTATGCACTGTACAGAATTAGTAAAACCGTAAATCAGAAAGCTGTTATAATGGCGTATCATGGACTAGTTGCATCTGTACTAAGGTACGGTATTTTGTTTTGGGGTAATGCATGCGGAGTTGTCGCGGTGTTTAAAGCGCAAAAACGCTGCATAAGGGCCATATGCAACTTGCATCGAACGGATAGTTGCAAAAAATATTTCAAAATATTGAAAATTCTTACAGTACCATCAATGTACATATACAAAACTGCTCTTTTTGTACATACTAATAAACACCTTTTCACACGAGTTGAAAATGTTCGGAGAAATAACCAACTGCGCCTTAATCCGTGTAGAACCACACTTTTTCATAAAAGTATTTTTGCTATGGCCCCGAAAATATACAATGCCCTTACAGAGGAAATACGAAAAATAGATAATCTTAATATCTTCAAAAAGAAACTACAAACATATCTCATTGAAGAGGCATACTAGACCAGTCGCTGAAGAAAATCAAGTTATAAAATTATTAGAGTATCTTGTTTTTTGATATGTTGTTAACGACATACTTTTAAGTAATTTTCTAAAAATTCAGAAACCCATGAATCCGGCTTTATGTTTAATGTAGGTATTCACATTTCTTTAAAAAAAAACTTTATATATAGAATTAGAGTAGAAAAATATTAAGACATCTCATATGTAATGTTAATATCTTTATGCTATTATGTTTTCAGAAATGTAATTTAATCGGCCCATATCTAAGTGAAAAAATGTTCGTAATCTTGCCAGTGCAGTTTTTAAGTCTCTGGTATTTCTAAAATAGCATTTAAATCTCTTAATTAACTTACATATAAAAGATTAGAAAAGGATGTTTATTGCTTTTATATTTTTTTTATATTATTGTTATAGTTGGGCCATTGTTAAATTAGAGTTCATAAATTGGAAGGTACTTACTCATAATAATGTACTTGATTACTAAACAAAAGTTTAGAAGCTTATTTAATCAGCGTTATTGCTTTTGGTGACACTGTGGTAGAGAACAGAAGGTGGCGTAGTAGGTGGGTACCCAAACGCAGGACGCGCTGGCTGCACATGCTTCGGAGCCCCAGTTAGGGTTGGCGGTCAGCGCGTAGCGTCATCAGATTTTTCTATAAAGGGCATTGATTAAAGTTGGCGTCGTTTTCGAACTTTAGCGGCCACTTATGAAACTTCTTTATTTTGAAAGATTAGGTAACAGGGAACAATTCGTAGTATGGGCACCATATAGCTAAATAATGTCGGGGCTGAGATAACGGGGTTCAAAGATTACCACCAAAATTTTTTTTCTACCAAATTAAGACAAGATAGGTCTTAGTAATTTATTATCATTGGTCATTTTCCGATGTGATGTGAAAAATACAAAGCACTCGTCAAGTACTGTCTGCGGATCCTACGCGATCCCCAAAATCAACCGCAAAGCTACCAACACCGCTTTTGGTTTTACAACTAGAGCATTTCCCAAACTACGTAAGGCATGTTAAGTAATTTGTATTGGTCACTGTTAGTATGTGTAGTCGTTAAGCCAAGTCAGTGTTCATTTGGCGGCTTGAAAACTTTAACAGCTTGGTAAACCATGAATTCAGCAAACGCCTTATCTGGGATTGGGTCTCTATTACAAAAAAAAAGGCAATAAAAGTACTAAGAGGCTATTTAACTAATGTATACAGGGTGTTTATTTAATTGCGTGCCATAGCTTAAGGGGTGCTTCAGTTACGATAAAGGAACACAAAAAAATATAAAAAAATCCTACTGGAAAAAACTATAACTACATTGAAACTTAACTAACGCGGAGCACCGCGCTATCACCGAGCCAGCGCGTGAGAATTAGTGGATAAGGTAGGCACATATATAACTGAAACTCTTTTGCGCGCTTTTGATAGCGTGGTGCTCCGGGTCATTGCCCTCCGCGTTAGTTTTAGTTTCAATGGAGTACATTTTTTTTAAGTAGGATTTTTTTAAATATTTTTTTTGAGTTTCTTCATCGTTACTGAACCACCCCCTAAGCTATGGCACGCAATCAAATTAACACCCTGTATACATAAAAGAAGAAGGTGACTGACTGACATATCAACGTACAGCCCAAACCGCTGGAACTAGAGATTCCAAATTTGGCATGTATGTTCCTTATGAGGCCTAGGAGAGCACTAAGAAAGGGTTTCACATAGGGGTGGGTCGGTACGCGATTTTCTAATACCGAAACGTAACTAGTTATTAGTACCCGATAACGGGTTTTGAAACTATTTATTTCAATAACTATGTATTTTATGGTATGGCGATTCAAGAAGCGACTTCGTTACTGTGCGTTATTGGTATGATTGCGTAATCGCGGTGAACAGGGTGTTTCGTTATTTTAGTTATTTTATTCGATATTATTGGTATTGTGAATAAAAAAAAATATTTCTTTTAGTACTTGTGAATATTGTTAATTGTTTACTTTTTTCTTCGTTTGCATAAACTTTTTTTTATAATCTACATTTTAGTTTTTTCCAATTTCGTTGTTTCTAAATTTAGGTTAGGTAGGCGCAAGGAGGTTTTACTACGCTTCGCTTTAGCGTAGCGTGGGTTAAAACCTCCTTGGGTAGGCGTAATACGCAATTTTTTTTTCGATAAATAGTTTCTCCCAATAAATAGTTATTGCAGAACCGAATACCGTATTTTGGTTATTGCACCGATACATAGTTATTGAAACTATTTACGTTGCATAACGCCCATCTCTAGTTTTACAAAATTCTACCCTTATAAGGGGGTAAAATAGGGGATGAAAGTTTCTATGAATGTCCGTCAGTTTTGAAGTTAGGATCTTCAAAATTTGTATTTCGGCTGACGACTAAAGATTAAATTTTACGTGTCTCAGAGTTTTTGAAAATTCCACACCCTAAGGGGTGAAAAGGGGGATGAAGTTGAAAATCCTTCATTTTCGAGACCCGTGGACTCTGAAGACCTACTGAAATCCTTATGATGAAGATTTTATTTTCCCTTTTAATCCTGCGAGCTGTCACCGTGGACATTTAGCTGGAGTTTTGAAGTTAAGTAATGTCATGCACATGTAGTGACATGTCCATTTAGTGTAATTTAAGGTGTTTTATCAGCTTCCTGGTAACAGGTCTTGCGGCGCTCTTCTTTTGAGTCTTTGGTAAGTTAAATGGGCTTCAGCCTTCATTAGGGTGAATGATGATGAGTGATGTGCCGATGATAGTTGATGAAAGGATGAAAGATGATGAGCGGATGATGAGTGATGCGCGGATGATAGTTGATGAGTGGATCAATGATGATGAGTGATGCGCGGATAATAGTTGATGAGTGGATCAATGATGATGAGTGATGTGTGGATGATAGTTGATGAGTGGATGAATGATGATGAGTGATGCGCGGATGATAGCTAATAAGTGGATGAATGATGATGATGAGCGGATGATGACTGATTTTCGGATGATAAGTGATGCGCGGATGATAGTTGATGAGTGGATGAATGATGATGGGTTATGTGCGGATGATGAGTGATGCGCGGATGATAGTTGATGAGTAGATGAATGATGATGAGTGATGCGCGAATGATAGTTAATGAGCGGATAAATGATGATGAGTGATGCGCGTATGGTAGTTAATGAGTGGATGAATGATGATGAGTGATGCGCGTATGTAATGAGTGGATGAATGTTGATGAGCGGAGGAATGATGATGAGTGTATGATGGGTTATGTGCGAACGATAAGTGATGCGTCAATGATAGTTGATAATTGGATGACCTGTGATATTTTTGTTATTACCCTAACTCAACCAAAAACATTTTTTTTAAATTAATTATGAGTTACTAACTTTTGTTCGGGTCTGGAAGCGTTCGTTTATGTGTGCGTGACCACGCACACTACCAGCAAGTTGCGTTCAGTACCTATTACGCGTCTGCGTCAAACACGGAATGCAGTCTTAAGTTAATATTATAATTTTATTAATTATTAAAAAAAAAAATTCTAGTATAGGCGTTTACCTTGTGGTTAATGAATGTATACAAAATCGATAAGTTTAAAAAAGTTTCCAATGGTACACTAAACGCAAATAGTACCGGTTTTTTTTCTCTAGTCTTTCTGAGTTTGCGGTTAAAATTGTGTAAGACGAAAACTTTGAAAGACGAAAGTAATACTGACAAGCTTAAAATAATATATGTGTTATATTGTAAGTGGAAATACCCAAAAAACACATAACCAAACTCAAACGCCAAGGCGTATCAATGCTGTTGTGCTGTTGTTGAGATATAGGCTAACAGTGTTAAGCTGGGCAGATTCTTAGTGTAACAATAAAATAGGTTTTGCATGAGTAATTTGGAACTCGCGGTGCAGCGGCGCCTGCACTACGAGCTATAAATCGTGAATTGATAGTTAGGGGAGGCCTATGTCCAGCAGTGGACGTCTTTCGGCTGATATGATGATGATGATCACAGCCATTACATTTTTTTTAGTATTTGAGAGCAAAGGCCATCATCATCATTATTACATCCCATGAAACGTCCACTACAGGACAGGGACGGCTGGCACCATGGACCGCGGTTATAGGTGACCGCAGTAAGTAAGATTTAAGATACAAAGGAGGATACTGCAGCCCATCCTCCAGTTTATAACCCATAGTCGCCTCTTACCATACCCACGGGTATGTATGGGTTGGTACTAAACTTTGCCGGCACCACACGGGAGCAAAGGCCAAAACTCCGTAACTCGTTCATCATCATCATCATATCAGCCGAAAGACGTCCACTGCTGGACATAGGCCTCCCCTAAAGAACTCCATGACGACCGGTCCTGCGTTGCTCGCATCCAGCGGCTTCCCGCGACCTTGACCAGATCGTCGGTCCACCTTGTGGGGGGCCTGCCAACGCTTCGTCTTCCGGTACGTGGTCGCCACTCTATAACCCTTACGCCCTGCCCACTGCCACTTTAGTTTAGCGATCCTCAGGGCTATGTCAGTTACTTTAGTTCTTCTGCGGATCTCCTCATTTCTGATTCCATCGCGCAGAGAGACTCCGAGCATAGCCCTTTCCATAGCCCTTTGGGTGACTTTGAGCTTCCTGATAAGGCCCATCGTGAGCGGCCACGAAAATTACTCGTAACTTTACAATAACAATTTCTAATAATTTCTTATAAAGGTATGAGAGTGCGTGAGGGGAACGCGGCCGGCACAGCTCGCGTGCTACTTACCAGGCAGCCGCCGCCGCCGTGCCAGCCTCTGCGTAGATAATTATGTGTATTTCACGGCATTAATTTAATCTATATATACATCTTATAGCCTATCGCTGCCATTTCTAATAAATTGATATAATACTTAATGCATTGTATTAATGAAGGAGACGTAATTTTAGAGACTTAAATTCTATATTAAGCTCACTGCGATCATAAACGTGAATGACTTAGGTAGCTTAACTCCTGGCTTTCTTATCTTTTATATGTATTTTTATATAATGCTTTTAATCTCATTTTATGAATTTCAGTTCCTCTAAAACTATACTGGCCAAATTAAGAACAATTTTTTGTTTGACCCCTTCGCATGTTCCTAAAGTTTCTGAAAACTTAATGATATGTATCTACCAATGTTTGATGACAGTTGGAACCAGAATATCGAACGTAAATACTACATTAAAGTTTTTATCGAGAGTAAATGGAAATACCTAATGTATACCTAGCGCAAGTTAAACAAAATTCTAAAATTTTACAGATATGTCTTTAAACACGTCCCTGACGATATATTAAAACACGAAGTCATTCTAATAATTTCATAAGTTAAGTGGTAAATATCTGGTTCTACTACCGGGCTATACTACAACGTAAAGGATTTTCTGGAAAAGAGCTTTTTACGTAATCAACAGCATCAATGACTGTCCTTTCCGTTGTCTACTTTCCGCTTGTTTACATTCTGACGGGCTTATAGCAATTTGTTTTTTTCCTTATTATTTACCATAGAATAAAAAAAGGGAAAAAAAATTGTTGATGTGTTGATTCTAAATTTTTTGACAATGTTTGCACGAACTTTCTTTGTTTTGTTTTTTTTTATGACATTTTATTGTATTTACATTTTAACGGATTTTGACAATGTTTTGCATGAGTTTAAGTATGTAATGATGAACTTATCTAATTTTACTTTATATGTTTCATTTAATTTTTTGGGATTGTATAATTTTTTAATTGTTAAAATAAAATAATTTGTATGCTTAATGGCAGGTCACAGCTGAACTTAATATTGTTAAACATCTCTTCTTGTACTTACCTGTGTTCCACAAATAAATTGATTGATTGATTGATTGATTAAGTCGATCGATGTTCTAACATAAATTATAATGTGTAATTAATAAATAAAGTTCCTGGTAAATTAGTGAATAGAAGACGAATTTAAATCGCGGGCCAGACATGAATCACGACCAAGTGAAAGATTCTAACGACTGAATCACGATCGCAGGGTACCATGAATCACGAATGTAGCGAGTGATTTAAGTGTTAGAATCCTGAGCGACGCGAGTGATTCATGGCCCTCGATATAAATCCCTTTTATTCAAGAGTTGCATAATATACTTTATACCATGACTACGAGAAAAAGAAAGATTTAAGTGAGGACTTATTTGCACAAAGAGTTTGTATGTAGAGTATTCTTTGCACTAGGAGTTTGAATCGAGTATTTTTGCGGAAGTAGGTTCTATAGCATTTAGATGGAGGTCAAATATATTGGTACGTTCTAAATTCAAACACCAATATAGTGATTAAAAGTGCATTTTATTCACTGTTTTCAGAATAAAAGAATCTTTTTAGAGGGGGAATGGTATAAAAGGGTCTAAAAAATCTGAACGATAAAAATGTAAATAGATTACAAAGAGAGCAGTGAGAAAAGAAAGCAGGACGGGACAATGCGTAAAGTATTGGAGCGACAGAGACATGTATTGCTTCTAGATCTTTTAATCCCGGTATACCGAGATCATTTTCCAGTTCCGCGCAATACAGGATTACGAGTGCGGGATCTCGCGGGATTTGCGGATCTTTAGAGAATCATACTTAGACCATTAATGCGCATAATGTTAAGGCGCATAATGTCACGTTCGTAGAATGTTACGATCTCAAAATGTCATGTTTTTAAAATGTCAGACAGGACAAGTAGATCATAATACAAGTACACTTCAATTACAAGTGCAAGTACAAGTAACTACAAGAACAAGTTATAATAGTCTGGCAGTCAATCTACGAATGTTTGTATGGAGAGTGAAATGAAATTGTTTATTGGTATTAAAGCTAGGTAGGTAATGAGATGTTTACATAAATATACATAGTGTCTCTAGCTTCTGTCTCTTGAAGGAACTAATCTATAATCTAATAATAAAGCTAATAATAATTAAAATTTAACATTGAATTTGGAATTTTCTATTATAATATTTAATTACAATACCTACACTATACAATTTAAATAAAAAACATATTAGAATTACAATTACAAGTAAAAGAAAAATAATAATAATGTCAGAATTATAATTGCACATCATCATTAAGGAGTTCGTTTAAATTATAATAGCATTTTTTGATTAAAAAAAATTTTAGCTTTCTCTTAAATTCATTTAAAGTCATCAAATTGGTATGCTCTGGAAGTTTATTGAAAATTTTTGGTGCAGTGCAGAAAAAGCTTGAATTCTTTAGTATGGATTAAATCCACGTTAGGGGATAATTTAATAAATTACCAGTAAAATCATTCAAAAATTTAAAACCACAGTAAATCTCCGACATAACGTTTATTAAAACTAGTATAAGGTGAACTCAACCTATAAAATATTTACCATGTAGCACAGGTTTGCTTATACTGGTACTTTTACAAAAAAAACGTTTAATTATTTACAGCTTTAAATAGCCTATATGACTATTTAAAATTATTTTTTCTCAATGTGGATTTAATGCAACCTCTTATCGTAGATTAACTGGACTATAAGTACAAGTTATAAGTAAAATATACAATTACAAGTACAAATACCTTAAAGTTTATGAGCCGGGAGGGTTTGACGTCTGGATGTTTATGAATATCAATAGGGAATATGCATGACGTTTTTTTATTTTTAAAAAAATATCTTCATTCATGTAATAAACAGTTTAGTAAAACTATTTTTCGAATAAGTATGAAATTAAAAAGATATAAGCCATCGAAGATTTGTTTCTGTCTCTTTCTAGCAAAACGAAATTTTATACGAAGTTTATATGGCCGTAGTGGCATGTGACGTCACATGCCATGTCGGATCTCTCTGTCTAATCGGCGCGTAATTAATAGTTTTAAATGCTCATATCAGCCGTATTTCTTAGCCGATTTAAATTTTAATTTCACTTTTTGTCATCTCTACTACGGTTTTTCATATTTTGTTAATAAATACGACAAAAAAAATAATGCATGAATATAAATAAAAATAATGCATATTCCCTATTGTGTTTAGATGTCTGGTTGTGTGTATGATTCGAAATATTGTGATGTTGAGTTTAGCTTGGATATTTCATTTCCGAAGTGAATTGATTTAGAGATTTCGTACTGGTGTTGCTATTAATATAATATATAATGGTCCAGTCATATTTAGTTGTTTTTGGATGTCTAAAAAGGGTATTAATAAAACGCTCTCAAATCTTAAATGACAATCAAGATGTATAATTTGTAAGTGTAAGGTACATCTTGAAAGCAATTTCACACTTCAGGAGGATTTATTAATACGACGTCTGTATATATTTGGATGTCTAGATGTTTATGGATATCTGGTTAAGTGTGTATGACTCAAAATCTTATAATGTTTAGTTATGAATAGATATTTTGATGTACTTGAAGTCAAAGGGGTGTGGCTATTATTATTTTTGAAGTAAAAACTTCTTTAGCGGCGCTTGGCACTTCTTTAGATGGGTAAAAAAATTTAAACATGCGTCAGATGTCGCGTCAGATCCGTAGCCTGATCGAAAAAGCATCAACTGTCAACTGTATTGTTATTACAATACGGGTTTTTATTCAGTGACATCAAAGAAGTACGCGAGCAATGGCGCGATTAACCCTTACAAAAAGCATAATATTCAAAAACGCAAGATTTCACATTTGCTGGCACTCCCGGAGTGCAACCCGTCCTTTTTTAGGGTTCCGTACCAAAAAAAAAAAAATAACGGAACCCTTATAGAATCACTTTGTTGTCCGTCTGTCTGTCTGTCAAGACCCTTTAACTCACGAACGGGTAGAGATATCAGGTTAAAATTAATACCATATGTTAAGGTCCATGTACCACACAAGACCTGAAAATTTCAATTTTTTACAAGGACGCAATCAAAAGATATGTAATTTTATGTCCTCACAATGTCCCCACAATTGGTTACAACTAATGGTAACCAATTGTGGTGAGCACCCGTTTCAAGAACATTCATATAAGAGAGGGGTCAAGTTGGATGGTCGAAGAGGCGATTTTTGTTTTAGTTCTATTTTAAAAACGGAAACACTTACAAAATTTAAAATTGGTATGTTTATAGTTCATAAGCTATAAAATAACAACAAATAATAAAATTTGATCAAGCGCGTGTCGGACTCAAAAAATCTAGCACATTAACTTACTGAAATTTCAACTAATACAATTATGTTTATGTGGTGGTACGGAACCCTCAGTGCGCGAGTCCGACTCGCACTTGGCCGGTTTTTTTCTCATAAGACTGCCTTACCTTCGACGATGTCAGCGCTGACTCTCATCCTCTTGGCGAAGGACAGGCCCGCCCTGACGGCTGCGTGCAGATCTCTGACTTTCCTCTCGGAGACCAGCAGCACGCAGGGGCCGGCGCCGCTGTGGCGCTGCACTATGGAGCCGTGCAGACGGACAATTCTAGGGTGGACTGGGATGCTCCTGGGTAATATTACACTGGCACATCAAAATAGGGAAATGCATAATTTTTTTTTACTCGCATTTATGAACAAAAATAGTATTTTCATATTTTAAAGATAACAACCCGCATAGGTTGCCAGCCCAGACCCTGACAGTTTTCAAGGTCAGCCATGTTTTATGAGCCTCAAAAGTGGTGGCTGACCAGAAAAACTGCCAAGCTGAAGGCAGACAACCCTATACATTCATGAACGGCTCGTCTAGGGCAATCGATCTGCATCAATTTCATCGTGCCACCTGATGAGGTATTTGACCCCATTTTTGGGGCTCACAAAACATGGCTGACATTGAAACCTGTCAGGGTTTGGGCTGGCAACCTGTGCGGGTTGTTATCTCCAAATGTGTCTCTTTCGATGAGTAAACGTTTCGATCTGCCATCTTATGATGTAATTTTCGATTAAAATATCGATACGACGACGAAAAAAAAGATAAATGGTACAGCAGCACTGCACTTACTTTCTCGCGATATACGAGAGTCAGCATTCAACAGTGTCCCCACCGGGAGTCGAACCCAGAACCTCCGGATCAAGAGCCGAATGCTCTAACTACTATATTATAAAGGCTGCGGATATTAATGAGTAAATAAATACCAACTGCAAACTTAAGTTTGTAGTTCCATACAAATAATATGAAAATACAAACTAACCTATACCTACCAAATTTATGAAAAAAATATTTAATGAAATATGCAGTCAGGTAGAAAACCAATTTAGAATCCAAATTGTAGAACATCAAAATAAGCTCAACGAAACCGATTTTGAGTAAATCATTTTAGTAGTAAGGGGACACCCCTTATATGAATTTCTACAGACCAATTGATACTGCCGCAAAATACCTTAAATGGAGATGCTTGGTCATGCAAAGTTTCATCAATATTTTATGAGCTGTTTTTGCGAAAATTACAATTTTTCATTTTCGTTGTATGAGAGCTACCCTCAAAATGAGAGCCAGCAGAAAACCACTCAAAACCCTTCGATGGATTTTCATAAAACTCTTCAATTCAAAATATGTTGTCAATCGGACCATTCGTTTAGCCGCTAGGCCAAAGCGTGACGGACAGACCGACCGACGACGGACTGATCGACCGACCGACCGACGGACGGACATTTTTGGGAGACTGGTTTTTTATGATGTATAAGTGATATAGAACACATTTTAGAGAAAATTAGAAAAACTTTTTTTTCACGAATACAATATATTTCTCGCTCCGCTCGAAAGTAAAAAGAAAAGTTCTTCCAGGATATGCGATGGCAACCTACTAAAATCCAGTGTTCCTAAGTAGTATCTATCACTACATTACATTCTTGCTCTGCCACCTTGTGAGGTAGCGTTTCGTGCAACGGGAGCTTGGTCTAAATGACAATTAAAAGAAAAACTAACTTGGGCTGCAAAATTAACCATGCAAGCAAGTACCAGGATTACATAAGGGTGGCGGAGACAGTCACTAACCTGGTATAGAAGAACTCCATGGCCAGCTCGTGGTAGTGCCTCTCGTCGGCCGGCAGGACGGACTTGACGGCCGCCGGCGAGCGGCCCGCCCAGCCGCCGCGCACGGAGTACACCACGCCGTATTGACCGCGACCTGGTTAAATGTACACTGTGTTGCCGAAAATAACAAAAACACACACCAATAGCACAGTAAATATATAAGCTAAAGCAGTATGGAAACTCCTAACAAACGGCCAAAACTGGCGCACTCACACATGCGCACACCGCTACAGGAAAATAAGCAGTTTTCGCGCTGAAGTTAGTCGTGGGTGCCTAAACCATAATAAAAAAAAAATAGGTACATAATATAGGGTCCCTATAAGTATGTATCTGTCCTTGTGCGATAAAAGGCGACTAAGTATCTTAATCTGCCCTTGTGTCATAAAAGGCGACTAAGTGTCTTAATTTACCCTTGCGTCATAAAAGGCGACTAAGTGTCTTCATCTGCCCTTGTGTCATAAAAGGCGACTAAGTGTCTTTAAAATTGTCCCCCCATACAAAACGCACTATCGGCTGACGTAGTTTCTAATGCTTAATGGACATAAAAACATTTTTTTTTCGTATTTTGACTTCTTACGGAAAGTTGTTTAGTTTTACGGTCCAAAAACATGCTGAAAGGAACAAAGTTGATAGAAGCACCCAATATTTGAGTTCATCATACTATTCTTATTTCAAAACTTCTGGGTTACAACCCGCTCCGACGCAGAATAGTTCTTTTTTCAAAAAAAGGCCCGAGTTTCCATACTGCTTTAGCTTATATATTTACTGTGCCAGTAGTCTAGGCAACGAAGCGAATCGTTGTATGAAGACCCTCGCATTAAATCCTCTATTACACAATATGAAACAAACCTTCTATAAAAAAATCCAAAAAAAAAATGGGTACTTTTAATTTTTCCAGACTTACAAAAATTACAAAAAATATGTGAAAAAATTTTTTTGTTAATTTTTTTTTTTGATGTTTTGAATTTACATTTAATTCATGATACTTTATCATCCTGTCAAATAAAATCTGCCTGAGAGAATTCGCATAGGAAACGTATGTGTAAGGTACCTCGAAACTTGGCTCATAGACAGGGATAAGTTCAATAAGTAAAAATAAAAAATACGAATTTTTTTCGGTTGCAAATAATAAAGTTAAAAAATAATTTTGTTTTCATCAAATATCGATAGGTCGTATGGCAGATAAAACGTAGCCATAGCCAGTCTTAAAAAAAAAAAACTGACAACTGTTCTTAGTCTGTGGTCGGTTTATACAGCTGTTAGTTTTTTTTTATGATAGGCAATGACTACTCATCACATTCTGCCATACGACCTATCGATATTTGATGAAAACAATTTTTTTTTAAAACTTCGTCATTTATGACCGAAAAAAATTGGTATTTTTTATTTATATTTAATGATCCTATTCCTGTTTATGAGCCAAGTTTCAAGGTATCTTACATATAAATTTCCTTTGCGAATTATGTTGGGGTCAACTGCTTCGTCGCCTACACTAGAAATGCTAAAAACGGCCACTTCTAGCAGTTTTTGTATTTGTAACTACTACAGTGAACTATATTTTTCAGAATTGATAGGTTCTAAATAAATTGGGGTACCTTCAGTTCAATCTGTCGTTCCGGATATTCGATAAGTTTTGTATCTAGCGAGCAATATTTTTTTAACTGATGATGGACAAAGTACAAAATCGCAAAATATTAAATCCATAGGCAGGATTCGAACCTGCGTCTTCTCCGTCAGTACCGGAGACGCTTTACCAACTAGGCTACCATGGCCTGATGTTGTGAAATTTGCGACCTCTATACGCATTTCAACGTCGCGTTTGTGCTGCCACCTAGTAAGCATTTGCTGTACTAGCTCAACTAGTCCACCATTGCAGATAGATTTCAAGTCGAAAATTGGTAACACTACGTGTAATTGAAAATGAAAGAATTGCTTCTCCGTCACTGACGGAGAAGACACAGGTTCGAATCCTGCCTGTGGGTGTAAAATATAGATTTATCCGAAGACAGGAAGTGTTAAAATACAGGGTGTTAGAGACAGCCTTCCGAATACTGAAGGGGACAGTCAACAACCCTGACCAACTTTCAATAACCAAAACTTTCAGGAAACGAAAAAGAAATCGGCTTTTAAGAGAAACTGCCCGATTAAGTTTATAATTTTGTTTGGAGACGCGGATTTTTTTTTTGTTTCCTGAAAGTTTTGTTCACAGAATGTTGTTCAGTGTCGTTGACTGATCATGCCCCTTCAGTATACGAAAGGCTGTCCCTAACACCCTGTATATTTTGTTTCATTTTCATAAGTGAGTGTTTGTGAGTAAGTGTTTCACTTTCATAAAACATACCGATCTCTCTTCCCAACTCTGGAGTTCCGTACATGAGAAGATCGCACATTGATGTACTTTCGAGACACAACCGAGCGAACGATGGCGCGTATCTATACAAAAAACACTCTATTAGTATCGAGGCATATAATTGTTAACTTAAAAAAAGGCTGTGGCAAAAAGAAATGCATATGCTTTTTTTGTGTCGCAAGTGGGCAAACGAGCAGGTGGGCCACCTGATGGTAAGTGGTCACCACTACCCATGACACCCACTGTCTTATAAGTGAAATAATTTGACACTAATAAGACAGATGGATGTATGATGGACAAGATAGATTACTAAATCAATGACAAGGAGGTATGGTGCTCTGATATTCCAGCGAAACACAAGAAAAACATTGTAAAAAACCGACTCTTAAAGTAGGCCGTGCTGCAGTGGTTTCTTGCCGTTTCTTTTACGCTGCCATAGCACGATCCGAAACGGCTTAGACTCGCTCTATTTGCATTGTATTCTGCATGACATTCAATAAGTATTCTGTAAAGAATCTACATAGAATAAAATTGTCTGAATCTGAACAGCAAAGCGCGTTACCCACCCTGAGAACTAAGATGGTATGTCTTGTGTGCCGATAACTTCACTGGCTCCCTTACCCTTCAAACCGAAACACAGCAGTGCAAATACTGCTGCTTTACGGCAGAAAAAGGCAAGGGGGTGGTACTTCCCCAGACGGACTTTGCACAAAAGCCCTACCAACTACACAATGCTTCGACTTATTTAGACTACTGTCGAAATGATGTAACTAAGGGTTGTATTAATAAATCCAACTTAAGTGAGAGACTGCTCTCAAGATGTACTTTTCACATACAAATTATGCATCTTAAGTGCAATCGCAGACTTGAGAGGGATTTATCAATACGACCATTAGAGTGCCAGTAGTGTTGTTGCAGGACGGAGGTCCTGATTATGTTGAAGCTACGTAGAAAAGTGCATAATAGGGAACATGCACGAATTTTTTTTATTTAAAAAAAAAATATTCTCATTCATGGAATAAACAGTCTTGTAAAACTATTTTCCGAATAACTATTATATCAAAAAAGATATAAGGCATCGAAGATTTGTTTCTGTCTCTTTCTAGCAAAACGAAATTTAATATGGAGTTTTTATGGCCGTAGTGCATTGTGACGTCACTATTCATGTCGGATCTCTCTGTCTAATTTGTAGTTTTAAATGCTTCTATCGGCCGTATTTCTTAGCAGATTTAAATTTAAATTTCACTTTTTGTCATCTCTACTGCGGTATTTTAATTTTTTGTTAATAAATGCGACTAAAAAAATGTATGCATGTTCCCTATTAATCAGCGAACTACGATACTATAGAACGATAAATACGTTCCAAACTTGACCCCACGAAATAGTTACCTAAGTAGGCGGAGTAAAATAGTTACCTCTCAAGTACCACTAGCTGACATTGCAGCACGCGCGCGAACCAATCGCTGCTCTCGTTCTCAATTTGAACCAATTGATTCGTATTTTGAATATACGTCCTTTTGGTTTCACGTAGGGCCACTTTTTGTGTGGAATTTGTTCTGCGTTAGAGTCCTGACTATTATTTATTCGTAGTAATATATATATTAATAGTCGCTCATTTTCTGGGTTATTCTCACTACTTATTGAACGCCATAGTATTTCGACTTACATTCCATGAAAAAAGTTGTTCAGTTTCATGGACATATTTATGTACCTTTTTTAGGGAGTTGTACCATTTTTGTTACATGTTGTATATGTCGCAGGCAAATTGTATAATTCGTCAATTTTCATTATGCCTTGGCATTCGAAAAAAAAACCGAAAAAAATTTAATTTGTCAATTTACATAATCGTTCTACCCTATGACCAAAAAAGAATGCAAAAGGACACTTA
Organism: Athrips mouffetella; assembly: GCA_947532105.1. Lineage (NCBI taxonomy): Eukaryota > Metazoa > Arthropoda > Insecta > Lepidoptera > Gelechiidae > Athrips > Athrips mouffetella. Next base: position 1,021,622 of record OX383981.1, read on the forward strand.
TTAAATAGCTCTTAACTTTTGAGTATGATGATACTGAAAAATTGCTGAACGTTACAAAGTAGGGTTCAAATATAAAGATAAAACAAAATTTTTGTTGCACAGCATTAACACTCCTATTCACATAGTCACATCTCACATACACAAATAAACAGATACACACATCAATTCACTCATACAGAACGTTTTGGTCTTAAAACTTACTGTACTTTAAATTTTAAGTTTGAACATCTATCCGAGTGGTGAGACCAGGAGACCTATAGCACAGGGTCTACCTTGTTTAGGCTCCTGTCTCTCACTATTTTCAGATTTAAAAATTACAAAATTATATGTACTTAGCTGTTAAATATGTCAAAAATCTGTAGTGAGAGAAAATAAATACATTTTTTTTATTTATAATGCCGCGGCATTAGACAAAACGGCGCGTAAATCGTTTCTGGCACCCGCCGCCGGCCGCGGCCGCGGCACGCTCGGCTGGGTTTACGGTGGCTAACGAATCTAAAATGCGCCAGTGATATACACCCGTTTACAATCTGCCGGCGCCGTTTTACAATTTGCTGACCGATTACAGTTTGCCCGCCGTTTGTAAACGGCGAATTATACGATTTGCCTGCGACATATAGGGTGACTTTTAATTAGTTCTTGATAGCAAAAGATATGCATGTACTCATGATACTGAACAACTTTTCCCAAGGAACATAGGTCGAAAAACGAAAACCAAATTTGACCTCCCATACAGAATGCGCTATCAGCTGATGCAGTTTCTATGGGAGGTCAAAACTTGATTTTCGTATTTCGACCTATGTTCCTTGGGGAAAGATTTTCAGTAGCATGAGTACATTCATACCTGGACTAATTAAAAGTCACCCTATATGGACAATTAGTTGCATATTGACTCCATAATAAGCCCTATAATTATGATGAGTGCAACTTATAGTTAGGGGGCTGGCTGCAATTTGGGTATATGATTTGCTTATGATTTATATTAATAGGGATGATAGATCAGCTCAATACGAATCGATTTGGTCCTTACAAGTTTTTCTGTGCGTCGCTGCGTTTTTGAGTTAAAGCAAAAAAAAAAAATAAGATACTGAATAATGTTTTATTGTCTGCCTTTGTGGCTCCTGTTTAAAATACTTCTGAAGATGTAGAAAATCGAAGAGGCAGACATGCAGGGCTCTGCATTATCACGGGACGAAGTAGTGAATTTGTGCATTTTGAAGCGCTGAAACTTTACGACGCACGGCTATTTTGGTGGCAGACCATTTTTCTAGGGTTTTATACATTGTATTTAATCAGATAGTCAGTCTGCCAGGTGTACGTTTCATTGTCAAATTTCAAAATAGTTAAAACTTAATTCCTCAAAACGCAGGGTTGTGGATGTCCACCAATATTTTTTGTATCTTCTAGAGGATGCTCCTTATCATCAGTCAAAGAGGCAGACATGAGCAAATCATATAGAAATTTTTCCTTCATCACCCAAGACTTACTTTTTTCTAATAGCTAGTTTGACATCTTCAGTATGGTGCAGTCTACCAGCTAAAGCAGCTTCTAAAGATGCTAGTGCCGACTGGTACCGCTCATGAGCTACTGATAACCGTTCCAAGATCTAAGAAGAAAAAGGAGATATTGTTAAAAAAATGATATATTTCACGCAAGGCTGCAAGGTTGCTATTTGAAGTTAGTGACTCGAATTGAAACCCGAGCAAGTGAAGGATGAAGTTCATACATAAAATACTTAATAGGAGCGAGTCTAACTTAGTCTACTTTGGTGTCTAAGTTTTTTAGAAAAAAGCTAACGAATTAGAATTATCACTGAATTACTGCTGAATAAAAGCGTCGAATGAAAAAATACAAATTGCGATAGTTGAATTTGGAAGTTACTATTACTTTTATTAGGGGTCAGTGCAAGCTTCCAGTACCGCATTAATAAAAGGAAACCTCGCCAGAGGCTGCGGAGTGAGCAATCTGAGTGAAAGGATTGAGCACTTACAGACAGTTGTACAGTCTGTCAGTTGTGTTGGTTTTCTGTCTTTGTTTGTCTGTTTGTGTCTGTCTGTCAGTCAGTTACCTGTGTGGATATAACCCTCGCCAGTCGCTGCGGAGTGAGGGAGTGAGCGGTCTGAGTGTCAGGACTGAGCACTTACAGACAGTTATATAGTCTGTCAGTTGTGTTGGTTATTTGTCTTTGTCTGTCTGTCTGTCAGTCAGTTACCTGTGGGGATATAACCCTCGCCAGTCGCTGCGGAGTGAGGGAGTGAGCGGTCTGAGTGACAGGACTGAGCACTTACAGACAGTTATACAGTCTGTCAGTTGTGTTGGTTATTTGTCTTTGTCTGTCTGTCAGTCAGTTACCTGTGTGGGTATAACCCTCGCCAGTCGCTGCGGAGTGAGGGAGTGAGCGGTCTGAGTGTCAGGACTGAGCACTTACAGACAGTTATACAGTCTGTCAGTTGTGTTGGTTATTTGTCTTTTTCTGTATGTCTGTCTGTCAGTCAGTTACCTGTGTGGACATAACCCTCGCCAGTCGCTGCGGAGTGAGGGAGTGAGCGGTCTGAGTGACAGGACTGAGCACTTACAGACAGTTATACAGTCTGTCAGTTGTGTTGGTTATTTGTCTTTTTCTGTATGTCTGTCTGTCAGTCAGTTACCTGTGTGGATATAACCCACGCCAGTCGCTGCGGAGTGAGGGAGTGAGCGGTCTGAGTGTCAGGACTGAGCACTTACAGACAGTTATAACCTCAAAATAAACGGTCCTAAAAAGCCAGTTTTCATTTCTGAGACACTTACCTTTAAAACGCAAAAGGTATATTATCACGCTCGTCAGTTTGCAAATGAATACGGATATAGCTACTGCTGGACCTCTAGGGGCACAGTCTACCTTAGAAAAGCCGACGGACAGCCTTTTGTCCGCATCGATGGTCAAGAAGATCTGGAGAAATTGAAGAAAAAAGATTGACTATTTTATAATTTTTATAATTTTATAATTTAATATCTGTACAACCACTCGAACGCAATAAATGATTATGATTATGATTATGATAAAATATTATTGCATGTTTCAAACCTAAACTGCATGCTAAAAGTTATCATCATACTTGTTTTGTCTTGTAACGTTTTAATCATGTACTTAGTTGGATTTAACACTCGTTATATGCTTACTGCACCTTACACTCGTTTACACACAAACACATTTACATACCTATTTAATTACTCACCTACCTGGACTCCCATTCTTAAACTGTGTCACCATCGTCTCAACTATACAATTCGATCCTAACACTAAGATTGCTTCGCAAATTGATGAATTCGCAGTATCATCAGCATATCAATGTGATCCAGAGGAGTGTATTGAATATCTACCGAACGTTTCAAAGAGCATCAGAATTCTTACGCAAAATATTCGAAGTATTTCAGCAAATTTCTCAGGGTTTCTTTTGCTACTTTCGCGGCTTGTAGTGGATATGGATATATTGGTACTGACTGAGTGTTGGCTCTCGTTAAACCAAAACATCCCGTCCCTTAGTGGTTATGATTATTATACTACAGGTCAAAACAAAAATCAAAATGACGGAGTAACTGTTTACATAAACAAAAACATCGATAACGTTACCGTTTCTGAACCGGGTTTAGCAGAAGCAACCTGTCTTCTCATAAAAATTAAGAATGAATTGGGAATCTTAGCTATCTATCGTCCACCTTCATTCAAGGATGTTACTAAATTCCTACAATCACTAGAACCAATTCTACTAACACTCCGAACGTTTAAAACGATTGCTATAATAGGAGATATAAATTTAGACATCACTGATGCAAATGTGGATAGTAATACTAGTGATTATTTAAATGTTATTGCTAGTCAAGGGATTTTGCCAGCACACAACTTTCCAACCCACAACAAAACGTGTCTTGATCATGTCATATTGAAAAGCAATCTGACCGCTACCACAATAGTTGTGAATTCTACTGTTACTGACCATGCTGCTGTAATACTTAGTCTAATTAAACCTAAGCTGGATTACTGCAATAAATCTGTGACCAAAATCAATCATAGTAAACTGGCAATTGATTTGGAAAATTGTGACTTCTCGCCCGTTTACACTTCTGACAATCCGAATTCCTCATTTGGATACTTTTTGAATTCAATTAATAGAGCTATTAGAATGAACACTGTTACATCATCAGTCCCCCATAGGCTAAAAATTAGGAAGCCCTGGGTCACCTCTGGTTTACTGAGATGTATGCGTAACAGGGACAGAATGTATAGACAAACTAGGCTATCGCCTCATAATGAGACCCTTAAGCTAACATACAAGAGGTATCGAAATTTTTGTTGTAATATTCTAAAAAAGGTGAAGAAGCAGTATGAAAAAGAACAACTGGAACTAGCTGGTTCCAATATGAAGAAGCTTTGGAATGCTATCAATGAAATAATACACGCTAAGAAAAGTAGTGCTCCGTCCGTAGATCTTTTAGCACTTAAATCTTCTTTTACTGAATCAACTAATCATGTAAACTCGTTTTTTGTTGGTGTAGGTAGAACACTTGCTAGTAAAATCCACCCGTCAAATAGTTGTGTGAATAATGACTCTTGCTACAATACATCTCAATCCTTTGTTCTTTTAAGTACGGATGAAGAGGAAGTTGAGCGTATCATCAATTCCTTACGTACAAATTGTGCCGTGGGCATTGATGGTATCTCTACTTCCTTTTTAAAACAACACAAACGTATCCTAATACCACCACTTACCTTCATTATTAACCAATGTCTGAGCTCTGGTATATTCCCGGATGAGATGAAAAAAGCACTAGTACATCCTATATTTAAGGCGGGGGAGAGAGACCGTATCAATAACTACAGGCCGATCTCAGTTTTAACCAGTATATCTAAGGTCCTAGAGCGTATTATTAATAGCCGCCTAATCAATTACTTAGAGGGCAGTAAGCTCTTATCTGATCGTCAATATGGATTTCGTGCAGGTAAATCTACAAATGAAGCGGTTCATACGTTGACTAACTTTGTCGTTGAGAACTTAGACTGTAGGAAAAAATGTATTGCTATATTTCTAGATTTGGCAAAAGCATTTGATACGGTCTCAATCCCCTTACTTTTAACAAAACTGGAACGCCTAGGTATACGTGGATTGCAGCATAAACTCTTTCAGTCTAACCTTACAAATAGAGTCCAATGCGTCAAAATTGGTGACTACATCAGTGAAGAAATGTCTGTGGAATATGGAGTACCGCAAGGAAGTGTCCTCGGACCAACGCTTTTCTTGGCATATATTAACGACCTGTGTAGACTGGAACTCATAAATGGAGAGTTGATTTCTTTTGCCGATGACACTGCTTTGATATTCTCGGCCGAAACGTGGGAGGAGACGTTCAAAGTTGCACAGATGGGTTTTAATAAGGTGATAAATTGGCTCCATGATAATGTATTGACGCTAAACGTTGAAAAAACTAAATATATTACTTTTACAATTAATAATACGACACAACCTGAAACCTTTCAATCAACAATCATAGCTCACTCAACTATTTGCAATAACTCTTCTGACTGCGACTGCTCTACGCTAGCAAGGACTGACTCTATTAAGTATTTAGGAATTTTGATTGATAAAAATCTTACGTTTAGACCGCATATCACTTTACTTACTACTAGAATTCGAAAACTTATATACATTTTTAAAAATTTACGAAATGTAGCTAATTCTAAAATAATGAAAACAGTTTATTATACACTCTGTCAGTCCTTGTTGACATATTGCATTTCCGCCTGGGGTGGTGCTGCGAAATCTAATATGCTTCCTTTGGAAAGAGCTCAAAGAAGCGTTTTGAAAGTCGGTGCATCTTTGCCATTTCGTCATCCCACTACGGAACTTTATAAACTATGGGAAGTATTGACGGTGCGTCAACTTTTTGTTTTCGCCTTAATCTTAAAACAACACACTGCTCTGGATACAGATCTCTTAACACTAAACCGTTACAAACGTCCAAATCGAGGTGACATTGTCCCAACAAAGGCTATAACGTGTAAGACTACTTTTGGGCAAAGATTCTATTACTTCCTAGGTCGTTTTTTGTACAACGCCGTTAATAAAAAGATTAATATAGTTAATAAAAATATATTTGAATGTAAAAAAATAGTACGTAATTGGCTTCTTAATTTAAACTACACAGAAACTGAAAATTTACTTCGACCAACACAATAATATTATACCCAAGGCTCATATATACATATACACACACATACACACACACTCACACACACACATATTCCGATGAGTATTTTATCCAACTATTATGTCAGATTTTATTTTTGTTTTTGTTTTAGTAGTTCATTTATTCTCATTTATTTTCTTACATTTATTTTTGTTACTTTCAATCAGTATTTTAATTGAATCGCGGTTCAGATACCTATGCTTGTATATTGTTATTTCAGCGTCATTCTAGGAAGAATGCTGGTGTTTTAGCACAGGATTTAACCTTTTAAAACACTGGCAGATAATTTTAATCAATGTGCTTTATCTTTAATGAACCTAGTTTTAGATACCTAGCCGTAAGAAAAACTTTTGAATGAATAAATTTATTTATTATTATTATTTGGTATTCTGTTTTTTAAATCTGCTCGGTTTCAGATTTTTCACCGGTAATATGAGTGCCCACGGGCCTAGGCCAAGTGCGCATCATGATAATTGTTTGGTTCAATGATTGTTCGATCAGCATCTAAAAACTTCCTGACAATCCGGCATGTATTTAAAATTACGGCCTTTTGCAGAGTTATATAAACAAACTTTGATAAGTTAAGCATTTTTATAGATTGGTGAAGTTGTTGTGGTATAACGCCTGTTGTAGAAAGAACTATGGGAACGATGACTACCTTCCGAAGGTTCCACATACGGGTGATTTCAATTTTAAGGTCTGCGTATTTGTTCAATTTCTCTGCAATTGTTGTCTGTAAATTATGCGTATTGGGTACTGCTATGTCTATGATGTGGGCTGTTCTACTAATTTTGTCTATAAGTGTAATGTCCGGTCTGTTGTAGTGAGTGGTTTTGTCAGTCAATATAGCTCTGTCAAAATACAATTTATGGGTGGTATTTTCAAGTATTGTTTCAGGTTTGTATTTGTAATAGGGTTTAGGTCGATCTAAAATGAGTTTATGGTCTATTGCAAGTTTTTGGTGAATGATGTAAGCTACTTGATCGTGTCTATACTTATAGTCTGTCTGTACTATTGTCTTACAAGCACCTGTAATGTGTTGAATTGTTTCTGGGGCACTGTTGCAACGTCGGCATCTATCTACAGTATTTGGTACTTTCATTATGAATTTCTGGTAGTTGCGGGTTTCTATGACTTGGTCCTGTATCCCTAGCATGAATCCTTCCGTTTCTGGAAAGAGCTCTCCGCGGCTAAGCCACTCGTTCGACGCTGTCTTGTCGACGTTAGGTAGGTTTAAGTCGCGGAAGTGCCTTCCATGAAGTGTTTTACGGGACCACTCATCAGTTTTCGTCTGTCTGTCAGTTTGTGATTCGTTTCTTTGGGTAGAGCTGTCATGTAAGTTAAGAGGCGTCAATTTATGGTCATTTTGTACTATAGCTTTGTGTAAGATTGATGTGTCTACTTTTCTGTAGAAATAGGACCTAAGATTAGTGATTTGTTTATTGTGTAGGTTTTTAATGTCTATGAGGCCCCTTCCTCCCTCACTCCTTGGTAATGTTAATCTTTGCATACACGATCTTGGGTGATGTTTTCTGTTGCGGGTCATGGTAGTGTTTATGAGGCGCTGCAATCTAATGAGCTCTCCCTTGGTCCAAGTGATTATCCCAAAGGAGTAAGTGAGGACGGGGATAGCGTAAGTGTTAATAGCTTTGACAGTATTTTTAGAGTAAAGATAAGATCGCACTATGGAGTTAATTCTATGTTTGAATTGCTGAGTTAATGCAGATTTTACATCTTTATATTTTATCTGTGTTGATTGGGCATAGCCAAGGTATTTATAAGTCGCGTTTTCATCTAGTGGTCCTATTTTATGTCCTGTTTGTAAATCATAATGGTGTTTAAAAGTCTGGCCCGATTTGACTGAATTAATCTTGCATTTATCAATTCCGAACTCCATGCATATGTCTTTTGAATACTTTTCCGTCAAAGTAGCTAATTCATTTAAATCGTTTTCCGTAGAGGCATAAAGTTTAATGTCGTCCATATAAAGAAGATGGTTAAGCTGTGTGTCGTTCTTCGTTGAGCTTATTTCATTTTCAGAATATTGGAGGGAGTATCCACATTTTGTTCTATTTAAGGAATTTGATAAAGGATTAAGGGCCAGGCAGAACCACAAAGGGCTTAAAGCGTCTCCTTGAAATATTCCACGTTGTATTTTAATGGTTTGGGTTTGTACCGGTCCTGAAGGAGTCGTCAGTCTAAGTTGAGTTGTCCATTTAGTCATAGTATTTTCTAAAAAGTTAGTGATTATTGGGTGAATTTTATATATCTCTAGAGTTTTGAGTAACCATGAGTGTGGGACTGAGTCATAAGCTTTCTTATAATCTATGTACATCGTATATAAATCTTTCTTCTTCTGCTGTACCTGTCGTAATATAACTGAATCTATTAATAACTGTTCTTTACATCCTTGGCTGAACTTTCGGCATCCTTTTTGTTGTTCTGTAAGTATGTTGTTTTTATCTATGTGTTTGTATATTAATGATGTAAGGCATGATGTAAGAATTTTGTAGAATGTCTGTAAGCAAGTAATGGGTCTATATTTAGCAGGATTAGCAAGGTCTGATTGGTCTTTTGGTAACATATAGGTGATTCCAGCAGTAATGAAGTCCGGCATTAATAGTGGGTTTTCTATGAATTTGTTAATATGATTGTGTAAGAGTGGGTGAACATATGTAAATTTTTTATACCAATAGTTTTGGATATTATCAGATCCAGGTGTTTTCCAATTGTGTAGTTTACTTATAACATTCTTGAAAATGTCAATAGGTACGTGTTGAAAATCCATCGGTTCAGTAGTCTCTGTAATATAAGCTTTTTCGCTTTCTATCCATTCTGAATGTTGATTGTGGGTGATTGGATTTTCCCACAATTTAGACCAGAATCCATGGAGATCATATAGTTGAGGCATAGTATTTTGGTTATTTTGATCATTGCGCTGATTGTGTTGAGTTTGATTGTTTGTAGATGTCTTAAGGACTCTATAAAATTGTTTTTCGTTTACGATGAATTGGTTGTTCTGTGTCTTACGGAGTGTGCACATTTTGTAGCGTCTAAGGCGGTTACTCGAAGCAGTCAATTTTTGTCGTAAAGTATCTAGGAATTCAGTGAGCTTGCTGTTCGGTTCTTCATGTAATGTGTGGATTTTATACTGTCGAATTATAGATTGTACATGTCTAGTCACCTTGTCACTTCTATTTCCCTTTATATATTGCGTTAATCTACCTATTTTAGCTCTAAGATCTTCTATTTTTCGTTCTAATCTAATCTGCCATTTCGGTTTCCTATTTTGTTTTTTCTTGTATGTTGTATTAAGTGGGATTTCGATTTTAGCTCCATTTGTTTTAGTTGCAGTCAAAGCTGCGCAATATAGTACTGTCTGTAGTGTGTCAAAGTCCGAGTCTGTTTGTAAATATTCTGGCAGAAGCTTAGTATTAATATAGTCAACAATTTTTGCGAATTTTTTGGAAGCTTTTTGTTTGGGGATGAACTGCCGTTGTGTAGGGTCTGTATTCTTGTAATATTGTAGTATTTCTTTGAATGTTTTCTCTATTCCTGCTATTTCAGTAATATTTTCAGCTTCAGATGATGAAACAATTGGTGTCCTTTGTCTGTTTATGTGTGTGTCTTGACATTGAGTAACTTCTATAGGGTCAGGGTGGTGATTATTTTCAGGGTAAGTATGGGAATTCTCAAAACTTACTTCGTTTTGGGTTTGTGATTGGTCAATATTCCTCGACAGTGATATATCATGGTCTGCGCGATGCAAGTCATTAGATGTACCTATGTCACTATTACTTCGTTGGTCATGGTTTTGTTTTGCTACTAGTGTTTTTATTTTTTCTCGTTCTGCCGGCAGTATTCTGTTATTAACATTTATTACTCTAATTTGGTCTGCTAGGCGTTGTTCACCTATAAAGTCTAGTTCTGGGTGTAACAATACAAATTTTCGATGCAATAAAGGTCGGTAACCTGTAAGGTTAGTTTCACATTCTGTTACTTCATAATAGCACCGTAAAAGGTCCCTATTGATGTTGTCTGGCCATTGCATACGTTGCCTATTTTTTCCTGTCTTTGTAGTTGCAGGTCTCATGTTCGTAAGTAGACTACTGTCGCTCGTAGATGAAATCGTATTAGCCGTTTTAGAGGGACAAACTTCATTCTGGTTTTGATGAAGATTGTCAGGCAATGTTTTTAATGTCTGTAAAGCTTCCTGTTTTATTTTTCCTAGTTCTTCCGGTGATAAGAGATTGTTTTTGGCTATGTCTCTTCTTTGGCTAGCAATTTTCTGTTTAGTTACTTTTGTGTTTGGGAATCTCTCTTTAAATTTACAGTATAAAGCGTCTATGAACTTTCCGGTTTGCTTTTCAAATTTTGTGATGGTTAGGTATGTGCACCAAATAAATTGGTTCATTTCATTAGTAAAATGTATTCGCACACGCTTATTGCCAGTAATGGGAGCAAGATCTAGGCAGTTTGCCTCTTGCTCAACATCTACTGACATTGGAGTAACGGTAGATGAACGGGAGTTAATTGGGTACTCAAAGGGATTGGTTGAAGAGGATGGTGATGGGAAGAGACTACATGTGGAAGATATTGGTGACGCAGGAGCTGAGTCAAGGCAAGTGGTATTTTCTGTGGGGCCTGCAACAGTATTTAACTGGGCAGACTGCGATATGTTGCCCCCCCCAGAGTACGTGGGGCAGCCCGAGCTGGAAGGCTCGGGGCGGGATTCTCCCTCGCTGTTAGCGCTGGTACCCGCCTGGGGTACTTTACTCCTGGTAAGTACCATTTCCATACCGCGACTTTGCCTTTTCCTTGTTGGCCGCGTAAGTTTCAATAGTACGCGTGTCCGCCCCCTACGTGGCTAGATGTTCAGCACGGACGAAAGGTAGGACTTTAGGGGGGCTTATTATTATTATTATTAGAAGATCCCTGCGTGTAAATATTCTTCAACAATAAAATAGACAATAAAATAGTTATACACTCTGTCAGTTGTGTTAGTTATTTGTCTTTTTCTGTATGTCTGTCTGTCAGTCAGTTACCTGTGTGGATATAAGCCACGCCAGTCGCTGCGGAGTGAGGGAGTGAGCGGTCTGAGTGTCAGGACTGAGCACTTACAGACAGTTATACACTCTGTCAGTTGTGTTAGTTATTTGCCTTTTTCTGTCTGTCTGTCAGTCAGTTACCTGTGTGGATATAACCCTCGCCAGTCGCTGCGGAGTGAGGGAGTGAGCGGTCTGAGTGACAGGACTGAGCACTTACAGACAGTTGTACAGTCTGTTAGTTGTGTTGGTTATCTGTCTTTGTCTGTCTGTTTGTGTCTGTCTGTCAGTCAGTTACCTGTGTGGATATAACCCTCGCCAGTCGCTGCGGAGTGAGGGAGTGAGCGGTCTGAGTGTCAGGACTGAGCACTTACAGACAGTTATACAGTCTGTCAGTTGTGATGGTTATCTGCCTCTGTCTGTCTGTTTGTGTCAGTTATTTGTGTGGATATAACCCTCGCCAGTCGCTGCGGAGTGAGAGAGTGAGCGGTCTGAGTGTCAGTACTGAGCACTTACAGACAGTTATACAGTCTGTCAGTTGTGTTGGTTATCTGGTTATCTGTCTGTTTGTGTCAGTCTGTTTGTGTCAGTGTGTTCGTGTCAGTCTGTTTGTGTCAGTCTGTTTGTGTCAGTCTGTTTGTGTCAGTCTGTTTGTGTCAGTCTGTTTGTGTCTGTCTGTTTGTGCCCGTTACCTGTTTGTCTGTCTGTCAGTTACCTGTGTGGATATAACCCTCGCCAGTCGCTGCGGAGTGAGGGAGTGAGCGGTCTGAGTGGCCACGTGTCGCCGCCATATTGGACTGAGCACACAGCAAGCTTCTTCCGCTTCACCGCTCACCATACGCAATCTGCAAGAAACAGTCAAACTTTACAAAGAAGGGGAGTTGCGCTATAGGTACAAGGTTCATTGATTACTTTAGCTACTTCCATAGCATTATGTCTTATGGCATACTGCTTTGGGGCCGAGCAGCTGATATACATTCAATATTCGTTTTACAAAAGAGGGCTATAAGAGCAATTTATTGCCTGAAGACTCGTGATTCCCTGAGAGAACTGTTCAAGGAAATCAACATTATGACAGTGCCATGCCAGTATATCTATGAAAATATAATGTATGCTAGAAAGAACATCCATCAATTACCAAAAATTTGTGACAGGCATACTTTTAATACTAGAAATAAGCATAAAATTGATCAACCATATACTAGATTAACTAAAGTCAATACCTCTTTCGTTGGTCTGTGTATACGATACTACAACAAAATACCTGACAATATAGTGCAATTACCTGAGAGAAAGTTTAAAGAATGTGTAAAGCAAACGTTATGTAAAAAAGCTTACTATAGATTGGATGACTATATGAATGACAAAGAGGTATGGTGCTCTGATATTCCAGCGAAACACAAGAAACACATTGTAAAAAGCCGACTCTTAAAGTAGGCCGTGCTGCAGTGGTTTCTTGCCGTTTCTTTTACGCTGCCATAGCACGATCCGAAACGGCGTAGACTCGCTCTATTTGCATTGTATTCTGCATGACATTCAATAAGTATTCTGTAAAGAATCTACATTGAATAAAATTATCTGAATCTGAATCTGAATCTGAATCTGATCTAATCATCATTTTCAGATCGTGTGGGATGTAAGATCTGTGACCGTCCTTACAAACCCTGGTATCAGAGTAGTTGAGCTTCCAATTAGTCCAGTCAATCTACGACAGTTTGTATGGAGAGGGTTGCATTAAATGCACTTTAGGGGATAATTTATTAAATTACCAGTAAAAACATTCAAAAATTTAAAGTACAGTACGAGTAATCCCCGACATAACGTTGATATTCATATAACCAGTATAAGGTGAAGTCAACCTGTATAATATATACTATGTAGCACAGGTCAGCTTATACTGGTACTTTTACAAAAATATGTGTTTTTACAAACCCTGTTGTCAGAGTAGTAGTAGCATGGGGTCCCATTCCGTACTACCATGAAGGAAAAAAAAATTACGCGCCCAGATGGAGTAGTAATCAAAACGTACTATGGGTGCCGGCTATGATACAATTTTGTAACTCACACACACATTCATACTTTTCTTCCAAATAGTCGTTCACGGCATGTGACATGGACAACATCTCTGTCATAAAATAGCAGAAATAAAATAAATAACACAAAACATTAATAATTGTGCGGTGAAATTGTGCCGAAACCATGCCGCAAGCAAAACTACAAAGCTTGCTGGTATCACATTTTTCTGGTGAGTAGTAAACCGCTTGGTTTTTACAATTTTCGTGGTAAAATTTTTTGTAGAAAATTGTGTTGTTGATTTTTAGTGATGTGAAGTAGTCGATAAAAAATAATATAGAATCGAGTCGTCGTTATAATTTTATTTCATTTATTTATCGCAGTTTTCTAAAAGATCCGGCGCAAAAACGTCAATGAGTGCCAACATGCGGGAGAGACCAAAATTCGATTCCAACCAAATATAGTAGAATCTGCTCAGCTCATTTTAATAACAGTAATTACGAATTAACTGAAGCCCGCAGAAAAAGACTTCATAAAGATGCCATTCCAACCGAGAACCTATGTCACAAGGTAAATGAAAAACTAATTTTTTCCATCCTCAGAAATCCATAATCTCTACCAGCTATCCCATCTGAAAAACAGCTGTATGTACGTTTATAACTCTGTGCAGTGTCTTATTAATATTATTAACTAGCCCCATACAAACTTTGGACCCCCGTTTCACCCCTTCAGGAGGTGAATTTTGAAAAATTATTTCTTAGTCAGCCCTAGATTTCACAAGGAAGCTAAGTGCCAAATTTAGAGTTTCTAGACCCAGTGGTTTGGGCTGCGCGTTGATTCTTAGTCAGTCAGCCATTCATTTATTCATTCAGTCAATCAGTTTCTTCTTTTATATATCTAGATTTGACTATTCGTAACGATGGCAAATAGTTGCTGATCTAGTTTTTCAGTTATTCTAAGAACTGTAAGATTTTTGTGCTTCGTTTAACAGTTAGGCAGACAGACCATACTGAACGAAGTATTGGTGTTATATTAGTTTCAGCATTATCTTTTTATCCAAATAATATATTTTCATTCTTACAGGTTGATGAACAAGTGCTTCCCCCTCAGAACTCAACGATACATGCTTCCGAAGGTACATTGTCAGAAACAAGATTAAAATACAAAATTGAAGAGCAAAGATGTGTTACTCATTCTATTACATTTTTAATTAGACTACAAAACATTGTTTTACTTTTTATTGTTATATGTATGTATCTTCTGTATGTATTTTTATTATTTATATATTATATTTATACCTATATCATCAATATATTTTATTAACTTGTTTATTTTATACCATTTATTTATTTTATATTATTACATCTGGTTTTTGTGGATTTTAATAATGCACTACTGAGTCCCGCTAATGAACACTCTCTCTCACTACCATGGGTTGGCTGGAAGAAATCTCTTTTAGAGATAAGCCCGCCTTTGTAAATGTCCTTTTGTATGTAACTTTCTGTATGTGAATTTGTGCAATAAAGAATATATATATATGTATTTTTATTTGTTTATGTTTAATTTGACGTGGTCCTTGCAATTTTATATTTAATTCCGATAAGTGATAGATTTCATCCTTACCACCTGGACGTCTGGTCTCGAACTAACGTACGTGGATAACGCTTTTACCGCTCACGTGCAAGGTGTGGAATGATCTCCCTCTCGAGGTATTTCCTTTGCACAACAACTTAGGGTCCTTCAAAAGGCAAGTCTACAGACATCTCAAAGGCCTGCACCGTATCTGCTCCCCTAAGTTGCAAGATGTCCTAGACGACAGTGACCACCTACTATCAGGTGGGCAAGTAAGATTTAGCCTGTATTCTTGCCGACACGAAAGAAGAAGAAGAAGGTGGGCCGTCTATCCCTGTGCGTCTCTCGGTAGTTCGCTCACTCTAGGAAATAAAATATATATTTGTATGGAGAAGCAAAAAGACAAAATACCAAATGCCGAAAGAAGTAAGCAGTTCCCAATATTATTGCAAGTTGCAAATTGATCACCATTGTATATGAGAGGTACGATAAATAAGTCCAGGAGCCATGTGATAAAATGTAAGTAAATAATCGATAAATATACATCACATCACTATTTTCAAATTCAGCAACCATGAAGTTTCTTGTTTTTTACATGCCAAACATAGACAAATAAATGTCGTACTTTATTGATATTTTGTTTTAAATTGGGCATATCATAACATAAATGTCTCTATCTTTTTCTAACGTAACGTATTCAAAGATGTGTGATAGAGTTAAAAGACAAAACCCGTCTCCCGCTTCCACCTACCCTCCCACCCCTCTGAGCGGCCGCATAGGTTTCGATACAAAATGGGCATGATTACTACTCCATCTGGGCGCGTAATTTTTTTTTCCTTCATGCGTACTACGGTTTTTTCGACGGAGTAAATAGCCCGAATTCATTTGGCCCTTTTGTTTCTAATAATTAAACTAAATGTTACTACTAGGTTGGTAGGTAAAGGTGTAAACTATGACATTAATTCAATTTTAACATCCAGATATCAATTTATTAAAAAAAAAACCGGCCAAGTGCGAGTCGGACTCGCGCACTGAGGGTTCCGTACCACCACATAAACATAATTGTATTAGTTGAAATTTCAGTAAGTTAATGTGCTAGATTTTTTGAGTCCGACACGCGCTTGACCAAATTTTATTATTTGTTGTTATTTTTTAGCCTATGCCCTATTAACATACCAATTTTCAAGTTTGTAAGTGTTCCCGTTTTTAAATAGAACTAAAACAAAAATCGCCTCAGCAACCATCCAACTTGACCCCTCTCTTATATGAATGTTCTTGAAACGGGAGCTCACCACAATTGGTTACCATTAGTTGTGAGAAAAGTTGTAATATTTAATGATTTCAGACTTTTCCCATTATTTGTACTGTGAGACCTAGCTTCTTGCCAAATTTCATAATTTTAGATCAACGGGAAGTACCCTGTAGGTTTTTCATTTTTGAATAAATGTATGGAGATGAGGACATAAAATGACATATCTTTTGATTGCGTCGTTGGAAAAAATTTAAATTTTCAGATCTTGTGTGGTTCATGGATCCTAATATATGATATTAATTTCAACCTGATACCTCTACCCGTTCGTGAGATAAAGGGTCTTGACAGACAGACAGACAGACAGACAGACAGACAGACAGACAGACAGACGGACAACAAAGTGATCCTATAAGGGTTCCGTTTTTTTCTTTTGAGGTACGGAACCCTAAAAATACCTTATGGAAAAAATTGCCCGAACAATTTTCGGCAAAATTCGTTCTATGATGTGAGGCATCTGTGCTAGTATAGTATTATCAATCTGTGGTAGTAGTAACTTATTTTACAATGACTTCCGTAGATAGTAGCCAGGACGAACAGTTTGACGTGCCTTCCTAAACACGGAGTCATCTTACTTTGATTCATCCTAGGTAGTTTGCAAAGTTCAATGATCTGACTACTCTTTAGACAAAAGAATACGCTAGATCAATCTAATCAGACTTCAGTGACCCGTGACTGGAAATTGACTCTGATTTATGTATCTAATCATTAACTTCTTCGCTCTCATGGAAATGCATCTTCATGGTAGATTTATAACAACGCCATCTATTGCAAAAATCCTGTTCTTACTTGTGGAACAGTCTCCGTAAAGAGTCCAGCAGAGACCGGAGGAGCGAGAAGGAAGCGCAGGGCTGCAGGTCGACCGTCCGAGCGACCGACACCAAGGCCCGCATCGCCTCGCTTGCCGGCCGCCCGCCCAGCTCCAAGCGACACGACGCTTCTAGAGACTCTAGGCATCTGCAAATCATTGAAAATGAATAGGGGTGAAACCGAATTAAAAAAATATATATACAGTCGTGGTCAACTAATTAGGGACAAATATAACACTAAACAATATAAATATTCATACCTCTGTATTACTCATTAATATTAATACTTCTACCTATTACACTATAGTGATAATAACTATTATGAAACCTTACCAAATTACACAAAATAAACAAAAATAATACATGACTAAACTAATAAATACATCAATCAAATCACTTGAATCGATATTTATGGTATTTACGTCCTGGCCACCTAATTAGGGACAGTAAAATTTCCGTGTTCTAAATTTAAAAAAATAAAAATAAAAAACTTTTTTCTGCGTAAAATTGATTTTGGCGCCATTCTGAATCGTAACATTAGTTTCGTACGTACAATACAATAACAGTAATTTTTAAAATATGGGTCGAAACAAGAGTTGTGACGCAACAATGAGAAAAGTGATAATTAATTTTTATCAACGTGGATGGCCTTACAGGAAAATAGCTGATCATCTGAACTGTTCCAAAAATATGATATGCAATGCAGTGAGCCATTTTAAAACCCACAATACAACTGAAAGTGTTCCTAGAAAGAAGAGGCCAAAAAAAACTACCCCACAAGATGACCGCAGGATGGTCATTCTAGCCAAGAAAGACCCCTTTAAAGGTTCTGCAGTTATTAAGGCTGAAGTTTTTGGACCTGAACTGAATGTCGGCGTATCAGCAAGAACCGTTAGAAGGCGTCTAGTTGAAGCAAAGCTTTTTGGACGAGTTGCACGAAAAGTTCCGTTGCTGAAGAAGGAACACAAACAAGCAAGGCTGGCGTTTGCTCGAAAGTATGGACATTGGACTCCAGCTCAGTGGAAAAATGTATTATTTTCAGATGAAACTAAGATAAATTTAATTTCATCAGATGGCCGACAATACGTGCGACGTCCTATAAAAACAGAAATGAATCCTAAATACACCAAGAAACAAGTAAAACATGGGGGCGGAAATATTCAAGTCTGGGGCTGTTTTTCTGGACATGGAGTAGGGCCCGTAAAAAAAATTGAAGGCAAACTGGATCAGTATCAGTATAAGCAAATCTTAGAAGAAAATATGATACCATATGCTGAAGAAGTTTTACCGGTGACCTGGACGTTCCAACACGATAATGACCCAAAACATACAGCTCAAACAGTGAAATATTTCCTGGCACAGCAGTTTGTGACGGTACTAGATTGGCCTGCAAACAGCCCAGATTTAAACCCAATCGAGCATTTGTGGTACGAAGTTAAAAAAAGAGTTGCGGCTCAACGTACCGGCACTCAAAATCAGCTCTACGAGAGATTTACAGAGGTGTGGAATAATATTTCAATAGAAACATGCAACAATTTAATTACATCAATGCCTCGCCGTTGTCAAATGGTGATTACCAATAATGGCAACCATACTGGTTATTAAAACTATGTTTTTTATTTTCTTTGTTATTAAAATTTTGTTTGCTTACTTTTTGTATTATTAAAACTTAACATTTTCTCGTTATTTTTAAATTAATAGTCAAATTTCCTCCTGTCCCTAATTAGTTGGCCAGTCATTAATCAGTATTAGAAAGTAGCAGTGTAGTTTAGGTAGAAAAACTTGTGGCGGCAAGTAGCTTTTTCTTTTTTTGGCCACTAAATATTTAAAATTAATATCCCTTAACTTGTTTATAATGATAAAACTTCAAAGCTTCGTGATTAGAAACATTTATTGATGTCGAAGGAAGCTCTTGCTCTTTTTGTGATAGTGTCCCTAATTAGTTGACCACGACTGTATATTTAAAAATCAACGCCAGAATCCGCTAAAAAGATGCCTTGAGCCGCATAATCACATCGCATCTCAGTTTCTACGCCTATTTCATTCATTCATTAATTGCAATTCTATTTGCAATAATAGACTAGTTGAGCTAGTACAGCTAATGCTTACTAGGTGGCAGCACTAACGCTAGTACAGCTAATGCTTACTAGGTGACAGCACTAACGCTAGTACAGCTAATGCTTACTAGGTGGCAGCACTAACGCTAGTACAGCTAATGCTTACTAGGTGGCAGCACTAACGCTAGTACAGCTAATGCTTACTAGGTGGCAGCACTAACGCTAGTACAGCTAATGCTTACTAGGTGGCAGCACTAACGCTAGTACAGCTAATGCTTACTAGGTGGCAGCACTAACGCTGGTACAGCTAATGCTTACTAGGTGGCAGCAATAACGCTAGTACAGCTAATGCCAGCTAATGCTTACTAGGTGGCAGCACTATCACAACGTTGTAATGCGTATAGAGGTCGCAGATTTCACAACATCATGCAGGACCACGGTAGCCTTGTTGGTAAAGCGTCTCCGGTACTGGCGCAGAAGACGCAGGTTCGAATCCTGCCTGTGGTTGTGAAATTTTGCGATTTTCTACTTTGTAGATTTATTCGAACACAGAAAGTGTTAAAATCATTTTCGATATAAGAAACTCAAAATAGTTTATTCGTTGTTGGATATTAAAATCTCTTAATAACGTCAGCATTCAATCAATCATTTCAAAAATTAAGTAGTAAAATTTTATAAGACAAGGAAAGGGTCGAATTTCAGAATTAAATTCATTCTGAAATTCGACCCTTTTCTTTGTCTTATAAAATTTTACTACTTAATTTTTTGTGCTATGTTTGGACTGTTATTAAAACGTTATCGATACAACAACATATTAGTACCTTACCTCTGCAGAGTGCCGAAATACGTGTCTTTCAGACAATCGACGAATTTGACTAGTTTCATACTTATTTTACGACTTAGCTTGGACAGAACTGTAACAAGAGAACATTTTCATAATTATATTCTAGTTTATTTAATTATTTTCTCTACTATTATTTTCTATTCATATTAATAGAAAATAAATAATGATAAATAAATTTCAGAATATATATTAGAATCTTTATTATCCATTTTCTAGTTTATTTGTCCCGTGTAGTGCAGGCAAAGAATAGTACCGTCCCATACATACCCGTGGGTGTCGTTAGAGGCGACTAAGGATTATAAACTGAAAGATGGGCAGCAGCATCCTCCTGTGTATCATACCATCTTGCTGCGGTCACCTAAAACCGCGGTCCATGGTGCCAGCCGTAACGTAACGCTAACAAGCGAGGTGACTATGGTACTTCCCCTCCACATTTTTCCAGCAAAAGCTAGAATTCTGGAGAGAGCTCCCTGTCCTGTAGTGGACGTTTCATAGGATGTTATGTTGATGAGTTTATTTATTTTCTCTATTCTTTGTTGCGGATAAACCAAATGCCACATATACACTTCCGTCGTTACTATGCATTGTAATGTATCGCGGATGTTTGTGGAGTGTCAGATAGACGTCTATGACACCTCATATCGAAAAACAGTCTCAAAATTAAACAATAAGCGACAGCTGTAACATAATTTTGAACGTAATTTCCAATCTTAGTTCAGAAAATAATCGAAAGGACTAAATGGCTTCTACAAGTAAACTACTAAATCATGATAAGTTTATTAACACTAGGGATCAATTTTTAGTAGAAATTTTTGTCTGAATTAAAAGCTTTTTTTATCGTCAATGACTCCTTGACCTCAATCTAGTCTTGAGGACAGAGATGAGAGAGCCTATTCACTCGCGACTTGAATATATCGGATTATATGAACGACTTGAATAGATCCGGGTTATTGAGCTTTAATGAAAATGAATAGGGTTTAATATCTTTTCACTACGCCATCTTGAATTGGATAGACAAAACTTTTATCTCTATAGCGCCATCTTTTGATTGGATGTAAACAACAATTCTGTCTCGTTCTAAACATATTAGTCCAGTCAAACTACGAAAGTTTGTATGGAGAAAATGGAATAAATGCACTTTAGGGTATAATTTATTAAATTACCAGTAAAAACATTCAAAAACTTAAAACCACAGTAATCCCCGACATAACGTTGATATTCTTAAAAGCAGTAGGTGAACTCAACCTGTATAATATTTACCATGTAGCATGTTAATTTGATTTCGTGCCATAGCTTGTTTCAGTAACGATAATGGAACACAAAAAAAATCCTACTTTAAAAAAATTAAAACTCCATTGAAACTAAACTAATGCGGAGGTCAATGACCCGGACGGGGCACCGCGCTATCACCGACCCAGCGCGCGAGTATCTATGGATAAGGTAGGCACGTATATACTATGTATGTACCCAATATTTATTCAGTTTATGGTTTCTTTGTGCACCGTCCCCGTATTACAATTATTTTATTTCCTGCACCCAAAGGTTGCCTGGAAGAAATTGCTTTTTAGCAATAAGGCCGCCTATTGTGCTCCGTATTTCATTTTGTATTTTTTTTTTGTAAATTTTGTATTTCTGTGTGCAATAAAGAGTATTGTATTGTATATAGGCACATACTTAACTGAAACTCTTTCTTTTTTGTGTGCGACTCCAATTTTCCCTTCATACTTTAACGGGCTTAGGACCGTCAAAATGCAATACCTAATAAATGATAAAAATATATCATTTATTATTGATGATAAAAAAATAATAATTGTAGGATTTTTTTTTTGTGTTCCTTAATCGTTACTGAAACACTAAATTAACACCCTGTATACTGGTACTTTAACAAACAATGTGTTTTTACAAAATTACCGGAATTTAATTATTTACTGCTTCAAATAGCCTGTACGAGTACAAGGTGTAACAGAAAGGGTATATCAACCCTGAAGGACGTGATTCTGCCCATTAAACTGAACAACTTTTCTTAAGGAACATAGGTCGAAATACGAAAAAAAAAATTTTACCTCCCATACAAAATGCGCGATCAGCTGATTCAGTTTCTATGGGAGGTCAAAATTTTTTTTTCGTATTTCGACCTGTTCCTTAGGGAAAGTTGTTCACATCCTTCATCCCTTTTTGTTACACCTTGTATAACTATTTAAAATTAATTTCTCTAAATGTGCATTTAATTTGTCCTTCTATTGCCTCTTTTAAACTAAAAGTAAAGGAACATTTTCTTCGGCAAATCACTGCTTCGTCGTAGTCATCAGTCGTGTAGTCATCATTGTGTATTTCTCTCTACAGCATTTAGTATTTTTATTTATTTATTTATGTATGTTTGTATATATGTACATATTGCGTGTATTTTTATATATATTTATATATGTATTGGTGTTTATTGTATTTAAGGAGTTAGTAGTATATTAGTTTAAGTAGTATATACGTGTAAAAATATATTACATTTTCTTTTTGAAATTCTCACTGCACACTTGAGTCCCGCTAAACAAATATTTTCTCTCACGACCTTAGGTTGGCTGGAAGAAATCTCTAGCAGAGATAAGCCCGCCTTTGTAAATGTCCTCTTGTATGTAATTCTCTCTATGTTAATTGTGCAATAAAGAATATAATAATTTAATTTAATACAACCTCATATCGTAGATTGACTGGACTATATTTAAATTTAAAACACTCACCAGTCTGTTGGACATCCAAGGAAGCTTGTTTGATGGATATGTTGATACTATTGGTACAAGTAGTGGCGTTGGTAGCTAACGTATCGGAGCGCCATCTGTTGTCCGACATTGACAAAATCGATTCGTTTTCGACTCGAATGGCGCCCACTGCTGACGATAGGGATGCTGTGTCGTCTGGTTTTAGCTGTAAAAAATAATATATAAATAGATAATGCACTTTGCAAAGTTGGGCCACAGGGAAATCAGACGACGTCTGATCAGACTGACGTTGTAGGACTAACAGCCAGATTATGTCAGGACTACGAACCCTTTTCCTCACATACCTCTCACTAACACTGAAACTCTCATCATTCGAGTGTATAATCTCATAATCATTGAAGTTGTAGCTGTCATATGACACAGCCTCCTCTCCGTCAGAGGGTCTGGTCAGGACGGGGCTCGGGCAGGCTGACCAGGATGGGCTGCATGGAGATCTTGTCGAGAGTAGGTTACCTTTTTACTAAGACAGCTCTCACTAATACTAAAACTTTCACTTTTAAGGTGATTCATATTCATTGAAGTTGTAGGTATAAAACACGGCTTTTTCACTGAAAGACATAATCCAATCAGGACATGACTAAATTAGAACGAGTGTTGGTCTGGTCAGACTGACCAAGTAGAACCGTCATCGTATAACAGGTGGAGATCTTTTCAAAGTACTTACCCTTTTCCTCACATAACTCTCACTGACACTAAAACTTTCATCGTTGGAGTGAATAATCTCATAGTCATCAAAGTTGTAGCTGTCATATGACACAGCTTCCTCTCCGTCAGATGGGGTCTGGTCAGGACAGGGCTCGGTCAGGCTGACCGGGTAGGGCTGCGGTCGGAGCGAGATCTTGTCAGGGCTACTTCGGGAGGAGTAGAATATTGAGTTGGATATGACGAAGCGACGGTCTTGGTGACAAGGTAGGTCTGAAAACAGAAAAATAAATAAAAAATCTCTCGTGTTTGACATCAAAATCATTAAAGAAAAGTCTCAGATAATAACTATTTTTTGCAGCCCAGAACGTTGCCACATTTACTGCGATACTTGTGGCTTTAAAAAAGTCTCAATGTTGTATGAGATCAAACATTAATTTTTGGACGTTTTTAATGTTAATATGATGATAGGTAGTTATGAGGTTATAAACTTCCTGTAACCTTCATATACAACGTGTAACGGAAATGAGTGAAGGGTGTGAATCTGCTCATAAAACTGAACAACTTTTCCCAAGGAACATAGGCCGAAATACTTACTTACTGACCCAAAGAGGATCTTGGCCTCCGACACCAAAAGCCGCCAGTCGTCCCTTTTCTGCACCTCACGCCAATCGTCTCTTTGGAGGGCGATCAGGTCTTTTTGGTCCACTCCAGCGGCACCTGGGACGTCCGACCGGTCGTTTTCCCATCGGTCGTCCCAGGTACGCTCTTTTGACTGCACGAACTTCCTTCATCCTCTCTTCGTGGCCGAGCCAGCGAAGTCGGGCTGATTTTGTATCACCAATTATATTGGGTTCAGCCACTAGGTCTTCTATGTCCTGGTTTTTTCGTACCCTCCAAGTGCCATCATCACGCCTAGTTGGTCCCAGGATCTTCCGGAAAATCTTCCTCTCTGCCACTAAGAGCTTACTTTCCTCTTTTTGAGTCAGTGTCCATGATTCACATCCGTACATCGAAATTGGTCTAATTACAGTTTTGTAGATCCGAATTTTGGTTTTCCTGCTAATTATCTTGGACACTAGGACTTTGTGGAGAGCTGCTGAGCATCTTAGGGCGTCTTAGGGTAGAAATACGAAAAACCAAATTTGCTCTTCCATACAAAATGCGCTATCAGCTGATGCAGTTTCAATGGGAGGTACAAAAATTATTTTCGTATTTCAACCTATGTTCCTTGGACAAAGTTGTTCAGTTTCATGGGCAGAATCACACCCTTTAATATTATCACACTTTTCCGTTACACGTTGTATAATGTACCAGGGAGCCAATTCTTGAATATCACCGGGTGATAAAAAAACCCTCAAAAAATTCTAAATCACAGATTTTTTTTTTTTTTTTTTTACCGGCGCAAATCGGTAACGCGATATTTTGTAAAAAAAAAAAACACATGGAAAACGAATTTTCCCAGACATGAGAGACCTAGCTAGAGAAAACCCCCGTATGGTAAATTTCATCGAAATCGTTAGAGCCGTTTTCGAGAAACCGATTACAAATATACAGGGTGTAAGGGACAGCCTTCCGAATACTGAAAGGGCATGATCAGTCAATGTAACTGAACAACTTTCGACGAATAAAACTTTCAGGAAATGAAAAAAAAAATTCGACGTCTCCATACAAACTGTCCAATCAAGTTTGCAATTTTGTATGGAGAGGCCGATTTTTTTTTTCATTTCCTGGAAGTTTTATTTGCTGAAAGTTGTTCAGTTACGTTGACTGATCATGCCCTTTCAGTATTCGGAGGGCTGTCCCTTACAATATATACAAATATTGCTCGTTTAATGTGTGTCGTTTAAATTTTAATGTGACAAACTTTGTTATAGGCTGTATAAATATTTAAGGCATGAATTGTAATAATGAATTTCATGCTGTTAAGTTTGCACCTGTAGAGCCCCGGTGTATCCCGAAGGATACAGAAGAGGATCGAGTTCCCGCACTTTATATTCTGCCTTATTGCGTCGAAACTATGGTTTATTTTGGTTTGGTGTGTATAGGGCGTAACGACCTATTGAAATCACCTTTCGAATGACGTATAAACCATAGACTAAAGTTGGCGGGAATCGGACGGATGACGCGCCAAAGTTCAAAATTTTTGAAAATCTTGGTCACGTGGCATTATCCGACCGATTTGAGTCGGTCAATGGCGGCCGGGGTTCAAGGCCATATTATACGACCGTAAAAATTCGCAACCCTCTTTTTAATTGCATAGATTATTGCGAATTTTTTGTATGATAGGGTCAGTGAGGTTAATAAATAAATAAATAAGTAAATAGTATAGGACTAGTTATGTGTATGGGAGTGATAAAAAAATAACTAACCGTCAACACTCCAGTCCATATTGTTGATTTCACTCTTCATGTCCTGTAGGACCTCTTGCATTATCTGAAGCAGCTCCTGTTTCTTATCACCTTCGGAGAACTTCTCGTTAATAGTCTGCAAATCATAAATCCTCATCATCATATAGGTTGACTTTGAATTAGTTCTTGATAGCAAAAGATAGCCATGTACTCATGATACTGAACAACTTTTCCCAAGGAACATAGGTCGAAATACGAAAGACCAAATTTGACCTCCCATACAAAATGCGCTATCAGCTGATGCAGTTTCTATGGGAGGTCAAAACTTAATTTTCGTATTCCGACCTATGTTCCTTGGGGAAAGTTGTCCAGTATCATGAGTACATTCATACCTTATTCTATCAAGAACTAATTAAAAGTCACCTTATATGTATCTAAGTTATACAGCGTGATATCTTATTCAACAGAAAAAATAAGGGATGATTCTGCCCATGAAACTGAACAACTTTTCCCAAGGAACATAGGTCGAAATACGAAAATCAATTTTCGACCTCCCATAGAAACTTCATTAGCTGATAGCGCATTTTGTATGGGAGGTCAAATTTGGTTTTTCGTATTTCGACCTATGTTCCTTGGGGAAAGTTGTTCAGTTTCATGTGCAGATTCACATTCTTCAGGGTTGGTATACCCTTTTTGTTACACCCTGTATACCTCATACAGTTGTTGTTCCTGCTTTGCGACGTATTGTATCTTCTTTGGCACCAATTGCAACTCGCGCGCCATGTCGAAAGAAGCGAGAATCAGCTGTTGAAGAAGTTTTACGTGCATCTGAAATCAAATGAATTATTTTACACTTGGATGGGTGAAAGAAAGCCAGTGTGGTGAATAGTACCAACCAATCCCTATCCATGGGTGTCTAAGAGGCGACTAAGGTCTTATGAGCCAGAGGATGGGCAGCAGCATCTTTCTGGGTATCGTATACAACGTGTTAATGGTATAAGCGAAACCCTCATACACCCCAACTGATTTTTATTAAAATAAATGCATTTCCGTAAAGAAATCCTAAAAAAATATTTTTTTTTCTAGATATTGTTATTTCAAAGTTTCATGATCGTTCTAGTTTCTTCGTTGTTCTAGTCCGCGCACGCCACGCCCACTTCCCTCCCCTCCTCACCGCTCATGAACCGCGCAGCGCCGCCGCCAGCGCGCATATCCTAAAAAATATTTAGACTAGAAGCGGTACAAAAATTTAAATAATTAAAATAAAAAAAATTACCCCTATCAAAATCGCGTGAAATTGATTCTAATTTCGATTCTGAATAAACTAATTTCTCAGTTTCGCTTATTCCGTTAACACGTTGTAGGTATATATCCTTTTTTCATGAAATTTGATCATGAAATTTGATTTTCCTTCGAATTACATACAGTGATTTATTAAAATGAATAGATTCTTGGTAGGGAATGGACATTTTAAGAAAAAAATTCTTTGTCTGCATCACCAGCTGATCATAGAGATCTTTGAACCTTCCAGGCGCTTCCATTTCATCTTGAGCTAATATTTTTATACAATCTACAGGGTGTAACAAAAAGGGTATACCAACCATAAAACTGAACAACTTTCCCTAAGAAACATAGGTCGAAATATGAAAAGAAAATTTGACCATCCCATAGAAACTGAATCAGCTGATAGTGCATTTTGCATGGGAGGTTTAAACATTTTTTCGTATTTTAACCTATATTCCTTAGGGAAAGTTGTTCAGTTTTATGGGCAGAATCACAACCATAGTTCATAGTTTATTATTCCTTAAAAATATACATTGTGTTGGACATACTCGTACATCTTAGCATCAATACGATTTGTCAATATAGAGAATTTACAATAATACATGAAAAAAAAAATTGAGCTTTAAATTAAAAAAAAATATATATACATATATACCTATGTATATAATGTCATTACACTATAAATAATTGTAGAGAATCTACTTATTGACGAATTCATCAACGGAATAAAAACATTTTTCCAACAAGAAACTCTTCAGGGTAACTTTAAACGTTTTAAAATCGCTAATACTTTTCATGTCAGTTGGAACCTTCAAGGTTGGTACTCGTATACCCTTTCTCTTATACCTTATGTAATTAGTAAAAATCCTTGGTAACTCACCTCACTTAACTTCGTGCTATATTCCAACAAGTAACTCTGAGAGCACTCCGTAGCGAACTTCACAACTTGACTAAGAAAAGTCCCTCTACTTTTCACTCTTCTATCTTCCTCTCGCTTACAATGCTTCCCAATGGTTTCGCTCGCGTTTTGTACGGCGTTTGAAAGGACTGTAAGCAAAGCTTTGTTCTCCGCTGTACGCATTATTTCATCGTCGTCTACGATCGACCATTGGCTTTTGACGTAGTGCTTTTGAGATGGACTAGCTGGAATAATAATATTGATTATATTTTTTCAATACATTTGCTCGAAAAACGTACTTACAAGGACGTAAACATTGCTCGTAAGTAGTTACTTACCGAACTAGTGCGGTAAGTAAAAAAAAGTATAATATCAAGGAGTTTTTACACTCATATTATCTGTGACTCTGATCATAAAATTATTTTGTAAAAATCTTAGGTAAAAATACTACAGTGGTGAATTTTTACTGGGGTGACGACTGCCTACCTATATTTAAAATAAAATGGAGAGTACCAGGAGAACATAAATCGACAAGAGGCTGACAGTACCCATGGTTGGTTCCTTTAAAAAGTGTATTACTTATACCTGTTTTCTCACAAATGTATTGAAAAACATCGTAAGATACACGTCCGTAAGGGTTATGACAAACTCGTGCCGATGGTAAACCCTCGACTTCGTTTCGGGCTTACAAAAGGTCAACTCGTTTGTAATAACCCTACTTAACTACTATTATGTTTATTTCACATTTCATTTTCGACTCTTAAAGTAAGCCATGCTGCAGTAGTTTCTTGCAGTTTCTTTTACGCTGCCATAGCACGATCCGAAATGGCGTAGACTTGCCGTATTTGCATTGTATTCTGCATGAGATTCAAATAAGTATTCTGTTAAGAATCTACATTTAGTAAAATTATCTGAATCTGAATCATTTTCGACTAACCGTTAGCCGCAGTCCGCGTGGATAAGAAAGTATTTGCCATTACATATTGGTCACCCATCTCCACCCGTGGGTGTCGTAAAAGGCGACTAAGGGCTTATGAAAAGGATAATGGGCACCAGCATTTTTTGTGTATCGTACCATGTTACATACTGCGGTCACCAACAACAGCGGTCGCCTGCCGCAACGCTTACAAGCGTGGTGACTATGGTAGTTCCCCTCCAAAGTACCACACATTGTTGCTGGATCTCTGGAAAGAGCTCCCTGTCTATTAGTGGACGTTTTATGGTATGTAATGATGATGATTGGTCAGGCATTAAGCAAAAGCATTTTAGTTTCATCATAACATCCCATGAAACGTCCACTACAGGACAGGGAGCTCCCTCCAGAATTCTAGCTTTTGCTGGGAAAATGTAGAGGGGAAGTACCATAGTCACCTCGCTTGTCAGCGTTACGGCTGGCACCATGGACCGCGGTTGTAGGTGACCGCAGTAAGTAAGATGTAAGATACAAAGGAGGATGCTGCTGCCCATCCTTCAGTTTATAACCCTTAGTCGCCTCTTACGACACCCACGGGTATGTATGGGTTGGTACTATTCTTTGCTGACACCACACGGGACCATTTTAGTTTAGGAGTCGTTTATTTATTGGAAGTAGATTTCACATTATTTCAGGTTTTAGAGTATATAAAAAAAATATATATATAAAAAAAAGAAAAAATATCCTGTGGTTGGTGGTGAGCCTGCCTCTCACGCCGTGGGCCGCGGGTTCGATCCCCGCCCAGGGCAAACATTTGTGTGATGAACACAAGTGTTTGTTCTTTGTCTGGGTGTTATTTATCTATTAATGTATATCAGTCCCTGATACCCATAGTACAGGGTTTACCTAGTTGGGATCAGATGACCTTGTGAGAAATGTCCACAATATTTATTATTTTATAATTTATTTATTTTATCCATTGAGGTAATAATACTACGTATAGAGAAGACGCCACACATTACAACTGTGTTCCGTTTAAGTGCGGCCGCATGGCCGCACTTCGGTCAGTCGCTTGCTAGATCTTGAGCGTTTAAGTCGTGTTTGTTTTGAAACGAAAAACGGTCACACGCAATTAATATGCCTTCTTGTGTTTTACGATATTGCACTAATAATTCAAAAAATACGGCAAAGTGCAAAGGAATAACTTTCCATCGGAGAGTAACTCAATAATCATTTTAAAATTTATTTCGGAAAAAATATTTGGTAGGCGCCATGTTGTATGAGTTGCATCACTTGTCAAAGATTAAAAATTAAGATGTGACAAGTGTAGGTAGAAATACCTGACGTTTATTTGTATGGCGGAAAATAATTATCTTACATATATTTAGAAAATAATTATACCTATAAATATTATTATACCTATTGTTATTATAAACATATACAGTAGTTTTATGTTTCAAGCGATCTGATGTTTTCGAAACTTATTGTAAGAGTACTTGATCATAATAAATAAACAGATACAAAAGTTTGTTTTACTTTACTAAGGTTAATTCAACTAATAATAAATAATGAAAATGTGTGAATTCTAATGAAGCCTATTAGGTATAAAGCTAGGTATGTCACTTCTGTATTCAGTCAGCAGTTTAGTTTTTGTTAGCGCAGAAACATACCTTAGAAGCGTTCTAGCGCTGCGTGTTTATACTGTTTTGTTAGACGACAAATTATTGTTTCAGCGCTGTAGCGGAGTTTAGTAAAACTTGTCAAAATGGAGCATGTCTTTTGCTTAGAATAGCTTCTCTATACGTAGTATTATTACCTCAATGATTTTATTGCCTATAAGGAAAAGATTTTAGAAAACTGTAGGGACATGATCAGCCAACGTAACTAAACAACTTTCAGTGAATAAAACTTTACAGAAGTGAAAAAGAAAATCGGCCTTTCCATAAAAAATTGTAAATTTGATGTTAATGATTGATGGACAGTTTGTATAGAGAGGCTGATTTTTACTTTCGAGCGGAGCGAGAAAGGCATTGTATTCGTGAAAAAGAAAGTTTTTCTAATTTTCTCAAAAATGTGTTCTATATCACTTATACATGATAAAAAACAAGTCTCCCAAAAATGTCCGTCCGTCTGTCGGTCGGTCGGTCGGTCGGTCGGTCCGTCGGTCGGTCTGTCCGTCGCGCTTTGGCCTAGCGGCAAAACGAATGGTCCGATTGACACCATATTTTGAATTTAGGAGTTTTATGCAAATCCATCGAAGGGTTCTAAGTGGTTTCTTGCTGGCTCTCATTTTGAGGGTAACTGGCATACAACGAAAATGAAAAATTGAAATTTTCTCAAAAACTGCTCATAGAATCTTGATGTAACTTTGCATGACTAAGCATCTCCATGTATGATATCTTCCGCCAGTATCAATTGATCTGTGTAATTTCATATAAGGAGTGTTCCTGTACCACCAAATCGTAAATATGTGATTTACCCAAATTTGGTTCCATTGAGTTTATTAATTTTTTTTATAATAATAATCCTGGATTGGTTGTCTACCTGACTGGATATTCTTTATGGTTTTTTTGAATAAAATTTAGTACACAGGGTGTACCAAAAACTGAAAGGGCTTGCTCAGTTGACTAAACTGAACAATTATTCATAAGCAACATGTGTTGGGAAATTTAAAAATTTCCATGCAAGTATCCTACGGTAGTGTCCATTGATTTGTGAAAATTCATATAAAGGGTGTTCCAGTACTACCAAAAGTTAAACATGTGATTTAATAGAAATCGTTTAAGGTTTGTTTGTTTTATTGTTTGACAATTTGAATTCTGAATTGATCTGTATATTTCATTCGAACATTTTTTTGGAAAAACCTAAATAGAAGTTTGTATTTCCATACTATGTGTATGGCATTACAAATTTAAGTTTGCGGTTGATAGTTTTTCCTTGAGTATTGCGAGAAAGTAAGTGCAGTGCTGCTGTACCATTTATTATTTTTCATTACCTGAAAGTTGCTCTGTTACGTCAACTTTAAATTTTCGAAAACCTTTCCCTTTCATCATAATCTGTTAGTACGTGAAAGAACATCTAAATATCTAAAACATCTAAATATCCATCCTCTTTCATAGATAATATTTTAGTGAAAAAATCATTGTTTTTCTTTTATTGTAAATGGGCTTACTCTTGACCTCGATCTAGTCTTGAGGACAGAGATGAGGTCGACGATGAAACGAGCTTGCCCAGAAGAAGCCTATTCACTCACGACTTGAATAGAACTTTGGAACACAGACGCAGGCAGAGAAACGTGTGCATAATAAAAGATGTTTCAAAGCGCTTTGTGCGAATGTGTGGAATATCAACCAAGTGTGGGTGATATCCTGCGGTAAAGCCTGCTGCAAAATGCCGACTGGTAGACCAAAAGCAATGATCACAGTTACTGTGACGTCTTAAAATAATAGCCTATATTTGTGTAAAAAATTGTAGTCGCCACCGTAATACAAGGTGTTAATTTAATGGCGTACCATAGCTTAGGGGGTGTTTCAGTAATGATAAAGGAACACAAAAAAATATTTAAAAAAAAATCCTAAATAAAAATTTAAACTATTGAAACTAAACTAACGCGGAGGGCAATGACCCGGAGCACCGCGCTATCAAAACCGCGCGAAAGAGTTTTAGTTATGTATGTGCCTAACTTATCCAGTGATACTCGCACGCTGGCTCGGTGATAGCGCGGTGCTCCGTCCGGATCATTGCCTTCCACGTTATCTATTTTCAATGGAGTTTTAGTTTCTTTTTAAATAGGATTTTTTTTAATTATTTTTTTTTTGGGTTCCTTTGTCGTTACTGAAACACCCCTTAAGCTATGGCACGCAATTAAATTAACACCATGTATACAATGTCTACGAATAAGCGGCAGAATAAATAAAGTCGATAAAAATTCTGTAAGTACTCACACATGAGCTCCCATTGGTCGAGCAAATCGTTCATGAAAGCAGTTTGTTCCTCGTACAGTCTTCGTTCTTCTCTCTTGCTTTGTTCTGGAGATTCTTGGGTATGCCTGGAAGAGACACAGATAATTTTGATCACACCAAAAACGTGTTCATGTTAAATGTTGCCTAGACGAGACCATATAGCTCGCATTTTCAAAAAGTTATCAGATCTCATGTAGAGCCAAGCTTCTAACTCTACACGCCTTAACTTTACAAGCCCTAACTTCACGAAATATACACCTTATGTGGCTAGGCCGTTTCGTTAGTACAAGAACTATTGTATACTATCTCCTCAGATAGTTTGCAGTCTCTTCGTACCTTCACTTCACCTTCTGGACCGTTCGTAACTTACACCCACCATTCTTGCAGTACGGCGTATACTGATGCCTATTTCCAGAAAAGTCATGATTTTAGCACATTCTTCAGGTGAAAGAGGCATGGTTTGGATCTAATGGATTTAAAACAATTTACTAATCGTAGATAAATTTTAGGCAGGTGGAGATGGATGTTATTTTGAGATGATCGGAATAATGTGTGTGATGGTTTGCAAGGTAACCTATTTTAAACTTTGGGCGTAGGATTGTTCTAAGGATTTGATGGGTAGCAGAGGTGCTAGGAATTGGAAGGGAGCCTCTGAGAATCTAAATCTATAAGAAACCTAATTCTAGACTTTCAAGTCTTCATCATCATTTATGGTAAATAAAGTTTATGTGCTGTTGTCTTTGCTTTTGAATTTGTTTGGTTGTTTGCTAATTTTGCTTTTGAAATCATCGATCAAGAAAAAAATTTAAAACTAAAACAAATAAATGGTACAGCAGCACTGCACTTACTTTCTCGCAATACTCAAGGAAAAACTATCAACCGCAAACTTAAATTTGTAATGCCATACACATAGTATGGAAATACAAACTTTTATTTACGTTTTTCAAAAAAAAAAATTGAATGAAATATACAGATCAATTCAGAATTCAAATTGTCAAACATTAAAACAAACAAACCTCAAACGATTTCGAGTAAATCACATGTTTAATTTTTGGTAGTACTGGAACACCCTTTGTATGAATTTTCACAGATCAATGGATACTACCGTAGGATACTTGCATGGAGATTTTTTTAGTTTCCCAACACATGTTCCTTACGGATAATTGTTCAGTTTAGTCTACTGAGCAAGCCCTTTCAGTTTTTGGTACACCCTGTGTAGGTACTAAATTTTATTCAAAAAAATCTTAAAGAATAGATATACATAGATAAACAACCAATCCAGGATTAATATTATAGAA
The DNA here is from genome assembly GCA_947532105.1 of Athrips mouffetella. Classification (NCBI taxonomy): domain Eukaryota; kingdom Metazoa; phylum Arthropoda; class Insecta; order Lepidoptera; family Gelechiidae; genus Athrips; species Athrips mouffetella. The sequence goes on from OX383981.1 coordinate 1,055,612, forward strand.
AAATTTTATGAACTCAATGGAACCAATTTTGGGTAAATCACATAGTTACGATTTGGTGGTACAGGAACACCCCTTATATGAAATTACACAGATCATTTGATACTGGCGCAAGAAATCTTACATGGAGATGCTTGGTCATGCAAAGTTTCATCAAGATTCTATAAGCCGTTTTTGAGAAAATTTAATTTTTCATTTTCGTTGTATGACAGCTACCCTCAAAATGAGAGCCAGCAAGAAACCACTTTGAACCCTTCGATGGATTCGCATAAAACTCCTAAATTCAAAATATGGTGTCAATCGGACCATTCGTTTAGCCGCTAGGCCAAAGCGTGACGGACAGACCGACCGACGGACCGACCGACCGACGAACGGACATTTTTGGGAGACTTGTTTTTTATGATGTAAAAGTGATATAGAACACATTTTTGAGAAAATTAGAAAAACTTTTTTTTTCACGAATGCGAGGGCCAAACCGAAAAGATCGGGAATAGAATACTCAGGAATAAATTAGATTAAAACCTTTTTGGTTTATGACATGTAGTATTATTTCAAACACAATTCCATTTTTGAATTTTAAAAAAACTAAAAAAGGAAAGAGTAGTAGCCATTTGAATTTGACAAGTCAGTGGGGAAAATGGAGCTTACGCGGGAACATTTCCGTGCCATAATTTTTCACATCTTTCGTCGAGGTTTATCTCAAGAACAATGTCTCGCCGAGCTTGTTTCTGTTTATGAACTTGAAGCACCCAGTAAAACGACTATATATCGTTGGTATTCTGAGTTTCGTCGTGGACGTTCCTCTCTCACGACAGTTCCTTAAACAGCTTTAACACAAGATAACATCGATGCTGTGCGCCAATTAATAAAAGAAGATAGACATGTGACATACGAGCAGATTCGGGCTTCTCTCAGCATTGGTATGACAGCGATTCAAACTATTTTACATGATGAACTGGGTGTCAAGAAGTTAGTTTCCCGCTGGGTGCCCCATCGTTTGACCGAGGAACAAAAGTCGGCTCGTGTTAATTGGTGTCGGTCTACTCTGCAACGGTTCAATAGAGGGAGCTCAAATGCAGTTTACAATATCGTCTCTGGTGATGAATCGTGTATTTATTCATATGAGCCCGAAAGAAAACATCAATCGGCTGTTTGGGTCTTCGAAGGCGAGGTCAAGCCAACAAAAGTTGTCCGCTCTCGTAGCGTGTCGAAAAAAATGGTCGCTTCGTTTGTATCGAAAACTGGTCATGTGGCTACGATTCCTTTACAAGAACGCAGAACGGTTACTGCTGATTGGTACACAATAGTTTGTTTGCCGGAAGTCATAAGAGAACTTATCGTAAAATTAATCCGAATCGTCGCATCATTCTTCACCAGGATAATGCGAACTCACATACCGCTCGCAAAACGATCGCGTTTTTAAATCAGGAAAACGTGGAGTTAATGGACCATCCACCGTATAGCCCTGACTTGAGCCCCAATGATTATTTTACATTCCCAAGAATTAAAGATATGCTACGTGGTCAACGATTTCAAGGCCCAGAAGAGGCAGTCGAAGCTTACAAATCGGCCGTTTCGACTATATCCACTTCAGACTGGAATTACTGTTATAATAATTGGTTTGATAGAATGCAAAAGTGCATCGATTGTCACGGAGAATACTTCGAAAAACAATGAAAGTAAATGTTGTTGTATTATTTTTGTCCTTTTTTCTATTCCCGATCATTTCGGTGTGGCCCTCGTAAAGACCAAAACATATTTTTTGCCTTTGTCATAGTCTCGGCTTTTTTGTTGTGTGTCAAACTAAAAATCGCTATAACTCGAAAACTACTGACCCTAGACTATTCGTGTGCTGAGACAAATGATAGGGCTCGATGAGATCTACATTCCGGAAGACAGCTGTCAAACTAAAAAACACTACAACTCGAAAACTACTGACCCTAGACTACTCGTGTGCTGAGTCAAATGATGGGTGTCGATGAGATCTACATTTCGGATGACAGCTGTCAAACTAAAAATCGCTTTGGCCTGAAAAATACTGACCCTAGACTACTCATGTGCTGAGACAAATGATAGGTCTCGATGAAGAAGTACGCGAGCAATGGCGCGATTGACCCTTACAAAAAGCATAATATTCAAAAATTCAAGTTTAATCAAAATATCATCCCCCAAGGGGGTGTAATAAGTGATGATATTTCGTCTGAAAATCGTAGTTTTGATATGAGATGCATAAAACTGGATTTGAGCTAATTAAAAGAAAACCACAAACCCATATTCAGCATTTTTGCAAAGTCATCCCCAAAGGGGGTGAATTGTGGGATGAAAGTTTGTATGAAAATCCTACAATTTTGACATGAGACGTATATAAATTTGTATTTGAGCTAAAGAAAAGAAAAAGAGATACACCTGTTTCAGCATTTTTTGCAAAATTAAACCCGCAAGGGGGTGAAATGACGTATGATGTTTTGAAGAGTGATTCTCTCGTTTTGAATAATAATTCGCATTTGAAATAAGTAAAAAAAATAAACAAAGCCGTGTATCAGCATTTTTGCAAAATCATCCCCAAAGGGGGTGAACTGTGGGATGAAAGTTAGCCTGAAGGCAAAACGAAGAATGTTGTTGATAGAGCGGTACTTCAATTAAATGTAAACATGAAATTTTGTACAAACTGTTCTTACTTACTTTAGCACTATGAAAGGATTTTTCGTAATTTAAATGTTTTTATTGTATTATTTTTTATTGCACTTAAAACTTTAAGTGCAGAAGAATTGCCGGAATCGGATAGTGCTTCTTACTCATCCATTTAGGTAAAAGAAGGTAAGGGAAAAACTGGTAGATACGATAGAGTTGTATCTCCTGTCAACTCTGTAGTTTCTACCAGTCTTTCCCTCTACCTTCTACCATCTTCTGTTACCTAAATGGATGAGTAAGAAGCACTATCCGATTCCGGTAATTCTACTGCACTTAAAACTGTATCTTCTGTCAACTCTATTGTATCTACCAGTCCTTCCCTTACCTTATACTATCTTCTCTTACCTAAATGGTATGGTAATGGTATGGTAATTAACTTTAGTTATTGCATAATAATGATGTCAAAAACATGTCACCTCTGCCTTTGTCATGCCAACGGGAAGAGAGGTCCACTGAGATACAGTGCAAACTAGTTCAGTGGGTCTCACAACCTGTTTGTGATGGCCTATTCAACATTGTATAATGCCACAAACTCTTTCGGTTTGTGGGACTATAATTGGCTGTAATGAATTAATGACCATCGTTGTTATTTGTATTCAATAAACACCTTTTTATTTTTTTATTTTTTAAATAGATGAGTAAGAAGCACTATCCGATTCTAGCAATTTTTCAGCACTGAACATAGTATCTCCTGTCAACTCTATTGCTTCTACCAGTCTTTCCCTCTACCTTCTACTATATTCTCTTACCTTAGCGACGGATGAGTAAGAAGCTCTCTATCAGACTCTGGCAATTCTTCGGCACTAAAAACGGTATCTTCTGTTGACTCTGTTGCCTCTATCAGTCTTTCCCTCTCTTTCGTTCTGCTGTTTTCTATTTTATCTCTGTCTACGCTGTCAGAAAACAGAATAAACATCACTTGGGCCTTGGGGTTGATTTCTTTTATTTGGTGCAGGTCTAGGCAATTCTGAAAACCAATAAACTAAAATTATTGAAAATAGAAAAATTCAAAACAGCTACTTTAATTTATTTTTGTAAGTTTCTTGCTTAGACTATAAAACTGAACATCTTTTCCCTTATTCGCCTCTTACGATACCCACTTGAAGAGATGGGTTGGTACTATTCTTTGTCGGCCCCACATGTGTTCAAAAATTTGGTATTTTTAATTCGCCAATCAATCAAATGGCTAGGTTTAATACTACTCGTAAAACATCCACGAACTGCTTCCCAATAGTTCAACGACTAGTTAGGAAATCGACGATTTTACTATCAGCCTACTACATCATTATCATAGCAAAACATGGAAACTTCCACTGCAGGACAGGGAGCTCCCTCCAGAAGTCCGGCAAAAACGCGTGGTACTTAGGAGGGGCTTTACCATAGTCACCACGCTAGTAAGCGTTGCGGCTGGCGACCGAAGTATGTAAGATGGTACGATACTCAGAAAGATGCTGCTGCCCATCCTCCGGTTTATAAGCTCTTAGTCGCCTCTTACGACACCCACAGCTACCAAGGGTTGGTACTATTCTTTGCCGGCACCACACGGGACCCACACATAATAAAAAAACACTACTTACCTCAGAAGAAAACACACTGGGTTCTGTACTTTCCTTCATCATTTCCCCCCTTCTTTCCACACTTCCCAGAGTGGAAGCTTCCCCCACACTTCCCCCACTTTCCATATCCCCTCGAGCCATATTGTACAAATTAAACATAGTCCAAAAGTCCTCCTCACTTCTAGAACTCGACATACCATCACAGATATTTTCACTGAATATATTTTTACCAATACTATCTACTGCATACAAATATATTGGATTGAAATTTCTCAATATTAAATCTCTTTTGGAATACCATTCGGAATGTGTTTGTTTAAGATTTGTTAAATTCAAATTATTTTCGATGTCTAAAGCTGGTGGGACTATGATCTTGAGTCCGTCTTTGAGAAAGGAGTTGTTGAGTTCGATTTCTAGCATCGTCGCGAGGTCGGTTTGGTCTTGGCGGATGAGATCCTGAAATGAAATATTTAAGTTTAGAAAATCTAACTTAATATATCATCTAACTGTCTAACTGCTGGGCATCAAAAGTCTTCAACCAGCTTGGAAGACCAAAATAGATAAATAGATATATGATAGATAAAACGTTTATTTGCAACAACAACACATATGTACATTGATACAGAAGCGACATTTAAATATACTTTTAAATTAGGAAAAACCTCCGCGGTTTAGTGGTTACAGGGCTCGGCTCTCGATCCGGAGGTTCTGGGTGCGATTCCCGGTGGGGACACTGACAAACAATCTCTTTGAGCGAACTCCCCAGTTTGGTTATGACATTGCAGGATGAATCACCTGATTGTCCGAAAAGAAAGATGATCTTACCTCTTAGAACAGATACAATATAAAATCCCTTATAAGTCTATTCGTAACACTAATCAATTGTTTGCCGCTTCTTATTTTTCAGATTCAGATTCAGATTCAGATAATTTTATTCAATGTAGATTCTTTACAGAATACTTATTGAATGTCATGCAGAATACAATGCAAATAGAGCGAGTCTACGCCGTTTCGGATCGTGCTATGGCAGCGTAAAAGAAACGGCAAGAAACCACTGCAGCACGGCCTACTTTAAGAGTCGGCTTTTTACAATGTGTTTCTTGTGTTTCGCTGGAATATCAGAGCACCATACCTCTTTGTCATTCATATAGTCATCTAATCTATAGTAAAAAAAAAAATTATAAAAATTCTAAAAATTATACCTTTAATACATACTTTCGTCGCTGCTTGGCTAGTTATAACAAAAATATATCTCAAATAGATCTATTCTCTGACTCTCTTCCTACGTTTTAAAAGAATGTGATTGAATACCTAAGTACTTATGTTTAAATATATAGTAAACATAATTACTTTAGCTATAATATCTTAAATCTTGTCTCCGTTGAAACAAATAAGTACACTAACCACAGAACTATATATAAGACACTAACTTAGTTTCCTTTAACTGTTAATTGCAATGCCCGATCAAAGTTATATGATAAAGACACCTTACTAGTGTATAAAAATAATAGTTGACACTCTAAGTTTGCAGCTTGTATACATACCATTGTAAACATGTATTTTTTTAAGTTAACTGTCTGTTGTCAAAATAAAATAAAAAATAAATATTCCGGTGCTTCGGAAGGCACGTTAAGCCGTTGGTCCCGACTACTATTTACGGATGTATTCTTTAATGAGCCATGTCAGAGGCCATTGGCGGCTCAACGGCTCTGGCGCCAGGGTTTTTAAGATCGGTCATTGACCTTGCAACCCACACGATACGATGATGAATTAGGACCAGGAGTCATTTTTTTTTAAATATCACAATCGAGTTCAGAATCACTTATCTCTCATAACGTACCTCAATAGGAATAGTATCCCACGGTTTCTGGTTAATCCCATGAAACTTCTACTGCAGGACAGGGAACTCCCCCCAGAACTCCAGGAAAAACGCGTAGTACTTAAGAGGGGATTTACCATAGTCACCACGCTTGTAAACGTTGCGGCTGGCGACCGCTGTTGTTGCTGACCGCAGTATGTAAGATGGTACGTACGATACACAAAAAGATGCTGCTGCCCATCCTCTGGTTCATAAGCCCTTAGTCGCCTCTTACGACACCCACGGGTAGAGACACGTCGGTACTATTCTTTACCGGAACCACACGTACCCAGAGGTCCGTGGTTATCAGGTCATCATATCAGCCGAAAGACGTCCACTGCTGGACATAGGCCTCCCCTAAAGAACTCCATGACGACCAGTCCTGCGCTGCTCGCATCCAGCGGCTTCCCGCGACCGCCACCAGATCGTCGGTCCACCTTGTGGGGGGCCTGCCAACGTACTAGGTTATCAGGTAACGTACCTCAATAGGAATAGTATCCCAGGGTTTCTTGTTACATTCCAATTCTTCGACCAGCTCGAACTCTGAGTTTCCAAGCGTTAGTTGCACCTGCGTACTGCTGCCATATTGGATTCTCAACTGAAATCAAAATAAATTATCGTTGAAAAGTCAAAAGCCGGATCCATATCGGGCGATTGAAAGGACCACGAACCACGATCATGGAAGCTGGGTCCACACCGAACAATTCAAAAGACTGGCGCTCAATAAGACTGCATTTCCATCAATGTTTTGCTAAGCTGTGAGCTGGAAAATTTCCGACCAATGGATTGCTCTATTGTGTAGCTTGTCAAATACGCTGTCAAATGGAGTAACTCTATTTGTTGGAGTTTTCCAGCTGAGATTAGCTCCCTCGCACAGCACTCGTGGAAATCTAGCCTTAACCACGATCATGGCGCATCGATCCTGGAAGCTGGGGTCATATCGGACGATTCATAGGATCGGCGGTCGATGAAACACAATTTTTTTTCTTGGTCGATGGACTTACTCTTGAACTGAGGGCCGAGATGGGGTCGAAGATGGAACGAGCTTGCCAAGAAGAAGCCTATTCACTCGCGATTTAAAGCGATTCAAGCAGAGAATTCCACTCCTTGGCATCATGGCACGTCGATCATACAAGCTGGGTCCAAACCGTATGATTCAAAGGATCGGCACTCCATGAACCACGATTATGGCACGGTACATTATTTCGATTGTAAGTCAAGATATATAACTCACCCATCGGCAACCTTTGGGCACCGGATCTGGCAGCAACTGCCGCCCCAGCAGACAATGCAGCAACCTCGCCCTAGCTGCCGCGTTGCAGCCTAGTATCACCAGCGCGGTACATCGCGACGATAGGTTGCCGATCTCTTGAACTGCTATCGATATATCTGGTTCTGAAAAATGTTTTTTTTTTTAATGTAACAAGTGGGCAAACGAGCATGTGGGACACCTGGTGGTAAGTGGTCACCACCGCTCATGACACCCAGTCTTATTAGTGAAAAAGTTCTTCAGTTTCATGGTCTAACATCCTAAAATTATGTTCACTATAGCACTGAAAAAAGGTAAATTTTGAGAGGGATTTATCAATACCGCCTCTTAATGCTAGGCAGATCGTCAGCTTATTTGAGGTTGTCGCTGTGGCCGAGGAACTGTAGCACAAAGAGTTGTTGTTTGAAGGAACAGTACCTAGATGGTAAAGCTGAAATCTCACCTGGTCAGCCACCAATGGCCACGTGAAACCGCTCCAGATGATGAGTCCAGCTGCCGGTTTTGGTTGCGGAAAACGACGCCACAATCACAGCACAGTGTTTGGATAGGTTTAAAGAGAGTTCTTATAAACACACACGAACGATAGTCTAGAGAAAGCGATGGGAACTTTTAATTTCCTTCAGTTGTCTACAAATCGATCTTTACATGCCGCAGTTGCCGTTGGGAGCGCAACCCTTTTAACCCCTAAACATTACAGTAATCTTCGCCATACTCACCGAAAAGCAGTATATTGGTGAGTGCTACAGCTCGAGCAGCTATTGGTCGAGCCCACGGACTGTGGTGACGCTTTACAAATCTACAGACCTACAGCCATGTCCGTCCCACTCACCGAAGTGCAGTATATCGGTAATGTCGTACGGTGCCCATATCTGGGCCGCTTGAAGTAATGTACACCCATCTCTGTGCCGCTTGAAGTAACCTACATCCATCTCTGTGACACTTGAAGTAACCTATGGACCTACAGCCATCTTCGTCCCACTCAAGGAAGTGCAGAATATCGGTAATGTCGTGCAGTGCCCATCTCTGTGCCGCTTGAAGTAAACTACCCCCATCTCTGTGCCGCTTGAAGTAACCTACACCCATCTTAAGTAATCTATGGACCTACACCATCTCCGTCCTACTCACCGAAGTGCAGAATATCGGTGACATCGTGTAGTGCGCGCTGTCGCACGGCCACGCGGCATGACTACGTGCACTCTCCCGCCATGGTGAGAACCCACCGTTTGTACCCTACTAGACTTGAAGTCACCTACACTCATCTATGTGACACTAGAAGTAACCTACCCTGATCTCTGTGCCATTTGGAGTAACCCTACTCCCATATCTGTGCCACTCGAAGTAACCTACACCCATCTCCGTCCCACTCACCGAAGTGCAGTATATCGGTGACGTCGTGCAGTGCGCGCTGCGTGTCGCGCACGAGTCCCCGCAGCGTGCGCTGTCGCACGGCCACGCGGCGGGACCACGCGCAGCCCCCCGCCATCGTGAGACCCCCCGACTGTGGTGTACAGGCTTGAGGTGCTCATGCGTTGCTTTCTGAAACACACACAATTATCATTGTTATGACAATGTCAATATTCTTTCAAAAGCACAGTTCACAAAGAGAAATCGTTACATTCCAATGCATGTTCCCCAGGCATTTTTTTTGGTAGTCGCGTTTATTAACAAAATATGAAAATACCGGAGTAGAGATGACAAAAAGTAAAATTTAACTCAGCTAAGAAATACGGCCAACATAAGCATTTAAATCTATTAATTACGCGCCGATTAGACAGAGAGATCCGACATGGACAGTGACGTCACAATCACTAAACGGTCATATAAGCTCCGTGTTAAATTTCGTTTTGCTCGATGGCTTATAACTTTTTTAATTTCATAGTTATTCGAAAAATAGTTTTATTAAACTGTTTATTAAGTACATGATAAAGAATAAATTTTTTAACTTTAAAAATCATGCATGGGAATATGCATGCATGCATATTCCACACCGAAGCCCAGATTAGGATTGTAAGTAGTTACTCGACTCGAGTGGTGACGGCAAAGAATAGTACCAACCCTTACATACCCGTGGGTGTCGTAAGAGGCGACTAAGGGTTAGAAACTGGAGGATGGGCAGCAGCATCCTCCTTAGTATCTAACATCTTACTTACTGCAGTCTCCTACAACCGCGGTCCATGGTGCCAGCCGTAATGCTAACAAGCGAGGTGACTATGGTACTTCCCCTCTACATTTTTCCAGCAAAAGCTAGAATTTTAGAGGGAGCTCCCTGTCCTGTAGTGGACGTTTCATGGGATGTTATGATGACTCGACTCGAAGGCTAGGGCCTTATTCCGTTTTTATCAATGCTTTTGCTGCCTGACTAACCTAGGGGATTTGACGAGGGCACTAGTTTTTACACAGAGCGACTTCCATCTGACCTTCGCCACCTTGAGGGCAAACCAGACCCTATCTTAGATTAAGCTTTGCCAGATTAGTGGCGAACCGGGCAATCAGATTTGCGATAGATTGTCGTTACTAGGTCGAGAAAGGGCTTTACATGTACGTTCCAAAATATACTTTTGTATTTTTTTAGTTTTTTAGTTTTCGAGTTATGATGAAAAATTACCAAAAATACCATTCCCCCTTATCTTCGTAGTTTGCAAAAGGAAAAATCAGAATTAATTATAGTCGACATTTATCTAAATATTACAGGAAATAAAACAATCACTCTAATAATAAGTAGCATAGTTTTAAAAAAATCTGCAATGTTTAATTTTGCGGTACCTATTGGACCCTGGGCGCGCGAGTCCGACTCGCACTTGACCATTATTTTTTTCAACACTATCGTCTATCGTAGTTCGCACTGCGTCATTCCGTCTCGCACAACGCGGGTAATTACATTAATCTATTCAGTGTGATGATGTGAGTCAGGTTGGCAGATGGCGTCATCGTACGCAGCTTGTTTGGGATTGTCAACAGAGGAATGCCTACTAGGAATGTATACTAACTTCATATTATTAGAAGAGAATTTTATAATATTTTAGTTTTGATAAGTTTATTTTGTGGGACCTATTATAGGCTAGTAAAAAGAAAAAAGTTTATTTTAACCGATGACACGGTCACTTTCGATAAAGTCCTAAGTAGAGTGCTAATTACACCTTCTTACACCTGTTTGTAGGTGGTAGCGCTTTTGTGCAAAGCCCGTCTGGGGAAGTACACACGGCCGCTCATCGGTAGAAACACTTTTAGACCTTATAGCGTGGAAATAGAGTTGAAAAAGTTTCTACCGACAAGCGGTTGACCGTACCACCCTCTTGCCTTTTTCTGCTGTGAAGCATCAGTGTTTGCACTGCTGTGTTTCGGTTTGAAGGGTAAGGGAGCCAATGAAATTACCGGCACACGAGACATACCATCTTAGTTCTCAGGGCGGGTAACGCGCTTTGCTGTCTTATTAGTGTCAAATTATTTTACCAATAAGACAGTGGGTGTAGTTTACCCACTTGTGACATAAAAAAAAACCTTCTCAATGTCAGTCGACTAAATTTTAATCAATAATTAGGCTTCTAAATTATAAAGTCTACTGAATTTAGGAAGACGTAATAAAAATAAAACCTTATGAGTGGTGGATTAACAGTATCCGGTCTAGTTGTTAGAGGTTCGGCTCTCGACCCGGAGGATATGGATTCGAATCCCGATGAAGACACGGTCAAAGAATATATTTATTTGAAAAACAGTCCCCAGTTTGGTTGACACAGAAGCACAGAATAACCTATAAGTACTATACCCTGAGAGCCAAACTATTTCACTGTATGAAGATTCAACAAAAATTCATATCAGCATTTTTTTTTAGTCAAAAATTAGATTAGCTGGTCTATAAAATAATTCATTAGTAATCCACCCAAATTTACGACCGCAGGATTTAAAAAAATAATAATAAAGGTATTATAAATTCCACAAAAAAAGGGCAAAAATGCTATAAATATTATTTACTTTACATTTGATTACCTTTATTAATATCTTTTTTTTAAGTATATAATCCTCCTATATTTGTAAAAGAAACACAATTAAATCTAAAAAAAATGTTTACGTAAATCTTAAAGTTGCATTACACCTATGATAAAAATACTATAAGATCAGTTCTTCTATGCTTTTGTTTCATTAACGTCCCTTAACATAAAGTGTAATAAATCCACCCAAAAAACTATATGGAAATTCAAAACGATTTTAGTGGTAATAAAAAACTAGTGAAAAAAATATAGCAGTTAAATTAACTAAGTAGACTTTTCTTTAAGTTCAAATAATATCATCCTAAATTAAAATCCACCTTAAAAACATAAAGTAATAATTATAATCACGAATCAAAGAAACAAAGGGTTGCGAGGGGTATACGCGGGGCGCGGCGGCGGCGGCGGCGGGAACAACGAGCGAGCGGGCGCACGAGGGCAAGCAAGGTCACGTCACAGGACGATATGTACCTAGATTTGTTTTAATTGCAGAGTCGTGAGCGCATTCAGCATTGTCACCATTATTTGCGAAAAATATTACCTTTGCCAACAAAGTGTTATAAAAACTTTAAGGTGATAAAAGAATGGAAGAAAATATAAGTTGTGAAAAATGCGGAATATGCAATTATTCATTGTGTTTTGATATTGTGCTTGTAGGCGAAAAAGGCCTGCAAAGACTAGGTAGTATACGAATCAAGTAAAATAAGACTCGAAGGATTGTTTTTGAGATCCCAAAATTTGAGCAATGTTAAGTTACATAAAGAAATCCGGAATTATACACGTATCCGAAACTGATTTTAGCTGCGACAAAACGTATTGCTGCCGGTGAGACACCAGAAAAACCCGCAAATTTTGATTATAAATCTACAGGTTTTTTCTGTTGCGGCGATTCATCTTCGCATTGCAGTTTGAGGAAGAAGAACTGACTGAACTACTGATAGACTGAAGGCCCACAATAGAGGCCTACCTTATAAAAAATCAGAACGCACGCACTTTGCAGAGACAGAGGACATTAAGTAGATTCATAAACGACTGGTCGGCCGCGGCACAACTTGGCAAAACCGGAAAAGTGCGAGTTGGACTCGCGCGCCGAGGGTTCCGATAGTATTTACCTGTAGTATTTTCGGAAGCGATAAAGTCCATTGTTAGGACCGCAAAACTAAATTTGTTTGTAATGGTTTTTTGCAGATTACTAAAAAACTGTGCAACTTAGAAAGATTGTTTTATTTTCGCTGTAATATTTACATAGACTTCTATCGACTGTAATTAATTTAGATTTTTCCTTTCACAAACTTCGGAGTTAAGGGGGGGGGACGAAGACGTATGTTTTTTACATTTTTAGGGTTCCGTACCTCAAAAGAAAAAAACGGAACCCTTATAGGATCAGTTTGTTGTCCGTCTATCTGTCTGTCTGTCTGTCTGTCAAGACCCTTTATCTCACGAACGAGTAAAGGTATCAGGTTGAAATTAATACCATATATTAGGATCCATGAACCACACAAGATCTGAAAATTTAAATTTTTTACAACGACGCAATCAAAAGATATGGCATTTTATGTCCTCATCTCCATACATTTATGCAAAAAAGCAAAACCTACAGAGTATTTCCCGTTGACCTAAAATTATGAAATTTGGCAAGAAGCTAGGTCTCACAGTACAAATAATGGTAAAAGTCTGAAATCATTAAATATTACAACTTTTTTCACAACTAATGGTAACCAATTGTGATGAGCTCCCGTTTCAAGAACATTCAAGAGAGGGGTCAAGTTGGATGGTCGCGGAGGCGATTTTTGTTTTAGTTCTATTTTAAAAACGGGAACACTTACAAACTTGAAAATTGGTATGTTTATAGTGCATAAGCTGTAAAATAACAACAAATAATAAAATTTGGTCAAGCGCGTGTCGGAATCAAAAAATCTACCACATTAACTTACTGAAATTTCAACTAATACAATTATGATTATGTGGTGGTACGGAACCCTCGGTTCGCGAGTCCGACTCGCACTTGGCCGGTTTTTCATCATAACTTCGAAACTAAGGGCTCCCGCACACGACCGAGAATCGGTGGGCGATTATCGGCCAGAACAAGGAGGGAAGATGCAGGTGATAACACGTCAGAGCGGGATGTCGACAAAAAATCGGTCACCGATTCTCGGTCGTGTGCGGGAGCCCTAAGAGTCTTAAAAATATATAAAAATATATTTTGGAATTTACAAGTAAAGCCCTAACACTAACTGCGCTAAACCTGCTAAGTTTGCTGACCAGATGTTTTTGAAGCTAATAAAGGTCATCTGTCTCTACAAAGTGTGTTTGTTTAGTTTTTTGTTTAGTTAAACATATTTTTTGACAGCCTATGGGCACAGACAAAAGAAATTAGACAAGGAAAACTGCCAAGATGAGGTCAGGCCGACCAAGACGTATGTTAACAAATTAAATTAAGCTATAAATACGCATTGTGTCAATCCTTTTATCAACGAGGTGAAATTTACCATTTCAGTGGTACCATAAAAGTAGTCAGACACGAGAACCTGCCAGGTTTGAAGGAGGCTGACAATGTTTTTTAAGTTTTGCTAAGTGGTTAGAAGCCCACAATTCTACTTTTCGATGAGGTATTTTAACCGGTCGGACGGGTAAGTTTGGGAGCTAACTGCGGAAATCCTGCCAAGTTGTGCCGCGGCCGACCAGATTGTTTAAAGCTGCTAAAGGTCTTCTGGCTCTACAAAGTCCGTTTGTTAATTTTTTTATGTTTACGCTATTTTGTTTTTGGTCCTGAGCTCAGACAAAAGTTTTTTTAGTCAGGAGGATTCAGGCGGAAGCGTGTTTTGGCGTCCGCAATATATTTTAATTCTTTTTCATGATGTTTTAACACTACTGAACAAGATTAGACAGGGTGTCGCCCTGACATCCTTGAGGATCTTGTATAAAGTCCATGATTAGATAAAAGAAGGGGAATGAAATAAAAATTTTGACCTACCTCATCGAGTGGGGTATCGTTGTTTAGAGCTCGTTGAGAAGATAAATGCTGTATTTTTTGTTTTAAAAAATATTAAAAAGTAAAGGAATTAGATGCCACCAAATTCAGTTTTTTTACAAAATTTTGTTTGGGCTGTTATCTTATGAACAGTAATAGGTAGACTGTTGAAATATTCACAGATAATGTATGCCGCTATGACAAGAAATACTAAAAATTAAAAAAGTAATAAATTAAAGGGGACTCCCAAACTTAAAACCTGTCTTTTCTTGGCGATTTTTTAATCTATTTTTGTTTTAGCTCTATTTTAATAACGGGAACACTTACAAACGTGAAAATATGTACGATTATAGTGCATGAACTGTTAAACAATAAAAAGTTTCGAAAACTAGTCAAATGCGAGTCAGACTCAAAAAATCTCGCACAGTAAGTTACTGAAATTTCAACTAATACCTACAATCAATATTGTAAGTAGTAACTTACTGTGCTAGATTTTCTGAGTCCGACTCGCACTTGACCAGTTTTTATTATTTTTTGTTATTTTATTGCTCATGCACTATAAACATACTTTATTTTGACGTTTGTTCGTGTTCCCGTTTTTAAGATAGAGCTAAAACAAAAATCGAGCAGAAATCGCCTAAAAAGACAGGTTTTTAGTATGGGAGCCCCCCTCAATTTATTACTTTTTTAGTTTTTAGTATTTCTTGTGAAAGCGGCAACAGAAATACATTATCTGTAAATATTTCAACTGTCAACCTATTACTGTTCATAAGATACAGTCCAAACAAAATTTCGTAAAAAAATCTGACTTTGGTGGCATCTAATTCCTTTACTTTTTAATATTTTTTAAAACAAAAAATACAGCATTTATCTTCTCATCGAGCTCTAAACAACGATTTTTATTTTGTTGCCCTCCTTTTATCTAATCATGGACTTTATACAAAATCCTCAAGGATGTCAGGGCGACACCCTCCCTGATCTTGTTCAGGAGTCCTTAAATATCAAGAAAATGCAAAAAAATGAATTGCGGACGCTAAAACACGCTTCCGACAAAATGTAGGAGACCGTCTGCAAGACTATTTTAGCTCTAGCTTTTATTTAGCTCTAATTTGGCGCTTTTGCCAATCTGATTTTTGATGAGAGAATCATTAAGAGATATTAATATCCAACAATGAATAAACGATTTTGACTTTGACGAGGTAAAATGTAGATTTTTTTATGGCACCAAAGAAGTGGTCAGATACGACCACCTGCTAGGTATTAAGTAGGCCTACAAAGTTTTTTAAGCTTTGCTAAGTGATTAGGAGCACAGACTAGTTTTATTTTGCTTTTCCATGAGGTATTTTAACCGGTCCTCTGTCTCTACAAAGTGCGTTTGTTCTGCTTTTTTGTAAGGTAGGCCTCGCTACTGTGGGCCGACAGTCTATGATTGTAGATACTTAAGAAAAACAAAAATAAAATGTTAAACCTAGGGTTTGGTATATTGAATGTAAGGGCTTTGTAAAAGTACTCATACTAAGAATACGCTAATCATCATTTATTTTGAACTTCTTGTTATCTTTAAATACAAAAAAACTGGTCAAGTGCGAGTCAGACTCGCGCGCCGAGGGTACCGATATACCTTTAGTATTTTTGGAAGCAATAAAGTCCATTTTCAGAACCGCAAAACTGAATTTGTTTGTAAAGGATTTTTGCAGATTTCTGAAAAAAAACTGTGCAACTTAGAAAGATCGTTTTATTTTTGCTGTAAAGTTTACATAAACCTCTGTCAACTGTAATTAATTCAGATTTTACCCTACTCAAACTTCGGAGATAAGGGGGGGGGGAATGGTATTTTTTTTGACATTTTTCATCATAACTTGAAAACTAAGAAACTTAAAAAAATACAAAAATATATTTTGAAATGTACAAGTAAAGTTCTTTCATATGATACCCCACTCGACCTAGAAGCGACAATTTGAAGTTTGGCCCCCCATATTTTGGCCCCCTTTACATTAATAATCATTTTTTTTTTCAAAATTTATTTCATGTGCAATTAAGTTGGGCAACTATATTCTAAAACTTTTCCAAATTTCAGGTCGATAGCATAAGTGGTTGCTGAGATATACAGACAGAGCGGCACCATAAGGGTTCCTTTTTACCATTTTGGTAACGGAACCCTAAAAAAGATTTTTAAAACATACTAAGTTTAGGCTCGTTCAGATAAGAAATAGTTGATTTTTTTTGCAAAACATGCGGCTAAAGACTCCTTATATCATCATACAGGGTTTCCCATAAGTAGGCCGTCACGCTGACACCGGAGGTAGATGGACTTAAGGCGCATAAGCTTAACATGCCCATAGAAAAGTGTAATGAGTATTGAGTATGACCAGTTTCATTGATTTTTAAAAATTACAAATATTATTATTTTTTTTATTTGATGCGCCTTAAGTCCATCTACGTCCGATGTCAGCGTGACGGCCTAATTATGGGACACCCTGTATAAAACAACATGAAAACTATTTAAAAAATATTGATTAATTTGATTGCGTGCCATAGTTCAGGGGCAGGATCAGTATCAGTAACTGAACAACTTTTCCCAAGGAACATACATAGGTCGAAATATGATAAAGCAAATTTGACCTGCAATACAAAATGCGCTATCAGCTGACGCAGTTTCTATGGGTGGTCAAAGATTTATTTTCGTATTTCAACCTATGTTCCTTGGGAAAAGTTGTTCAGTTGCTGATACTGATCCGATCAGCTATGACACGCAATCAAATTAACACCCCGTATTTTTAGGTGTGGACGTTTGAGCGGGCTTTTTTTGGCGCGCTCCGAGTCGAATGCCCGCGGTTGCATTAGTAAGAATAGTAAGCGTTCGAAAATGATACTTATTACGGAGAACTTAAGTCCTTATTAGTTTATGTACATTTAAAAATTTATTAAGATCGTAATTTTTTTGGTGGATTTCATGTTTCGTTATGCTATCTAGGCTTAATATTAAAAGTCTACCTAAATTTATAACTGCTACTTTTTTGCTGCCTATGTAAAAAGCTGATAAAGAATTACCTACTACCCAAATAAAAACAATGTTGGATTTTGAAAGAAAGTATATTAAAACGTTATTTGATGTTGATAATTACCAAAACAAATCTGCTATTATTTTTTTCCTAGAGTTTAAGGCACAGTTAGTGAAACAAACAACTTCTTCTCATATAATTAGTTTCCCGTTTATATCTTTGGTGGATCTCGATTTTGGTGCTTGAATATAGTGAACATAGACACATTTTCACGATAATATAGGTGCTACCTTTTTTGCTGTAAAATTGCGCCATCTTCGTGGTATAACTTTTTTTTGGTACATTCCAGTTTGAAATTTTGGAGGATTCAAAAATATAGTCTCTTAAAATTACATTTAAAGGCCATTTACAAAAATTTGGCCTGATATGAATTTTTTCCCCAAAATATAGGATAGCTCTTAGGGTACTAGCACACCTCGGAAGCTCCATACAATCGGGCTCAAAAGTGACAGCTGTCATTTTTACACGCGCAAATGTGTGGGTGGGTTAAAGACGTGTGAGTGTAGGGTTGGTGGTATCTAGAAAACACTTACCTACCCTAGAAAACGTAGATAACAGAACATTAGCATTATACTTTTATTACAGTTTCGTGTTGCACATTTTTCGTTCGACTATAAAGCGACTTACACAATTCACAAACGAATTATAACTTGACTATCACTCGTCACTTCACTTTGTTGTATTTTGGTATCGAATTTCAATTAAAACAAACAAACACACGTTGAAATAATCTCACAAACTTTAAAAACAATCATAAATTTCACTAAACTTCATCTTTGCCGGCTGGCTGGCCGCCGCCACCGGTGCACCAGGGTGACTATCGCGAAAATGGCGAATCTGCTCATCACTGCAAAAAAATCTGCCAAACTTTATTCCAGAAAATGACAAAAAATTCTGTTATACTATTGCTTTAATGTGGAAAGGAATAAATAAATACATACTATTCAAAGCTTTATTTTTTTTCATTTAACCCAAAAAATGCACTATTAAATCTATCAATGAAAGAAATGTTTAAAGGAAAGAAAACATCTGTGTCTACCTTATGGTGCTTATTCCATAATAATTGCTTCTTATTATTGTTTTCGTAAGGTTTTTTTTTTAAATCGACAGGTTAAATCTGCGCAAATGTCAGAAATCTGCTACAAATGGCAACATTGCCGGTGCCGTATTGTCTGGCTGTCAAGGTGGCTCGCAAGCGATGCGTACGAAGTGACTTTGTAGCAGCGTACAAAATAATGGATTATTTTTTTACCTTTACATATATTGTACTTTTACTTGAAGAAAGTTTAATCTATGTACATTTGAGTATCCTTACTAATATTATAAATGCGAGAATGTATGTTTGTCTGTACGTCTGTATGTTTGGTTTTCACGTCAAAACGGCTAAACAGATTATTCTGAAATTTTGCATAGAGATAGTTTGAGACCCTGGGACGGACATATGCTACTTTTTACCGCGGGAAAATTTGTGATTCCTATGGGAAAATCAGCTTCACAACGGGTGAAGCCGTATTCACGTTAAAACGACTGAACTGATTTAGGTGAAATTTGGTATTAAGATAGTTTGAGTCCCTGGAAGGGATACGGGCTACTTTTTTTCGCGGGAAAATATTATTTTCATTATTCCCATGGGAAAATAACTAAACGCGGCGTGAAACTTCTAGACGGAATTGGTATAAAGAGAACTTGACACCCGGGGAAGCATACTGGTTACTTTTTACCGTGGGAAGATATCTTATTCCCAAAGGAAAACCACTTATAGAGGGGGCGAAGCCGCGGGTTAGACAGCTAGTGATTTAATATAAGTGCGATATCTTTCCAGTTTTTTCAATTATATCCTATACTCTTTTAGCGAGCAATCCCTACTTTTCCCTACAAAATCATAAATGCGAAGGTGTGTAGGTACCAACGTTCCGTTTTCACGTCAAAACGGCTGCACCGATTTAGATACAATATGGCATGAATGCCAATTTGTTTGGAGAGTTTGAAACCCTGGAAAGGACTAGGATATTTTTTAAAATATTTCGTTTCCTTGTTAAAAAAAAAACATTTCGGCTTTATTGAGTGAGAGTGTTCTAACGATTTGATGAAATTTTTAATTGCAGTTCATGGGAAAGATAATAAGATCAAGCTAGGTCTAATCATAATTTGGAAATTTTTTAAATAAAAATACAATGTGAAAACTAAAAAAATTTAAATGCCAATAAGTAGGGATCTTGAAATCTAGAAAATAAAACATGTTTCATGATACAATTATGTACACTTTTATCATTTATTTATATAATCATTCAAAACAAAATAACAACTATAAATTAAACATATTTACAACAAAATATACTACAGAACAAAAGGACAAAAAAATTAAACATATTTACAACTTCAAAAACGATTTTACCTATTTATTAATAATTTTACATGTTACAAAATTATTTTCATTTTTTTTTACATGTCATCTATCTATACAAGGCGTTTTTTTGCAAGCACGAAACCACATCGTGTACCTACTCATAAAACTGAACAATTCCCCCTAGAAAGATAGGACAAAATATGAAAAAATAAAATTGACTTCCCATAGTAAATCGATCACGTGATCAGCAATTTTGTATGGGAAGGCCAATTTTTTTCATATTTCGACCCATGTTTCTTGGGAAAAGTTTTTCAGATTTATGAGTACAAACTGTGGTTTCGTGCAATTTTAAATAAGGTTTTTATCTATGAACAATTTTACAATTTACATACATAGGTATTTACAATTTACATACATATTTACAATTTTACATCATCTAAATGTTAGAAACACTAAAATATTTTCTTTTAAATGATTTGTCTTTGAAAGATCGGTTATTAAATTTAATAATATTAAAAATTCGAAATCTGACGAATAATTTTTTGAGATATTCATTTGGAAAACAAGGACAGCAGTCAGTAAAAGATATATCTTTCAGTTCACTTAATATTTGGTTTCCAACTCGGTTAAGCAGATTTTGCTCGAAACAACTTTTCATTCGATTATCCATCTCTTTTATACAGTTGACAAAACTGTTCGGTGGGTTTATCAGCAGTGTCTTATAGTCACAGATATGATAATAATTAACAAGAGTTTGCGTGGGCTTATTAGCCAATTCCGGACGATCAGTAGCTAGAATCCATTGTCTGCGTCTGAAAAAACAAAATTTTTTTTAAAAATATTGCATAAAAATTGATAAAAGAAACATGGGTCGGAATATGAAAATGAAATTTGGACTTCCCATACAAATCTGCTGATCACGTCATACACTTTACTATGGGAAGTCCAATTTTTTAGGGTTCCGTAACTAAAAAAAACGGAACCCTTATCCGTATCCCTCACTTTGTTATCCGTCTGTCTGTCTGTCTGTCTGTCAAGACCCTTTTTCTCACGAACGGGTAGAGGTATCAGGTAGAAGTTGATAACGAATGTTATGGTCCGTGGACCACACAAGATCTGTAAATTTAAATTTTTTACCACGACGCAATCAAAGATATGGCTTTTTATGTCCTCATCTCCATACATTTATGCAAAAAAGCAAAACCTACAGGGTACTTCCCGTTGACCTAAAATTATGAAATTTGGCAAGAAGCTAGGTCTCACAGTACAAATAAAGGGAAAAGTCTGAAATCATTAAATATTTAAATTTTTCTCATAACTAATAGTAACCAATTAAGGTGAGCTCCCGTTTCAAGAACTTTTCTATAAAAGAGGGGTCAAGTTGGATGGTCGTGGAATTTTTAAAATCAAAGAGCAAAAGATTTTAGTATATCATATGGTAGATGGGTACGGAACCCTTAAGGCGCGAGCCCGACTCGCACTTGGCCGGTTTTATTTTATTTTTATATTTCGACCTATGTTTCTTGGGAAAAGTTGTTTAGTTTGATGGATACATACACCCCTTAAATTATCCGAGGTGATATTTTTTTATACCACTGGTATGGGCAAACAAGCAGACGAGCCACCTGATTAATTATGTCTCATATTTCAGATGTTTTTATCTTTATAAGATACAAAACAAATTATTCTATAAGTAGATTATTAATTTTTATAAGGACGTGTTCGACGTGTCAACGTTATGGCGAACGGAAAGGCTTGTGTAGTAGCCCGGAATATTTTGCTTTACGATGAATCTATTTTATTAGAATGATGAAGAGAAAAAGGGTAGGTATAGTTTATCATAAAAATGATTAAATAGGTATACCGATAATATTAAATTACAGAATACCTAGGTACTCAAAAGCTTTGGATAACACTGTAAGTAGATACGAAAATTTTGTTTTTAGGTTAAAAAATGCTAGGCATTAATAGCTTACCTTGTTTCCTCCGTTGGAAATCTGTAAAAATGACGATCCTTGTCTTGGAGAGTCGAAAGACAACCGTAAACTGCACAACCACGCACCATTTTTCAACTTTTGCAAGCGTTGCATATCGCTTGGCAACAGGACGAGAAATAGGACGAGATATCGCGCAGGGCCCCGCGGGGTGATGCGCGCGCACTTGAGGTACTCCGATTGGTGGGAGGCGGAGAGCTTCCGTTCTGTATGTAGTACTATTATGAATTCTGTGGTACTAGCGTAACAGAAGGTTTAATTACCTGATTGTCCTGAAAGAATGATAATTCCATGCTTGCGAAGGTACGGTAAACCTCGGTAAACTGTTTGTCTTGACTACTATCTGCAGAATTAGTCGTTATTTCTGGGCAAGCTCGTTCCATCGTCGACTTCATCTCTGTCTTCAAGACAAGATCGAGGTCAAGAGTAAGCCCTTTTATAATAATAAAAAAAAACTTGAATCAAGATCGATCTCACAAACTCCTGGTGTCAAAGTTGTTGAGTCGCCCAAGGTCTCGTGTATACAGGTTGTAAGGGACGGTGTACCGAAAACTGAACGGGTTGCTCAGTCGACGAAACTGAACAACTTTCCCAAAGACACATTTCCGGGAAATGTAAAAAAAAAATTGACCTCTCCATACAAATTGCTCACTCTGAACGAACAGTTTGTATGGAGAAGTAATTTTTTATTTTCATCTCCCAACATATGTTTCTCTGGGAAAGTTGTTCAGTTTCGTTGACTGAGCACGCCCTTTAAGTTTTCGGTACACCGTCTCTTACACCCTTTATTATGGCTCATTTAACGAGTACTTCTGTAGATATTAGCCGGGACCGGCAACTTAATATGCACACAACAGCACGGCAGTAGAAATACTCTGTACTTTATGACATGGTATGACGTGCGGTCAACCGTACCTTCTGAGGCATAAACCTTACTTTTCAGATTATCAATTGGTTTAACCTGCAATTTCCTTACCAAACTAGGGAAGTCATATTATTATGTCAATTTAAAAACAAACTCACTGCTAATTCTCTCTTCTCCGAGAGAAGAGAGGGCAGGAGGACTCCCTGGCGCGGCCAAGACAAGCGCCAGAGGTGTCAGGTCGGCGGGGAAAGAAATCGGCAATTCTGACATTGTCCAGCAGGACTGCATTTTGAAATGAGGCCGTCACTGGTCCGTCACGGAGGCCCAACCGTTGCAGATGCTGGCGCAAGCTGGTTGGGATCAAACCGTTCGTCGATACTACGACCGGGATGATTTCAGTGGACGCCACCCGCCACATCGCGGTCACCTCGTCTGCCAGCTCGAGATACTTGACAAACTTGTCTCGTTCGGTTTTGACGAGGTTCTTATCGTGCGGAATGGTGATGTCCACTAAAAACACCCGTATTGTGCCCGATCCATCAGCACTATATCAGGTTTTTTCTGAGTTCTGGTTATTTATCAATGGATTTATTGATACAAGATATCAGGTTACAGCAAAACATCGAGATTATTTTAAACGAGTGTGCTCAAGAGCTCCACGAGCTTATTCCACCATCTCCCTTCTACCATCGGGAGTCCAGACGCACCGCAGGATATCACCCATACTTTTCGCACAAAGCGCTGCGAAACATCTTTTATAATGCGCACAGATAAAGAGTGGAATTCTCTGCCTGCGTCTGTGTTCCCGAGTTCATATAACCCGAATCTATTCAAGTCGTGAGTGAATAGGCTTCTTCTGGGCAAGCTCGTGGCATCGTCGACCGGTACAGTCAAGAGCACATCAAGCTTGACACATTGGACTTTATACCGTTGTTATTTCAATAGACGTACGGACTAGAGTCGTGCTGCGAGTGTCAAGCTACACCAGAGAAGTGCTCTCAAAGAAAAAGGGTAATACTTATAAAGGCTCATACTGCATTTTGTATACATAAAAAGATTTTTTTCATATTTCGACCTAAGTATGTTCCTTAGGGAAAGTTGTTCAGTTTCATGGGCAGATTCACATCCTTCAGATTCAGATTATTCAGATTATTTTATTCAATGTAGATTCTTTACAGAATACTTATTGAATGTCATGCAGAATACAATCTTCAGGGTTGGTATACCAGATTTGTAAACTGGACAGGAAGCTCTTTCTTCAATGTCACTACTGAAATAGTGAACTTAATTGAAGCATGTCACCAACTTTCCCTAAGGAACATAGGTGGGTCGACATACGAAAAAACAATTTTGATCTCATACAAAATGCGCTATCAGCTGATATGCAGTTTCTATGGGAGGTCAAAAATTGATTTTCGTATTTCGACCTATATTCCTTGGGGAAAGGTGTTAAATTTCATAGTCTGAGTAACATACTAAAATTATGTTCAGTATTTTATTAGGAACTGGTACGTGGTATACTTTGAAGGGAAGTACAACCGACAAAAATAATTTTAGATAAATAGCAATATAAAATATTATTTACATCTCTCATATTCAGTAAGTACCTAGGTCCTTATTACCCCCAAATGGGGCTTGTAGGTGACCAATTAGCGCTCTAGGGTAATAATGTAGCTAGAAAAGCCCTAGGGTGGTAAGTAATTAAAACGCCCGCCGCCCCGCAGGTGGAGGCGGCCATCAAGGCGGACGTTTTAATTACTTACCGCCCTAGGGCTTTTCTAGCTACATTATTACCCTAGAGCGCTAATTGGTCACCTACAATTTGGTGGTAATAAGGACCTACTTACCTCTCAATCGAGATGTAAAGCCGAGTAGTTAGCTCAGGTGGAGGCATCAATTGCACCCTCGAACTATAGGCGCCCTCGCTGCGCTCGTGCGCCTAAATATCTCGGGCTGCAATTGATGCCTTATAGCCCTTGGCTACTAATCTACTATTTTAGCTAAAGAATCTTCCTCTCCCCTACTTTTTCTGTGCCCGACGGGGCCATGATGTCACTATTTACACTTTGTAAATCTCATGGAATGCAATTAAAGTATTGAGTATTGAGATCTCCTAGGGTCGAGGTGCTCTGAGATCCTCTAAGGAACTCAGCCTCAACTTATAAGATTGGATGGTAAGTACGGTCAACCGCTTGTCGGTAGAAACTCTTTCAACTCTATTACCACGCCATAAGGTCCAAAAGTGTTTCTACCGATGTGCGGACGTGTGTACCATTAGTCACTGTATTGTAAGTTAGCTTTACAGCTGGCACCATGGACCACGGTCATTGGTGACTGCAAGATCAAATAGACTTTATTTAATTTCAATAAATCAACAAACAAGGAGATGGGTGCCCTGGTAGTAAGTGCACCTGCTGATACCTTGGAACAAAAAGGCACATGTGTTTTTAAAGTTAGTAAAATATTTTCGTCTAGAGCCCATGCGACTAAGTAGGAGTGTTTAACGGCAGTGTCTTTCCGCATATTGAAAACCAATGCGGTCCATTGTACAGTCAAGAACAGGCCAAGCTTGACACTCCCAGTGCGACTTTACCTACGTACCGCTACCACGTTTATTGAAACAAGAATGGTACACACGGTCGCACGTCGGTGGAAACACTTTGACCTTGAGCGGGTCTCTGGTTTCGGGGTGTTTGTAGCGTAGCGCTAGTTCAGCTTATACTGGTTTTGTTTCCACGTGCTTGCTGCCGTGCGTACACGGTTCAATGTGTCTAGTTTGATGTGCCCTTGACTGTACAGACAAGGGTTTTTTTCAAGAGTGGGAAATTTATTTTTTATTTAGTTTAGTTTATAGGGTAATTAGTACCTATTATGTATGACTTGATCTGTAAAGACAACGTTATTAAGGTTAAATAAAAATAAAAAAAAGCAGGTGGGACACCTGATGATAAGTGGCCACCACTGCTCATACCGTAGATTCTTTACAGAGCACTTATTGATCGTCACAAGATGCAGAATACAATGCAAATATAGCGAATCTACTACTGTTTCGGATTGTACTATAGCAGTGCAAAAGAAACGACAAGATTCAAACAAGAAATTAGCCTACAAACAGGTATCTTAAAGGCCGGCAGCGCACCTGTGATCCCCCTGGTGTTGTGAGTGTCTATGGGCGACGGTTATCACTTACCATCAGGTGACCCATCTGTTCGTCAGTCCTTTCTCTAAATCCCTAAATCGAAAAATGATCTCAGCAGACTTACATTATTTTTAAAGACCCATTCAACGTTACCCCACACTATGGGGTAGACAAGAATAAAAAGGACGGATTGCACTCCGGGAGTGCCGGCAGAAGTAAAAACTTGCATTTT
Organism: Athrips mouffetella; assembly: GCA_947532105.1. NCBI lineage: Eukaryota > Metazoa > Arthropoda > Insecta > Lepidoptera > Gelechiidae > Athrips > Athrips mouffetella. Next base: position 1,081,577 of record OX383981.1, read on the forward strand.
TGAATATTATGCTTTTTGTAAGAGGGTCAATCGCGCCATTGCTCGCGTACTGCTTTGATGTCACTGAAAAAGAACCCAAACCAGACAGTTGACGCCTTTTCGATCAGGCCACAGATCTGACGCGACATCTGACGCGAGTTTAACATTTTATACCTATCTAAAAAAGTGCCAAGCGCCGCTTAAGAAGTTTTCACTTCAAAAATTTCATCCCCACTTTGCTACCACTTTGTCGGCGTGGATGAAATGTATATCCATAAAAAAATTCAGATTTCTAGTACTAAGGGTCTCTGAGCTTAGCCGCGGACAGACAGACAGATGGACATGACGAAACTATAAGAGTTTCTTTTTGACTGCGGAACCCTAAAACCAGCCATGGCTTACTTTAATAGTGGACTTTTGTGTCTCTTATTTAGGTAAGGTCTAGATATGGCCGGTGTGGCCGAGGAAATGTAGTATAAAGGGTTGGCTACAATAGATCTATACAGGTAGCAGTAGCCGTTGTTGGGAAGTAGGCGGCCGGCCATTTTACCCTCGAAACATAAACATAAGGTCTGGATAAGGAGCAGGGCAGCTAAAAGAAAGCTATTTTGAAAGTGCGTCAGACCTTGATAGCATTGTCTATAAACAACAGATAAAAATATGTTGTTTATATTCCGAGATTGAAGGTAGTTGTCCCGTGCCCTATAGGTTATCTGTGTAGCTAACTGCAGTACGCGAGTCTGTTCTGGTTTTGATATTCTCTTTGTAAGATTCAATTTTCTGAACAAAAGTTGAAAATTTGTAGATGAAATATTAGGACCTTACCTATGAAAATGGCGAAATTTTCCTTGCAGATTAACGAGATCATAGTTCCTGCTATTTTCATTATTTGTTTTATATTTAAAAGTTGATATCAAGGTTTATCAATCTACGCATTGAATATTGTTTTAAAAAATTGTTCGTCTTAAATGTCGTCCGTTTTCATCATTAGATTTGTTATATTTTTTTACGGATAATATTTTTCGAAAATTAAATTTAAGCTTCTGTAAGCTGTAAGCTGTGTAAATGTCTTCCCAATCATGCTTAAAAAAAAATTATATGGTTAATTCTTCAAAAAGAAAGGCAAAAAGTGTTAGAACTGAAAATTTAGTTTACCTACACCATGGGGTCCCATTTCGTACTACGGTTTTTTCGACGGAGTAAATAGCCCGAACTCATTTGGCCCTTTTGTTTCTAATAATTAAACTAAATGTTACTACTAGGTTGGTAGGTAAAGGTGTAAACTATGACATTAATTCAATTTTAACATCCAGATATCAATTTATTCTAAGAAAATAACTTATGGAAAAAATAGCCCAAACAATTTTCGGCACAAATTCGTTCTATGACGTGAGGCATCTGTACTAGTATAGTATTATATTATCTGTGCCTATACAAACCGCCAATTTCGTAGGTAAGGACCTAATATTTTATACTGAACATAAAAAGATTTGAAAGTTCAAAGTTGGTATTTCTTAAAATAGTACCTGGGCTTCTTTCTATAACAGCCGCCTTAACATAAAAATACCACCGGGTGAGCAAGCTATTGCTACCTGCACACAAATGGCGCTGTAGGTTTCTGTCTAAATCGCGGTATTTTGAAAAATTCTTAAAAACACGGGGTAAACGAATTTTCCCAGACATGAGACCTAGCTAGATCGATTTTAGTCTCCGAAAATCCCTGTATGACCAATTAAATTGACGGCTCCATAAAATCGTTATTTAATTTTCATCAAAATTTACAAAAAAATTGCATTTTGCAAAAAAATTATCTAGCTAGGCCATAGCTAGCTAGCTAGGCTCTAGCTAGGGCATATCTGGGAACATTCGTTTACCCCGTGTTTTTGAGAATTTTTCAAAATACCGCGATTTAGACAGAAACCTACAGCGCCATCTGTTGGCGGGTAGCGTAGCTTGCTCTCCCGATGATATTTTAATGTTAAGGCAGCTATTATAGAGCGAAGCTCGTTTTTTTTTTTTTAAATAATATATTAAAACAATGACAACAACTTTTTAAAACAATGTAACAAAAACTAAGGCATTTATCCGTCCGGTTGCCCAGGTACTACAAATATGTATAGGAATACTCGTATTGCTTGTTTAATACTATAGGATTTTAAATAAACAAACCAATACTACTTATTTGAAAAGAAATTGCTGTAGAGCATGTAATATCATGTTAATTCAGAAAGCTTAACCTATGTTGCAAAATGAAGTTTAAAAAAAATATATGGCTGTTTCCCGGCACGAGGGAGGACAGGGCTTGAGGTCAAGAGCAGCCCCATTTATAAAGATAAAAAACAAGAGATATGTTTCTCTACAGTAAAAAGTAATCTATGTTACTCAGGCTGGTTAAGTTGAGTTTGTCTTAATAGTAAGGGTGCTGACGGACAAAATTTATATATGATTTTCTCATGTCTGCCTCTTTGACTGATAAGAAGCATCTTCTAAAAGATACAAAAAATATTAGCAGACATCCACACCCCCGCGTTTTTGAGTTTAGTTTTGACTATTTTGAAATTTGACAATAAAAAGTACATCTGGCAGACTATGACTGTCCGATTATACACAATGTATAAGACTTCAGAAAAATAGTCTACCTGGCTTCAAAATGCGAAAAACCACTACTTCGTCCCGTGATAATGCAGAGCCCTGCATGTCTGCCTCTTTGATTTTCTACATCTTCAGAAGTATTTTAAACAGCAGCCACAAAGGCAGACAAAAAAACATAATTAAAAATCTTATTTATTATTATTATTTATAGTTTATTGCACACAAGAAAACACAATGGACAATACATATAAAAAGACTACACAATAAAGAAATGTCTTCCAGCAGACCTAGGCGAGCGTGAATAGTATTGGAGAAGGCAGATAGATCGTGCGCAAACTCAAAAATTATACATAAAAGTGACAATAATAATTTACACATAGGTATCTAATTAAAATACATAAACCTTCTACACAAATAAATAAATTAATAATAATAAATATATGATATATATTTGTATATATAAAATACATATTATGTTATTATACATAAATAATACCTATAAATAAAAATATGGATAACTAAGACAGGGAAAGATAGTGCTCTTTTACCCGTTTCTTAAAGCGACTGTGTGTGTTATCATCAATTTGTTTTCAAAATAAATATCTTTACTTTGTTTCTTTGTCATCTATTTACAAACTAATCTATCCGGGTAAATTTAAGAATGCCATCGCATGTTTTGTTTAAATTTTTTTTTTGGCTGATAATAATAAGAGTTATCGCGCCAATGCGCTTCGTCACTTACCTAACATGACTTAACCAATCCCGTAACGGACCTACTTTAGTCACGGTAGCTAAACCGAAAAACTAAATAAAAAATAAATAAATATGTATAACCCAACCCATCTATCCTTCGAATGTACCTAGTCAAAAAGCGACGGAGGGAAAATAGGTTTTTTAAAAAACTACTTTTAAAGAAAAAGAGAAGTTATTCCTTCAGTGGTCGATATTAGACTGATTTTATTAATTAATATTCTTACTCGCTAGACAAAGGATATGCTTAACTAAGCAGTCTGCGATGCAGCTGCGTTGATGCTGACCACGCGGTCTACATACCGGTGGGCAGACGTGACTCTTCCCTCCTCAAGTTCGAAAGCATCTGGAGAATCATTTTTCGGAGGATGGTTTCGACCTTGGAAAGGCTTCCATTTTTTATAATTCTTACAAATGAGAAAAGTAAAAACTATGATTAAAATTACATATAAGACAATAGTTCCTATGCTAACACTTTCCGTATTCACCACACTATCATTTTGCTTTTCACTATTTTTCAGCGCGGAAGATAACACTTTTAGATTAGTTAAGTCTATTCCATTTAGTTTAACAGGATTCACATTTCGCTGGACATCAATTTTCAGGTTTTCAGGTAACTTCACCAGTGGGAGCTTCGGGTACACAAGATTTTCTCCATTGAAGGTATGTTCTCGTAAGCAGTGCTTGGAAATGTTGTATTCACATTTATCGTCTATAGTAAGCAGGTAAGTGCCAAAAAGAGCATAATGAAGGATTTCATTAGCACACGTCCTTGTCAGGTCAACAGCAGATTTAGAGTATACCATCCACCGGTTCATCTGGAGGGATTCTACCTTTACTCCTTCAAATTCTATTGGAATCTGCATGCAAGAGACGTTCTTAGAATATTTCATCAGGTCAAGAATGCAGGTGTCTTCGACAGGTACTATGGTCTGCTCTTCATCACACAGGTAAGTTCCATCTTCTATGGTTTTGCATGGGGTGGACAGCGAGCTGGCTTTCAACCCCTTCACAATAAGGTAAGGATATTTGGGTAATATAATTAGGGTAAGGTTTGTTTCAGGTTGGGTGATAGGTAGGGGAACAATTTTATAGTAAAAATAAGTATCTTTCTTAACTAGGGGAATTTCTATTACAAAAGTAATTTCCTGATTCTTAAAATACGATTTCAATGTCATGGCCTGTTCAATTTTTATGATATTTTCAAAAGTTGGCTTGTATATGAGTCTGTCAGTTTTTTCTATAAGCTTAAGTATTTTAATAAGTTCATTCGTATTGATTACAGATTGGTGCAATATTCCTATTTTACTGAATGCTAAAATATTTTCAATCTCGTTCAATTTTGCATAGATTGTCTGAAAATTATGTAAAATCAGATTATAGACATGTATTACCTGATTAATATGAGAGGTCATTGAAATATCTTTTAGGTTTTTACTTATTTTATTGACTGCGACGCTTAATTGCTCGAGATTGTTAGTTACATTTATAGTAGAGTTAGTAAAAATTCCGGTCATTTCGGTTATCAGAGTAGTTTTCTTTTCGATAGAGTGCTGGCGTGATTTTACTTCTTTTATCAAATTATCGTATTTAATGGCGTCATCGTGATCCAAGTTTCCTGTAATAAATTTGATCAAAGATCCTAAAGGATTGATGAGCCCCCTCTTTTGTCTGTTGAACGGGACTATTTGTGCATATTTATCCAGGGTGATATTTAACATGTGGTCTACTTGCAGGTTAACATCATCAATGTATATTAGCAAGGATTTACTAATGTTGGAGAGAGGTCCTACTAATCTATTTAGTTCCTTATATCTATTTATATTTAAACCTAAATCTTCCTTAATAAGCCTAGTGTCTAATATCTTAATTACTATCCACTTATCGTAGGAAACGAGAGCGGTTCCTTCTCTGATCGGGAGAACGCCGGGGTTCTTCTCAATCTTTTGAAGCTGAAGGGCCAGGGTCATTACTGCCTGGGTCAGTAGCAGGACGAACCTGTGGAGGACGTCGTATGTCTTTAATTGGAACTTTAGTGCTTCTGGCGTTGGTCTCTACTTGAACTACGTTTCTTTTTACCTTTCCTTTGACCTTGGCCTTTTGGTACCTAGGTTTATCCTTGCCCCTACGTGTGTTAACACCTTTTACAAAGATGGTATCATCATCCCTTAAATCAAAACTAGTCTCTCCTGTCCTATCTTGTTGAATTCTTTCCTTCCTAGTTCCTATTCTATCAGCCAAATATTTGTATAAGTACCGAGTTCTTTTCGCATGGTCCCTAACCAGCTGTTGGGTGTATTCTTTATCAAAATCGGTGGAAAATTGACTTTTGCTTTCCGTGTGTCCGAAAACCACCTCGAAAGGGGTAAGTCCTGTTACAGAATGTATCGTCTGATTATAGGCCATTATTGCATACGTCATTACTGATGCCGCGTCTGTGAATTTGCGTTCATATTTCGCGATACGATAAATTTCCAAAATTGTGGAATGAAAACGCTCAATCAGCCCCATTGAGTTGGGGTTGTTGGGAGTTCCTATGTGAACTTCTACTTTATAAAATGACAATAATTCTTTCATGAGCTTGTTATTGAATTCGGAACCAGGGTCTGAGCTAATTTTGGTGGGTATGCCGTAAAATGAGAAATACTTGATGAGAGCTCTTACTACCTCGGGGGTTGATCTATCAGGAATTTCAAAAGCTTGGGCCAGTTTACTGAATGCGTCGATAACGGTTAAGTAGTATTTTCCTTCGATGGAAAATAAGTCTATGAAAAGCTCTTCGAACGGTTTTGATTGAGTCTGGGTAAGCTGTAATTGGGGTTTGAAAGGTCTACGATCGTACTTCATACGTTTGCAAGTTTCGCATGAGTTGATTATACTGGTTACCGTTTGTTCCATATTAGTCCAAAAATAAACACGTTTTAGGTGAGAAATGGTTTCTTTGATTCCGCGGTGACATGTTTTTCCTTGATGATACCGCATCACTATTTCTTCCTGTTCTTTTTCGTCAGTGACGTTAATTACTCTGTCTGTACATTCATAAAGTTGTACTGCGTCTTTTCTAAACAATGCGATAACTATTTCGGAAAATTGTCGTCTGTGTTCTTTATCTTCAAAATAGATAAAGTATTTGATTTTGGGTCTAATATATTCCTTGAGGAATTGTTTGATCAGATCAGGGTTATCCAAAGGTAAGTGGACTTGCAGAATTTTTTGTTTTGGGTGAGATAGGATTTTTACTGAGAGTTCATCTTTAAGCCACTTGTGAATTAATATTTGATTAGGTTTAGTGTCTATAGCTTCATGGAGTATAGGGATTCCGTTAGTGTCCATGTCTTCAGCAGAGTGCACTGTATCAGTGCTGGAGTTGTCTACTGTCGCGGTACTACTACCAGATCGGCTACGTGTTTGGTTTTCTTGTTCATCTGCACTTAGGGTTGTTCCAGATCGGGATGCGTGAGAAGCAATGGCAGAACGGTGATCGTCGTCTATAGGGGTTTCAGGATTTTGCAGGAGTTCGTCGTTTACAGGATTTTCTTCGTTGTTAGGATTTTGTAGTTTTTGTCCTAATTTTGATATTTCGTTTGTAAGTTTCTTGATATAGTCATTAAGGTCATTGTTTTCAGAGTCTCCTACATTAACTATCATGGATTGCTGGTCTTCGGGGTCATCTTTACCTAGAGCATTTAGTCGTATCCTTGAAAGGGCGTCTGCATTTGTGTTCTGTTTTCCATTTTTATGTATAACTTTGAAGTCATATTCACCTAATCTTAGTTTGTAGCGGGTCAGTTTACTATTGGGCTCTTTAAGAGAGTCCAGCCAGGCTAAGGGTCTGTGGTCAGTGTATATGGTGAATTTGTTGCCGTATAGGTATGGGCGGAAGTGTTTCACTGCCCATACTATAGCGAGGAGTTCTTTCTCAATGGTGCTGTAACGTTTTTCAGAGTCGTTAAGGGTCCTGCTAGCATACGCGATGGGTTTGTCACTGCCAATGGAGCCTTGCGAGAGCACGGCACCGACGGCAAAGTCAGATGCGTCCGTGGTTAGTATGAACGGCTTTGTAAAGTCAGGGTATTGTAGTAAGGGAGCGTTTACCAAAAGTTCCTTACATTTTTCAAATGCTTTTAGGTAGTTTTCGTCAATCACAATTTTACTATTCTTTTTCAGGCATGCTGTCATGGGTTGTGTTATTTTTGAGAAGTCCTTTATAAATTTCCTGTAATAGCCGATGAGTCCTAGAAAGCTTTTTATTTCAGTTGTTGTTTCTGGTATTGGGTAGTTTAGTATAGCGTCAATTTTGTCAGTGTTAGGTTTTAGTCCTTCAGGTGTAATAGTATGTCCTAAGTAGGTTGTCTCTTTGCATAAAAATTCTGATTTGTCTAATTGAACTTTTAGGTTGGTTTCCCTAAGTCTGTTAAAAACGGCTTTAAGTTTGGTCAAATGTTCTTCGAGGCTGGATGAAAAGATGATAATGTCATCTAGGTAGATCAAGCAATGTATACCCTGCAGTCCTCTCAGTACATTATCCATCGCTCTTTGGAATGTCGCCGGCGCTGTCTTCAAGCCGAACGGCATTCGAAGGAACTCATAGTGGCCGAACTGAGTCGAGAAGGCGGTTTTAGGTTGATCTTCTTTTTCTATTTCAATTTGGTGATAGCCGCTTGCTAAGTCAAGTACGGAAAAGTAACAGCTTTTACCTAATTTGTCAAAGAGGTCGGTTATATTAGGCAGCGGATATTTGTCATCTACTGTGATGTCATTGAGGCGTCGGTAGTCGACCACCATCCTGTATTTTGGTTCGCCGCTTGCGTCAAGTTTTTTGGGCACCAGGTGTACGGGTGCACCCCATGGTGAATGAGACTCTTGGATGACGTTATCGTTCAGTAGTTTTTCAACTTGCTTTCTTATTTCAGCGGCTTCAGCCGGAGATTGTCGGTAGGGTTTTACATAGATAGGATCTTCATTAACTGTTCGGATTTTATGCTTGACTTGGTTAGAAAAGCTTAAAGGTAAGTGTTCAGAATAGAAAATGTCTTTGTACTCGGAACAGAGATTATAAATTTTGTGACGTTCCTCGTCGTTCATGTGATCGAGACGTAATTTGGATAAGTTTTGTTTCAGAATTTCATCTTTTGTGTGATCATCTATTTCGCGAGTATTATGTATTTGAATTTCCTCATTTTCGAATTTTGTGACATTTAAGGGTTTAGTAATTTTAATCTCATAATGATTATTTGATGTGTTTTGTATTACGGTGGTTGCGTATCCACGTTCACAAGTTACAAGTGCTGAAGGCGTTCTTACTCCTTTTCCGAAATTTATGTGATTTATTATTGCTTCACCATTATACAGATCTACTGGGATTTTTACTCTAGTTTCGGTTCGCGGTTCAAGTTTAATTGTATAAGGTGGGCTGTAGATGATTGGTATTTCAGTATCTCTTGTTTTCAGTATTTGGTTTTTCATATCAATGTTGGCATCTAACTGTTTTAGCAAATCTGAGCCTATCAATCCACCGTAGCTGCTGTCTACGTCATATACATAGAATTTATGAGTATCTGTGCTTCGGAAAGTTTTCAAGAGAGGTATGTGTATAACTTCATTGTGACTGCTTCGCGCGTGTGTACTTATGATTTCGAAAGGTTCGTTTATGTTTGTATGCTGAAAAATATTGGTTCGCGATTTCAGGGCTGATAAAGGATCGAGTACTTCCTGTGTCGATCATGAATTTTGTGTCTAATTCCGGGATATTAATGTGCGGTAATTTTAAAGCACCGTGATGGTTCAGATGTACTATTTCGGATGGTCTGTTTTCGAGGCCAGTAGCTGAAAATTTTCAGTTTCAGGGACTTCTGGTTGGGCCTGAGCTTGCTCAAGTTCAGTATAGTACTCTTCAGGATAGTCATAATTATCTACTTGTTGAAATTCATGAGAAAAGTCACTTTCCGTCATGTATGGGTTTTCTGTCATGTATTCTGAGTATTGTGGGTCAGTCAGTTCGTTTGTGTAAAATAGATTATTGGAAGTTCGTGGTGCGACATAATTTGGCTTAAATTGGGGCGCTGTGCGCATTGAAACGTCATTATCATATGTGTTATGTAGAGGTCGTTGACCTTGTTGCTGTTGGTAGTATGAAGGGTTTATGCCAAATCGAAATTGGGGTTGGTTATTTTGTTGGAAGGGCTTGTATCCACCCTGTGGTTGTGGGATACCGAATTTGAAATTTTGGTTAGGCATGATTGGTTTATAACCTTGGTTTTGAGGGTTTCCAAATTTGAAGTTTTGATTGGGCATAATTGGTCTGTAACCCTGATTTTGGGGAATTCCGAATTTAAAATTTTGAGGTGTAGATTGATAAGGGCTACCGAATCTAAAGCCTTGATTTTGTGGTTTAGGAAATCTGAAGTTCTGTGCAAAATTATTATTAGGCGGGAAAATTGGCTTATAATTTGGCATTGGTGCACTGTTTTGGGAAAATTTCTGTTGGGTAGAGTTTTGCCGGTTTTTATTGCGGGCATTGTATTGATTCAAAAAGTTTACTTCCTCCATAACTATCGTAAGTGCATCTTCCAATTTATCGCAATTATGTAGTCTTACAACCCGAATCATGTCTTCTGGCAAATTATATAGAAAAACATTTAAGGAAATGTGGTTGTAAATGGTCATTTTCGCCTCCTTTACGTCTTCATCCTCAATCAAATTTATTTTTGAAAATAGCGTGCTTCTGACATTTTGGATCCGATTACAAAAATTTAGATAAGATTCGCCATGTGAAATTTTCAAATTTTCTAACTCAATAGCAATGCACTCTTCGGACCTGGGATCACCGAAATGTTGTGATAATAATTGTCGTAATTCACCCCAAGTAGTAATGTCCTGTCTTTCACTAATAAGGTGGGCGGCCTTACCTATCAGGCGGCTAGTTATAGCATGAAACACATAAATATCTTGCGCCGGGTTTACAGGTTCAGATCTGAAGGCTCTTATTACATATTCACTCTTTTTTAAGAACAGATTTAATAATTTTCCGTCACCATCGAATTTTGGGACGATGTTTATGATTTCTGAGGGGATGGTTCGAATTTCATCCATTTTTAGTTAATTTATCTTATTTAGACTTTTACAGAATTTAATTACTAGTTCAAAACGGTAAATAATTATTTTTTTAAATTTTTATTAAAACTAACACTTTATTACCTTATATGATCTAAGACCCTGTATAAATTTTCTATAGATGTGTTATAGAAGATCTATACTAGAGTTTCCTTTAACTTAACTTAAAATACACAGCCAATGGAAGAGATTTAGGGATGGACGGGATATAGTGAAGAGGTCTACTCACAGTATAGCGTTTCCCATTTCCGCCAAAAATGGCCTTGGTGAAGGGTTCTCCAAACCAAATCCTCCGGTTCGCACAAGACAAAATTTATTTGGTTCACGGATACCGGTTCACGTAAAAACGCTCACGAAAAACACCACACTCAGACCGATTTCGAGGTCTTCAAAGGCGCAGGATTTCCGTGCCGATATCCTGTCCGCAGCGCCAGTCAAAAAGCGACGGAGGGAAAATAGGTTTTTTAAAAAACTACTTTTAAAGAAAAAGAGAAGTTATTCCTTCAGTGGTCGATATTAGACTGATTTTATTAATTAATATTCTTACTCGCTAGACAAAGGATATGCTTAACTAAGCAGTCTGCGATGCAGCTGCGTTGATGCTGACCACGCGGTCTACATACCGGTGGGCAGACGTGACTACCTACATAAAAATAGAAGAAGTAACATTTGTCAACAAAAACATGTAACAATTACAAACTTCAATACAAAACCAGTAGTATTCAATTCTTTCAGTGCAGTTAGTATTATGCAAGCCTGACCACCGGAAAACCGGTTCCCGAAGTATATTTGCCTTTGTAACACGGCACATACTTGCACATCCGATATTAATAATGTAATCTGTGGGTACATACACATAAAACTGTGCCAAATGTATCATCAGAATTAGACCAAATATTACAATTTTCTGGCAATGAAAGTTCAGTTTTCGTTATTGAAACTTCCGTAAACACTATCAGCGGGTAATTAGGTCGAATAACACATATAAAACACTTACCACCAAGTATTTATTTACGTTCGAACTGCAATCCAATTTGCCAATGAGATTCTTCGCAATCTTGCAAGTTTGTAGTTCCAATAGTCGTTTACGTCGACATTTCAGCGCCAAACTTTTAAATGCTCCTTACTTCCTTGTTAAAATACAATAAACGGAGAGGAATTTAGCACAAGGAAACAATAAAAATGCGAGAGAAAACGATAAATAACCGACCGACCGAGCGAGCGAGCAAAACACTGTCAATTACGATACTTGTCATTTTGACAGTGACAGATCTTATTAATGTTGCCAGACTTACAATAAAATTTACCTAATTTGTATACTGAAGTGGGTTAGATGGATTGAATAATGAATGTCACAATGTGAAAAACAATAAGTGAACTTTTTAGCGAGATAGTTCTCGCTTGGGCGTTTGCCTGATCGGTTCAAATTTTTTTTTTTGTGATACAGTACTTTGGGACAGTCCAAATTTATTTTTACGCTAACAGAGCAGAGCTATTACTGCTTTCGTGGCTCTAATAAATTTGGAACGGCTCTAATCGCGCTTTCAAGTTCATCTTTAAAAAAATGTCAGTTTTGTTTTGTTTATCAAAGTCAGAGCTGATCCGTCAAAAATGCGCCAAATTCACTTTCATTTCCATTGGTGACTAACTCATCAAAAACAATACCTGAGAAAACGTCAGCCTGCTGCAAATGATTGAGATTTTATATATGTCAAATCGATTTTGATAGTAGCACTTTTAGTGCTACACCTATTTGACTAAAGCACTGATCGCAAAAGCGATGATGACGTAAGGTTGTAAGCAAACGAGTGCTCTACTAGAGCATACTTTCATTCAATTTCGGACTGACTTAAACGCGCTCACACACAGTGCTCTAAAGCACGCTGTTAGCCCAATTCGGGACATGTGGGGAAAGTGGATTAAAAAGTTACTACATTTTGCAGTACATTGGCTACGGAGTTCGCAGCTCACGGGCATTTTTCTTCGTAAAGCATTGTGTTAAGGGCTTTCCCCCAGCCAACTAGCGCCCCCATCAATTAAAAGAACATTACCCACTAAATACAAAACTTCTCAAAAATCTGTCTTTCAAAATTTATGTAAGGTACCCTAGTTTATTTAGAACTTACAAATCCTGAAAAATATAGTTCACTGCAGATACAGATACAAAAAGTGCGAAAAATGTCAACTTTTAGCAGTTTTGTATCTGTAACTACAGTCAACTATATTTTTGAGGATTGATAGGTTCTAAATAAACTAGGGTACTTTTACTTCAATCTAGTAAGACAGATTTTCGATAGGTTTTGTATCTAACGAGTAATATTTTTAACTAATGGGGGCGCTAGTTGGCTGGGGGAAAGCCTTTAATCTCTCACTCGACACTGGTGGTTCTCCATATTCCTAACTTCAAGTTACTTTCTATAAACTGAAACATATTTAATAATATTTCGGATCCCTCTGGATTCGGATTCCGAGGTCCTACATTTCGTAGTTCTTTATTCTTGGACGGGCATTCCAAACTCGGACAAACAATATATGGTCAAGGATTGCACAGCCTGGGAATTGCCAGCCAGAGAGAACAAGGATTCCAAGGGCGATCATTACTTGGTCTCGTATTCCGCGGTCGTACATTCCGATTTTCTTATTTAAATATTTAAAGCAAGCGAATAATTATTTCTTAAGTTCTCCTAAGATACCTTCAAGATGCGTGCTAGTTTGTGGAGCCCAGTCTAATTTTAATTCTTGTAAAAGTCTCAGTAGCAAATTAAATACTTTCCTTTTTCATTCATATCCAGATCTTCCAGATCGAGAGCCGAAAGTTCTAACCATTAGGTCGCTGAGGCTGTCAGGTGACAAAGAGTGTAAACAACTGTATATATTTAAGGCTGCACATAACAATGCAGAACAAAACTACAAATTTACCCATCATCTGAGGTAAAAATGTAAAATGGCAATTATATAAATTTACGTTTTGTTTCCTCCTTTTGAACACGTTTTGTTATGCGTTATTTACTGAGATTATTTTATTTATTCAGGATCGCTTCTATATAAACCATACGCTTCTAAATATAAAATGCATAGTGCTCTACTTAGCGTGCGGTACCGGCAAAATGCAAATATTTATACGGCTGTGAAATATCCATAGCTTCGGTAACTTTGGTACCTACATTGTAAATAATAAATACTTAAATAAACTTTGTTATTATGTAGTCATTTAAGCTAGTCTAAAAACTTAAAAAACTGCCTACAAAGTTGTTGGAACAGACATTAATGTGTTAACATAGGTAAGCTCTGAACAAAAAAAGCTTGGTATTGTTCCATCCAACTTAACTACGATACAGTGTCGCCACCTACACTTCACAAACAGGAACCAAACTACGCCTAGACAAGAACCACGCGTATGACCTATTTCCCTCGCCCATTAAAAATAGCGAGCGACAATAGCTCAAACACTATTTTTAGTGCGTATCTTTGAAATCTGTCCACACTCTTATCTATTCTGTAGTCCTTAGCTCGCGCAAACAGGCAAATAGTTGCACGGCTACAGCTGGGAGATACGTTTCGTGCGTCGCGAGTCGTGTCCTATAAACTTTCTGCGCAAACTCAAATCGATAAAGTCGCGCTTTAAAACTGCCAGTTGTTTTCACCAGAACCCCAGTACCGTACCCGTTTAGTTCTGCTAGCGTTTTTAGTTTAGTAAACAAAGAATCATGTATTAAAACTCCATTCGCTCGCTAAAAGCCATGGAGGGTGGTGTGAAGAGATATATTAGAAGTGATTCAGCAAGCTGTGCTCACATGGTCGAAGAAACAGCAGCTAACAATAGAAAGACTGCAGATCCTCATGAAAAGTTGAAGGCTTTGTTGAACTCGCCTGATGATGAAACGGATGATACGCTGCCTCCATCTGACGCGCCTAAATTTGGGACGGTGATCCATAACAGAATATTTGTTGGAGGTTTCTCTTTGACGACGACGGATGAAGACCTGTGGAAGTTTTTCTCAGGGTTCGCGACGGTTACAGCTGCCAGAGTGATATACGACCGAGCTGGAGTGTCTAAGTGCTATGGGTTCGTCACGTTTGCGAGTCCTCGCGTCGCAAGGCTCATCGTCAAACAGGTTAGAAGATAGAAAATAAAACACATATGCTCTTTTGTTTTCACTGACATTTTCAGACAAAGCTAACCCTACGCCCACAGACTTTTATGTGTCAAAGGTAAAACTACCACTTAACTCTTAAAGATCAAATGTGAAGACGGCACAGACGAACGTTTTGTCATCGGAAACAATAGCGCCGAATGTATTTCAAGATGCCAAAGACGAAACGAAATGCAACGCCTTGAACTTGTTTTGCAACGTATCGCTATATTTTTATCTCGAGTTTCAGTAGTATTTTTTTATCTTGTGATAAGAATTTGTCCTTGTACCTCTCTGAACGAATTTTGAAAGCGTTGAGATAACATTTTTTAAAGATTTGTAATTAGGTAAATATTCTACAAGCCTAAGGCTGATTGTAGACTACTTTCCCACTTTAAGGATCAAACAATAATTGCTTTATTATAGAGAAGAAAAAATATTTGGTGAGATATTTATTATACCCACAAACGCCAGTTTCATCTTCTTGACAATTTTTGAAGTTTTTAAACCACATTAAGAATACCTATTACTTAGTAGTTACGTTCTGAACAATTAATAAGACTAGGCTGACCTGACCTATTATTTTTATTCTAAAGCAGCAGATATTTGCAATAATTGATTATTTCGCAGAACTTGCAACTTTTAGCATAATATTCAACCTTTTGCTACTATAGATACGCCTGATTACTGTTTTGTCATGAAGATCTAACAAGTCTTGTGCTAAACTTCATTGACCTACTTTGTAGGTACCTCTCACAACTCGATTAAGTAAACTTCATACAACTTTGTAAGATAAGTACCTAGATTGTTTTTGTGAAGAAACAATGTTGGATTAACCAAGTATACAAATTCTTTTTCAGATGTAATCTCAAGCTTTTTATAGACCTATTCAGATAGCTAATTGTTTATTTTACATCTTTTAACACTCACGATCACGACAACGACGGCCAGCAAGGGGTGGATGTGGAATGTGTTTTAAGAAAATAGGTAGGGAAATTTTAATAAAACTGATAGGTAATTTTCAGGGTTCAGACTTTCATAAAATCGTTTCATCATCATCATATCAGCCGAAAGACGTCCACTGCTGGACATAGGCCTCCCCTAAAGATCTCCATGAAATAAAATAAATAAATAAAATCGTTTATCTAGACCCAAATTATATTTCTTACAATTAATAATAGACACCCGTAAATTGTAACTCCGGATTCAAATCAAATCGAAAAAGAAAAGGTTGAAATACAATAAAAAAATACACTTTTGCAGTTAGCATTGAGACTCCCGATTTTCTTTGTATATCTACATGATATACTAAAACACTCTATCTTTGTTTAGTGATGCTGTCGCGCAATCTATCCGATATTGAATACTATTTTGGTCACGAACTAGAAGTGGAAATTCGACCAAGTCAAGGCGCTATTGCTATTCTTGATAATTCATCTGTATTAAAAATTTAATAAATTTCATTTTTAAATTTTACTTTATTTTCTTAGGAAGATTTACAGACAAATGTATATAATGTAGAAATAAGATAGATATTCCATTGCTATTAAGAAATCTCCACAATTAGAATGTAACATACAAACAAAAACACAAACAGAAGAGAGAAAGGGAGGTAAGTATAGACATTTAAGTGAATATAATATTAGGTAGGTACGTAGTACATATCAGTTATGGTGGTAATGCTGGTGCAAAATACGTCGACATCATGAGACAGCTCATTAAATTTGGTTGGTGCTCGTATTAAAAAGGAATTCTTACGGTAATTAGTACTGGCTGTAGGAACAGACAGTACAAGACATAGTCTCAGTCCCAGCTGGTTAATCAGCAAGGAGATGCGCGCGAGAAGTTCCGGAGTGTCCATATATCACAAATTCTCAAAACAAATGTTGTAAGTCACAACTTCTAGCCTCTTCAAAATATATTGACGTTTAAAATACTCGTAAATTTTAAACTCCTATAAAAAGATGGAATAACACTTACATACTAGGGTGTACGTCTACTTAATTTTAGTAGGTTTATTGATAATATCTAAGTACCTAATTTATATCAATAAAAAGGCAGCCCTTAGTCAAATAACCTAAAACAGACTAACTGGGGTGTACGCTTGGGTGTACGTCTAGCTTATTTTAGTAGTTACAGTACCTTTTCGACCAAGTTTCGCTCTATAATAGCTACTTCAACATTAAAATATCATCGGGTAAGCAAGCTATGCTACTCGCCAACAGATGGCGCTGTAGGTTTCTATCTAAAACGCGGTATTTTTTTAAATGCTTAAAAACACGGGAAAAACGAATTTTCCCAGACATGAGACTTGCTAGATCGACTTTTTTAGGCCAGCCACAGACACAGAATATATACCTAAGCCTGACAGTGACGATGCCTACATTATATTTTCTTAGCCTATCAGATCCCACTTCTGTGCAAAGGCCTCCCCTGCGGCTTCCCATTTGTAAGGATCTTCTGTAACGTCTTCCCAATACATAAACATTCTTAAGGACTCCTGTTGTTAGCCCTAGTGGCTGTCACAATTTCACCGGACAGTTGGGGAGTGGAAGGCTCTACCCAGGAAAAACACAATAGGCTCGGACCTCGGCTTAGGTTGTAGCCGGGGATCGTCGGAGAGAAACGGCCTTGAATATGCCGGTAGTTCCCAAAGTATGGGACTGAACTAAAGAGGGGGCGACCGCCGGTGGGGTCGCGCTTGTAGAGTGTAGCCTACTGGTTGTTCTGCGTGATGGCGTCATCCGGTTCTGTAAGGACATAAACTTCCCTGGCCAAGCTGGAAGGCCCTAAATAGACTGCGTACTCAGGTTGCGAGATGCAAAGACAACCTGAGCCGGTAGGGCTACATAGAAGCTAGTAAAAACATCTGCGACTGCGGTGTGATGCCACGAACTATGGCCCTCCTCGCAGCATGCGCATATGCCTTACATCATGCTCGCTTAAGGTTCCGTACAATAAGTATAAGTGTTGCCATCGACACGAAAGAAGATTAATCTTTTAGGAAGGCATTACGATCATCACGCTATCGCTTAAATTATTCCGTCGCAAAAAATATTTCTTATTCATACACAAATATCTATCTATCTATCTCTCATTTTAATCACTTACCAAAGTATTTCAGAGTATTCCACGATCACATTTTCCTTTATTGGGATGAAAAGCAACGATTTATTCTTTCAAAGAAATCGGGAGATTTACTATCAATATCTTAATGTCGGTCACTGAGTTTGGAATCTGGTAGAGACGAATCAGTGCTTAGAGTGTAAGTCACAGATTTTCAAAAACTCACATGAATAAAAAATCTACTCTCCATAAAAACTGTCCGATCAAGTTTGCTTTTTTGTATGGAGAGACCGATTATTTATTCATAGCTTTATTTACCTACTGAAACTCTTTCAAAAAGATATACTAAGGTAGAAATGCAAAAAAAATTTGACACTCTTTTAAAATGTGCTACCATCTAATGCAGATTCTATCGTTCCACGGGAAAAACCTTAGGTAGGTACTAAATTTTAATCTGGGGTTTCATCGCCAGATTAGTAAGTATAGTATCCCTAAGAAAGGTGATCGCTCTGATCCATGTAACTACAGGCCTATAGCCATCACCTCCTTGCTTTCTAAAATTATGGAGTCCATTATTAACCGCCAGCCCCTACGGCACCTAGAGGAGCACCAGCTCATCAGTGATCGCCAGTATGGATTTCGTCAGGGTCGTTCTGCTGGCGACATTCTGGTCTACTTGACCCATCAGTGGGCGGAAGCGGTTGAAAGCAAGGGAGAGGCCTTAGCGGTCAGTTTGGACATAGCGAAAGCTTTCGATCGGGTCTGGCACAAAGCGCTTCTCTCGAAGCTTCCTTCCTATGGGCTGCCTGAGAAACTGTGCAAATGGGTCTCCAGCTTTCTTACGGAACGCAGCATCAAGGTCGTTGTCGACGGTTCGTGCTCCGAATCTAAGCCTGTGAATTCTGGTGTCCCACAAGGCTGTGTGCTATCACCTACGCTGTTTCTTCTGCATATCAATGATATGTTACTAACTAGTGGCATTCATTGCTATGCGGACGACAGTACGGTGGATGAGTCATACCACGGCCACGCTAACCTTTCTCAGGCATTTGTCAGCGAGTGTCGGAACAAACTTGTGTCTGAAATCGAAACTAAATTAGACCTTGTTTCGAATTGGGGTCTTTGCAACTTGGTACAATTCAACCCCAAAAAGACGCAAGTTTGCGCGTTTTCCGCAAAGAAAAACCCCTTTGTTGCATCTCCTCTGTTTCAGAGCACTTCCCTTGTTGCAAAGCCGAGTATTGGGATTCTCGGCGTCGATATATCGAGCTCCGTCCAATTTCGCGGTCATTTGGAGGACAAGGCCAAAATGGCCTCTAAAAAACTGGGTGTCCTTGGTAGAGCAAGATGGTACTTCACACCGGCACATCGCCTTCAACTTTATAAGACTCAAGTTAGGCCACATATGGAGTACTGTTGCCACCTTTGGGCCGGGGCGCCTCAGTATCAGCTCCTTCCTCTTGACCGCGTTCAACGTCGAGCGATCCGAATCATTGGCGACGATGTCCTCACCGGCCGTCTTGACCATCTAGCACTGCGGTATCATGGGGAGTGCTCTGAAGAATTGTTCGAGCTAATACCTGCTGCAGAATTTCACCACCGCACCACTCGCCAGAAGTTAACATTTCATCCTTACCACTTAGATAACTGGCAATCTTCCACCGTACGTTTTACAAGAAACTTCTTACCACGTACGACCGCACTGTGGAATCAGCTTCCTGCGCAGGTATTTCCGGACGGGTACAACAAGGCAGCCTTCAAGAAACGAGCCTACAAATTTCTCAAAGGCCAGCAGCGCACCTGTGATCCCCCTGGTGTTGCAGGTGTCTATGGGCGTCGGTGATCACTTACCATCAGGTGACCCGCCTGCTCGTCTGCCTCCCTCTCCTTTAAAAAAAAAAAAAAGTACAGGCCGAGCGGAGCAAGGAGTCCGATTTCTTTGAGTACAGGAGTGTTTCATCCACTTGTCAATACTCAGTGACGTAACAGAACATTGCAAGTCTATACTTTTTAAGCCGTCCCAGCCTGGAATAATAATACTTTGGTCCTAGCCAAAGAGTTTGAACCTCGCTCCGCTCGTGCGTGGCTCGTGGCCTGAACGTACCTGTCACCGATGGCCAGACAAGTGGCTTGAAAACTCTGACAGCCGTTATAGTTCTAAGATCCGAAAGACGGATGGACAGTGACGTTTATCATTTCTTTATTAATTCTACAATAACGTTTAAAAAAAGAAGCGCTTACTCGTAATGGTTGACAGAGTTTGGTCCACCCTGCACCTGCTACGATGTTGAAATACTTCCCCGCTTCCTCAACTCTTTCATCAACCCTTTGATACACGCTCGTCGCTTTAGGGTAGGTACTAGAACGGCCTGAATTTGGAATTGGTTTAATAGTAGATTAGTAGCCAAGGGCTGTAAGGCATCAATTGCAGCCCGAGATATTTAGGCGCACGAGCGTAGCGAGGGCGCCTATAGTTCGAGGGTGCGATTGATGCTTACACCCGAGCTAACTACTCTGCTTTACATCTCGATTGTGAGATAAGTAGGTCCTTATTACCACCAAATTGTAGGTGACCAATTAGCGCTATAGGGTAATAATGTAGCTAGAAAAGCCCTAGGGCGGTAAGTAATTAAAACGCCCGCCGCCCCGCTGCTGGAGGCGGCCATCAAGGCGGAGCTGCGCGTGGAGGTGGAGGTGCTTACAATTACTTACCGCCCTAGGGCTTTTCTAGCTACATTATTACCCTAGAGCGCTAATTGGTCACCTACAAGCCCCATTTGGGGGTAATTAGGACCTACTTACCGAATATGAGCGATGTAAAATAATATTAAATAGTAATAACAAGTTTCTCAACGAAAAAAAGTAAGCGCCATGCTCTTAATATGAATATTTACCTACGTATCAAAATATCCAATTTCGTGAAACTAATATTACTTATAACATTCGTGCCCGTCACTCATCTAAGATTTATGATAAGAAAAAAATGTTGATTATTCGCTTTAACAAAGAAATGTTCATTTGATACGATATTTGTGAAGACTATAACGAAGCTGTTTTAATAACGATGCTACAAAGTCATCGACCTAACAAAATATGTGGGGCAAAATATACGACGCACAAAATAACTTTGGCCCTGTCATTGATGCGCAGAAGTAAAAAATGGCCCATCTTTGACTTCTGCGCATCAATGACAGGGCCAAAGTTATTTTGTGCGTCGTATATCTAGCTTACAAATTCGTAAATTGGTGCGCCTATGTATCGTGGTTTGGACGGTTATGTTTTTCGAGATTATGTATAGTATAGTGAAGAATGTGTATGTAGGTGTGAGTGACATATTTATTACTTGAAATACATGTGACATTTACGAAACGAGACAATCAGGTGTTGCAGTAACAACCCAAAAAAAAAATCCAGCCTACCGTAAGCTGCCGTTATTCATAATCTAAGAGCCTACCCACCAACAGATGGCGCTGCAGGATATCTGAAACTCGGTATTTTCTCACGTTTCTATGGCTACTTTCTAGCTCCACCATTTTCATCTCAATCGGAAACCGGATGTGGGTCAAATGTAACTTGCAAGATTTGGTTACAAATAGACAGACACCGCGACAGATGAAACTAAATTTATAAAAGTAAAAAAAAAAAACATAGATTTTAGTGTGTTGAGTTGTCATACATGATGTCCTAACAGGGCCCCTGTATTAGTTACATCCATTATAAGAATAAGAATATTTTTTGCTCCACCATTTTGAATTCTACGTCAGCAAAATAGCAGACAAATTCTCGCAAAATCCTCTCCACAAAAATGAACGAGTGTATCAGAATGTAGAGGGCGTCGTCTTGCAAAGAATTTGTCACAGATTGTGTATGGGTTTGAATGATCCTCATACACCTTTGATGCTATGCTGGAGAGTTGTTAAAGTAAACCACGAACGATGATTGATAATTTACGTATATTGGACAGAAAAAGATGATACAATGAGTGCACGCGGAATGAGTGGTGATCGTGTACTCATTGTATCATCTTTTTCTGTCCAATATACGTAAATTATCAATCATCGTTCGTGGTTTACTTTAACAACTCTCCAGCATAGCATCAAAGGTGTATGAGGATCATTCAAACCCATACATCTTTTTGGTCCTTCGAGCCGGATTTGAACCAGCGACCTATGGATCTTGAGTCTGTTAATGAATGCTTCTTGAGTCTGTTAGCAAAGCACAAAGCAGCCAAGAAACATTTGACTTCAAACAGTTACAATCAACAAAGACACTTGGACTAAAATGGCATCCTGAAACAGATCAACTAACATTTCAATTGAAAATTGACACTACTATGGCGACAGAAAAGAGCACAAAAAGAACATTATTATCAGACATCTCAAAGATATTTGATCCCCTAGGATGGCTGTCACCTACAACCATTAAACTGAAGCTCTTATTCAAGCTAGTTTGGTCTTCTAGCATTCAATGGGACGACTCACTACCTGAAACTATCAAAATCGAGTTAAAGTAAACCACGAACGATGATTGATAATTTACGTATATTGGACAGAAAAAGATGATACAATGAGTGCACGCGGAATGAGTGGTGATCGTGTACTGAAGGTGAAGCTACTATGCAGCCTAAAACGCTGAGGTATCAAAATGTATCGGTGTGCGGACCGTACATGCTCCCGGGCGAGAGAAGAATGAGATGAGAAGATGATGAAGCTGACAATGAAATAAGCAATCTTATGCTAAACTTATAAATTTTAACGCAGAGTTTCAAGATTTACGTTAATTATACAAATGATTTCGTAAGTATAGGTGAGGTTGCTTTATTTTCTTTCCGTATTTGTTTCATCTCTATGGCTTCTGGCCTTGAGGTTTGCTCGGGTTGCCTCGGAGGAGCACGGGGCCCTTGAGTGTTGCAGGTCTGAGCTCTCTGCTGTTCTGTTCTCGACTGTATGTCAGCTCTCCCTCTTAGACGTCGACGACGACGCAGGCAGCGCCCGACATAAACTGCGAGTGCTATGATACAGCCTAACATCATGATGTAAATGACTGTATATTGATGTACGTCATGGTAGGATGTTCCTTCAATTATAGGTGTTTCTCTTTTCATTTGCTCTATTTGCTCGCCGAGTTTGTCAAGAGATGATTGGTGCTCAGTAATGTTTATTTCTGTTGATGGTATGGACACGTTGAAGATATGGTTTATTGGAGCAATTTGGGGTACGTACAAGTTTGACGTAGATTTCGTCTCACTCCATTGGTTGTTGCGAGAAAATACTGTAAAATGTTCCCCTTTGATGACGCAATCTTGTTCGAGTACAATGATTCCCGCTTTTTGTACTTGTAGTGCTGTAATGTGATTCTCGCATATGAGTCTCAGTGCACACTGCCCGCAACAATAAAATAAGTACATGTTTGTGTTGCTTAATTCCATCCAATTATCGTGGCAAGCTTCGGTTTTTGTTTGACACTCGTTCGTTACTTGATTTTTGATGCATAAATTCTCGTCTGATTTTAGTTTATAGATAGGTTTTTGTGAGTGGCAGAGACGATTGTTTTCATCGTATTGTATGCATTGCTGTACGTCGTTTTCTGTCAATTGTAAATAGGTATCCTTGCGTAGGTTGATTGCAACTTGATCTGATACGGGTATGATACTTATAGAGGTATTTCCGATTCGATGTGGAATCGGTATGACCCTGTATAAATCGAAACTTTCTCTGTTTATTAATGGAATTCTTATTTCGAATATCGTGTACTGATCAGTGATTCTTGCTGTAACCTTCAAAATATGGTATATTTTTGCCATATCAGTTTGAATGTTATTGATAGGCAATGATAAGTCGCGTGGTAGCTGACCAGAGATTATATTCAACTCATCTCGTAGTTGTTTTGGAGATAACAGATGTATGTTGAACATTCCGTGGTGGAGATCAGTTATGGTATCTAATAGCGTATCTTGAATAGATTTGAGCTTTGTAAGCATGTTGTTTGCAACGAAAGTTGATAGTGCTAGCTCGTTCATTATTTCTGTGTCTTGCAATTCCTTGTTCAAAATGTTTGTGACTTTTTCCAAATTGTTCAGATGCTGGTTGATAATTTTGTGCTGTTTGTTTATTGCTTCTTCTGTCCGTTTGAGAAGGTTGTACTCTGCTTCTACGATCGATGTTTGATTTTTCCATAAAAGAGCTAAGTGTTTTTGGTTATCTTTTATCAATGATATGTCTTGCTGATATTGTTTCGCAAAGTTCTCATCTAATATTCCAAAAAGGCTATTGGCGATATAACCAACACCGTTGATAAGACCGCGACGTTTCCGACAAGTGATGTCAAAGTGCTGATGTAGAAGCATACGGTTGTAGTATTGTAGCTCGTCATAATTGTGACGTAGTTGAAGGAGTATGATGTCACACAATGTTTTCTTGTTTGCTCTGTCGCACATTGTGTCTAATTGCTTCATGTATTTTTCAAATGTTGCTGTACCATCCCAGTACGGGTTTAGATCGTAGTAGACGATAAGTTTCCATTCATCGCGTATAAATTGCATGCTTGATATTTTGTCAAAGTAGAGAGCCTTTGTTAGGGTTGTCACACTATAGTGAGAATGGACGGTGGTAATCATTGTCATTACGAGCATGAATGACAAAATTATTGAAGCAAAGTTTGTTTTGAAAGTTCTGTTCGTGCTCTGTTGATAGTTGCTTGTTGACTGACCGTGTTTTTCAGATCTCTGGTGCTTGTATAATGTGGAGTCTGCTTTTGTTAATAAAGTCAATTTTACGACAGGCCGTTTCATGTAACCGCTTTTGGTTTTAATGGTTACCACCCGGACATAGCCGTCAGTTCCTGGGTGCAGTTGTGTAACTCTGCCTAGGACCCATTTGCCCTTTGGTAAGTTAGGCTCGTGGACCACTACGACGTCGTCAATCTGGATGTTTTCTTGTGGTTGTTTCCATTTGCTTCTAGCTGAAAGTTGACTCAGATACTCAGCTTGCCATCGTTTCCAGATGTCTTGTGTAATCTTTTGTGCTTTATACCATCCTGTGCGTTCATCTTGTTCTGTATCTAGGATAGTCAGGACAGGTCCACTGCTGAGAAAGTGAGATGGCGTCAAATAGTCTAAATCATCTGGGTTTTCTGTTATTGCGCACAATGGCCGGCTGTTGAGGCATCCTTCAAGTTGAGCCAAAATCGTTGCATACTCTTCAAAGGTAAGTTTTTGCTCGCCAATGACGCGGCGCAGGTGGTGCTTAAGACTCCTCACAGCAGCCTCCCAGAGACCTCCAGCGCTGGGCCATGCTGGAGCATTAAAATGAAATTGTATGTTCATTTCATTGATTTCGGTCAAAAACTCGTTGCTGAAGACGTTTTGCAGCTGTGCTAGTTCCTTTTGCAGGGCTGTGTTGGCGCCGACGAAGTTTGTGCCATTGTCGCAGTAAATATGTTGTGGTTTACCTCGACGCGACGACATTCGCTTCAGGGCTCCCAAAAATGCAGCTGTGCTCATGTCAGAGACTAGTTCGAGATGCACGGCCTTTGTTGCCATGCACACGAACACGGCTATGTAGCCCTTGGTTGTCTTAACTCCGCGGCCCTTGTTGAGCTTTACGTCGACGTAGCCAGTGAAGTCGACGCCAGTATGATGAAAAGGTCGCGCGGGATTTGTTCTTGGTTCAGGTAAGTCACCCATCAATTGATTTTGTTTGCTTGCTTTCTGCTTTTTGCATATTATGCATGTATTCAATCGCTTTTTTACTGCTCTATTGCCTCCTATAATCCAAATGCTTTGCCTGATGTGAGATAGTGTCAGGCGCGGTCCACCATGAAACGTAGCTCGATGAGAATTGTCGATGATCAAGTCAGTGAGATGGTGACTGTGTGGTAGGATAATAGGATGCTTCATGTTTTTACTGATGTGTGCGTGCTTGAT
The DNA here is from genome assembly GCA_947532105.1 of Athrips mouffetella. Lineage (NCBI taxonomy): Eukaryota > Metazoa > Arthropoda > Insecta > Lepidoptera > Gelechiidae > Athrips > Athrips mouffetella. The sequence goes on from OX383981.1 coordinate 1,107,134, forward strand.
TCTGCCTCCGACCCTTAGGCTCGAATTTATAGTCGCGACTCAACCCTAAGTATAACTTAGCGCATGCGCAGCACGTTGCATCAGGAACTCAGCTAAAACTCAGCTATTCGATAGTCGTTGCCTTTCCTTCTGATTTGAGTTGAGGGTAAGTCGGGTCGATTCTTGACCGGGAGGATTATAACGAACACGTAAAGTCTATATTTGTCTCTTTCACTTATTTGGAGTTGTATGAAAAGAAAGATTATCTGACATAACTGTCATCAAATCTCTAGTAGAAATTTTTTCGAAGGGCACAAATCGCACAAATCCGTCAAAGAAATGTCATTATGAGATATGAAAACAACAATTTTTTACATATTCATTTTATTTAGTATTTAATTAGTATGTACCAAGCTAGGAACCTACTGGAAAGAACGAAAATAATCATATGCAATGTGCATTAGCGACCAGCGATATAAATTTATTCAATTATAATGTAATAATGGTAAGTGAAACATGATTTTAGTTCTCCATATATTTTCAAATTGTTTTCAAAGATTTAGCAGAAGATGAAGGGCTTGGTAGCCTTTTGTAAACTTTGAATATCTTATAAAACACTGCTTGGCCAGTTTCGCTAAATTTTCCTGCGTTCAAAGTGGAGAAATATGGGTGTTTACCCGTGGTCTATATGCCCTATATAATACGTATTTACATTCCATAAAATGGATCACAATTTGATCTGAGTACAATCCACTTGCTTACAAATGCTTTTGTAGTTTAACTGAACAATTTTATTTTATTTAGTCAAAACTTTTAAATAAGTATTTTTATTTTTTAGGTTGTTTGCACGAACTATAAAGTTGACCAATAAAAAGTCTGAGCTGACGACCAATATAAAGTAATTTAGATGTGCAGCTTCAGCTACATGTTAATGTTATGTTCAAATACGTAGCCAAACGTTGGTCTGAAGATCTTACCGCCGAAAAGCTGCCACCAGGTCACGATCTTCCCTGGTCCATATGGAAGTCACTGAACAGACTGCGATCGGGCGTTGGCAGGTGCGGGGAACTCATGAAGAGGTGGGGCTTCTCTGATAACGACAAGTGTGAATGCGGTATTTTGCAAACTAAGACACACTTGCGGTCGTACCCTACTTCTCCAGATTCCTGCACTCGGAGGGACCTTCTTGAAGGCAACTAAAAGGCTCTATTTATTTGGCTACTTTTTGGGCTAAGCTTTTATAGTCAGTTTTGCCGATGACTCGAAAAGAAGAAGAAGAAGACGACCGCTAATCTAGCTCGAAAGAAAACATACAAATATATGGATCGTATTCTATCTATGTATTGCCTTGTCCGAAATATGTTTTATGGTGGGAATATATAATCACATCTTATTTTACTCGACGTAAAAATATTTTTCACTTCTCATGCTCTGAAAGCATGATGTAGGCTGCGCAAACTCGAATTTTGTGCACTAGGTACGTACCAACCCTCCCCCCCCCCCCCCCCCCCCGCGCGCGTCAACGTATTCTTCACTTAAGCAAGTCATTATTCATTTACATTTAGAGAGTCCTTTTACGTTTTATTTCCTCGCAATCCAAGTGAAAAGCAAAGTTTATAACTCGTCCACAAAACCATTTTATCCTCGACTTTACTATCAGCCCTCGCCTTCTGCTTGGGCTGCTAAAAGTCTCAGAAAAATGGTTCGTTTTGTGCACTTGTTGTAAAATCTACTACTTATATCTATCAATGTTCGTTTTATTTATAGGTGAGCTCTCACTTAACCGCAAGAGATATACAGACAGCAACACTCATTCCTACTGCCTATAGAAGACAAAGCATTTCAAACGTTTCAAGTTGCTAGCGGAAAACCTAAAAAAAACCGGCCAAGTGCGAGTCGGACTCGTGCCCTAAGGGTCCCGTACCTATCTATTTGCTCTTTGACTTTAAAAACTCCGCGACCATGCAACTTGACCCCTCTATTATAGAAAAGTTCTTTAAACGGGAGCTCACCTTAACCACCTTAGTAACCACTATTAGTTGTGAAAAAAACTGTAATATTCAATAATTTTAGACTTTTCTCTTTATTTGTACTGTCAGACCTAGCTTCTTGCCAAATTTCATAATTGTAGGTCAACGGGAAGTACCCTCTAGGTTTTGCTTATTGCATAAATGTATGGAGATGAGGACATAAAAAGTCATATCATTTGATTACGTCGTTGTAAAAAAAATTAATTTTCAGATCTTATGTGGTTTAAATATACTTTAATATTCGTTATCATTTTCAACCTGATACCTTTACCCGTTCGTGAGAAAAAGGACCCTCAAAAGGACCTTTGTTTGTGAGACGTTGATAAGAAGATCAAGCCTTACACATAGCCAAAACTGTTTTGTACTCCATAAATAATTTCCGTTATTTTTAGGGTTCCGCACCCAAATGGTGAAAACGGGACCCTATAGATATCCCTCCGATGTCTGTCTGTCAGTCTGTCTGTCTGTCAGCGGGCTGTATCTCATGAACCGTAATACATACATACATACATACATAACATCACGCCTCTTTCCCGTTGGGGTAGGCAGAGACCACAGTCCTCCACCTGCTACGATCTTGACATACTTCCCTTGCTTCCTGTACTTTCATCAATCCTTTCATACATGCTCGTCGGTTTAGGGTACTTTTAACCTGGCCTTTATTCAGAACGTCCTGAATTTGGTCCTGGTACGTTTACGTTACGTTTTAATTTAAAATTTTTACAAATTATGTATATCTGTTGCCGCTACAACAACAAATACTAAAAATAAAAAAAACCGTCCAAGTGCGAGTCGGACTCGCGCCCTAAGGGTTCCGTACCTATCTACTATACATATGATATACTAAAAGAGTTTGCTCTTTGATTTTAAAAACTCTGCGATCATCCAACTTGACCCCTCTTTTATAGAAAATTTCTTGAAAAGGGAGCTCACCTTAATTGGTTACTATTAATTGTGTGAAATATTGAAATATTTAATGATTTTAGACTCTTCTCATTATTTGTGCTGTGAGACCTAGCTTCTTGCCAAATTTCATAATTTTAGGTCAACGGGAAGTGCCCTGTAGGTTTTGCTTTTTTGCATAAATGTATGGAGATGAGGACATAAAAAGCCATATCTTTTGATTGCGTCGTTGTAAAAAATTGAAATTTTCAGATCTTGTGTGGTTTATAGACTTTAATATTCGTTATCAATTTCAACCTTATACCTCTTCTCATTCGTGAGAAAAAGGGGCTTGACAAACAGACAGACAGGGTTCTGTTTTTTTATTTTGAGGTACGGAACCCTAAAAATGAACAGCTGAAGAGGGGCGCAATTTTTTTTTTTACCTTTCCCATTGATTGGGGTATTGTTGTTTAGAGCTCGTTGAGCAGAGTTATTTAAAAACGAAGGAATAAGATGCTACGAAAGTCTTTTTCGTTTTTTTTTTTATTTTGTTTAGGCTGTATCTCATGAACAGTAATAGGTAGACAGTTGAAATTTTCACAGATTATGTATTTCTATTGTGGCTATAACAACAAATACTAAAAATTTAAAATTAAGGCAGGCATCCCTGCTTCAAACGTGTTGTTAAACGCGTGTAGGCGATTTTTGCTCGATTTTTTGTTTTAGCTCTATCGTAAAAACGGGAACATTTACAAGCGTGATGATTTGTGTTATTTATAGTGCATAAGCTATTAAATAACAACAAATAATCAAAACTGGTCAAATGCGAGTCGGACTCAAAAAATCTAGTACAGTAAGTTACTGAAATTTCAACTAATACAATTGGTACAGAACCCTCGGTGCGCGAGTCCGACTCGCACTTGGCCGGTTTTTTACAATGTCCTCATTACCACATAAGCTTTCTCTGTTCCGTCCTCAATAAGCAGTTAGCAATTTTGCTGATGTATCTAAAAATACAATGTCGCAACGTTTGTCATGTCTGCGTTTACCTTTTCAAAGTTATTTTTATCAGAAAGTGACATCTGTGCGATATCTCTTGATAAATAACACTGTCCATGTCCTCATAAACTGAAAACTTCATTGAAAATTTCATAGAGGTCACTTTCAGTAAAATGACCAAAGAGCGAAGCAAGGAGGTTTTTGTTCTGAGAAAATGACCATTTGACAAGTAAAGGAAACACAGACGAGCGGCTGATGAGCGGTTTTAGCGGTAATTTATAAATGGATAAATAGGAGTGTTTTTGGATAGATTCTCTAAAAAACGGAGGACCTTTTTTTTAAATGGAGTATGCGCACGCGTGCACCCAGAATATACAGGTTGAAAAAAAAAATACACTAAAGTGATACGGGAAACATATATATTAGCCACCGGATGGATTTACATGATGGATTTACAAAACATCAACTCGTTTGTAATAACTCTACCTGCGGAACATGTGTCCACAACGTAAGAGCAGCACGAACCATTTGAGGCTACTGTCGACCCCCGCCTCCCCCCTTAAAATTAAATCTATTTCACCTACATACTTGCAATTTTGCATGGTTAGTAAGACCCAAACTAAAAAGTAACCCTTCGACCAATATAAAGAGTTATAGACGGGCCATATGGAACATCGTTTGAAAACCGATCAAGTGAGTGAGGTCACTCACTTTGATTTAGTCGGTGTTCGGATGCTCAACGAGTAACACGTGTGAGCAAATAATTAACTTCCCGCCTTTCTAATAAAATAAAGCCGTCCTGTGCTTTTCAAAGTATTCAAATAACTCAAGAAAATACGAACGAAGATTTAGGCGTCACATTTCACTTGTTAATATATTTTTTAGTAAAATCTAATTATTTGATAATTTTCTTGATAAAAAACCTTCGCCGGCCTTGCCGCCATTATTCAGCGACGCGTGATTGAAACGACGGCATCTCGACGAACATTCGCTATCTCGCTCGCGCTACGGTGCGAGCGCGTGTTTCTATCTCTGTTAGGGACTGTGTGTGCATGTGATTAGGAAAACTGTAACCGTGGGTGTGCGTTTACATGTAGTTGTAGCGAGACTTGTTTTTTATTAGCGTTTTGTACGGATAAGGCCCATAACTCTTTATATTGGTCGAAGAGTAAGACCCGCCTATAGAATACTATTTTTTTCCTAAATTTCATGTAAGTATAAACCATTACCTTTTCTTGAGATAATGACGTCCAAAAGTCACTATCTTGTACACATGTATGTTAAACTACTACAACCTATCATTTTACGTACTGGGTGAGTACGGTCAACCGCTTGTCGGTAGAAACTTTTTCAACTCTATTATCACGCCATAAGGTCCAAAAGTGTCTCTACCGATGTGCGGCCGTGTGTACTCGGGACGATTGAGAAGGTTTTTCGGCACGTTTTGAGATAAATTTTCCAGTGATGCAAGATGATCGAGTGTTATTCGAGAGTTAAAAAAATGTGTCACATAATCTCCGTTGTCCTTTTGCAAAATCAGTTCTCTAAAATTTTAAACGCCCGTCTACCTGTTCAGGAAACTCGACTCAACCTGAGTTAAGATTTATATTTCTATCTCTTTCTTTCATTAAGTTGAGATCTTGGCTAATTTATAAACAAATTGAGCTGAGTAAAGGGTGAGAAGAGGGTGAGTAAAGAAATGGCCCTCCCTGAGTTCACGTTTGGTTTTTGCTTTGGACTAAAAAAAATGTATTATCTATGGAAAAAACGTGATCATTATAAGGGCTGTTATATTTTCAATAATTTTAACGAATTGATAATAGTGCGTTAAGATGCAAGTGCGCTATTTTGTTGATTACGCCCGAGGCTCGAGAATTGCAGCCCGAGCCGCAGGCGAGGGCGTAATGGAGCCGAGAGTGTAAGACCAAAGCGCATGCGCTTTTTACGACGTTTTTCAACACATTTACAAATAAAAACAGGTAACATTTGCTTACCTGATAAGGCTTTTGTGGAAAGTCCGTCTGGGGAAGTACCACCCCCTTGCTTTTTTCTGTCGTGAAGCAGCAGTGTTTGCACTGCTGTGTTTCGGTTTGATTGAAGGGCAAAGGAACCAGTAAAATTACCGGCAGATTACCAAGGCAAACTGTGATATGAAGAATTATACTATATGCCTGCAACAGTTACATCACGCACGACCCATTCATGCTTTTACCGTTTTTAGGGTTCCGATACCAAAATGGTAAAAAAAGGAACCCTTATGGTGCGACTTTGTCTGTCTGTCTGTCTGTCACACCTCTATATCTCAGCTATCTCTTTTCACTCATGCTATCGACTTGAAATTTGGAATGGTTTTAAGAAGTTGCCCAAGTTAATTGCACACGTAAAAATTTTGAAAAAATTATGATTATTAACTAGCTGTTGCCCGCGACTTCGTCCGCGAGGGATTCTATCTGACCCTCCATCCATCTTCCCTTCCGTCTATCTGTCGTCCTTTCGTCCGTCCGTCCAACCATCTGTCCAACCGTCCGTCAAACCATCCCTGGCCCTGCTCCTCTCCCTCTCTCCCCAACCCCCTCCCTTTTCCTCTCCCTCTCCCTGTCCCTCTCCCACTCCCTCTCCCTACCCTTATTCCTATCCCTTCCCCTATCCCTACCCCTAACGCCATCTTAACCGCTATCCCTATCTTCATATAAACATAGAAACGACACCCATATTGATTTTTAGTAGTGATGGGCCGACTATGGGGTTTGCCGATCAGCCGACTAGGCGACTAGTCGGTTTTGATATTGCCGGATAGTCAGCCGACTAGTAGGCAGTGCCGATCATCCTTATTTCGTACTTGATCCCAGATATAATCTGCAGTTTTTTTGAGCCGCAAAATATATTAACAATGAGGTTACAATTTTTACTAGAAGTTTTAAAGATTCCTTGAGCAACGATGATAGTGATGCAATGCTTATGTCATGGCTAAGGACAGAACATAATAAATATTAAGATCCTGTGTTTTTATTTCATACTATTACTGCCGAATAATCGGCGCAGTTTTTACCGATTAGTCGCCGACTAGTAACCGACTTTAAAATATGCCGAATAGTCGGTTTTACCGACTAGTCGGTGTATAGTCGGCCCATCTCTAATTTTTAGACATTTCAACCCTATCGCACCCCAATTTCACGTCCACCACGTTGGATTTCAAAGTTGTAGTTTTCGTAATCAGCGACCCGATAAACCATACAAATGACACCCATATTGATTTTTAGACATTTCAACCCTATCGCACCCCAACCCCATCCCCAAGGAATGATGGTATTTCACGTCCACCACGTTGGATTTAAAAATTGTTGTAGTTTTTGTAATCAGCGACCCGATAAACCATACAAACGATACCCATATTGGTTTTTAGACTTTTTCACCCCATTTCCCTCTTTTAGGGGTTGAATTTTAGGGTGGAATTTTAAAAACAGTGATGTACGTTCCACAGAATTACAACCCTAATGCCTAAACAATAAATTTAGTGGATTTTACTTTGAAAATGAAGGATTTTCAAATTCATCCCTCTTTTTACCCCTTAGGGTGTAGAATTTTCAAAAACCCTGAGACACGTGCATATTAATTTTTAATCGTTAGCCTAAATACAAAATTTGAAGATCCTAACTTCAAAACTGACAAACTTTCATTCAAACTTTCATCCCCTATTTTACCCCTTTAGGGGTGGAATTTTGCAAAACCCTTTCTTATTGCACCGTTAAACTTTATAAGAGACCTAAATGCGTAATTTGGAATTTCTAGACCCAGCGGTTTGGGCGGTGCGTTGATATGTCAGTCAGTGAGTCAGTCACCTTCTTAATTAACATTAAATGCATTTTCCCGTTAGAATGAAGGGTTTTCATGCGGTAAAAAGTAGCTTATGTGTTACGAGTATTGTAGGACCTAACCTATATGTGTGCCAAGTTTCGTTAAAATCCATTCAGTAGTTTTGACGTGAAAGAGTAACAAACATCCATCCATACTTACAAACTTTCGCGTTTATCTAAATATATATATTTTATTATTATATATATAAAATTGCTTGTCCTGACTGACTGATTCATCAACGCCGAGCCGTAACCGCTATAGCTACAGAGCTGAAATTTTGTACACAGGTTTATTGCACTTCAAAACCACCCACTAAGGAAGGATTTACCAAAATTCATCCCTTAAGGGGGTGAAATAAGGGATGAAAATTTGTATGAAAGTCCTTTATTTCTTAAGTAAGATTCACAAAATTTTGAATTTAAACTTTTGGTAAAAATAAAGAAATGTGCTTAAGCATTTCTTAAAAATCACCTTTCAAGGAGGTGAAAAAAGGGGATGTTTAGTTGCCGTATGTTGGTCTATAACTTTGTCTTTCATTTTTAGGGTTCCGATACCAAAATGGTAAAAAAAAGGAACCCTTATGGTGCCGCTCTGTCTGTCTGTCCGTCTGTCTGTCACACCTCTATATCTCAGCAACCACTTATGCTATCAACCTGAAATTTGGAATAGATTTAGAATATAGTTGCCCAACTTAATTGCACAAGAAAAAATTTTGAAAAAAGTATGATTATTAATATAAAGGGGGCCAAAATAGGGGGGGCCAAATTTCAAATTATCGCTACTAGATCGAGTGGGGTATCATATGAAAGGGCTTTACTTGTACATTTTAAAATATATTTTTGTATTTTTTTAAATTTCTTAGTTTTAAAGTTATGATGAAAAATGTCAAGAAAAATACCATTCCCCCCCCCTTATCTCCGAAGTTTGAGTAAGGAAAAATCTGAATTAATTACAGTTGACAGAAGTTTATATAAACTTTACAGCAAAAATAAAACGATCTTTCTAAGTTGCACAGTTTTTCAGAAATCTGCAAAAAACCTTTACAAACAAATTTAGTTTTGCGGTCCTGAAAATGGACTTTATTGCTTCCAAAAATACTATAGGTATATCGGAACCCTCGGCGCGCGAGTCCGACTCGCACTTGACCGGTTTTTTATAGGTAGAATTGTAAAAAAAATGTTTGAGCTCTGTAAAAAATAAAAAAGGACGTGTTTTAGAATTTCTCAAAATCCCCTAAGAGGGTGAAATATGGGATGAAAATTTGTATGAAAGTCCGTCAGTTTTGAATTTAGGATCTTCAAAATTTGTCATTAGACTAACGACTAAAAATTAAGTTTTACGTGTCTCAGGGTTTTTGAAAATTCTACACCCCAAGGGGTGAAAAGGGGGATGAAGTTGAAAATCCACTAAATTTATTATTTAGTCATTAGGGTTGTAATTCTGTGGAACGCACATCACTGGTGTTGAAATTCCACCCCAAATTCAACTCCTGAAAGAGGGAAATGGGGTGAAAAAGTCTAAAAACCAATATGGGTATCATTTGTATGGTTTATCGGGTCGCTGATTAAAAAAACTAAAACAATTTTGAAATCCAACGTGGTGGACATGAAACACCGTCATCCCCTGGGGATGGGTTTGGGGTGCGATAGAGTTGAAATGTCTAAAAATCAATATGGGTGTCGTTTGTATGATTTATCGGGTCGCTGATTACGAGAACTACAACAATTTTGAAATCCATCGTGGTGGACGTGAAATACCATCATCCCCTGGGGATGGGTTTGGGGTGCGATAGGGTAAAAATGTCTAAAAATCAATATGGGTTTAGTTTCTATGTTTATGTAAGGATAGGGATAGCGGATAGGGGTAGGCGTAGGGTTAGGGGCAGGGATATGAAGAGGGAAATGGAGAAGGAGAGGGATGGGGAGAGGGAGGGGCAGGGAGAAAGGGAGGGGGAGGTTGAGAGGGAGGGGGAGAGGGAGAAACTGCACATTGTCTGAATTTCACGCGAGCGAAGCCGCGGGCACAGCAAGTAATTATAAGTAGGATGTAAAGGGGGCCAAAATATTAATTGTCGCTACTAGGTCAAGTGGGGTATCATATGAAAGGGCTTTACTTGTACATTCTAAAATATATTTTTGTATTTTGTTACGTTTCTTAGTTTTCAAGTTATGATAAAAAATGTCATAAAGAAATCCCATTCCCCCCTTTTCTCCGAAGTTTGTGTAAGAAAAATCTGAATTAATTACAGTTGACAGAACTTTATGTAAACTTTACAGCAAAAATAAAACGATCTTTCTTAGTTGCACAGTTTCTCAGAAATCTGCAAAAAACCTTTACAAATAAATTTAGTTTTGCGGTCCTGAAAATAGACTTTATTGCTTCCAAAAATACTATAGGTATATCGGAACCCTCGGCGCGCGTGTCCGACTTGCACTTGACCGGTTTTTTTACATGAATTTTAATAAACGCTTTCTATGACTTCTTTATTTATATGATTTTAGAAAACAAGACAGAAACTTTCCGCCCCTTTTGGAATCCATACCTTGCCCGGTTGCATGCCGGGCATTTAATATTATTTCATCTGTGGCCGGGCCCAATTCAGTCTATTCAGACTTTAGTGTGTTCAGGTAGATTCCACAAGGTGATGCATCAGTAAAACCAGGGAGGCATAGCGAAGGATCCAGCAGTGTGAAAGATAGAGCAGCGCGGCGCCCTTCAGAAGTATGCTTCCTTCTGACCATTGACGTAAGAAAAACGCTGCGCTTCTAAACGCCCCCTGGCGTAGTTTCCAAAATCTTTGCTTCTGACCGTTGATTGTACTGCGGCCGTTGTTTATGTTGTTTTCTCTTTTCGTATTTTCCATTCTAAAAGCTTTATATGGGGAAAACATCGCATTACAAAAGATATTAATTTACCTATTAAAAATGAACAACCTCTATAAGTTTTTCTTTGCAAAAAAGTATAATACCTTTATGTGACGAATCCTTCTCAATGTACTCTCAAGAACTGAACGCATAATATAATTAATCTGTGGTCTAGCATGGGTCTAGCTGCCACGTTGTCAACAAACAATGTCATGGCGAAATACGTTTTGTAATGAGATGTGATGCCATTAAATAAATATACAATACAATACGAAGTGGTAAATTTTTTTGAAATCAATAAAATTATAAACTAAACATTATTTAACTATCTAAACAAAATAATTGGTAGGCACCTCTAGGTAACCGATCATTGTTTCGATTTTTGGTTAATTGTGTGTATGTATTATATTAGGTTAAATAAATAATGTTCTCTTTTTCAGCATTGTTGCAAAATTCCATACATGTTTGCGAAACGTATGTGTAACATGGCCAGTCCCTTAGATTATGAATAACGGCAGCTTCCAAAGCCTAGCTGACTAAACCTGGCAAAAGCATTGCTAAAAAACGAATAAGTTTCGATTATTGTCAGAAGATCGTACCTGCGAGTATACTTGTTCGTCATTACTTACTAGCCGGAAGATGTCCACTGCTGTCGAGGCCTCCCCTGGAGTTCTCTTCAACCATTTATCTTCAACGACCAGAACTGCGCTGCCTGCATCCAGCGGTTTTTTTTACAGGGGGAAGGGTAGTGGATATTTGAAGCACGAAAATAGAAAACGTGGTTATATGAGTTGATATTTATAACAATAAAACTACTCGTTAGATTTACGCCGGATTTATTATTTATTTCAATGTTCAATGTAGGTATAGTAAGCAAATATTGCCCACATTTATATTAGGGTGATGTGATGCCATAGTCTCGTGTAGTGCCGGCAAAGAATAGTACCATCCCATACATACCGGTGGGTGTCGTAAGTGGCGATTAAGGGTTATAAACTGGAGGATGGGAAGCAGCATCCTCCTGTGTATCGTACCATCTTACTTACTGCGGTCACTTACAACCGCGGTCCATGGTACCAGCCATAACGCTGACAAGCGAGGTTACTAAGGTACTTCCCCCATCACATTTTTTCAGCAAAAGCCGAAATTCTGGAGGGAGCTCCCTGTCCTGTAGTGGTCATTTCGTGGGATGTTATGATGATGCCAGAGCACTACCTATTCTTATTTCTAACACGAAACAGGTCGCACAGGAAAGGAACGGCTTAAGCTTATGGTGCACCATTTCGGCAGATTGAAGATGTGCGTTAAACTTGATGCAGGCGACGATATCCACGCTACACTAAAGCCATTGTGTGTCTTTGAGCCATACAATTTAAATTCAACTTTGAGCAAATCAACAAGGAACTTCTCCTCATAATTTCTTTTTCAATAGAAATTTTATAATGCAGTAGCAATGGGTCATACGAGGTCGTAATGGTTTAAAGAGCAAGTTCAGAATGGTGTTCTTTTGAAAACAATAAAATCGTGATACAAATAATATGGGTTGTGGTACGGACACGAGGAACAACCCAGTATACAATCGGTGGACACTTCTCACAAAGTGACCTGATCCCAAACTAGGCAAAGTAAAGTAAAGCCTGTACTTTGGGTAACAGAGGCTAATATACATAAATAGATAAATAACACAGACACAGGATAAACACTCGTGTTCATCACACAAATGTTTGCCCTTAGCGGGAATCCCGTCCGCGGCCTTCGGCGTAGAAGGCAGGCTCACTACCAACCACACCAACGGGCCGTTAACTAATTCATATTATGAACGTTAGGTGGGATGTTATCGGTATTGTGAAGGTACCCAAATTGCGAATATGAGTTATACAAAAGTGTTATGTTCAAAAAAATGTTTCACGTTTTTTTTTATTTTTGATAAAAAATATGTATACAGGGTCTTTTCAAGTTTGTGATCAAAATACCCTGTATGATTTGAATTACATTGTGCAGGTTCTCCTTTTGACGTTTAACTGACATCCTCAAGTCAGGGTCGACCATGACTAACCTTTGACAGGTTCGTGAGTAAAGATTCATGACGTCACGGTAAAAAATTTGTGCTAATTGATAGTCAAAAACTTGAGCCGAACTCAAGTTTTGGCCCTCAGTAGAGCTATTTGTCTATGGCATACTAAACTGCGTTTAGTTTGGGAAAAAATAGTTTAGTCTTGGTTTAAAGAATATTTTCTTACATGCATTATTTTGCAATTTTGATGTATTTTAATAATTAGTGTACGCTGAGCAAAACACTTAAGGAAATCTAAAGAAATATTTTGTTTCAGCTTAGTATTATCATGTTTTGTGGTTAATTTTTTTTTTCAACTCAAAGCAGTAACCAAACGCAGAGACAAGTCGAGCGTTTAGTCCTCTTGACGTAAAATCTGTCAAATTATTTCTACTACATTTGTTTACACAGATTCCCTCCCTGAGTTCAGGCTGAGTTTAGGATCAGGTTGAGTTCAACCTGAGTTCTAGATAAGTCAAGCTTTATCAATTCGGGCCTTAGAAGTCCATCCTTGTCTAGAAAAGGGCTCAGGCTTAAAATTTTGCTTTTGTTGTTGATATGTTGGTTTTTCTGAAGTGCATCAATTTCTTGAGAGAACTCCATTTTTTGTACGCATCGAATAATCTTATGTCTCGCACTCTCTAATTCTTTTGCAGTCAGATAAGATGTTTGCTCACGGTGCCGTAATGCTATACGCGACACCCACGCTAGTACGCGCACTGCGCGCGTCAGGTTACTGTGCTTGCTAAGTATGAGTTGAATGACGTCATCACTGCTATGACGTGTCGTTACGTTGCTTTGTTTTGATTTTAGCACCTCTTGATTTGTGACGTAGGTGGGTCTTTCTTTTTCAGCTTGGTGATTGAAAGTGTGAAGAAATTCGGGACCATTCCACCATAAGTTATGCTCTTTCAGTAGCTCTGCTGATATCCCTCGGCTGGCACAGTCAGCTGGGTTTTCCGCTGATTTGACGTAGTGCCAATTTTCAGGTGCAATGATGTCTTTTATTTGACGGACTCTGTTCGCCACGAATGGTTTCCAACGGTTTGCGTCTCCCTGGATCCATCCGAGGACAGCTGTAGAGTCTGTCCATCCGAATATTTTGATTTGGTGGCATGATAGTGCTTTCTCGACTTTACTGATCAATTTTGATAGAAGGTGTGCTCCGCTGAGTTCCAGCTTAGGTAAAGTAAGGTTTTTGGTTTCAGGAACTACTCGAGTTTTTGCAGCGACGAGTGTTATTTTGTTATTGACTTTGCTGTACACGACACATGCGTAGGCTTTAGTGGAAGCGTCGCAGAAGCCGTGCAATTCTATGTTATCGCACTGGCCGCTTTGATACCATCTTTGTATTTTTATTTCATTAATATTTTGCAGGTCGTTCCTGGTTTTCTCCCACTCGATTTTGATAGTTTCAGGTAGTGAGTCGTCCCATTGAATGCTAGAAGACCAAACTAGCTTGAATAAGAGCTTCAGTTTAATGGTTGTAGGTGACAGCCATCCTAGGGGATCAAATATCTTTGAGATGTCTGATAATAATGTTCTTTTTGTGCTCTTTTCTGTCGCCGTAGTAGTGTCAATTTTCAATTGAAATGTTAGTTGATCTGTTTCAGGATGCCATTTTAGTCCAAGTGTCTTTGTTGATTGTAACTGTTTGAAGTCAAATGTTTCTTGGCTGCTTTGTGCTTTGCTAACAGACTCAAGAAGTTCTGCTTTGTTTGATGACCATTTGCGAAGATAGAAGCCTCCTGAATGTAAAAGCTGTATTAAGTCCATTTGCAGCTGCTTTGCTGATGCTAATTCGAAACTTCCGCTGACAAGGTCATCCATATAAAATTCTTCTTGTAATGCTTGTGCTGCCCTGCTTGCTGTATATTTGTGACCTTCATCAATTGCCAACTGTTTCAAGGTCATCATCGCTAAAAATGGTGCTGCCTTGGTACCATAAGTTACTGTTGTCAGCTGGAATTCACTTAGCAGTTGATCGGGCGAGTTTCTCCATACAATTTTTTGTAATGCTTGCTGTTGTTCATTTACAAGAATTTGTCGAAACATCTTTTCGATATCGGCCGTGAATGCGAATTGATATTGCCTCCATCGTAAAATTAAAGACATGAGGTCTTGTTGCAGGTTCGGCCCGCGATGCATAAGGTCGTTAAGTGTATAGCCTGTTGACGTTTTTGCTGATGCATTAAAAACGACACGGAGAGCTGACGTAGTAGAATCGCGCTCCACGCTGTGGTGAGGTAGATAACAGCTTGGTGTCGAGTTACTTGTACACTCAGCCATGTGATTAAGTGACTGATATTCGTCGATGAATTTTTTGTATGCTTCTGCTAGCGATTTTTGTCTGCTAAATTTTCGTTCTAGCTGTCGAAATTGTGCAACCGCCATCGGCTTTGAAGCGCCCAACTTTTCTTGAAAGTCTTCCTTCAACGGTAAGTTAACGACGTATCTGCCCTCTTCTGTGCGTGTAGTTGTATTTTTGTAATTTTGTAGGCATTCAAGATCTTCCTGTGACATGCTTGAATTTTCGGCAATGTCTTCGATTGACCAAAAATGATGAAGTTCTTCTAAATTATTAAGAACAACGTTGCATTGAAATGTGCGTACATTGCCACAAAGAATCCAGCCTAATCTTGTTTGTTGAGCGATCGGTTGGGTTTTGTCGTGTCTGATGATACCTTCTTGTATGATGTTTGAATAAACGTCTGCTCCGAGTAATAGGTCTACCGGGCGACTATTGTAGAACTCTGGGTCCGCCAGTTGTATATTCTCCAAAAATGGCCATGATGGTTGCTTGAATGATTGGTTTGGCAAATTGTTGATAACGTTGCGCATTACAAACACATTAGCGTTGAAAGTGTATTCGCTGTGTCGCGCCATGCACGTGATATTAATTGCGCCTTTGCAATTATTTTCCTTTGCGCCGATGCCGAATACGACACCTTTACATTGTAAGCGCGGCAGCCTTAGAATCTGCGCCGCCTTTTCAGTAATTAGTGAGACTTGTGACCCTTGGTCGATGAGTGCTCGTAAAGTTACAAAGGATTGATCTGCTGACTGTACTTTGACTAATGCTGTTGCTAGAAGTATTTCCGCTATGCCATCTTCTTGAGACGCGTGGTGGCTGCTTTTCTTTGTCTCGTTATTTGTCGAGTTTGTATAGGCGTCATGTAGCAACGTGTTATGTTTTTCGTTGCAAACACGGCATCTTTTCTCAGAAATGCATTCCTTATTTTTATGCTCAAATAAACAGTTTTGGCATAAATTATATTTCATAACTGTCTTCCTTTTAGCGTCGGGTTGTAATTCAAGGAAGGTTTTGCATGTAAATAGCTTATGTTCTTGCTGGCAATGCGGGCATTTTTTGTTCTCCGTTGAATGCTTCGAAAAAGACCCTTTATTGGTGTTAGAGTACGATTTATAAGTCGATCTTGCGTTTTGATTAGTGCTGTATGCTTTGTATGAATGATGATATTTCTTGTTGTTTGTTGTCTCTGATTGTTGCTCAGATGATCTTGACGCGTCTTGCTTTCGTCGCGCTGACTCTAAGGACGTGAATTTTAGCTCGATAAATTCTAAGAATTCTGCTAGGTCAGGCAGCTCGCGCGGGGACTTTAGCGACTCGAGGTAGTCATTGTGTGTCTCGGCGTCCAATTTCTGCGTGATAAGATGCACTAATATAGGGTCCCACGACGACGTATCGACGCCGAGGTTTTTGATAGCGTAGAGACATTCGTTCGTAGTATCATGAAGTTTTTTTCAGAGATGCTGATGATTGATGCTGCATGTTGGGCAAGTTGAGAAGCGTGTTGAGATGAGATGAAAATATTAATTTTTTGTTGTTAAAACGGTGATTAAGAATGTCCCAACATGTTTGGTAGTTTTCGGAACTGATTGTTAAATGCTGTATAAGCTTTTCAGCTTCTCCCTTAACTTTTCCTTTCAGGAATTGCATCTTTTGTGCATTTGAAAGCGATGCGTTGGTATGTATTGCTTCAGTAAAGAGATCTTTGAACGACGTCCAATGTTGATAACTGCCGCTAAAAGTTGGTATTTCCATTTGCGGCGTTGCTTTTTCTTTATGTGACACCGACCACATTTTAGTGTTGATCAATTTTTTGATGATAATGTACTTGCTTTCATGTAAATCGAAGGTTGCTTCATACTCTTTACTTTTTCCATCTAGGATGCTGTCTAATTCCCAATGTAAGGAATCTATGGCGTCCCAACGAGACTGCAATGATTTTAAAATGTCTTCGAATTCCCACTTGTCACTGATCTTCTCTAGATCGATGTTGTTTACTGTTCGGGCGAATGCTTTAAAGTTACTCTGTTGCTTACGCAACATTTCCTCTGTCTTGCTGGGATTGCCAGACTCCATGGTTTTGGGCGCACCGGAGCCTGTGTTGGTACCCTGTGTAGCGCTCGTTTGTTGCTGAGGCTGAGAAGTGTCCCCTTGCTGCTGTGCTTCGAGCGTGAAGGTTGCTGGTTTTAAGATGGGCGTCGTATGATGAGACTCCCTTGTGTAGCTTGCTATATAGTGGCGAACTCTAGTATAGTATTGATGCGCCGAGCTATATTTATCTTGAGTGAAATATGCGTGCGACTTGTTTTCGTACTTACAGAGTTCTTTATGGTTTGCTTCAAATTCTAACCAATATGTGTCTAGAACTTGCACTCGTTTATTTATCGCCTCAGGTGTGCGACGTTCTAATGCTTCTTTATTCCAATTATTGAGAGTGTGCTCAAATATTTCCAAGATTCTTGCTTGAGATTGAAGTAAATTTTCCATGAGAAAATGAATTTACCTCATGAAATCATGTATGCTCGAATGATTGATAATGCTAGTGAATGCTGCAACTGCTGCTGTATGCTGTAGAGTGCGCTGAATGCTAGTGAATGCTACTTCTGCTCGTCAATGCTGATGATTGCTCTGTAAGTCTGCTGTTGAGTGCTGATGAGTTCCACTTCTGCTCGTGAATGCTAGGTAATGAATGCTGTATGCCGAATGCTGTATTTTGAATGCTGGATGCTTTTTCCACTCAGTGCTATTGTGACCTCTACACGGTATGTGCGATAATCCCTCTCAGTCGCGCTGGTGATACCCGCTGGTGGGTGGCCAGATGACACGACCGATTCGCTACCGGGCACAGGATGCACGAATAACACTAAGTTGATGATAAGTTGTTTGCTGCTGCGTGACGTTACTTTTATTGTGTAAAAGTTCCTTTTCACGAAATGTTATAAAAATAGTCAATGTTTGTTGAACTGCACTGCACCATGCACGGAAAATCACCGGTACCACGTGATATATGACACGATATCACGTTGCGTCGCCGCGTGGTCCCGCATTTACCCGTGCCGGCGGTGGGTCAAGAATGCTCGCTGGTTCATATCCGGCTCGAAGGACCAAAAAGATGTATGGGTTTGAATGATCCTCATACACCTTTGATGCTATGCTGGAGAGTTGTTAAAGTAAACCACGAACGATGATTGATAATTTACGTATATTGGACAGAAAAAGATGATACAATGAGTGCACGCGGAATGAGTGGTGATCGTGTATACTGAAGGTGAAGCTACTATGCAGCCTAAAACGCTGAGGTATCAAAATGTATCGGTGTGCGGACCGTACAGATTGTTTGTGCACTACTCCAATCCGGCTTTGGATACCGTATCACAGGAGAAGGCAGTAATACAAATAATACAGAAAGTACACTACCCGCACTATGTCAATTTTGATAACATGCCTTTCCCGCGTCTCTTGTAGCTATTGTTACCTTTGAGGACACTCTGTCAGTCAGTCACATATTTAAGAAATGGTGATTTCACGAGCTTCAATGAATTTCCAAAGGGTTACAAAAACGCATGTTTTAGTCACATATTTGCCTCTTCCAGTAGCTTACAGCGACGAGAGCCTAGTCGTCTCTCGATCACCGCTCAGTTCACACACTCAAAATTTAATTGTTTGTCGTTACTCGGAAAAACAAATTGGGATTAAAAACATTTTCAGTTCTTCATTTATCCTGCTTTAAGTCTTCCCAACAGGGTGAACTTGTAAGCACTTGAAAGCTTAGGGAAATGTAGATTGGCATAGCTTTTAAGGATCATAGAAGTCATAGAGAGTACGCTGTATTTCACAAATTCTAATAATACTTGGTTCGCTGTTGTATCGCTTGCGAACAAATGAAAACACCAAAGGACAAAAAGAGACACTTTACTTACTGACTTTGCCAACACATTGCCTCATAAAGGGTTAAAGATAATACGACTAAGAAGTTAAAATTTTTATTCGTCATCTCCAGAAAGTCTCAACACTGCAAGGAGTACTGAAATCGGAACTTCAAACTTTATTTTGAAAATATTAGTTACCCTATGATGAAAATCTCCAGAAAAAATTTTTAAATAGAAATATTTACTGAACCAGATCGGTCATTAATAGGATCCAATTAGGTTTAAAGTTCATCATAATAGCTGTCTGTCTGTCCGCG
Source organism: Athrips mouffetella (assembly GCA_947532105.1). NCBI lineage: Eukaryota > Metazoa > Arthropoda > Insecta > Lepidoptera > Gelechiidae > Athrips > Athrips mouffetella. Next base: position 1,126,296 of record OX383981.1, read on the forward strand.
GCTTAGCTCAGAGATCCTTGGCATGGGTATACAAAACGCTGACACTAAAAATATTAGATTGAAGCGGGGATTATTTTTAATTCCAAGACAAAAAGGTGTTGGTCAGTGGGTTCCGTTAACTGAATTTCCCTGTTCAAAATGCGATCCTAAATTTCAAACCGGACAGAGATAGTGGAGAACCGGCTCAGACCAAAGTGAAGAGCTCTCTCGGCATTTGAGAGCCCGATCTCTTGTGGGCTAAGAGCGCCCGCGATCCATTCGAGACTCAACGAGAGACTCTCAAACCAGGATTCTTGTTTATTATAATATAGCAGTTTGATGTTTAACTTCGCGTGCAGTATTGGCGATAATCTTTAACACTTTAAAACGATTTATCGATGAGTTTGATTATAATACGTACACACTCGTACAAAAAAAGAAAACCGGCCAAGTGCGAGTTGGACTCGCGCACTGAGGGTTCCGTACCACCACATAACCATAATTGTATTATTTGAAATTTCAGTAAGTTAATGTGCTAGATTTTTTGAGTCCGACACGCGCTTGACCAAATTTTATTATTTGTTATTATTTTATAGGTTATGCACTATAAACATACCAATTTTCAAGTTTGTAAGTGTCCCCGTTTTTAAGATAGAACTAAAACAAAAAAACCGGTCAAGTGCGAGTCGGACTCGCGCGCCGAGGGTTCCGATATACCTATAGTATTTTTGGAAGCAATAAAGTCCATTTTCAGGACCGCAAAACTAAATTTGTTTGTAAAGGTTTTTTGCAGATTTCTGAAAAACTGTGCAATTTAGAAAGATCGTTTTATTTTTGCTGTAAAGTTTACATAAACCTCTGTCAACTGTAATTAATTCAGATTTTCCCTTACTCAAACTTCGGAGATAAGGGTAAGATATTTTTTTTGACATTTTTCATCATAACTTGAAAACTAAGAAACTTAAAAAAATACAAAAATATATTTTAAAATGTACAAGTAAAGCCCTTTCATATGATACCCCACTCGACCTAGTAGCGACAATTTGAAATTTGGCCCCCCCTATTTTGGCCCCCTTTACATTAATAATCATACTTTTTTCAAAAAAATTTCATGTGCAATTAAGTTGGGCAACTATATTCTAAAACTATTCCAAATTTCAGCTCGATAGCGTAAGTGGTTGCTGAGATATAGAGGTGTGACAGACAGACGGACAGACAGACAGACAGACAGACAGAGCGGCACCATAAGGGTTCCTTTTTTTTACCATTTTGGTATCGGAACCCTAAAAACGCTTCACCGACCATCCAACTTGACCCCTCTCTTATATGAATGTTCTTGAAACGGGAGCTCACCTCAATTGGTTATAATTAGTTGTGAGAAAAGTTGTAATATTTAATGATTTTAGACTTTTTCCTTTATTTGTACTGTGAGACCTAGCTTCTTGCCAAATTTCATAATTTTAGGTCAACGGGAACTACCCTGTAGGTTTTGCTTTAGTGCATAAATGTTTGGAGATGAGGACATAAAATGCCATATCTTTTGATTGCGTCGTTGTAAAAAAATTGAATTTTCAGATCTTGTGTGGTTCATGGATCCTAATATATGTTATCAATTTCAACCTGATACCTCTACCCGTTCGCGAGATAAAGGGTCTTGACAGACAGACAGACAGACAGACGGACAACAAGTGATCCTATAAGAACACAGGAAGTGTTAAAATAAAAATCATTTTCAAAAATCATTTTCGATCCTATAAGGGTTCCGTTTTTTTCTTTTAAGGTACGGAACCCTAAAAAAGGTTCTAGAACTAACACCCAACTACTGAAAAATCTTGCTTTAAGGGCTCCCGCACACGACCGAGAATCGGTGGGCGATTATCGGCCAGGACAAGGACGGAAGATTCAGGTGATAACACGTCAGAGCGGGATGCCGACAAAAAATCGGTCACCGATTCTCGGTCGTGTGCGGAGCCCTAAAAATAATGAAACCAGAATATATTGTTACGTACAAACTATGGTACTTACTCGTATTTGATAAAATATTCATAGTGATGATCGTCTTGAACGAAAAATTTTTTTTTTAATGATTCCGAGTTGGGTATCAAATGAAAGGGCTTAATGAGCACATTTCAAATAAATAACGTAACGTCATGGACTAATACGTAATACCACCAATTTAAAAATGCGGCCATAAAAGTCAATTAAAATAATCGAACTAATTTAAACTATTATAGCATATAATTTTTTTTTATGGTAACGCTCCAAAATTCCTTTCATGTACACTCAAGAGCACATTAAGCGACTTTGTAGCTTTCTTATTTCAATAGACGTACCTACTACGAGTGACAAGCTTGACCTGTCGTTGAGTGTACCTTTGCAAGGTTGTGTGTTCAGATTTGTTTTTACCCGACTACGGCAAAAAGGAGGGTTATGATTTTGACCGGTATGTATATATGTATGTATGTATGTATGTTCATCTGTTCCATCATAACTTCTAAACTACTTATCATATTTTGACAAATGAGGTGTCGTTAGAAGCGTCTTAATTATCCGCTGGTTATTAGATACAAGGAATTTCGTTTAATTGTATGTGACGCCCTCTAGAGCAGATTAAGTCAAGGACTAATAAAATAAAATAAATTAACCATACCGTGTTGGGTATCAAATGAAAGGGCTTAGTGAGCACATTTCAAAATATATATATATATATATTGTTAGCTTTTATGTATTTACAACCTCAAAATAATTGAAATAAAAAATCAGTTCAAAAACTAGAACCCGACTACTGGCAAATCTTGCTTTAAAAAGTATGAAACAGGAAAATATTGTCATCTGAAATTGTAATGTACAAACTATGGTATTTAATAAATATTCATAGTGATGTTCAGATAATAGCCGTGGTCATGTTATGCCACTTATGCCACCTATCCGAAAAAAGCGATCATAAACTTCAGGGCAAATAGGCATAACAATATGACCACGGCTATTATCTGAACATCGCTATGAATATTTATTAAATACCATAGTTTGTACATTACAATTTCAGATGACAATATTTTCTTGTTTCATACTTTTTAGAGCAAGATTTGCCAGTAGTCGGGTTCTAGTTTTTGAACTGATTTTTTTTAGGATTTCGAAACAAAATGATGCAAACGGAACGGTCTGTCTGTCTGTCTGTCACACCGGTTTCTTTTAGCAACTTATAAAATTTGGAAAACTTTTAAAATATGCCTGCGCAACTTTATTGCAAACGAATAAAATTAAGAAATATTTTTTTTGTTATTGTAAATGGGGCCTCTTAATAGTGAGGGGGGGAACTTGAAATTGTCCTTACTAGGTCAGGTGGGGTTTTATATGAAAAGACTTTACCTTACTTGTTCATTCCAAAATAGACTTTTGTTTTTTTTTACGACATTTGTTTTCAAGTTGTGATGAAAAATGTCTAAAAAATACCATTTCCTACAAAATATGGATAGTCTTCTTAAACCATTTTCGTGTAGTTACAATGGTTAAGGTTCTTCCTCTTACTGCCCCACTAAAAGTTTTCTTCTACAACGTGTTAACGAAAGTGTGTGCGTTAGTCAAGCAAAACTGAGAAAGTAGTTTGTTCAGAATCGAGAGTAGAATCAATATCACGGGTTTTTGATAGGGGTAATTTTTTTTTATATTTATAGTTTAAATTTTTGCCGCGTCTATTCTAAATATTTCTGTGGATACGCACGCTGGCGGTGACATGACGGTTCGTGCGCGGAGTGCGCGGACTAGAACAACGAAGAAACTAGAACAATGATGAAACTTTAAAATAACAATATCTAGATAAAAAAAAACTTTTTTAAAATTTTTATAAGAAGATTTTTACGGGAATGGATTTATTTAATAAAAATCAGGTTGGGTGTATGAGAATTTCGCTTATTCCATTAACACGTTGTATACTTAACATGTAAGCAAAGCGTACCTGCCCGTGTGGTGCCTGCAAAGACTATTCTTCTAGACCAACCCATCTCTAACCGTGGGTGTCGTAAGAGGCAAGTAAGGGCTGCAGCTATACTTGTAGCAGCAAAAACAGCGGTCGCCAGCCGCAACGCTTACATGCGTGGTGAATATGGTATATCCCCTTCTAAGTACCACGCGTTTTTCCTAGAGTTCTGGAGGGAGCTCCCTGTCCTGCAGTGGACGTTTCAAGGGATTTTATGATGATGGTGAACTAGCAACGCTATCTAGTTGAACTTCCAAAAGCTGATTGAAAACACCCTATTATAGAAACTTTGCCTAACACAAATATAATATGGCGGCACGGAACCCATGGTTTGCGAATTTAACTTACACCTAGCCGTTTTGGGTTCCGATACCAAACTGTCACATCTGTATATCTCAGCAACCACCTATGCTACCGACTTGAAATTTGGAATAATTTCAGAATATGGTTGCTCATGGTTGGTTGGAATAAAAAATATACTTATATGATTATTTATGTAAAGAGGGCACCCCAAATAGGGGTGGGGGGGAAATTTCAAATTGTTGTTTCAAGATCGAGTGGGGTATCATATTAAAGTGTTTTGCTTGTACATTGTAAAATATATTTATTTATTTTTGCACAGTTTTAAATTCCAAAAATACTATATTTATATCGGAACCCTCGGCGCGTGAGTCCAACAAGCACTTGACCGGTTTTTTTTACCAGCATGTAATAAATTGTTTTGGCTGTAACGTGTATACCTTTTGAAGTGGTATCTCGGGAAATAAAGCAAAGGTTATTCGTTCCAATGTCAACTGTGGTTAGCGAATCGCGCGACAAGGGATGACGGAGGTTTGCCTGACGCGTATAATGGGGGTTTATTCATAAACTCAAATTAAACAAAAATAAACCGGTCAAGTGCGAGTCGGACTCGCGCCCTAAGGGTTCCTTACCTATCTACCATATGATATACTAAAAGCGTTTGCTCTTTGATTTTAAAAAGTCCGCGACCATCCAACTTGACCCCTCTTTTATAGAAAAGTTCTTGAAACGGGAGCTCACCTTAATTGGTTACTATTAGTTGTGAGATAAATTGAAATATTTAATGATTTTAGACTTTTTCCTTTATTTGTGCTGTGAGACGTAGCTTCTTGCCAAATTTCATAATTTTAGGTCAACGGGAAGTACCTTGTAGGTTTTGCTTTTTTGCACAAATGTATGGAGATGAGGACATAAAAAGCCATATCTTTTGATTGCGTCGTTGTAAAAAATTGAAATTTTCAGACCTTGTGTGGTTTATAGACCTTAATATTCGTTATCAATTTCAACCTGATACCTCTTCTCGTTCGTGAGAAAAAAGGTCTTGACAGACAGTCAGACTGACAACAAAGTGATCCTTTACCGTAAGGGTACCGTTTTTTTTATTTTGAGGTACGGAACCCTAAAAAGGTAGTGTTATAAGTTAGAAGATTTTTGTTTTGAATATTTTTTTTGTGTTTCTATATCCAGTCCTTTTATACAAGGTGTAACAGAAAGGGTATAATTATCAACCCTGAAGGATGTGATTCTGCCCATGAAACTGAACCACTTTCCCTAAAAACATAGGTCGATATATGAAAAAAACTTTTTTCAACACATTTGCTCATAAAACAGCTCTATTTGCACTGTATTAAGGTCCATAAACCAGCTTATTAAACACGTGTGCTTTTATCATTATATTACCGCACTAGTATTTTATTTTTATCTTTTTTGAAATATCGGCAAGGAGTTTTTATGCTTATGACGTTATAATTTTTCATGAGAAAATATGATAAATAGACACTTATTCATTTTATGAAACTTTTTATATTTATTGAATAATCAACAATAAATTTGTCATTTAAGTAACAAGATATTCAATTTTTGATAATTTATTTTATGGTTCAAAGAATAGGATGTTTAGCAGTTTAGTCTTTGCCAAAAATATTTAAAGTCCATTTTTTTCCACAGCGGAGGAAAGTGACATTTCATTGACAATAAAGGGTTACCAGTTATTTACGATAGTGATTGCAGTCGATAAGAATACTCACAAAATTTATCGATAAATCTGTAGAAAATTAATCTGAATCCGGTGGACGTGCGTCGACATAAGGTTAGCAAATTTTAGTATTTTTACTCACAAATGTGTTGAAAAACGTCGTAAGACTCTCGTGCGCATTGTCATTACACTCTCGGCTCCATTACGCCCTCGCCTGCGGCTTGGGCTGCAATTCTGAGCCTCGTGTGTAATGTACTATCATGGAAAGTCACAATTTTTATTCGACTCCTTTTTATTACACCCTGTACTCGTATTAGGTGCTTTCTAAGTAACTGCGTTAACTAAATTTAAATTAAATTAACTTTCTATACGGAACCCGAAACAAGAAAATTTAATTTAATCTCCCATACAAAATGCGCTATCGGCGGATGCAGTTTCCAAGGGATGTTGCTTCTTTTTATTTGAACCCAATGCATAAGCAGACCCCACTTGTAAAGAGGTTGAAAAGCCGCTCTAGTTTCTTAGACTCAGTGAACGCCTGCGTGGATGAGGCCTCAAAATCCAGGGTAGACTTATGGCGTAACAAGTTCTCCCTGCCCAACTTTGTCCCACCGGCAGAAAAACTACCACCTGGACATAAACTTCCCTGGCCAACCTGGAAGGCCGTAAATAGACTGCGCACCCAGGTTGGGAGATGCGGAGACAACCTGAGTCGGTGGGGCTACATAGAAGCTAGCAAAAATATCTGCGACTGCGCTGTGATGCCACAAACTATGTCCCACCTCACAGCATGCGCATCATGCCCCAAAATATGCTCGCTAAAGGATCTGTACAAGGCCAGGCCAAATGCCATCTGCGTTGCCGAATACTGGTCTAAAAAAGTGTGAGTGTTGTTGCCATCGACACGATAGAAGAAGATTTGAACGCTGCAGGCGAGTTACTTGTCAACTTATAACTTAACTAGCTTGTAGCGTTCGCCTCCGCCCTCATTATCTAGTATCTACGTTATTATTCGTCCATCAATACCTGTTTTGTCGGCCGCTGCATTTACATACTTATCGGTATATACAATGTGTTAATGGAATAAGCAAAACCCTCATACAAGCCAACTGATTTTTATTAGAATAAATCCATTTCCGTAAAAAAAACTTAAAATAAGAATTTTTCTTTTAGATATTGTTATTTTAAAGTGTCATCGTTGTTCTACGCCCTCTTCCCTCCCGCGCGCGTATCCATCCACAGTCATATTTAGAAGTAGCAAAATTTTTAATAATATTACAAATATAACCCAGATACAGTATTAGAAAACAATAGATGTAAACTTTATTGGGATAGGACAATACTCACAGATAAGACCATACATTACAATAGACCAGATATAACACTTCATGATAAATTAAACAAGACCGCGTATTTAATAGACATGGCCATCCCTAATACCCATAACATCCAAACCACAATCACAAACAAACTTTCCAAATACCAGGATCTAGCCATAGAAATCAGGACCCAGTGGAAGGTCGAAGCTGTACATATTGTCCCAATAGTACTGTCTACAACCGGAGTTATCCCCAAAACCTTACTCAATAGTCTGAAAACTCTAAATATTCCCACCTTCATGATTAATACCCTACAAAAAGCCGTCATACTCAATACCTGCCGCATTGTTCGAAAGTTCCTCACAACTTCAATTATCTCCTCGTCTACCGATCCCACCTCACTTGGTTAAGGCCCGTGCGGTGGGGATTGCACCTCCGAAAGGAGAGAAAAATGAATCTATAACAATAATAATAATAAAAATAACCCCTATCAAAAACCCGTGAAATTGGTTCTACTCTCGTTTCTGAACTAATTATTTTCTTAGTTCGGCTTATTCCGTAAACACGTTGTATAATTTGTAGTGTGTCAAGCTTGATGTGCTCTTGACTGTACAAAGTTATGAAGCGTGAAGAACCAGCACTGTTCATAACAATCTGTACAGTCAAACTTAATGCTTGTTTTTAACTAAAAATAGGGAGTGATCTATGATACGAGTATATCCTACTAATATTATAAACGCGAAATCAAATCAAATCAAAAGTACTTTATTTCACCAAAAGTAACATTTTATAAACTATATTAACATATTACGGAGCAATTAGTTTATTTTATAAAAAAAACCCTGTCGCCCAAACTAGAAAATATTCTGTGTCTTGGGAGACAGTGTTCGTACCGTGGAGTATAAATAAAGAATTCGGGCTCCTTGCTTCGTTAAAATTTATCATTACGTAGGTAATATGAGAAATATACTATCGACAAAATAAAAGTAGCATAACAAGTATTAATAGTACAAATAAGAATAAGAGATTTTGCTAATGTACCTACATATTCATGGTTAAATAGACATTGTAATTATATATTGTTTATTAATTTTATTTTAATAGGTAAATGAGACAAATAGTTATAAGTATAATATTTATTAAAATAGATAGATAAATAAATAATGATACCATATTAATTATTTAGTATGTGTATGCAATAGGTGACTGTGAGTGTGTTTTGTGTGTGTAGGTGTAAGAGTCTGTGCGTGTGTTTGTGTGTAGACGTGTGGGTTTTTTTATTAGTATGTAAGTGAATTGTAACCGCCTGTAAACTTTATTATTTTATAAATGTAAGCAGTTCTTCTGTTTTATTATAGTCCTGCTCTAGTAGCCAAACTGATAATTTATTTTTAAGGTCATGCCGGTTTAGCTGTGATAGATTGAGAAGATTGTTTAATTTTGAGTATATGTGGGGGCTCAGCACAAAGAATTGGTGTTCGGCAAAAGTGGTTCTGTGCGGAACTTTTACATTGCTCAATCTGCGTCTGTTTGTGGTGGGGACTGGGACCAAACGATGTTGTCTTAAAGTCGATTGTAGCACAATCGATCGAATATTATCGTAGGTAAGTTTGTAAGTATGGATATGGATGGATGGATGGATGGACGTTTGTTACTCTTTAACGTAAAAACTACTGAATGGATTTTAATGAAACTTGGCACTCATATAGATTAGGTCCGGGAATAACACATAGGCTACTTTTTACCGCGGGAAAACACTTCATTTCCATGGAAAAACACATTTAATGTTAATGAAGGAGGTGACTAAATCTTTGACTGACATATCAACGCACAGCCTAAACCGCTGGGTCTGGAAATTCATAATTTGGCGTGTAGGATTGTTATGAAGTCTAAGGTTGCACTAAGATAGGGTTTTAAAAAATTCCACCCCTAAGGGGGTAAAATATGGGATGAAAGTTTGTATGAAAGTCCGTCAGTTTTAAAGTGAGGATCTTCAAATTTTGTATTTAGGCTGACGATTAAAAATTACTATTCATATGTTTCAGGGTTTTAAAAAATTCGACACCCTGAAGGGTAAAAAGGGGGATGAAATTGAAAATCCTTTATTTTTAAAGTAAAATCAACATTATTTATTATTTAGGCATTAGGGTTGTAATTCTATGCAACGTTCATCACTGTTATTGAAATTCCACCCCAAATTCAACCCCTAAAAAAAGGAAAATGGGGTGAAAAAGTCTAAAAACCAATATGGGTATCGTTTGTATGGTTTATTGGGTCGCTGATTACGAAAACTACAACGATTTTGAAATCCAACGTGGCGGATGTGAAATACCATCATCCCCTGGGGATAGGGTTGGGGTGCGATAGGGTTCAAATGTCTAAAAATCAATATGAGTGTTGTTTGTATGGTTTATCGGGTCGCTGATTACGAAAACTACAACAACTTGGTGGACGTGAAATACCATCATCCCCTGGGGATGGGGTTGGGGTGCTATAGGATTGAAATGTTTAAAAATCAATATGGGTGTCGTTTCTTTGTTTATATGAGGATAGGGATAGCGGCTAAGATGGCGACAGAGGTAGGGATAGGGGAAGGGATAGGAAGGGGTAGGGGTAGAGAGAGGGACAGGGAGTGGGAGAGGGAAGGAAAGAGGGAAGGGGAGAGGGAGGGCGAGGGAGGGGGAAGGGGAGCGGGGCAGGGATAGGGATGGTTTGACGGACGGTTGGACAGATGGTTGGACGAACGGACGGACGACAGATAGACGGAAGGGTGGATGGATGGATGGTCAGATAGATAGATAGATAGAATCCCTCGCGGATGAAGTCGCGGGCAACAGCTAGTTATATATAATCATAATATTTTTAAAAGACCTATCTATTAACACAACACCCCAAATCATGGGGTACACCAGAAAAAAAAGGAGTTATCCAAAAATAATTCTTTTTCTACGTTTTATTTTACCACTATGTCGGTGTGACAAATATCTGAACCCATACCAAATTAACCTTTCTAGTAGTAAGGGTATCTGAGCTAAGCTGCGGACAGACAGACGAACATGACGAAACTATAAGGGTTTAGGGTTCCTTGTTGACTATGGAACCCTAAAACACATTACATTTTTGAATCGCTTAAATTGAAGTAAAGTTACTATGTACCTAGCTGTTTTATGGATTTTTTTTTCTGGGACACTTTAATGGCAAATTCCTTCGTCTCCATCTTCCATTCCCGAGGGAAGACGGCGGATGATCAAAACAAATCGCGGTAATCTTGCAAGCGAGTCGCGAGAATCCGATAAAATATTGTTGAGTATATCAAAGATGCGACTGGAATACTCCGGTAGTGGGCCCGCAAATCACCGTTTCACAAAAAAAGTAGGTCTGTTATACGAGTAATAAAGTAGTACCTGGCGACCAGACTTTGCTCAATATCAAGTCCATCACATAGAGCGCCATCTAGTATGGAGTAGAAAAACTAACCGGGATTTTCGGTGGTGTAAAAAATTAAAAACTTTAAAAATGTAAATGAAAATAATATGAATCTATATAAGGTCGAACATAATTTTAAAGACCATGAAACTAAACAACTTTTCCCAAGAAACATAGGTCGAAATACGAAAGACCAAATTTGAAAATGCGCTATCAGCTGATGCAGTTTCTATGGAAGGTCAACAATTGATTTTCGTATTTCGACCTATGTTTCTTGGGGAAAGTTGTTCAGTTTCATGGTCTGAATAACATACTAAAATTATATTCACTATTTTATTCGGACCTTGTACAGGGTGCGTCTTAATCAACTGCGCTCCTTTCAGTACATTAGTTTGGCCGACGTCAATAAGAGATTTTAATATCCAACCATGAATTAACTATTTTGAGTTTGAGTTTATTACTCGGACCATTCAACTAAACCATAGATCTGAACTTCTCAAGGAACAGAGGTCGAAATACGAAAAAAAAAATTCATCTCCCATAGAAACTGGATCAGCTGATAGCGTATTTAGAATGGGCGGTCAAAAAAGAAATTTCATCCCATCTATTCGAAAATCGCTGATCGGTTCGTCAATAAAGGCGAACAAAATAGCTGTTTTCTCCAAGAGACTTTTATGGTATTTAAAATTCGAGCATGAATTTAGGTCCACCCAATATTTTAGGTCAACCATAAAGGTCGAACAAAAATGTTGTATAAAAAATTATACTGGTTGGTTGTATTATTGCTAGAAACGAGCATGCCCTTTAGCTGTCTACACTTGCTTGAAAAAAGCATGCTCGTTACTAGCATACTACTAAATAAAGCATGCTCAAATCAAATACTCTTGACACACATGCCATTAAGTAGCATGCTAATATAACCTATAATACGTTAGTGAAAATGGAAAATCAAGTGGCCCTTCGAATTGAACTTAATAAAATAGTTTTTTCGTCGCCCCAGCGAGACATTTTCATCACAGAACACTATTACTTGTATTTTGATGCCATACACACCTGTGACAGCTTTCAACTGATTGACACTAGCATGCTCATAAGCAAACTTGTTCACACGTGCTCAAGACACACCCCCTTCCACCCGCACCGCAGGTAGCATGCTAGAAAATTGAACGACGGTAAATTATTGACAATGACATAAGCATGCTAGAAATGAGCATGCTTATGTCAAGCAAAGCGTGTACACACATGCTACTAGGTAGCGTTTGCTACCTATTATGCTTTACTAGCATGTCTATCTGGGCCCTAAATATTTTTATGAATATAAAAAAAAAGAAATACGCTCGAAATGTAAACAAGACTACCAACCAAAGAGGTTCTGTTCCTAATTGAATTATAATGTATGTACTCGTATTAAATAAATATAAAATAAAAATGTCAATATCATTTTCAGTTGTTACAAATAATACTTCATTTTTTAGTATTGTTTCATCAAGTAATAATATTGTAATGGTATTTTATAGTTAAAACTAATGATGAGCGTGTCTCTCAATGAGCCTCTTAGGTACTCTTTTCTCATAGAGGAAGATGAAAAGTAGAGTGTATTACGCGGCTGCTAAAATATTTTTAGCTTGGGCGACCCATTGAATCCTTCGCTACTTTCAGGATTTTACTCAAGAATCCTTCATTTCAATCTGGATTCAAAATAGCGCCCTTACCTTAAAAATACTATTTTACAGCCTTGTGATTCAATCTACTATTTCGAATATCGACTCATTTTCCTTAGGGAAAATTGTTCAGTTTTCAACATACTAAAAGGAACTTAGTTGATTAAGAAGCACCATAAATAGTTGAACCAAGAAAACCACAAAATTTCAGATCAGACCCTTATATAGGTCAAACAACAAAATTGTAACAACCTTGCATTATCAAAGGTTGAAAGGAAGATTTAAGAGCACAGTTGCCGCATTCCGAAGTGTAACTATGATAATATCGCGCCGATAATTAGTCTATGGTTCGGCTTTTGACAAAGAAATTCCCATACCCCGGAAAGATAAAGGTACTTAGAAGGAGGATTAAAGAAATAATTCGTCACTAGGTGGTGTAGGCGTTTTTCTATGGATTTGAGAAGTTATTTTGAATATTTTCTATGGATCATCGATGATGGGGTTGTGACATGTTGGCAGATGTCATCCCCTACTAAAATAATTAGCAAGGTATCTATTCCGAGCGAAGCAAGGAGGTCAGAAATATTTGTCCCATACAAAGTAAATTACCGACCGTAATTGTTGTTGTCAATCTGATAATATCGGAGCTCCGATAAAACTTCGGAATACGCACCCAGAACTGTAAATTCGATTTGTAATATCCTTAACCACAAATGGAGTACGCTAATCCGCGGTTAGGAAACGACATTAATTTTAATCTGCGGCTCAAAGCCAAAAGCTGCACTGCTGATATTACAATTCTTTATGAAAACATTCAGAGGTTACTCGATATTAATGAGGTCAGCTTTTATAGGAACTCATTTTGTTGGTATACTTTTATGTCACTAATTGCGGTACTCAGAGACGTCACTTAAAGTTAATCTTTCGTTAAGTCTCATGCTGTTCTTTTTAACGTCATTGATAAAGAAAGTGATAGCACGAGATTTAATCAAATATTAACTCTTAGTGACGTCTCTGAGTGCGGCAGTTAGTACGAATGAAGAATGTTACACAGTAAGTATTTTTAGACTGTTTGCCGAATTCTAATTCTGTTTAGATAACATGCGTCAAAAACCAATTTTTATAGAGTTTCGAACAAAAATGGTAAAACAGATCCCTTATGGTGCGATTTAATTTTTCTGTTTAAACTAGCTACCACTTACGCCTACTCACGCTATCGACCTGAAAATTGGAATGCTTTTAAAATATGCTTGCCCATCCTTATTGCGAATGAAAGAATACGAGTATATTTTTTCTACTATTAATATCGTAAATGGGGCCCAAAAAGGGAGAGGCAACATTTTGAATGGTCTTTACTTGGTCCTTTACCTTCACAAACAAACTTAGTTTTGTGGTTCTAAAAATAGTCTTTTTTACGCGTGCGACTTGCACATGAATGGTTTTTGACAAATTTGTAATGATATGGACTGTTTTTATTGAATTTTAGTTTCATTTGGAATAGCATGGACACAACCATGGACCCAGACATTTTTTCACCAGGTACCAAGCTGGACTAGTTTCAATAAATAACGGTCGTAAAAAAGGTCTAGACTCAATCTGAGCTCAGCACTCAGCATAGAATTACACAGGATGTCTCAGAAAAAACTAACTTTTTCAATTAAATAAAAAATATATACTGTTACATTGAATTTTTTTTTTTTATAACCTAGTCGGGAAATTCATTTTTGAAAATTCCACCGCGGGTCTGGCACTCTTCAAAGCGAATTATGAAAATCTTTCCTCAGAAGTTGACTTGAAATGTGGCTAATCTCTTGCTCAATATTGTCTTTCAATTCGGCCGTAGTTGATGGAGGATTTTCGTATACCCGACTCTTCAGAAATCCCCAGAGGAAAAAATTGGGTGGCGTGAGATCTGGGCTCATCGAAGACCACCTGATGTCACCTCTTAGTGAAATGATCTTTTCAGAGAATAAGCTGCGTACGACCTCCTTTGAGTGCCAGACCCGCGGTGGAAGACATTTGGATGGTGTGATTAAAAAATAGTAGTTTAAGATACAAGTTCCGTAAGTAGGGTTATTACAAACGATTTGACGTTTTGTAAGAGTTTGTCATAACCCTTACGGACGTGTATCTTACGACGTTTTTCAATACATTTGTGAGAAAACAGGTATAAGTAATACACTTGGTAAAGGAACCAACCATGGGTACTGTCAGCCTCTTGTCGATATATGTTCTCCTGGTACTCTCCATTTTATTTTAAATATAGGTAGGCAGTCGTCACCCAAGTAAAAAGTCACCACCACTGTAGTTATTTTTAAAAAATAATTTTATGATCAGTGTGTAAAAACTCCTTGGTATTATACTTTTTACTTTCGAGCGGAGCGAGAAAGGTATTGTATTCGTGAAAAAAAAAAGTTTTTCTAATTTTCTCAAAAATGTGTTCTATATCACTTATACATCATAAAAAACAAGTCTCCCAAAAATGTACGTCCGTCGGTCGGTCGGTCGGTCGTCGGTCCGTCGGTCGGTCCGTCGGTCGGTCTGTCACGCTTTGGACTAGCAGCTCAACGACAGTCCGATTGACACCATATTTTGAATTTCAGAGTTTTATGCAAATCCATCGAAGGGTTCTAAGTGGTTTCTTGGTGGCTCTCATTTTGAGGGTAGCTTTCATACAACGAAAATGAAAAATTGAAATTTTCTCAAAAACGGCTCATAGAATCTTGATGAAACTTTGCATGACCAAGCATCTCCATGTAAGATATCTTGCGCCAGTATCAATTGATCTGTGTAATTTCATATAAGGGGTGTTCCTGTACCACCAAATCGTAAATATGTGATTTACCCAAAATTGGTACCATTGACTTTATTAAAATTTTCTATAATATTAATCCTGGATTGGTTGTCTACTTGACTGGATATTCTTTATGATTTTTTTGAATAAAATTTTGTACACAGGGTGTACCAAAAACTGAAAGGGCTTGCTCAGTAGACTAAACCATGTGTTGGGAAATTAAAAAGTCTCCATGCAGTATCTATTGATCTGTGAAAATTCATATAAAGGGTGTTCCAGTACTACCAAAAGTTAAACATGGGATTTACTCGAAATCGTTTGAGGTTTGTTTGTTTTAATGTTTGACAATTTGAATTCTGAATTGATCTGTATGTTTTATTCGAACATTTTTTTTGGAAAAACGTAAATAAAAGTTTGTATTTCTATACTATGTGTATGGCATTACAAATTTAAGTTTGCGGTTGTTAGTTTTTCCTTGAGTATTGCGAGAAAGTAAGTGCAGTGCTGCTGTACCATTTATTTTACTTACCGCACTAGTTCGGTAAGTAACTACTTACGAGCAATGTTTACGTCCTTGTAAGTACGTTTTTCGAGCAAATGTATTGAAAAATTAATTTTCCGACTGCATACTTAAGGTTATTAACAATAAAAGAAAATTTAAATGTAACACTATTTGTTTTTTATTTACTTAATTGAAAAAGTTAGTTCCTTCTGAAACACCCTGTAGTAATCACAAACATATGCTCGCACCAATAGCCGCAGGTTTACGTAAGCTCTGTCGATGGATTCGAGCTGTCCCTGTGAAGATTGATTGCAAAATCTCAATTTATCTGATAGAAGCTAAAAGTAAATTTTGCTACAAAGGCTTTTTATAGATAGTACCTATGATTTCTAACCTAATTTATTTATGTACCCTTCTCTGATTTTATCAAGGTTAGGAGGCTACCTAACCTACGGAATTCGATTAGGGCACTGGCTTTTACACAGAGCTATAGAGCTTTTACACAGAGGTTATCTGACCTCCACAACCTACAGGAAAAACCAAGCCTACTTTTAGATTAGGCTTTGCCAACCTAGCTGTAATATTTAGACTTTTCGTAATGACTACTGTCACTAACAATAGTAAGACCAACGACTTAACGTTCTTTCCAAAGTACAGAAACGCTCTAGTTTTTGTGCCACTTTCCTCATCGGAAAGAAAGAGCAACTACCACTTGGCCACAAGCGCATAGCTATCTAATGTTAAAATTGATAAGCTCTGCAAAATATCTCACTTACAAAAGTTTGAAAAAAAGGTTGCAAAAGTTATTCAACTTTCAATGTTAATCACTCGCGGGAAACTCAAAGAAAACTCCGCTTGTTACAGGTTTTCAATAAAAAAAACCTCGGGTAAGCGGATGGGATCCCGATCCCCATCCAACTCATTAAAGATCGACAAGTCTTGGTAATGAGTTGAAATTTTCTGACAATCCGGCCAGAAGGTCGTCGACGTAAACTTCGATTGTGTTAATATTATTTTCTAATTTGAATAACATTATTATAAGCTACATTATTTCAACTGCTATCTTATGTCAATATTTGTAGTTATGGCGGATATGCTAACTAGAGGCTTTATTAAGGTTCTGTAGACAACGTCAACCCTTATAATTTTGTCATGTCCGTCTATCTGTCTGTCTGCCGCTTAGCTCAGAGACCTTTAGTACTAGAAAGTTGAAATTCAGTACGAATATGCACTATATTTACGCCGACAAAGTGGTCAAATAAAATCCAAAAAAAAAAATTGTTACACGTACATCCCCTAAAAGTAAAGTGGGGATGAAATTATTTTTTCTCGTTTACCCCATTGCGTGGGATGTCGTTGGATAGGTCTTTAAAAAATAATGTGAGTTTATTTAGAACATTTTTCTATTTACTGATCTGTTTGCGAAATATTTAGCTTGAAAGCGCAATTTTTTGTTGGAGTCGAGTGTCCACCCCCCCTGACAGCTAAACGGTTACTATCAGAAATGTGAAAAAAATCACTGTAGAAATATATATGACGTTATGGAAAGAAAATCTATTTGAGCTAAGTAGGCTTGACAGGAGTTATAGCCAAAAAAACTGGAAATAATAAAAATACCAATACCAATAGACCTCGCTAGCATTAGGAGGTAAAAAGTTTATGTTATGTTCGTTATGAAATAAAACCTGCTCTGCGTTAAGAACAGAGCGTGGCCCAACACGCACTTGGCCAGATTTTTTTGTTTAAGCTCTAACAATAGGGTCATTCTTAATAATCAACTACGGTCTTTTCAGTATGTTACTCGGAACAACAGAACTTTCTTTAAGCAATAAATGTCGAACGAAATTTTTAAAAGAAACTTATCCTCTCATACAAAATGCGGTACCAGCTGATGGAAGCACCCTATACAATGTGTTTCGTGGTACGGAACATAGCCGGTTTTTAGGGTTCCGTACCGCCAATAGAAAAAACGGAACCGTTACAGGATCACTTTGTTGTCCATCTGCCTGTCTGTCAAGGCCCTTTTTCTCAGAAACGCGTGGAGGTATCAAGCTGAAATTCATATCAAATACTTAGATCTACTGTCCCTTGGAGCTATGAAAAAATAAAACTTCTAAGCCAACGCAATCAAAAGATACAGCCGTTTATGCCGAATATTTTCGAGTATTTTCGACAATCGCTAGGGAATCAAACCTACTGGGTACTTCCCGTGTACTCAGAATCTTGAAATTTGGTACTAAGCAACGTCTTATGAAACAGATAAAGTATGAATTGCGAAAAACATAAATTTATAGTTACATCATATAATAAAAATATTGTTAATAATTTTAAACTTACTACCCCTTTCCTCATGAACGCGTAAAGGTTTTAAATTTAAATTAATATCAAATACTCAAGTCTATAATACCTTTAAGCTGTAACAAAATCAAATTTCTATGTCAACGCAATAAAAAGAAACAGCTATTTAAGACGCATATTTTGAAACTCACAACTACTCGCAATAAGTATACTTCTCACAACTACTACAAGGGAATCAAAACCTAAAGGATACTTGCAGTCGACCTAGAATCTTGAAATTTGGCATGAAGCAACGTTTTGTAGCACACATAACGGTGAAATTTCGAAAACTTTAAATTTTGAGTTACATCATATAATATTTATTTTTTAATAATTATAAATGGCTTGTACGGAACCCTCGGTGCGCGAGTCCGACTCGCACTTGGCCGGTTTTTTTTTTTTAAATAAATATTTCCCATGTTCGGCGTGTAAGGGAAAGGTATAATAATACTAAAGAGTGTGAATCTGCCCATGAAACTGAACAACTTTTACAAAATAAATTTTGATCTCACATAGATACTGCTTCAGCTGATAGCGCATTTTGTATGGGAGGACAAATTTGGTTTTTCGTATTTCGATCTAAGTTCCTTGGGAAAAGTTGTTCAGTTTCATGGGCAGATTCACACTCTTCAGTATTATCACACTTTTCCTTTACACGGTGTATAAGTGCCCTAATTAAACAAATTACTTAAATTTGTATCAATGAACGAAAATAGCGTAAAGTCATTTAAACGAAACACAAATCTAAACAAACACAAATCAAATTCAGGACGTTCTGAATAAAGGCCAGGTTAAAAGTACCCTAAACCGACGAGCATGTATGAAAGGATTGATGAAAGTACAGGAAGCAAGGGAAGTATGTCAAGATCGTAGCAGGTGGAGGACTGTGGTCTCTGCCTACCCCAACGGGAAAGAGGCGTGATGTTATGTATGTATGTATGTACAAATCTAGGTATGAAGTACAGTTACTCGTACCCGATTTCCTTCACTTACTCGAAAGTATTCAACATCACCTTCTAGATTTGTAACCGTGTAGGAGGATTCAAGTAATATTAAATCTATATTTAACCCAGAATAGAAGCTTAAGACACGCTTTTACTGACGCAAAGAAAAGGTCTTTTAATAAGAACGTAGTGCGAATTCAGCTCGGTGTCAGTTGGAAATGATATTGTGAAAAATCTAGGGGAAGTTGTTGAACAGTCTATTGAACTGGAGCAATATTCTAAGAAGTCATCTGTCTGTCTCTTTCACGATTCTATTCCGCAAGCTCGAAAAACTTGTAAGCTGGAGTTTTCCTCTTTATTTTTGAGTTTAAGACGTTTGAGTCCTCATCCTATACTATTACATACATACATACATACATACATAACATCACGCCTCTTTCCCGTTGGGGTAGGCAGAGACCACAGTCCTCCACCTGCTACGATCTTGACATACTTCCCTTGCTTCCTGTACTTTCATCAATCCTTTCATACATGCTCGTCGGTTTAGGGTACTTTTTACCTGGCCTTTATTCAGAACGTCCTGAATTTGGTCCTGGTACGTTCGGCTAGGCCTTCCCCTTCCAAGAGCGAAGCTCGGTCGCCCAGGTACTATACTATTAAACGAGCAATATTAGTATATATATTTGTAATCGGTTTCTCGAAAACGGCTCTAACGATTTCGATGAAATTTAGTATACAGGGGTTTTTGGGGGCAATAAATCGATCTAGCTAGGTCTCATGTCTGGGAAAATTCGTTTTCACCGTTTTTAGGGTTCCGTACCTCAAAAGAAAAAAACGGAACCCTTATAGGATCACTTTGTTGTCCGTCTGTCTGTCTGTCTGTCTGTCTGTCTGTCTGTCTGTCTGTCTGTCAAGACCCTTTATCTCACGAACGGGTAAAGGTATTAGGTTGAAATTAATACCATATATTAGGATCCATGAACCACACAAGATCTGAAAATTTAAATTTTTTACAACGACGCAATCAAAAGATATGGCATTTTATGTCCTCATCTCCATACATTTATTCAGAAATGAAAAACCTACAGGGTACTTCCCGTTGACCTAAAATTATGAAATTTGGCAAGAAGCTAGGTCTCACAGTACAAATAATGGGAAAAGTCTGAAATTATTAAATATTACAACTTTTCTCACAACGAATGGAAACCAATTGTGGTGAACTGCCGTTTCAAGAACATTCATATAAGAGAGGGGTCAAGTTGGATGGTTCCTGAGGCGATTTTTGTTTTAGTTCTATTTAAAAACGGGAACACTTACAAACTTGAAAATTGGTATGTTTATAGGGCATAGGCTATAAAATAACAACAAATAATAAAATTTGGTCAAGCGCGTGTCGGACTCAAAAAATCTGGCACATTAACTTACTGAAATTTCAACTAATACAATTATGTTTGTGTGGTGGTACGGAACCCTCAGTGCGCGAGTCCGACTCGCACTTGGCCGGTTTTTTAATTTTTTTCGCGCGTTTAAGAAACTTACAGCGCCATCTGTTGTTGAGTAGCATAGCTTGCTCACCCGATGTTATTTTCAGGTTGAGGCGGCTATTATAGAGCGAAGCTCGGTCACCCAGGTACTATACTATTAAACGAGCAATATTTGTATATATATATATGTTGATTTCGATGAAATTTAGTATACAGGGGTTTTTGGGGGCAATAAATCGATCTACCTAGGTCTCATGTCTGGGAAAATTCGTTTTCACCGTCTTTTTAAATATTTCTTAGCGCGTTTTAGTGCGTTCAAGAAACTTACTGCGCCATCTGTAGCTTGCTCACCCGATGATATTTTGCTCACCCGATGATATTTTAATGGAGCATAGCTCGGTCGAACAGGTAATTGCTATTGAACTAGCCTTTGGTCTAGTGGGTAGAGGGCTCCGCTCTCGATACGCAGGTTCTGGTTTCTATTTCCGGTTAGGACCACGTCAAACAAAAATCTATTTTTGTGACCTCCCCAGTTAGGTTAGGACATTGCAGGATGTATCACGTGATTGTCCGAAAAGTCAGATGATTCCGTGCTTCGGAAGGCACGTTAAGTTGATGGTCCCGACTACTATCTACGGAGCCATGTCAGAGGTGTCTGGCGGCTGAACTACTATGAAACCAGGGTTTCTGAGGTCGGTCATCGACCTTGCAACCCACAAGACATGATGATGAGTGCCCAAGACTTCGTTCGTATGTTTGGGCTTTAACGGATAACACAAACGACTTTGGTGCAATATGTAAGCGCTGTTTTATCGCTCCGTATATACCCAAAGGGTTAAAAGAACGGGTCTCTATTAATATGCCTCCAATGTCTATCTGTCTGTCAGCGGGCTGTCTCTCATACACGACAGTTGAAATTTATTGTTATTTTTGCTGCCGCTATAACAACAAATACCTAAAAATAAAAATAAATAAAAAGTAAGGGGGGCTCCTCTACTAAAATCGTGTTTTTTTAGGTGATTTTAACTCGATATTCGTTTTAGCTCTATCGTTAAAAACGGGAACACTTACAAGCGTGAAAATTGGTATGTTTATAGTGCATAAGCCATAGAATAACAAAAAATAATAAAAACTGTTGAAGTGCGTGTCTGACTCGCGTGTTTTTCATACACTTCTGCGTGACTGCGCGTCCATAACTAAGACAATATTTTTAGCTTAGTGGTGCGGAAACCTCGGTGCGCGAGTCCGACTTGCACTTGGCCGGTTTTTTTACCCTTCATCATAACATTCCATAAAACGTCCACTTCAGGACAGGCAGCTCCCTCCAGATTTCTAGCTTTTGCTGGAAAAATGTAGAGGGGAAGTACAAGTTACCTCGCTTGTTAGCTTTACGGCTCGCACCATGGACTGCGGTTGTAGGTGACCGCAGTAAGTAAGATGTAAGATACAAAGGAGGATGCTGTTGCCCATCCTCCAGTTTATAACCCTTAGTCGCCTCTTACGACACCCACGGGTATGTATGGGTTGGTACTATTTTTGTTGTTGGCACCACACGGGGTTATTTATTAGCCAAATAGTTCGTGCTAAATCCGTCTGGGGATGTACCACCCATTGCCTATTTATGCGGTAAAGCAAAGGGAGCCAGTCATCATAACATCTCTTGAAAACATCATTTTCGGACAGGGAGCTCCCTCCAGTATTCCGGCACAAAAACGCGAGAATCACCATAGTCACCAGGCTTTTAAGCGTTGCAGCTGGTGACCGCTGTTCTCGGTGACCGCAGTATGTAAGATGGTACGATACACAGAGAGATGCTGCTACCTATCCTTCATAAACTTTTTGTCTCCTCATAAGACACCCACACGTAGAGATGTGACGGTACTATTAAAAAATATATATAACCAGTGTTAGTTAGTATAAAACCAGTGAACAAGTTATACCACTAATAAGACAGTTGGTGTTATGGGCGGTGGTGACCACTTACCGCCAGGTAGCCCACCTGCTTGTTTGTCTACCTGTGACATACAAAAATACTCAAAGCCTGCATCAAAACACGCAGAACTACATTGCCAAATAACCCGATTTTCCCATACAAACCTTGCGCTAATATCTGTATGGGATGACGAAAATTTGTCACATTTTGACTCATGTCTCTTCTAGAAAGTTGCTCAACTTTATATTCGAAGTAACACACACAATGTTGCCAGGTGACCGAAAATAGCCGTTATTTAGGGAAACCCTACGTATTGTTGGATCGACCCTTTTCACACACGTCTCGCACAAAGCTTCAGAAATTGCGGTTTTATGCTGAGAGTGATTTCCCGTGTCGGTTGATTTGCTATTTATCTCGCATCATTGCTCAATGGCCCTTTATCCAAGGAGTCTATTTCCAAACCTACATTATTTAATATTACTAGGCTGTTGCTTGCGACTTTGGTCGGTATAAAAATAAATATCTGTGCAGTGGGAATAAGGTGTTATCCGTGGAGTGTAGTTTTAAATATTTTTTGAAAGAATGAATTCATTAATTCTGAAATTTTCACCATTTTACTAGGCCTTGTATATGCACCCTGTAGGTCCAGATCTTAGGGCTCCCGCTCACGACGACGAGGTGATCCATCAAAATAATATCGACAAACGATGTCGATCATTTTATTTTTTGTTAGTAAGATCCCATGAACATAGTTTTTTAAATGTCTCGGTATTATTTACAAACTAGAGAACAATAGCAATATCGACGATTAGATTTTTTGTTAATAATGACTGAATAGCAAGAGTGTGAGAATGTAAGCAGTGAACTATGCCATTTCAGAAGGCATTTGACAGGGTGGACTGGAGGTTGATGATGACAGCACTTAAGGACATTGGAGTGGACTACAGGGATAGAAGGATTATAATGGAATTGTACAAGGAGCAGGAAACAATAATTGAGGTTGACGAAGAAAAAGGAACAGCAAGGATTCGAGAGGGAGTTAGACAGGGTTGTCCTCTTTCACCGTTGATATTCAACATTTTCATAGAGTGTGCAATTAAGGAAATTAAAGAGAATGCTAAAGGGGGGTTCAAAATTAATGCCACTTACGCTTACCAAATAATTTCTTGGAGTGGCCATTTGCTAGGTTTGATAATCCACTTTTTTTTGGGATTCCACGCAAACGAAGTCGCGGGCGGTAACTAGTTTATAAATAATACCGTGACTTATAAAAAAATATGTTCATGGAATCGTATCTTACTAATAAAAAAATAAAATCATCGACATCGTGTGTCGGTATTATTTTGATCGATCACCTCCCTAATCGTCATACAAGAAATCGGCCAACAAAAATATAGTTTTTGAAATCAGAGGAGTTATTTTGGAGATTACCTCTTACATCCAATTAAAGTAATATTAAAGTGTAGAATTGTTAATCAAGATTGATGTCAGTACTATACCAAAAGCTTAAATAATCACGCAGGTTATATTCGGTTGCAAGAGACTTGGAGATAAACATAGGATATTCCTGACTGATGAATTATTGTAAATTTTCATTATCGTTTATTGAAGAACAAACAGTCTTATCTAAATATATTTAAAAAAATTACAATATTGCAATAAACAGACCTAAATAGTTCTCTTAATTGATTTAGAATGTTTATACTATGTGAGCTATATATACGTATATATATATATATATATATATATCATCATAACATCCCATGAAACGTCCACTACAGGACAAGGAGCTCCCTCAAGAATTCTAGCTTTTGCTAGAAAAATCTAGAGGGGAAGTACCAGTCACCTCGCTTGTTAGCGTTACGGCTGGCACCATGGACCGCGGTTGTAGGTGACCGCAGTAAGTAAGATGTAAGATACAAAGGAGGATGCTGCTGCCCATCCTCCAGTTTATAACCCTTAGTCGCCTTTTACGACACCCACGGGTATGTATGGGTTGGTACTATTCTTTTCCGGCACCACACGGGGCATATATATATATATATATATATATAATATCTAAATAATTCATACAATGCAATACTACTATTTTCTGATCAAATCTGAATTACTATTTTATGTTTTTATTGTTAAGTCTGAAAATCTTCCTGTTACCGCTAGTTACCTATTCTGTGCTGTTACGCTGTTATAACTGAACCATGGTTTGAAAGACATTCCACGCAAACAAACGGGTACTGAACAAAGAAAAATAAAATTAAAGAACTTCGAACGAATATGTCGAACTTGTTGTGCAAAAATGTGGTAGGTAGAGGTTTATTACCACAGTATTTCATATTTAATATTTGACTACACCCAAACATAAAAGAACCGGCCAAGTGCGAGTCGGACTCGCGCACTGAGGGTTCCGTACTTATTTACCATATGATATACTAAAATCTTTTGCTCTTTGACTTTAAAAACTCCGCGACCATCCAACTTGACCCCTCTTTTATAGAAAAGTTCTTGAAACGGGAGCTCACCTTAATCGATTACGGTTTATGACGTATTAAAAAAAAAACTTCTTACTCGATCTCGTTCAAATAAATTTTCGGTGGAAGGTTGCATGGTAATGTACATCATATATTTTTTTTAGTTTTATCATTCTCTTATTTTAGAAGTTAAGGGGGGGGACACACATTTTACCACTTTGGAAGTGTCTCTCTCGCAAACTATTCAGTCTAGAAAAAAATGATATTAGAAACCTCAATATCATTTTTGAAGACCTATCCATAGATACCCCCCCACACGTATGGGTTGGATGAAAAAAAAAATTTTGAGTTTCAGTTCTATGTATGGGGAACACTAATCTTTTTTGTTTTTTTTTTTTTCTATTTTTATGTGAAAATCTTCATGCGGTTCACAGAATACATCTACTTACCAAGTTTCAACAGTATAGCTCTTATAGTTTCGGAAAAAAGTGGCTGTGACATACGGACGGACAGACAGACAGACAGACAGACAAACATGACAAATCTATGAGGGTTCCGATTTTTGCCATTTGGCTACGGAACCCTAAAAACCAGTCAAGTGCGAGTTGGAGCACACCGTTCGTCTATCAGTGAAGTTAGTTGCTAAACGTTTTGTATGGCCTGGTGTTCGCAAATAGTTGTATGTGTACGGTTTATTATACGGCTATTGCTGAACCGAAGATTTCCTTTGGTAGGATTGCTCCTTATAGCCCAAGGATGGATTTCGGAAGTGGAGCCACCGCGATTTTTGATGTTAGTTTTTTTATGTTTTGGCAGCTTCTGTTTTATAGGAAAAAATATATAGAGACATTACTTATGCTACTATTCCAAGTTTGATTCCGTATTCGTATGACTTTACGATGCTGAATTCATTTTAGGACACATATTTGCGATGTTGAACTAAAAAAACTACGTACAAAATAAAATAAAAAAGTAAACATTACAGTATTTATTATAAAAAATTGAACAGAAAAACTTAAAAATTGGCACGATTTCGTTTAGCCCACGACCACCGACTCCTCTGGTCTGGATTCAATTCCATATCATCTTCGATGAGTGCTTCGCGGTCCATTACACTGTAATGAAATATAAAACAATGATTAACCAAAAAAGTAAAAACAAACATTCAAGCGAACTAAAAACGTTAAGTTATTCTAATATAAATATACCTGGAATTATCGCAGTGGCCATTACAGGTCTTGCATAGAAGTGTACATGGCATTCCTTCTCGCCTACAAGAACAACGGCCCCTACAGTTGTTCTTACATCCACATTTTACCAGCTCTCGTGCCGCATCCCAGATACTGGGCTGCGTTGTCCATATTGGCTGCCATTGTCCCTCTTTTTCAGCCCACCCCCAGTCTGATGGGGAAGGAATACCGGGCGATGAGTTAAAAGCTTGTCCCCATATATAACCTGCTTGGTAGGCTGCCCTAAGTGCGTGCATTTTAAGAGCATCTCTTGTTGGAGGGATATTCTGTAAAGCCTTATTTTTCGTAAACAAAAACTTGCGAGCTTCATTTACAGACACAATTTCACTGTCACCACAGTAAAGTTTGATGACGAACTTTTCCAAGCTTATCATTATGTCATCTGTTAGTTCAGTAACCGGATTAGAAAGGACTTTAAAAGCCGATGTAGTATCCATACACTGCTGCCATGCCTTCCAGGTCAGTGATTTTCCTTTGGAGTAGAACGCAGAAACGGTGTCGCAACCTGTGAATGCATGGTACCCTCTCATGGCTTCTGCTCTCTCTTCGCCCAGATGATGTGCCAAATCATGCACAGCTATATAGCTGTGATTCTTTGTAGTACCAAAAGATAGCCACAACTCTTTTAGACCCAACTGCTCAAGGGGAAAGTAATAGGAAATGGCAATTATGAGCACGTCGGAATCTACAGTATGTATTACTATGTTTCTTGTCCCATTAATCGCCATGTCCCTGGAATGCAGAATAATGCGGCTATCAGCCTCCTCGCAAGTAACATTAACCCCTGTCAACAGTGTTTTTGATGGCACTGATGATTTGATTGTCTGACCGATGTTAGTAACTATTTGCATACCAAGGTTTCCCTGAAGAGCATAGCTTCCTAGTAGCTGAAACAGTTCCTCCTTATTCTTAGAATTCTTAAGAAAATTTGACCAATTGCTTGGCAATTTGTAGCTCTCGTGTACTTGCCGACGTATTCCTTGGCCTCTATCATCCCGAACCTGCTTCTTGAGAGACATATCAGAGTAAAGATCCCAGACTATATCAACTCTTCTCGCCTCTATGTTCTCTGTACTTCCCACGATGCAGCGACGGAACTCATTGCAGCAGTATTCTTTGAATGTTTTGGAGCTACGTGGAGGATGACTATGGACAAGGGCAGCTCCATCAAAAATATGACTGTCACAATTTTCAGGGTAAGTGTTGCCTTCGATTTCTTTCTTTAAAACCGTGACTATGTCAGACTTCTGGCACTTCCGCAAGTTTCCCATCGAAGATAAAGAAGGAGGATTAACTTGATTTTCGAAGGTGAAGAAGATGTCTAAGTCCAGACTCCTATTCTGACATGATATGAATAGTTTTGAGAATAGATTCACGTCAGACTTTAAAGCTTTGACAGTTTCTATTTGTTTCGATGTTTTTGGCTTCTTGACATTAGCGAAAATTATGGTTTTCTGTTTTTTTATTGGTTCAAATATAGAAGAAGTCTTTTTAACAAGCCGTTCTTCAACGAATTCCCTGTACAATTTACTACCATTTTTCTCCAGGTTCTTTAATGTGGTTACAATATCGGTATCTGCTATTGTCCTTGTATCTAGTACAACTAAATCTGTTGCTTGCTCTTCAAATGGGTTGCCAAACTCTTGAATACTTGCTTCTACTGCACGGACTTGTCGCAAAAATTTATTCTGGAAAGCAGGATACTGTTCGTGGTGAAGCTCATGAGAAGATTCAACGTCTTTGAACTCTTGAAGTAGGCGGCATATTTCAGGTCCTGCAAGCATCCAACGTCGCAAAGCTGTTGGATCTTGGGTAAGGCCAATGGCACCCCCATCGCCTTTAACAATTGCGTTATGCTGCTCGTGTGCTTGGTCAACAGCAAGAGCAGAAAATGGTCTTTGGGACTTACGTATCACAAAGTTTCCTTTCGAGAATTCAGCGTAGACGTCTGGGGCACTTGTGGGTAATAACTCCAAATCAGCAACATGAACCGACAGCCAACGTGCGTAATTTTGGTGGTCAAATAAAAAAAACCAGGGTAACATTTGCTTCAAGCATTCTCGGAAAAGGTTGAAGTTTCCTTCTCGCAATGAGCGCACAAATGATAGGAGAAGAATCTGTAAATTGAGTAAATTCAACCAGAACTCGAAGGTTGGTAATTCAGATGCTTGCTCATGTACCCAGCTCTCAAATGCAACGTTAGGAGAGTTAGCTATGTGGGCTTGATTTAGAAGCCTGTACAGAGCTGCGGCGGTGATTTCGTGAGCTGTCCTACTTTTTTTGACATGTGAAACCTTCAAAATCGCTTCAGCGGTTCCTTTTGTAGCCAGACCTGCGTTCACAGCAACGCTAATCCAACCGCACCCTTCCATGTACTGCCCGATGACTCCGAGAAATGCCTTCTCTATATGAAAAGGGGCAAACATCATTACAAACTTCTCATGTCCATATATATCTGGCCAATTCCATTGGATTAGTTTTCCCATAGTATAGAGTGGCTGGTCTGCATACATGACTGGTGTTTGGAGGAGGTTGAGGTGGTGCGTTATATTTTTTATGATATCCATTCCATGACGAACCATAGGCACAGTACTTGATTCTTCAAAAAAAAGTGGCAGCAGTGAGCAAACAGCAGTATTAAATTCAGCAGTAGTAAATTCTGGATATTCTGATTACTATTGCTTGCATGATATGCAGCCCAAGACCAATTACTCCGAGTACCATCTTCTTGACTGCTGCAATTGAGGACGTGTTCAAGCCACTCAGATTCTGTTTTCCATTCCATAGTTTCTGTAGGGAGCATTTGTGACAAAAGTGGCACACAGCTATCAGGCAATTTTGGTTTTGTTTGCACAAGGAACGCATTTGGCACGATTGCGAACGAATCTGGTAACTGAGGGACGTCTAATGTTGGAGGCCCAAAACTGTTGTATGTAGATTGGAAACTTCTCTGGTGGCCTGGCTGAGCATCCGACGGTGTTTGAAACACTGATATACTTGTTCCGTGGAAAGAACTTTCTGAAGTATTGCTTGACGGATTGTGGTCTACATTATCATAGGCACCAATTGTAAACACACCTTGCAAAAGGTTACTGGGGCATAGTAAACCTTCTTCTTCAGCTCGATGAATATTCAAGTGACACAGTCGTGATGTCACCTCACGGACACGATGTGAAGACACCGATAAACCACGTCTGTGTAAATCATCAATTACAGTCTTATTACGCGTGCGACCGTAAACGTCGAGAGCTAAATAGAGTGGCAGTGGTGACTCGTGGTCTCTGTCATGTCGCACAATATTACCACTAGGTGCTTTACTTTTGTAATTAAACATTACGAGCTGTGCTATAGCCAACGCTGGCTCAGTAGCCTTGCACTCTTCAGGGTACCATGTTCCATAAAGAATCATATTGAGTGAGGCCAAAAGAAGAGGAGGGACTGAAGATTCTTGACAGTTTTTATCGAATGTGCCTTTGAAACATGTTTTCCAGTTTTTCATCTCCTTCCTGAGAGCTGCGCTAAATCTAGAAAATCCAATTGCGTCTTGATGAAGATCGTGAGAATCTGCATGAATAGATAAGTCTGCAGATTTGCACACTAACTGATACTCCTTTGAAGGACGATGTGCTGTCAACTGTGGAAATTCATCCTGAAGCTTTTCTCTAAGCGAAGTTGATCGTGTTTCTGGAAGCTCACATTCAGGAGTGCCAAGTAACTGCGCTAATCGTTTTCTATACATCGTTGTTAGGGTACTCATTTGAAATACAACATCACGATCTTCACTTTCCAATTCCTTTTCCATATAAGCCACAAGTTCAGCGTAGGCTACGGCCTCGCAAGCGGTAGATTTACTATCAGCAGAATCGCTGTCTTTCCTGCACTTGTTCCTTAAATTTTGTAAACATTTTTTGTGGTATTTTGCCTGACAAGCTACCAAATATTTAGTTTCCAGCATCCCAATAATTCGCGCATCCATTAAATACTTGGCCCATTCTTTAACTCTCTCATTTAGTTGTAAAGATGTAACTAGTTGAAGTTTGTTATTTCGTGTTTCTGGCATAGAACAAATGAAACAAATCGGTATCTCTAAATTGCCAGTTGGTGGCACAGGTATAGAAGACCTAGTTAATCGACTGCTTTCAATATTTTGGCCCTTACTTGCTTCGTACTTTTTATGTGCTCGCTGAAGTTTTGTAGAATTATACTGCAGGGCGCAATTTTTGTGCCATTTGGCCTCACGACTACTCAGAGTAGCAGCAATTCCTAATCCTTCATTTAGCTTGTTAAAATGTTTAATAGAATCCAGCTCTCCTATTTCCTTGAATGCACATAAATTGTCCGCTAATGTATTGTATCCACTTAATAATTTTGAACGGTTTTTATTTTGGGCGGGACATACGAGATTTTCTTTATTTTTTGATTGACAAATACAGCACCTCGACCAATCGATACTGCTGGTCTCTCCGGTTAAAGACTGTGGATCAGCAACCACTAGCAATTTTTCTCGTTTCGCCATTTAAAAAAAATACAAGTTAAATATTTGCGCACGAAAGTCGCGACTCGCGTCGCTCGATTTTGAGAAAATGATCGCGCGCTCTCGCAGCAAGCTACTTCACGCGACTGAACTGACAAGCGAGCGAGCCAATGCGGGCCGCGGGGTGAGGTATGAGGCGAGTGAGGGGGAGAGATGGCTGCGCTGGCGGCACTTCAAAGCGTGGATCACACGTACCGAGTAGGTACTCGGCCGAGCGAGACTGTAAGAGAAGCGAGAAAAATTCGTACATTTAAACTAGGCACTATTGGATAATTTAATTACTGTCTCGGCCGAGTACTAGATCTAGGTACTTGTGATCTAGGTTTAGAAATAGTAGGGATATGTTATATTTGCGAGGCAATGTGGTATATACCTACAAATTACATATTAATATTATTAATTAAATGTTTTTTTTAAGTTGCATTGTAATTGTATGTAATGTCTATCTATGTCTCTATGTACCTATGTATAGGCATGTATGTTCGGGTCAGGTGGAATCTTGCAACTCAATTTTGAGGCAGTTATCTTCAACTGATTGAGCTGAAAATTTGCATACTTATACAAATCCGAAGACAATGCAATAATATGATAATTATGTTCGAGGTGATCTCGTGATGAAGTTGAGGGTAACCACTGGATCTCCGTCATGGAAAGTACCAAGATATTTTAATTAATCATCTCCATCCATCTTGAAAAATAATGTTGTCACCAAAAAACTTTATATCCAAAATCAGCGATCCCGGAAACCCCCAGATATAGATTTTCAACGGGATCAGAGTAACTTGACTTTTGGCCGCTATTTTGGATCAGCCATCTTGGATTTTCGTGACCTTCGGCAGTTGACTCTCGCCATCCCCTATGAAATTCCTTCGAGTACCCCCCATCTATCTCTAACCGTTTCAGAGATATTCGACTATCAATTTTGTATGGCGGCCATTTTTTTTTCCGCCATTTTTTTTCCGCCATTTTTTTTTTCAACCAGAATTAAAACTGCCCAGGGTGTGTTCCAATATTAGTTGAGAACCAACCCCCTATCTCCCATTGTTTTGCCAGGCCGTTGGATGATCCATAATGAGGAGCAGTTTTCCAAGATTTAGAAATTTTTCCATACTCACCGAAATCACCCCCACACTTTTCTCATACATGAGTTTCACCCACCGACCCTCCTTCTGGGAGAACAATTAATGTCAATGATTCAGTCAGCCCCCCCACCCCCCTGCATCAAAAATTCAGGTGGCTCCACTTCGTAAACCCATGTTCAGGATCCAAAGATCAATCCTGCCATAGGAAATCTTCGGTTCAGCAATAGCCGTATTCTTCGATTTTTCGTCTTGTACACATACAACTAAAAGACTGCCGCCAATGGTTACGGGAATGTCATTCATTCATTTATTCATTTCTTTATTAGCCTTCATGTACATGCATTTAAAAAGGTGTTCTATAATATGTCGTTCTATAGTATGTATAGTATGTATGTCTATGTCTTCATTGTCAAGGAAGCAAAATTGTAAGACACACATCTGCACCGTTGTCTACTTTTGTCACACCTACTGCTCGTTTTCAGCATGTGCATTTGGATTTGATTGGGCCAATGCCCTACTCACATGGCTACAGGTACTGCCTCACAGCAATCGACCGGTTTACTAGATGGCCTGAGGCGTACCCTTTAGTCGATATAACGGCAACGGTCGCTAGGTTCGGATGCCCGACCCACATCACCACGGACAGAGGTCGCCAGTTTGAAGCACGATTGTTCAAGGCCATTATGGCTTCACTCTTAGGCTCAACGCATCACACCACCACCGCATACCATCCAGCAGCGAATGGATTGGTGGAAAAACCTCTTCACAGCAACCCATGTGTTTATCCGTCAGGGGCAACCTCATAGAGCCCTTGAGCCACCCTACCAAGGACCGTTCAAGGTCGTGAGCCGCGGAGAGAAGACGTTTGATGTGGAAGTCAAAGGAAAAATCATCACCGTCTCCGTGGACCGACTTAAGCCAGTGTTCGCGACAAGAGACGAACCTGGTGCCACAGCGGCGCTTGATCAGATTCAACTGGAGCA
This sequence comes from Athrips mouffetella, assembly GCA_947532105.1. NCBI lineage: Eukaryota > Metazoa > Arthropoda > Insecta > Lepidoptera > Gelechiidae > Athrips > Athrips mouffetella. The sequence goes on from OX383981.1 coordinate 1,158,964, forward strand.
ATACAAACCAACACGCCTTGAACGCCGCGTGAGATTCTATCGACCGTAGGATCGGTCTCAGCAGGGGGGTGGTGTGGCGGCGCGTAATGTATGCCGTCGCGCTCGCCCCGCAATGAACATCGTACACTTCAGGTTGCTATAGTGAATCGTTGTTATTTCATCTGCTTGAAAACTGAAAATCTTGTAAAAGTTACGCGAGCCTCGAAATTATAATTATTTACTTTAAAATCACTTCAGTCTATCATTTGGGGACCATCCCCACAAATAGATAAAAACTTTCAACAACTATTAGAACTTAACAAGAAATTTTTTGTGGAAAATGGTGGGAATATCAGCAACTGCGCGCTCATAGAGGAAATAAATCATGTGCGCGCTCTCGAACAAAAAATTTCTGAACAGGTAAGACAAAGGGAAGTCATACAAACTGCCTAGTGCTTTGTAAAAAAAAATATGACGTATTCAATAGCTTAGTACATATTCAAATCATTATTTACTAAAAATTGTTTAAATTTTAAAGACTTTATATTTATTTGTTGAAAATTTTTCTTTTTACTTAGATTTTTAGCTATTAATCAACATATTTCGGAACACTAAAGACTCCTTGCTCTGAACTTTTTTATCTCTTGTACATTTAAATTAAAAAGTTACTTTCCCGCTCGGGCTGGCAGATCATGCTGGAATTATCTACTTTCCGCACGGTTTGCTGCTATGCAATTGCCGTCTATTCGAACAAATGCATTGTAAAGACTTTTTCAGATTTCAAAAAAACTGTGCTACGTATACATATTACATAGTTATCGTTATTGGGGGGGAGAATGGTATATTTTTTGTCATTTTTCCTTTGCAACCAATGATGTTTTATTTCTAGATTCTATCGAACTAATTTGAAATACGACCACACGCACATTCTCGGGACTCCTATAAAAATACCGATGTCATCATGATCATGACATCCCATGAAACGTCCACTACAGGACATGGAAAATTCCAGCTTTTGCTGAAACAATGTGGAGGGGAAGTACCATAGAAAAATACCGATGTAAATATGTGAAAATGCCTTCAATGTTTCGGAATACCACCTTTGAGTTTTTCCAATACCCACAGCCCACAGTATTGGAGGGTAAGAAAGGAATTCTATATCCTATCAACCTCGCAGAAACCACTAACAAGGGATTAACTACGCATAATTAATAGGCCGAGTTATGTTGAGAATTTCCTTGAGTGCCGTGTTGATTTTAATTGACAAATAATCACAGCATATTATTCTAAGTATCCTAAAACGAGCAATATTTGTATATATATATATATATATCCTTTTTATAGCCGATTACATATATATATATATATGTAATCGGTTTCTCGAAAAAGGCTCTAACGATTTCCATGAAATTTACTAAACCAACAGTAAGTAACAGAAATACTTCTAAATTTGATGGAAGTTTGTGTAGGACTTCCGCAAATTTTGTAATAGAGACTAAAGAAAAAAACCGGTCAAGTGCGAGTCGGACTCGCGCGCCGAGGGTTCCGATATACCAATAGTATTTTTGGAAGCAATAAAGTCCATTTTCAGGACCGCAAAACTAAATTTGTTTGTAAAGGTTTTTTGCAGATTTCTGAAAAACTGTGCAACTTAGAAAGATCGTTTTATTTTTGCTGTAAAGTTTACATAAACTTCTGTCAACTGTAATTAATTCAGATTTTCCCTTACTCAAACTTCGGAGATAACGGGGGGGAATGGTATTTTTTTTGACATTTTTCATCATAACTTGAAAACTAAGAAACTTAAAAAAATACAAAAATATATTTTAAAATGTACAAGTAAAGCCCTTTCATATGATACCCCACTCGACCTAGTAGCGACAATTTGAAATTTGGCCCCTCCTATTTTGGCCCCCTTTACATTAATAATCATACTTTTTTCAAAAAATTTTCATGTGCAATTAAGTTGGGCAACTATATTCTAAAACTATTCCAAATTTCAGCTCGATAGCGTAAGTGGTTGCTGAGATATAGAGGTGTGACAGACAGACGGACAGACAGACAGACAGACAGACAGACAGAGCGGCACCATAAGGGTTCCTTTTTTTTACCATTTTGGTATCGGAACCCTAAAAAGGCAAAGTTAGCGAGTGAGCTATGAAAAAAGGCACCTCTGATGTGCAAGAAATACACCCCGAAATAAGAAAGAAAAAAAACCGGCCAAGTGCGAGTCGGACTCGCGCTCTAAGGGTTCCGTACCTATCTACCATATGATATACTAAAAGCTTTTGCTCTTTGATTTTAAAAACTCCGCGACCATCCAACTTGACCCCTCTTTTATAGAAAAGTTCTTGAAACGGGAGCTCACCTTAATTGGTTACTATTATGTAGTTGTGAGAAAAATTGAAATATTTAATGATTTTAGACTTTTCCCTTTATTTGTACTGTGAGACTTAGCTTCTTGCCAAATTTAATAATTTTAGGTCAACGGGAAGTACCCTGTAGGTTTTGCTTTTTTGCATAAATGTATGGAGATGAGGACATAAAAAGCCATATCTTTTGATTGCATCGTTGTAAAAAATTAAAATTTTAAGATCTTGTGTGGTTTATGGACCTTAATATTCTTTATCAATTTCAATATGATACCTCTTCTCGTTCGTGAGAAAAAGGGTCTTGACAGACAGACAAACGGACAGACGGACAACAAAGTGATCCTATAAGGGTTCCGTTATTTTATTTTGAGGTACGGAACCCTAAAAACGACGAAGCGCTTCGAGAAAAGGCAGGTAGTTCCCTGCTCTTCGCTTGGGTCGTCTTGGCTTGTGCCCCTAGATTGAGTTTTATCACGATCAAGTTGTTTTCGCTAATATATATGTGTTTTTAACGCTATAGAGATTCGTTGGAATTTTGAGTTGGTACCTCTAACGTTCAACCATAATTTTTTTTAAATTTTAAGTTCCATAAAAGAAATAAAACTATTTGTGTTCTGCTAAAAAGTTTCAGTTTAAAATTTCAGGTATTAACTACCTAAAGTTTCATTAACTGAACCATGTTTTAATGACATACATACATACATAACATCACGCCTCTTTCCCGTCGAGGTAGGCAGAGACCACAGTCCTCCACCTGCTACGATCTTGACATACTTCCCTTGCTTCCTGTACTTTAATCAATCCTTTCATACATGCTCGTCGGTCTAGGGTACTTTTAACCTGGCCTTTATTCAGAACGTCCTGAATAAAGGCTAATTTTAATGACCTCATTTTAAATAGATATTTTCATTACGACAAGTTAAAACATTCATTCTACAATTTTAAAGCTACATTTCTATGGAGGTACCGAAATTACCGGAATTCCTGGGATATCCCGGTTCCAAGTCCAGTACCGAAAATCCCGGTTCTTAGGAGGGTACCGGTTCTGCATTCACACGAGCTTTTGCTGTTTTCTGAAGGGAAGTACCCTGTCCTGCAGTGGACGTTTCATGGGATGTTATGATGATACAGATCACGGGTGACTGTTTATGAATTATGAGTTAAGTTCCATGAATATTGTGTAACAATTGATGATTGTTTGCGACATTTGCAATCTGTCACAGAGCAGATGACACGGACAGGCTCTAATTAATGCTCATTACCAGTTTCAATGGTTGTTGAATAGTTACTGATACAATTTCATTGCTCATGTAGTGCCGGATTAGAATAGTATCAACTCATTTCTATTCACAGGTGTTGTAAAAGGCGACTATAAAGATTACAAACTGGAATATGGGCAGCAGAATTTCTCCTGGGTATCGTTATATATTTCATGCTGCAATCACCAAAAGTCTACATTGAGTAATCTAATATGAATCTGAAACCCCTTATCCCGCGTGTCCTAACCCCTGAAGGTGTATAGATCTTTTTAAAGCCACTAAGAATGCATCAAATATGGCAATGTTCTCAAAAATTAAGGTATATGAGATTGATTGTCACGTTAAGAAGATAATAATAAGGCGTTCCATAATTTTGTTTCCTTCCGTGCGTAGCAGGCTTATGTTTCTAAGCTTGAAGTCTTACGTAATAACTTCGGTTTACTAATTACTTGCTTTAATTAATGATAAGCCTTTGCGTAAGATTGAAGGTGACAAATTAAATTCCAGTAAACGGATCAAGTTATTTCATTAGCTTGGTACAGTCAAGAACACTTCAATATTGACACATCGGAGTTAGTACATTCGTACTTCAATAGATAAAGAAGCTAAACAGTGTTAATATTGACCTGTTCTAGACTGATCATGATAACTTTGCTCTGTAAAGGGTTTTTTCTTACGTAACTTCTTAGTTGGTGCATGCGCTTCACTCATTTAAAATGTATTACAATAACAAAGTTGTGGGAAAATGTACTGCAATCCTTTGCGTAAAACGAACTTTTTCAAGTAAGTGCATACCCAGTTAATGCCGAGAATTTTTTTATTCGCTGTTCTACATAATGTTTCAGACACAAATATCGTTTCTGGCACTCGCCAGCCGCTGCCGCGGTGCACTTGCTTCGCTCGTTTGGCTCGTACGTAACCCAAACTAAAGTTGGGTTTACCTTAGCTAACGATTCTTAAATGAGTGACTTAAACCCATTTACAATCTGCCGACGCCGTTTAACAATTTGCTGGCCTTTTGTAATACGGCGTGTTATACGATAAGGCTGCGACAGGTATGCAGCCGCATTTAAGATTTGAACTAAAAAGTACCCTCATTTTATGCTTCTACAATACCCCTGACATTGAAAGTTTACCGTTAGATAAATTCAAAACTGAAATCAAGCAAAAATTGTATAAGAAAGGTTATTATAAAATAGAAGAGAAAAATCCATGCGATTAGACTACGGTTCTATAAGACTAATTCAAAATTCAAATTAACTTATGTTTAATGTTTCAATACTGTACATTCAAACATATTTAAAAGAGCGCGTGGAGAGAACATAATTTAAAAGACCTACCAAAGTTTGAGCTTCACGGTCGCAGTGCTATGAAGCCCTCCCTTATCTTGATAATTATGTATTTTTTGACAACCTTGAATAAATAAATGTCTCTTTGATTTCAGAGTGGGGGAGTTATGTTTTCACCACTTGGCCGTTTAAGAGTGGCGCAAGCAGTTAGGAAACAGGTTGGTAAAATGCTTTTTTAAAAGAAAACAAATCTTTTAATCCCAGACAATATACACAAGCAGTCTTAGTTAAAAAAGACAAATTTGTAAACTTGATTGAATAGCCGATTTTATTTTATTATTTCCTGAAAGTTTTTTAATGTTACAAGTTTAGTGATTAAATTATCATGTGGGCTACCTGATGGTATATACAGGATGTTAATTTAATTGCATGCCATAGCTCTGGGGCGGATTTAGTATCCGTAACTGAACAAGTTTTCCCAAAGACCATAGGTCGAAAAACAAAAAAATATTGTACTTCCTATACTAAGTATGGGAAGTCCAAAATTATTTTTCGTTCTTCGACCTATGTTCCTTGAAAAGTTGTTCAGTTACAGATACTGAACCCACCCCTGAGCTATGGCACGCAATTAAGTTAACACCCTGTATAATATCAGATGACCATAATATGGTCACCACTGCCTATAACACCCACTGTCTCATTAGATAAATACTTTGACACTTAAGAGACAGCTAAGACAGCAAGCGCGTTTTCGCCTTGAGAACTAAGATTGTATGTCTCATGTGCCAGTAATCCACTGGCTCCCTTACCCTTTGAACCAAAACAAAGCAGAACAAACACTGCTGTTTTAAGGCAGAGATAGGCAAGGTGTGGTACTCCTCCTCCTTCTCCTCCTTCCTATACACCCCGTATCCCCGTAAAGATGCTATCACACCTTCTTTAACTCAGAGACTAATTCGGCATATACAGGGTGTTAATTTAATTGCGTGCCATAGCTTAAGGGATGCTTCAGTTACGATAAAAGAACACAAAAAAAATATTTCGAAAATCCTGCTGAAAAAAAACTAAAACTCTATTGAAACTTAACTAACGCGGAGCACCACGCTATCACCGAGCCAGCGCGCGAGAATAATTGGATTAGGTAGGCACATACATAACTGAAACTCTTTCGCGCGCTTTTAATAGCGCTGTGCTCGGGGTCATTGCCCCCCGCGTTAGTTTAGGTTCAATGGAGTTTATTTATTTTAAAGTAGGATTTTTTTTATAATTTTTTTGAGTTCCTTTATCATTACTGAACCACCCCCTAAGCTATGGCACGCAATCAAATTAACACCCTGTATTGCTGGTTGATGTAAGGAGATTGGAATTAACAAGACCATACCTCCCAGCAATGTATTCTAAATTAGTCTTTGAATTTGAAAAGGTATAAATGCAGCTTAAACTGGTTCGCAATACCGAATTAATGTAAATCAGCCTTTACTGTTTCAGATGAGCCAGTTGCCGATGCTGGGTGCGGAGGCTGCTCCCCTCCCCGCGCCGCTATGTTACCAACTGCTCTGCCCCCCGCTCGCCCCCTTACCAGCCTGCGCGCCGTGTGATCTACCGCCACCACCTGCGCAGTACGCCGCTGTCTACCCGCTGCCTTATGACGGTTAGTTTCACTATAGTTTAATGTAGCTTGATGAGGATTATGGCAGGTCAGAGCTGTGCGTGCTCCCTTCCCCGTGCCGCTGTGCTACCAACAACTCTGCTTCAACTTGCTCACCGTGTTATCTGCCACTATCGCCGGCGCAGTACACCGCTGTCCACCCAGTGCCTTATGACGGTCAGTTACATACACCACAGTTTAAATAATAGCTTGGTTAGGGTGACAGTAGAACAGAACTATGCGTGTTTATCTCCCTGTAGATCTGAGCTACCAACTGCTCTGCATCAGCTTGCTCGCCATGTTATCTGGCACTATCGGCTACGCAGTATGCCGCTGTCTACCCGCTGCCTTTATGACGATTGCCTTTAGCGGCCGGCAAGTGCCAGAAACGAATTACGCGCAGTTTTGTGAAATGCCGCGGAATGATGTATAATGCCGAATTAAAAATTGTTTGGCATTTTGTAGAATGCTCAAGCAAAATGTGAAACGACGAATTTTACAATTTGCCTGCGAGAGAAACATGACCCCACTATTTCCATGGAAATATAAAATGATCCCATTTTACTATTACAGCAACCCCAACAATGTACGCGGCAGCGCCACCTACCCAATACGCGTTGGTACCAGCTGGCTACGGGGCGCCATGTTGCGAGCCGGCTTGTTGCGCTCCGATGGACAAAACTCCCCGCGCACCACATCCACCCCCGCTACACCCTGCCGCCTTCATCTACTAAAGGAAGAGAGACGTAAATATCTCTAGCAGGGCAGTGAGAGCAAGATAGACTATTTGCGAAAGACAACCAAGTCACGCACTTCACGCCATCCACCATGCAAAGTTACTTATAGTTCCGTAATGCATAATCCTATCCTCTGTTACCTTGTTATTCTTGAAGTAATCCGGCTTGCTACGTAAACTCAAAATTTCGCTGGAGATGGTATCTATCTACAAGTATTAAGGCTGAAAACGTACAGTGACTACTGATGGCTTATGTAGCGTCTTTAGCCTAATGAGTCGCTGCTTAGCGCCTTTCCTTGAGTCATAAAAATAATCGTTGAAGATAGGACTTTTTCTTTCAGTTCTTGGAACTGACAGCACCGCAGTCTGGGCTCCTGGTTAGTCTGCGAGCATTTTCCAGGCGCTAAGCAAGCCATATGCAGTACGAACGTAGCTGCATGTTTTGAATTGGCATTGTTAAATAGAAGTAATACTGACCTGTCAAACCTGAATACCAGCTGCACAAGTTACGGAACATTTTTTATATGTAAGTCTAAATATTCTAGTGCATTGGCAATAACAAGATTAAAATTGAGTGATGGATAGTGAACGAGATTATGTTTATTTACATCATGATTAACAATTACGTTCAAATTTAAAACTTTACGTTGACGGAACCATTCCTTTTGCTCAAGTCTTCCAGTCACTTTGTGCTCAAATCATTTCTGTCTATCCATGTCCCTTCGACTTCCATCATTGTTGTTAATAATTTTATGGTCTGTATGTCAGTCATTGGACATTAAAAAGGAAAGTTAAAGGAACGTCATAAAGTGATGTAAGAAGTGTTCAGATAAAATTAGACTCTCGTCTATTCGGGTGTGTTTTTGACGATTTTGTCTTTAGCGTCTGATTGTAATCTGTCTCTTTATAGATCTTAAGATATATGTAGCTTCAAACAGGTATAAGTAAGGATGAGACCGTGGTTTCGCGTGCTATCATTAATATTAGTTTTAATGTGTGGGTGTTCAACGCCTTTGATAGTTTGGATGAAACATCGAATCACGAGAATAGTGGAGTCAACATTGATTTTAATGATTATCATTTTTACAACAAGCTTGCTCTTGTACTCAATATAGAAACAAAACAGGTTGATGGTGAAACGGCATCACCATGATAATAATTATTCAAAATCTAAAACTTCTGGCTTAAACAAAATTAAAGAAGTGTAATTTTTAAAACAGCCCCAAAAAAATATGAAATGTAATTTGAGCACCTACTTATCATTATTAGTAAATAATGTGCATTAAGAAAAGGCACAACGAACTAGAGCACCAGCGAATAAGCTGCTAGAATTTAGACAAGGTACCTCTTATAAAAGACAAATGTGTTATTATAGGGTAGTCTATGGGAGAAAAATTCTAGATGCCGTTGATTAAACAAGCTCTCAAGCGATTTATGATCAAAGATGTGGCTTGACGGAGGTGAAAAAAATTGATGTGATGAAAATGCCCTACGTATTTGTCACCCCACTTGGAAACAAATTACTGACACTAAGTAACTGAACCTATTCGAATTTGATTGGAACAAAGAAAAGTGTATAACTATACTTTGAGAGATAATTTTGTCATTGGTGAACTCGGACCAGAGTTGGTAAATATGCTACATGTTTTTGGGAAAAAAAAAATCTTTCTTAGGGTTTACGCGCACTGGCAACTTTTGTCTTTAGAGACAAACGCATTTCTCTTTCTAACGCATAATGCAGAGCCAGATATTTTGTTTCTTGCCGTTTATATAAGTTATGGCTCAGTTTTTAGCTATTATCAGCGGAAATTTCCTTTAAAATGCGGAGACAAAAAGAGTTTACAGTCTTAATTACACTTTTCGTCATAGACAACTTATTTAATCATAAGCTTTTTCAAACTTCGTTTCGTAGGCGCCGCACTTTGAGCAAGAGAAATCGTCGGTATACTAAACTTCCCAAACTACCCTACTTACTGCTTGTTATTAGTTGTTATCCTTTAAAAGGAGTTTAGTTCCCATTAGTATAAGATTGTTTTCAATTATCCTATTATAGAGCAAAAAATATTGTCTATTTTATAAATGTTTAGTTGTAACGTGTTACTGTTGTCTTTTGAATAATTCTGGGGTCCAAGGTTTGAAAGTTAAGGAACAGATTTAAAATTCTATCAAAAGTAGTTGGGGTAACTTAGTTCAGTGAAACTTTGAAGGAATTTTGAATTTCGGACCCCATGTCCGTTGAATTTCAAGATTGTTATAGTGTGTATCAAAACTTTTTGATTGCCCAGAAAAACAGCAATTGTTAATAATATGCACCTGGAGATAAATGTAGCAATATTCAATGTTTGTAATTTTGCTGCAAAAGCACATGATCAAATCGTCAACTTTGTGATATAAAATATTTGATGTAGCAATATCTTTCATATTTTATACGATCATATATTATTGTTGCTAATTTTTTTAATGTTCGGCACAAATCATAGGACCAAAATAATAATTTTAAAAGAAAAATATCTGTTGAAGTTTTTAAAACATGAATGATGTTTTACTTTTTCAGATATTCTCGGATACATGAGCATCAATTCAATCGTTTTAAAAAGTTGTGGTCTATTTCCATTGATAAAGAAGTTCAGCGATCTTTTATTTTCATATTATTCGAATACTAAATCTCATTGTTATCTCGGTGTTATAGTCTAAGGTCTTGCTTGCATGTCTGAGTATGTTCGATGTCTGCCTTGGGTCATTCAATTAATACTTACATCATATTATTATACGACTAGTATGTAAATGCTGTCAATTGCTCCACTTGGATTTTATAACTATATTTATTGTAAGTTTATCATGTACGCCAAGTGTTAAATGTGTAATTCCAGATTCATTGCTCAAAGTTTAATTTTGTGCAGCTCATAACTGGCTTTGTACTATCTCTGCTTGACACTTGATGATATTAAAAAGTTTAAAGGCAACAAATAATGTAGGTTTATCAAAATTATAACAGTGTCCTGTTATAATTTTGATAAACCTACATTATTTGTCTGGGAGGAGAACGGAGGAATACCTATTTCTTTTGCTTCAACATCTTATGCATCGCTAAGTCCTGATGTTATACTGCTATCATTCAAGTTAATATCAAACAAGATAGTGCTGAGCTGGTACAAAGCCTTTAAATGTGAGTTCCATCCCTAAGTTCCTTAATTTCCATTGCACTTATTGTATTTTTTGCGTATGTAATGTGATGATATATTGACACGTACGTACGTAGTGTTCTATCTATCTATCTATCTACGTACAACAAAATATATCGACGATATTTTATTTTGAAATTGTCTAATTAAGCTAAATTATTCTATCTAAAGTAAATTATTGAGTATCGCTGCTTATTTGGTCACTGCTATCATTTTGGACAAGTTTGGAACGAGAAAACTATTTACTGTAATCCGCAAATTATATAAAATTACTCTTCTTGTTATTAGTGTGACAAAGATGGAAGTTATCAGTTCAAAATAATTTAGGTGATAAGCACATTAATTCGATTTAAAGATCTCGAAGGTTACGTTTGGTTGTACTTTTAAACACAACATACCGAATCTTCGAACTTCTTGCACTGCTTCTGTTTAATAAGTTGTATAATTAATGTGAAAATTAATTAATCTTTCCTCAAGTTTTATGCGAAATTTGACAATTTAAGTGATAGTAACACTTATGCAGGTTAACTGATTCCGTACTCTGAAATGCTGTCAACTCTGTGTGCAAGCGCATACTCCATAATGATAACAGAGATCGCTTCTGTATTTGCATATTCTATGGCCTAGCGACTCTACTGCCTGACATATCGGATATTGAATCATTATGCTAAAGTCTTTATTTTTGGTACAAATATCGTATAACTATATCTTGCTAGACAAATTTTAGAATTGTGAGATTAAAACGATGTAATTTAGACAATATTACTGTAATCGAATGTAGACAAAATTAGCGTAAGTAATCTTTATTATTACCTATGTATTTATCGGCATAAGAAAGACACTTCTTATATTTAAATTTATATTTTTAAGTCGGCTTAGTAAGTTGTGATTTTAGAATCGGATTGTCTGGTTCTAAGTTTGCATGCGTTATGCTTAAATGAGAGTAACTTTAAAATTATTAAACGAATAGGTAAAATAACAATCACTGCTAGTTAGTGTGATCACTTGAAAATTCTGTATAGCTTTGAAGCAGTCCAGTCTAGAGCCATTTTTTGAGGAATTGGTCTTATTCTGTGTGAATGTGGGTTACTATCTTTGAAATGATTTTTCCCTAAATAGTTCATATAATCAGGCGTTACCTTGCGGAAAAGATGTAGTAAATATGAAACCACTTCCGTACCAATGATATTTTAACATGCAGTCACTTTTTACCGCCTGCCCTCAAATAAATGGGCATGCGCAGGCAACGACAACATAACAGGCAACTACATGTTTCTACGCGTATCGAAAAAAAACCGGTCAAGTGCGAGTCGGACTCGCGCGCCGAGGGTTCCGATATACCTATAGTATTTTTGGAAGCAATAAAGTCCATTTTCAGGACCGCAAAACTAAATTTGTTTGTAAAGGTTTTTTGCAGATTTCTGAAAAACTGTGCAACTTAGAAAGATCGTTTTATTTTTGCTGTAAAGTTTACATAAACCTCTGTCAACTGTAATTAATTCAGATTTTCCCTTACTCAAACTTCGGAGATAAGGGGGGGGGAATGGTATTTTTTTTGACATTTTTCATCATAACTTGAAAACTAAGAAACTTAAAAAAATACAAAAATATATTTTAAAATGTACAAGTAAAGCCCTTTCATATGATACCCCACTCGACCTAGTAGCGACAATTTGAAATTTGGCCCCCCCTATTTTGGCCCCCTTTACATTAATAATCATACTTTTTTCAAAAAAATTTCATGTGCAATTAAGTTGGGCAACTATATTCTAAAACTATTCCAAATTTCAGCTTGATAGCGTAAGTGGTTGCTGAGATATAGAGGTGTGACAGACAGACGGACAGACAGAGCGGCACCATAAGGGTTCCTTTTTTTTACCATTTTGGTATCGGAACCCTAAAAAGCATTTGAAAAAAGCATGGGCCCATTCTTAATTTGATATTTAGGTTAATACAGCAAAGCTAGCTAGATGGCAGCAGCGTTAATAAGAGATCAGTAATGTCACAACACCAAGCAGGACCACAGTCGTCTAGTTGGTATTAGAAGATGATGAATAGGGTTCGAGTCTCGCCGGTGGTTGTAGTTTCCTTGACAACGTACCACCAGATGGTGCTGTAGGGTTTCTTAATTGCAATATATTCGAGAAATACAAAAAAAACGGAGGGGACGAATTTTCTCAGACATGAGACCTATAGTAAATTTCATTGAAATTATTACAGCCATTTTTGGAATTAAATATTAATAATTATTTTTTGTTACTTGCAAACAATAAACATAGAGAATACAGCAACAAGCATAAAAAGTTTGCCAAAAAATAAAACATTTTTCTACTAACGGACATTTAAGCTGGGGAAAACCTGTGTTTTAGACACAGGTTTTAGATGTACAAATATCGCTCGTTTAAATAGTAAAGTATTGTGTTTATGGGCAGGCCGAGGGTGCACGTGCAGGGAACACATATAGGCGGAGAGCGGGAAGTAAGTATATGCATAAGTACTAATTAATATGTACCAAAATAGCCAGGGTTGCCTTGCCTAAACCCGGTAATTTAAGGAGTTGCTATGTCCTTTTTAGGGTTCCGTACCTCAAAATAAAAAAAACGGAACTCTTATAAGATCACTTTGTTGTCCGTCTGTCTGTCTGTCAAGACCCTTTTTCTCACGAACGAGAAGAGGTATCAGGTTGAAATTGATAACGAATATTAAAGTCCATAAACCACACAAGATCTGAATATTTCAATTTTTTACAACGACGCAATCAAATGATATGGTTTTTTATGTCCTCATCTCCATACATTATGCAAAAAAGCAAAACCTAGAGGGTACTTCCCGTTGACCTAAAATTATGTAATTTGCCAAGGAGCTAGGTCTCACAGTACAAATAAAGGGAAAAGTCTAAAATCATTAAATATTTCAATTTTTCTCACAACTAATAGTAACCAATTAAGGTGAGCTCCCGTTTCAAGAACTTTTCTATAAAAGAGGGGTCAAGTTTGATGGTCGCGGAGTTTTTAAAATCAAAGAGCAAAAGCTTTTAGTATATCATATGGTAGATAGGTACGGAACCCTTAGGGCGCGGTTTTTTTGATTATGTCAACTCACTAAGTATCAGGGTTTAGCAAAGCAATCCTTATTATTTCTTTTGCATGCACTATTTGCTTACTTGGTATACGATTTGGTAAAAAACAAACAGTTTTTTGTTGACTGTAAAAACGTGTCAGGTTCCGCCCAGGCAAAGCTGTTTTTCTAGACCCACAGTTTCATTGTGCAACAGCCTAGATAGATCATTGTTGGTATCCGATGAGGTAGGGTTGCCAACTGCCTCAACTCGTAGTCTAATATCAGAAGTGGGATGTATAAGGTATTTTAAAACAAACCACGTCCATACTGAGTGACCTATTTATTAAGACGTTTGTTTACAATTTCTTACTACATATCTACCTATATCTACTTAAGACTACATATAACTATTATAATGTAAGGGTGGCTGTCACGGCATTGTAGCGGAAGAGGTTACATATTATACTATAGCTGGATCCTTAGTAGTATAGTCAGTAAATCCGTCGCCAAGCCATCATAATTCCATTAATGTATTGTACAGGGACGCAGACAATATTGTTATGTTTGTTAGAGGTTATTGTCCTCGAAGGATAAAATGTTCGTGTGATCGCAAAACATGGAAAGTTGCAATCACATTACTATCCAATTTGACATTAGAGTGACGTAGTAATTTAAAACAAGATTCAATTTCAAAAAAGTCAAATTTACAGAAAATTGGAAGGAAAAGAAAGTTTGCTCAGTTTGCAATGGCGATTCACTGTTAAATCAGAGAATTTCTCGAAACTTTTCAACTACAACTCCACAAGTCATGTGGAGCAATATAAGCGCAGCGAGATTCTAAGCTCTTTGCAATGTAATAAGGAATGCCAGTCATTGTTTGTGAATTCCGAAAAGTTAAATCAACCCCTTTATTTGAAAACCTAATCTCATTCGTAATTTTTATGTAGGTATTCATGTGTTTACTCAAATCAGTACTATTTGGTCTTTTTAACCGACTTCAAAGAAGGAGGAGGTTCTATGTTCCACTGTAAGTATTTTTTTTATGTCAAATTATTGCCAGTCTCTCAGTCGTGTAACCAAAATTTTGGGGTTCTGCGAAGCTTGTCCAAGCATACAAACTGCTACACCAAAAATCATGGGAAAGCGTTATTAAATCGTATGTTTTTCGTGACAGTTTACAAAATTGTGGAAATTCTTTTCGTCAACGTTTTTATTATTCCGGGTCTAAGCGCGATACTTGTAATAAAAAAACAAAATAAAAAACAACTATGTATACATAAACACCGGAAACCGAAAAAACCGGAAAAATATAAATACCGGAATAAGACATACACCGGAATAATACAAATATTTATGAGACAATTATGTATGAAACAAACCGTTCTTGTCGTCAAGTTTAGTTTGCACCATTTCTTGGAAGAATCGCGAGTGTGCATGCCCACAAGACAGTTTTGATAAACCTTTACACATACCTATTTGTAGTCCAATTTTTCCGTTATAGTTTTATCCCTTTTAGATATATTCTTATAATGTACATGACGCAAAATTATAATTTGTTGAATATCTATAGATGTATTTCATAGTAATATTTTGATTGTTGACTACTTTTAAGGACCCTTTTAGATTGCTATGCATCAATCAACAAAAGGCTTTTAACAATCGACCACTGTTTAGTCGTAATGATGTGGCACTAAAATACGAAAAATAATTAAAAAATATCTAATTATAGTAAATGTATAACTATAAATCAATCTATCTCTTTCTATTTGTAGTTGAAAAAATATCTATTCTACGTAACAATCAATATACATGTGTTAGTCTAATTCTAAAATATCTTATATAACTTTTGCTAATTATGAAGCTCGTAAATCTATCTCTATATTTAGGGATAACTATATAAAAACAATAAATTAAGATAAAAAAAAAACAAACAAAATCTTCAGTAAAGACGTAAATGAAAGAAAAATATTATTAGAACATATTTTAAAACTCCTAATTGTATCTGAATAGTGTAGGATTTAAGGAGCCCTTTAGACACGATTGATTCAGCTCGGGCTGAGTTGGAGTTGCCAGAGATGGATAAAGTGATAGCGGTTGAATTTCTTGTAGAGAGTAATGTTTTGAAATGTTTTTGAAAATGAATTAATAATTATCAAACAACATATTTGCTTTTGTAACATTTGGATCACAAAATTCATGAAAACGTAAACGCGAAATTCCATCCATTTTCATGTCAACTGTTCTGTTTCCTGGCATGTCTAGCGCTAGTTAGCAAGCTGAATCAGTCGTGTCTAAAGACCTCTCAAAAACACGCGCAAACCGTGATCACAACCAATTGCGCACACTAATGATAATATTATACGAATTAATGTAAGTAAAATATTTTCTGTAATTACACCATTGTATCATCGAATGTATGGTAATTGTTGATTGTTATTATTAATTATTATTGTCTAGTTATTGTATGTGATATTGTTATTGGAATAATAGATTTAATTATATAATAATTATTACTAATTCTTATATTCTCCTTGTTGACTTGTGCGTGTATAGGCTAATAGAGCTGATGGATTGAAAATATTGAAATCCGTCGGTTATATCTTCTTAAGACATTTTAGTGTTTAAGGGGTGTTTAAAGATGTCTTCGGAACGTGAGATGCAACTGTCTGATCTTTGAACTGCTTTCATACAACTTCTGCTTCCATACTCAATTATGTAGCCGAACTATTTTAGAGAAACTTGAAACTCGTCGCGCTGGTGGTAGGGGTCTTTGTAGTTTTATTTCAAAGTAAATTATTATTTTTATTTGTGATAATTTGTTTATTGAATTCATTTTATTATTTTTTATTTAACTGTTAATTTATTTACCTGTATTTTCCTTTTTCCCGTTGTGGTAGGCGGAGAACACAGCCCTACACCCCTCATTATAATTAATTATTTTTTTTTTTTTTTTTTTTCGTGTGGGTTGCAAGGTCGATGACCGACCTCACAAACCCTGGTGTCAGAGTTGTTGAGCCGCCAAAGGCCTCTGACATGGCTCATTAACGACTACATCCGTAGATAGTAGTCGGGACCAACGGCTTTACGTGCCTTCCGAAGCACGGAATCATCTAACTTTTCAGGCAATCAGGTGATTAATTAATTCAATTTAGTTATACGTAAAAACAAAAAATATCGCGACGATTCCGATTATCGAAATTCAGTTTCGCAATATTTTCCCCTAAAAGTTTTAATGTTTTATTACTTAAATTAAAAATTTATAAGTAATACTGATATGACATACTGAATGATGCCTTTAAAATAATTTAGGATTATCATAAAAAAGAACTTATTTTTAAAAAGTATCAAGAAAATTAAAGGAAATCACTAAACTACTCTTAAATGTTACACGTGATATAATTATGAGGTAAAGCTTAACTATCAGTACCTAACCAAATTTTTGTTACTGATTACCAAAAAATAGTAACTAACAAACTATGATTTTTTTTTGCCATTATTTCTCCGATGAATGTTATTACTAAACGATTTCCGTACAAAAAGGTAATAAAACTACCGACATCTTTCACGAAAATATAAAGGAAACAATTACCGTTTAAGACTGGCACGCGCGTTGACAGAATTACTCGTCTTTTGTTCTGTTCTGTTGTTCTCCTCGTAGATAAAGCCAAATCAGCCCAAATTAAACTTCGTCATTTTATACCAATCTCTAACATCGCTTTGCAAACAAAGTGGTATTGGTATCACTCGGAATAATGACTATGGCGTTATGTGGGGACAAACGAAGCGACATTAAAACACCCATGCGCTCTTTTAAATATGTTTGAAACAATAATGAAGTCAAATTTAATTTGAATCAGCCTAAATAGTCTAATTCCATGCATTTTTCTCCTTTCTCGTACAGGGTGTGTATTCCGATGTTTTATCGAAAATCCGATATTATCTGATTGACAACAACAATTACGTTCGGAAATTTACTTTGAATGGGAATTTCTTTGTCAAAGGCGGAACCATAGACTAATTATTGGCGCGATATTATCGTAGTTTCACTTCGGAATACGGCAGTTGTTTTTGTTTGATAACAGTTTTGCGGTAAACTTTCAATATCAGTGTCTTGAATATCAGTGTCAGTATCATGATTGATAGCCATAATCTAGAAGTTTCCAACACGTTTCCAACCTAGTCAATTGACCTACTCTTTACTGAACGCCAAAACAGAAATCTTCCATAGATTTTGTATGCAGTTTTTAAACAATGACGTCATAATTTTTTCATCCCATCTATTCGAAAATCGCTGAACGGTTCGTCAATAAAGGCGAACAAAATAGCTGTTTTCTCCAAGAGACTTTCGTAGCGGGTAAAAATGGGATTTAAAATTATAATTTGAATTTAGGTCCATCATAGGGATATTTAGGGGAGGCCTATGTCCAGCAGTGGACGTCTTTCGGCTGATATGATGATGATAGGGATATTTTAGGTCAACCATAGAGTTCGAACCAAAATATTGTATGAAAAATGATACTGGCCGTTTGTACTATTAAAATTATTATGAAAAAAAAAAGAAATATGCTTGAAATATAAACAAGACTACCAACCAAAGCGGTTCTGTTCCTTATTGATACAAAAATGTCAATAACATTTTCAGTTGATACAAATAATAATTAGAGGGAGATGAAAAGTAGAGTGTATTAAAAATATTTTTACCTTGGGCAACCTATTGAATCCCTCGCTACGTTCAGGATTCTACTTTAGAATCCCTCGGTATGCTCGGGATTCTACTCAAGAATCCTTCACTTCACTCTGGATTCAAAATAGCGCCCTCGCCATAAAAATATTATTTCACAGCCTTGTGATACAATCTACTATTGCCATCGTTTAGTTACTTTTTAACACTACTTTAATTATTAAAACATTTAAACTACGTATGAATGTAGTTTTGGTTTTTCAAAAACAGGATTTCATTTTATTTTTGACCCAGGAGACTTGCGGCTTTTATTATTTTGTTTGTTTTTCCTAATGACTCGTACCAACAGCGCTGCGTGCCATTCGTCCATATCACCGGATTCGGCCCTTTGGGCCACTTTAGCACTAAGTACAATAATATTGAAGCAATAAAGAATACTGTATTCTTAATTAAGTCACGTATTATTATAATAAAGTAATTAATGGGTAATAAACGTTTGTTTTATTCAATTGTATAGACGACGAAGACGAAGCGTAGGCAGCCCCCCACAAGGTGGACCGACGGTCTGGTAACGGTTGCGGGAAGGCGTGAGATGCGAGCAGCGCAGGACTTGTCGTCGTGAAGATCTTTAGGGGAGGCCATGTGCAGCAGTGGACGGCTTTCGGCTGATAAATTTTATTTATTTCAATAGATTTGTACAAAATAAAATTAACCTAATTAATACAAAGGTATTTTGTTAAACCCTGATTCTCAAACTAACTAGGAGATGATGATGATGAAATGTACAGTGAAGATCACGTCAAGCTTAACACATTGGACTTTGCACCATTCTTATTTTAATAGTTTTTAGGGTTCCGTACCTCAAAAGAAAAAAACGGAACCCTTATAGGAGCACTTTGTTGTCCGTCTGTCTGTCTGTCTGTCTGTCAAGACCCTTTATCTCACGAACGGGTAAAGCTATCAGGTTGAAATTAAGACCATATATTAGGATCCATGAACCACACAAGATCTGAAAATTCCAATTTTTTACAACGACGCAATCAAAAGATATGGCATTTTATGTCCTCATCTCCATACATTTATTCAAAAATGAAAAACCTACAGGGTACTTCCCGTGGACCTAAAATTATGAAATTTGGCAAGATACTAGGTCTCATAGTACAAATAATGGGAAAAGTCTGAAATCATTAAATATTACAACTTTTCTCACAACTAATGGTAACCAATTGTGGTGAGCTCCCGTTTCAAGAACATTCATATAAGAGAGGGGTCAAGTTGGATGGTCGTTGAGGCGATTTTTGTTTTAGTTCTATTTAAAAACGGGAACACTTACAAACTTGAAAATTGGTATGTTTATAGTGCATAAGCTATAAAATAACAAAAAATAATAAAATTTGGTCAAGCGCGTGTCGGACTCAAAAAATGTAGCACATTAACTTACTGAAATTTCAACTAATACAATTATGATTATGTGGTGGTACGGAACCCTCAGTGCGCGAGTCCGACTCGCACTTGGCCGGTTTTTTTTTTATATATTACAAGTCAGCAAACCAGCAGGTGGGCAACCTGATGGTAAGTGGTCACCACCGCCCATAGCACCCACTGTCTTATTGATCGCACATTTTGACACAAATAAGACAGCAAAGCGCGTTGCTCACTTTGAGAACTAAGATGGTATCTCTCATGTGCCAGTAATTTCACTGGCTCCCTTGCCCTTCAAACCGAAACACAGCAGTGCAAACACTGCTGCTTCACGGGAGAAAAAAGCAAGGGGGTGGTACGTCCCCAGACGGACTTTCCACAAAAGCCCTACCACCTTCAAAATAGTATTGTAAGTAATAGGAGCTTCAGTCGCGCCGCGTTGTCAGGCTTGTTGTGGGTTTGTACTGACCTGACCCATCACCACAAAATCTCAATAATAGTCTACAAAATTACGAGGTATATTTTGGAGGGAAAATGTTGCTAGTGGCAACATGGACCGCGGTTGTTGGTGGCCGCAGTATGTAAGATAGGGTACAGTCAGCTAAAAATGTGGTCTGTCATTTTTCGGTTGAAATTCATTTGAATTAATATATCACAGTGGCTAAAAAACAATTTTTTTTGATAGATACGAGTAATAGAAGGAAAGAGGGGACGAGGAAGATCTAGGCGAAGCTACTTTGAGCAGATAAAAGAAAAGGTCAATATCGTGTCGTTTCAAGAGGTAAAGCAGCTCGCGATACAACGTGAGGACTGGAAGTTACTCCATCGACAAGAGCCAAGCTCTTAAATTAAAGAAGAAGAGAAAGATAGATACATTTGTGGTCGATTTGGAAATCCTCCTCCGGTTCACGATGCCATAGACGACACCAGCAGGTTCGAACGTTCGCTAATACAAAAAAACCGGCCAAGTGCGAGTAGGACTCGCGCCCTAAGGGTTCTGTACCCATCTACCATATGATATATTAATTAAAAGCTTTTGCTCTTTGATTTTAGAAACTCCGCGACCATCCAACTTGACCCCTCTTTAATAGAAAAGTTCTTGAAACGGGAGCTCACCTTAATTGGTTATTAGTTGTGAGAAAAATTGAAATATTTAATTATTTTAGACATTTCCCTTTATTTGTACAACGTGAAGTACCCTGTAGGTTTTGCTTTTTTGCATAAATGTATGGAGATGAGGACATAAAAAGCCTTATCTTTTGATTGCGTCGTTGTAAAAAATTGACATTTTAAGATATTGTGTGGTTTATGGATCTTAATATTCGTTATCAATTTCAATCTGATTCCTCTTCCCGTTCGTGAGAAAAAGGGTCTTGACAGACAGACAGACGGACAACAAAGTGATCCTATAAGGGTTCCGTTTTTAGGGTTCCGATACCAAAATGGTAAAAAAAAGGAACCCTTATGGTGCCGCTCTGTCTGTCTGTCTGTCTGTCCGTCTGTCTGTCACAGCTCTATATCTCAGCAACCACTTACGCTATCGAACTGAAATTTGGAATAGTTTTAGAATATAGTTGCCCAACTTAATTGCACATGAAAATTTTTTGAAAAAAGTAAGATTATTAATGTAAAGGGGGCCAAAATAGGGGGGGCCAAATTTCAAATTGTCGCTACTAGGTCGAGTGGGGTATCATATGAAAGGGCTATACTTGTACATTTTAAAATATATTTTTGTATTTTTTTAAGTTACTTAGTTTTCAAGTTATGATGAAAAATGTCAAAAAAAATACCATTCCCCCCCCCTTATCTCCGAAGTTTGAGTAAGGGAAAATCTGAATTAATTACAGTTGACAGAGGTTTATGTAAACTTTACAGCAAAAATAAAACGATCTTTCTAAGTTGCACAGTTTTTCAGAAATCTGCAAAAAACCTTTACAAACAAATTTAGTTTTGCGGTCCTGAAAATGGACTTTATTGCTTCCAAAAATACTATAGGTATATCGGAACCCTCGGCGCGCGAGTCCGACTCGCACTTGACTGGTTTTTTTTTATTTTGAGGTACGGAATCCTAAAAATAATAAAAACTGGGCAGGCGCGTGTCGTGATAATAAATTAGACGGTATTTGTACCTTAGTGGTACGAAAACCTCGGTGCGCGAGTCCGACTCAGACACTTGGGCGGTTTTTTTTATTGTGCTGTGATAGTAATATTTTTTTTATCATCAAAAATTAAAAACACTTACCCATTAGTTAAAGAAAGAAAAAATATATCTTTATACCATTCCCCCTCTAAAAACATTCTTTTATTCTCTGAAAACAGTGAATAAAAAGCACTTTTAGTCACTATTTTGGTGTTTGAATTTAAAATACACCAATATATTCGACCTCCATCTCATGCTATACAATCTCCTCAAATGTATAATTATTTTCGCTTAAATCTTTCTTTTTCTCGTAGTCATGGTATAAAGTATTGTGTGCAACTCTTGAATAAAAGGGATTTAAATCGAGGGCCATGAATCACTCGCGTCACTCAGGATTGTAACTCCCTGCGGTCGTGATTCAGTCGTTAGAATCCTTCACTTGCTCGTGATTGATATCTGGCCCTCGCTTTAAATCCTTTTTAGGGTTCCGATACCAAAATGGTAAAAAAAAGGAACCCTTATGGTGCCGCTCTGTCTGTCCGTCTGTCTGTCACACCTCTATATCTCAGCAACCACTTATGCTATCAACCTGAAATTTGGAATAGTTTTAGAATATAGTTGCCCAACTTAATTGCACAAGAAAAAATTTTGAAAAAAGTATGATTATTAATATAAAGGGGGCCAAAATAGGGGGGGCCAAATTTCAAATTGTCGCTACTAGGTCGAGTGGGGTATCATATGAAAGGGCTTTACTTGTACATTTTAAAATATATTTTTGTATTTTTTTAAATTTCTTAGTTTTAAAGTTATGATGAAAAATGTCAAGAAAAATACCATTCCCCCCCCCTTATCTCCGAAGTTTGAGTAAGGAAAAATCTGAATTAATTACAGTTGACAGAAGTTTATATAAACTTTACAGCAAAAATAAAACGATCTTTCTAAGTTGCACAGTTTTTCAGAAATCTGCAAAAAACCTTTACAAACAAATTTAGTTTTGCGGTCCTGAAAATGGACTTTATTGCTTCCAAAAATACTATAGGTATATCGGAACCCTCGGCGCGCGAGTCCGACTCGCACTTGACCGGTTTTTTTATTCACTAATTGCATAATATACTATTATATACGACTGCAAGGTTTTTTGTGTTCGCATAGTAAAACAATTTAATAAAGTGATTGAGTGAAGAAACTTTGAAAGAGGAAGACCTCGGCGAACGTTTCAAGACCAAATTCAGGACGTTCTAAAGAAAGGCCAAGTTAAAAGTACCCTAGACTGACAAGTGTGTATGGAAGGGTTGATGTAAGTAGAGGTAGCGAGAGAAGTATGTCAAGATTGAAAGAAAGAGGCGTAATTTTTTTTTGACTATTTTGAAAAGATAAAATCGATTACCGTATGATTTGTAAGGTGCTTAAGGTCCGTTATCTGTACAGTCCGCATCAAAAATATTTTAGCATTTCAGTTGTCTATAAACAAGGTTATATTTTTGTACCTGACATCTGTTTGCCCACTTGTTAGTGAGGTGAAAAGTAACAACTTTTGATTTACAACTTTGCTAACAAAGCACAAAAAATTTTTGACATCCCATATTAAGTAACGTAAGTGACCATCACATTTTGTATGGGATGTTAAATAATTTCGGGCAAACGGATGTCAGGTACAAAAAAAATAACCTAATATATCCACACATTCATAGTGACCATAGTTATATAGTACCGAGACGATCGAACTTTGCTCTATAATAGTCGCTTCAACGTTAAAAATTAAAATATCATCGGGTGAGCAAGCTATGCTACCCGCCAATATAGGTATGGCGCTGTACGTTTTTTTCTAAAACGCGGTATTTTCGAAAAATTAAATAGACGGGGAAAACGAATTTCCCAGACATGAGACCTAGCTAGATCGATTTTTTCCCCTGAAATAAAAACGCCTGTATGGTAAATTTCATCAAAATGGTTAGAACCGTTTTTAAAAAACCTATTACAAATATATGTATATACAAATATAGCTCGTTTAATAGCACAGGATACAACACAACTTTTTTTATACATAGATTATTATTGTGACTTTCAATGTGTGGTTCTATGTAGCCTTCTCACTCCCGACATAAATAGCTTAGCTCAGTTTTCTATGAACTTGGGAACACAGACGCAGGCAGAGAAGTACACTCCGCACAGCTGTGCGCATTATATAAGATGCCAAGCGCTTTGTCCGAAAAAATTTAATATCAACCAAGTATGGGTGATATCCTTCGCTTCGGTGTCTGAACTCCCGATGGTAGAAGGAGGATGGGGCTATAAGCCCATAGAGCTCTTTGACACACTTACCGAAGTACGATTTGTCAAATACCGACAGAAGATAAACTTGGTTTTCACCTGCATCTCATCACCAAAAAGCTTCTTGGCTCTGCGATCTATCGAGTCAAGTATTTAGCTGAGGTATTTAGCTGAGCCATCCCAAAGGTGACAGCAATTCGCATAGGAAAAGTATGTGTAAGGTACCTCGAAACTTGGCTCATAGACAGGGATAAGGTCAATAAGTAAAAATAAAAAATACGAATTTTTTTCGGTTGCAAATAATAAAGTTAAAAAATAATTTTGTTTTTGTCAAATATCGATAGGTTGTATGGCAGAATGAAACGTAGCCATGGCCAGTCTTAAAAAAAAACAACTGACAACTGTTCTAAGTAGTCTGTGATCGGTTTATACAGCTGTTAGTTTTTTTTTATGATAGGCAATGACTACTGATCACATTCTGCCATACGACCTATCGATATTGGACGAAAACGATTATTTTTTAAAACCTCGTCATTCATGGTCGAAAAAAATTGGTATTTTTTATTTATCTTTAATGATCCTATTCCTGTTTATGAGCCAAGTTTCAAGGTACCTTACATATAAGTTTCCCTTGCGAATTCTCCATGCAGGATCAGATTATTTTGTGCCTTATAAAACGTGTAACGAAAAGGTGTGATAATACTGCCGAATCGAATCTGCCCATGAAACTTAACAACTTGTCCCGAAATACGGAAATCTTTGAACATACATACATTCAAACATAACATCACGCCTCTTTCCCGTCGGGGTAGGCAGAGACCACAGTCCTCCACCTGCTACAATCTTGACATACTTCCCTTGCTTCCTGTACTTTCATCAATCCTTTCATACATGCTCGTTGGTTTAGGGTACTTTTAACCTGGCCTTTATTCAGCATGTCCTGAATTTGGTCCTGGTACGTTCGCCTAGGCCTTCCCCTTCCAACGTTTCCATTCACTCCCGCCTGGTAGATCTCTTTCGTCAGTCTTCGTTCATTCATCCTCTCTACATGACCAAACCATCTCAGCATCCCTTCCTCGATTTTGGTCACTACGTCTTGTTTAACGCCACACCGTTCTCTTATCACACTATTTCTAATCCTGTCACTCAATTTAACACCAATCATACTCCTTAGCGCTCTCATTTCCACCGCATTAATTCTACTTTCATGCTTCTTCTGCCATACCCAGCTTTCACTGCCAAATCTTTGAACTCCCATACAAAATGCGTTATCAGCTGATGCAGTTTCTATGGCAGGTCAAAAACAGATTTTTTCTATGACCTATGTTCCTAGGGAAAAGTCATTCAGTTTCCTGAGCAGATCACACCTTTCACGCTGTTTAAGACTAGAAGCTGTTCAGGAGTGAAATATCGCTTAACCTGGGGGACACCCAGGTTCTTTGCCGCAGTTTGGACTGTTTAGCAATTTTTCACGCTGACTGTACATGTAACATGGCCTACATTATTTCAGTTGGCAGTTGTCGGCTGCAGTTGATGCCGTAACGAAGTTTAATGGGCCGTCAGAAGTATAAAGTGTGAATTTAATGTGTGCTCCGACACTACGTCGTGTGTACAGCTTGTTATTACGCGGGGAGTCTTGTTTCAATCGTGTTAAGCAGTTTTCTGTTTTCTCTTGTTGTTTGAGTTTTTTTAAAGCCTTATAACAGGTCCCACTGCTGGGCAAAGGCCTCCCCTCTTTTGTAAAATTCCTCCATATTTTGATCCTTCAACTGCCAGTCTCTCAGAAAGCTGTCAAGGCTATCGCGCCATCGTCTCCGGGGTCGGAATCGACTGTGGCGACCATCCTCTGGCATTCCGTGGCTACTCTAGCCCTATCCGGGTGCATGCGATTGCCATGACCTGTCCAATCCAACTTCAACTTATGTTCCGAAAGGTGTTTCGTGGTCTGAGTAACATACTAAAATTATGTTCACTATTCATTAGGACCTTACAAATATTGCACGTTTTTAGGGTTCCGATACCAAAATGGTAAAAAAAGGAACCCTTATGGTGCCGCTCTGTCTGTCCGTCTGTCTGTCACACCTCTATATCTCAGCAACCACTTATGCTATCGACCTGAAATTTGGAATAGTTTTAGAATATAGTTGTCCAACTTAATTGCACATAAAATTTTTTTGAAAAAAGTATGATTATTAATGTAAAGGGGGCCAAAATAGGGGGGGGCCAAATTTCAAATTGTCGCTATTAGGTCGAGTAGGGTATCATATGAAAGGGCTTTACTTGTACATTTTAAAATATATTTTTGTATTTTTTTAACTTTCTTAGTTTTCAAGTTATGATGAAAAATGTCAAAAAAAATACCATTCCCCCCCCCTAATCTCCGAAGTTTGAGCAAGGAAAAATCTGAATTAATTACAGTTGACAGAGGTTTATATAAACTTTACAGCAAAAATAAAACGATCTTTCTAAGTTGCACAGTTTTTCAGAAATCTGCAAAAAACCTTTACAAACAAATTTAGTTTTGCGGTCCTGAAAATGGACTTTATTGCTTCCAAAAATACTATAGGTATATCGGAACCCTCGGCGCGCGAGTCCGACTCGCACTTGACCGGTTTTTTTTTTTTATAAATAGCTACTTCTCCGCAGACATTTTGTCCGCGCCTTTTTTAGATTTCTTCTTTATTATTAGATTCTTTTTTCACAAATATATTAATACTCCTACAATACCACTTAAAATTAAGGTTTGCATGCAAAAAATTTTTTTTTTATTTTTTTTTGTTTTTGTTTTTTTTTTGTTGGTTTACATATATATGTTTTTTTTTCTTTCTTTTTTTGTTGTCTGGTTTTTGTTGCATAAACTTGTTTTTAATCTAAAACTAAAATTGTCATAAACTATTAATAAACAGAGTAAAATAAACATTTTGCATTGTCAATATTGCACGTTTAATAGTATAGGACTAACGATAACTCAAATTTGGCGTTAATATTTTTGATGCGGATATGTCTATGCTTTCGTTTGGAGAGTCATTTCGTGCAAAGGGGATATAGGCTCTCTGGCGGCGATAATTGGTACTACATCGAACTTTAGTTGAGTCAGAGGGGAATTGGGGACAGGATACTGGTTAGGGAAGGAGTGTGAGGGGGGTTGTGAGAGTAGGGAGGAGGGGTGGTGAGGGGGAGGGGGGTAAAAGAACGTGAGTGGAAGCTTGACGTGCTCTTGACTGTACGTAAAAAAATTCACGTAAAACTTACGGCCGTATCAAGGATGTAGTCAACTAGGGATTTCAATCATAATTTTTTTCATCGTAATTATGCAGTAAACCACACGAATAAAAAAAAGAACGGGTTGCACTCCGGGAGGGCCGGCAGAACTGAAAACTTGCGTTTTTGAATATTATGTTTTTTGTAAGGGTAAATCGCGCCGTTGCTCGCGTACTCCTTTGATGTCACTGATTAAAAACCCGTATTGTAATAACGATACGGTTGACCGTTGACGCTTTTTCGATCAGGCTACGGCAAGAAGGTTTTACTACGCTTCGCCGTAGCGTGGGTTAAAACCTTCTTGGGCTACAGATTTGACGCGAGATCTGACGCGACATCTGATGCGAGTTAAATTTTTTACCCATCTAAAAAAGTGCCAAGCGCCGCCAAAGAAGTTTTCACTTAAAACGGTCAAGTGCGAGTCAGACTAACGCGCCGAGGGTTCCGATATACCTATAGTATTTTTGAAAGCAATAAATTCCATTTATGACCGCAAAACTAAATTTGTTTGTAAAGATTTTTTGCAGATTTCTAAAAAACCGTGCAATTTAGAAAGATCGTTTTATTTTTGCTGTGCAACTTGAAAACTAAGAGTCGTAAAAAAATACAAATATATTTTAGAATGTAGAAATACAGCCCTTCCATAAAATACAATCTGAAATTTTGCTCCCCCTATTTGGGCCCCCTTTATATTCATAATCATATTTTTTTTTATTCTTTCATGTGCAAATTCTAAATCTCACTTCTAAATTTAAAGTCGATAGAATGAGTGGAGATCTTTAGGGGAGGCCTATGTCCAGCAGTGGACGTCTTTCGGCTGATATATGATGAGAATGAGTGGTTGCTGAGATATAATGTACATGAGTGACAGACGGACAGACAGACAAAGTCGCACCTTAAGGGTTCCTTATCTACCATTTTGGTATCAGAACCCGAAAAATTAAGGAAAAATAAATTATGAGCGTTTCTTTTTGTAGTGTATGTAGTATTTCTAGTAGTTAGGTGTATGATACAGCGAGCTCTCTGTAAGTTAAATCAGAGGGAGCCCTACTTGCCATTCATTGGCCGCAATCCAGCAACATAGAGGTACGAACATAAATAAATTGGATATGATGTCTTGCAAACAACACCCGTAGAAAAAAAGGACGGGTTGCACTCCGGGAGTGCCGGCAGAAGCGAAAACTTGCATTTTTGAATATTATGCTTTTTGTAAAGGTCAATCGTGCCATTGCTACTTCTTTGATGTCAATGAATAAAAACCCGTATTGTAATAACAATACGGTTGACAGTTGACGCTTTTTCGATCAGGCTACGGATCTGACGCGACATCTGACGCGAGTTTAAAATTTTTTACCCATCAAAAAAAGTGGCAAGCGCCGCTAAAGAAGTTTTCACTTCAAAAATCATGAACATCGTGGCTTTTTTCTCGGTTTGTTGGTCTAGAAGTTCATTTAGCGCCCCTACATTTAGAGCACATCAGTTAGTGCCCCTACATTTAGCGCCCGCACATATAGCGCCCCTACATTTGGCGCACACCTAGTTGGCATCCCACCTTTGGCGCCTCTACATTTGGCGCCCCTTAGTTGGCGTCCCTAGATTAGTCACCAGAAAAATAGACCAATAGACTAATCGGGAAAGTAAACCAACTGCACCTGAGCGAAAAAAAACTATAGCAACGCGTATACTTTTTGATACCCCCAGGGTATTAAAAAGTATACGCGTCTTGAGAACGTGCTTTTTGACGAAAGCGAACTCAGTTATATAATTGTAATATCATTGAGCGAACGTCATGTATGGATGATATTTGACATAATATGCCATCCCATACATTTTACAACGTTCGCTTTCAATTTTACAAAATTTTATGGCCCTGTCATCATACATTAATTAAAAATGGCAACATTTTTGTATGTCTATCTCACTCACTCTGTATATCGGCTCTCTTCCACCATTGGTGCTACAATACACGTATGTTAACAAGCTCTCGATTTTCATTCATAGACTCCAACACCAGCCCGAATCAACCCCTATCAAGTAACTACAGTCCACTCTCTCCACACATTGGTCCTTCGAGCCGGATCTGAACCAGCGACCTATCGATCTACAGTCCATTCTACTCCAAGCAGGTATTTTGTCTAGACCTTCTGAACAGACGAGCTCGCTTACTTAGAAGAAGCCGGTTTACTCGCGATATCAATAAATTGGGGTAAAACTCGGTGTTAAAGAAGTGGAAAAGAACACTTCATGGCTGTGCACATTTTAAATAAAGTGTTTTGCGTGAATGTGTGGTTTTGCGTTTACACTTACAAGCGAAGCAATACAAACATGACTGATATAGACCACGAAAACGAAATAATATAACTTGATTAGAATGCCAGTAGTGTTGTTGCAGGACGGAGCGATGCGTACGATATTGGAGCGACAGAGACAGGTATCGCTCCGTCATGCTCTCACGCATAGCTCTTTCCTATCGTCATTATTATCAAGCTGCAAGATTAACCTTTACGATGAAATTTTGTAAAGGTTTTTTTATTTAAGTCATAAAATTTATTTTGACTACGAAAATTATCATCAAAATCTTAGCTGTTGCCTCCTCCACTTCCAAAATACTTTCATACATCTTTGACGCGCGATGTAAATCGTCAAAAATAATGTTTTTAATTTACGACGGTCATCCTGACTTATGCTGTATGTTTTTTTAGCGACAAACGTTTTCTCCCAGTAGGACATGAAATAAGCTCACATTACAACATAAACAGTAAGGGTATTTGCGGCCTGGGGAGTGCGAACACGTAGACGAGAGCGCTTCGAGCCTGACACATTGTAGTTCGTTTGTTCGCTTTAAGAAGGCAAATGCAGGATAAAGGTGTATTCACAATGGAGATAAAATGCAAAATAATTCATATTTTTCAATTTTAGTTTTTAGGGTTCCGTACCTCAAAATAAAAAACCGGCCAAGTGCGAGTCGGACTCGCGCACTGAGGGTTCCGTGCCACCACATAAACATAATTGTATTAGTTGAAATTTCAGTAAGTTAATGTGCTAGATTTTTTGAGTCCGACACGCGCTTCACGAAATTTTATTATTTGTTGTTATTTTGTAGCTTATGCACTATAAACATACCAATTTTCAAGCTTGTAAGTGTTCCCGTTTTTAAATAGAACTAAAACAAAAATCGCCTCAGCGACCATCCCACTTGACCTCTCTCTTATATGAATGTTGTTGAAACGGGAGCTCACCACAATTGGTTACCATTAGTTGTGAGAAAAGTTGTAATTTTTAATGATTTCAGACTTTTCCCATTATTTGTACTGTGAGACCTAGCTTCTTGCCAAATTTCATAATTTTAGGTCAACGGGAAGTACCCTGTAGGTTTTTCATTTTTGAATAAATGTATGGAGATGAGGACATAAAATGCCATATCTTTTGATTGCGTCGTTGTAAAATATTGAAATTTTCAGATCTTGTGTGGTTTATGGATCCTAATATATGGTATCAATTTCAACCTGATACCTTTACCCGTTCGTGAGATAAAGGGTCTTGACAGACAGACAGACAGACGGACAACAAAGTGATCCTATAAGGGTACCGTTTTTTCTTTTGAGGTACGGAACCCTAAAAACGGAACCCTAGGATCACTTTGTTGTCCGTCTGTCTGTCTTTCTGTCAAGATCCTTTTTCTCACGAACGAGAAGAGGTATCAGGTTGAAATTGATAATGAATGTTAAGGTCCATAAACCACACAAGATCTGAAAATTTAAATTTTTTACAACGACGCAATCAAAAGATATGGCTTATTATGTCCTCATCTCCATACATTTATGCAAAAAAGCAAAACCTACAGGGTACTTCCTGTTGACCTAAAATTATGAAATTTGGCAAGAAGCTAGGTCTCACAGTACAAACAAAGGGAAAAGTCTAAAATCATTAAATATTTAAATTTTCCTCACAACTAATAGTAACCAATTAAGGTAAGCTCCATTTTCAAGAACTTTTCTATAATAGAGGGGTCAAGTTAGATGGTCACTGAGTTTTTTTAAGTATGTCCCACGTAATTTCATAGGAATAATAAATCGATAAGTCACAACTCGCCCCATTTACGTGTTACAACATACCCCACTGCAAGGTTTTTTGAAATAACTGCTATAAAAAATATATACCTTATTTAGTGTAAAATGGGCAATAAATAGTAGGTTATATTAAAAATGAAATGAATACTCGTATTCTTATATTATCCAGGTAAAAAATGCTTGTTACTACTTGCCCCTGTTATAACTAGCCCCCCGCTCCCCTAGTACCACCCTATCTCTTACCGTGGGTGTCGTAAAAGGTAACTAAAGGATCTTGAACCAGAGGATGGGCAGCCAATCCTTCTGCGTAACCTACCACAT
Source organism: Athrips mouffetella (assembly GCA_947532105.1). Taxonomy (NCBI): domain Eukaryota; kingdom Metazoa; phylum Arthropoda; class Insecta; order Lepidoptera; family Gelechiidae; genus Athrips; species Athrips mouffetella. The sequence continues at coordinate 1,190,655 of OX383981.1, forward strand.
TGCGATGCACAGTGACAGCTACACACCATTACCTGCTTCAACATCATTATCATATTAGCCGAAAGACGTCCACTGCTGGACATAGGCCTCTCCGAAAGATCTCCATGACGACCGGTCATGCGCTGCTCGCTTCCAGCGGCTTCCCGCGATCTTGAACAGATCGCGGGAACACCTTGTAGGGGGGGGGGGGGGGGCTACCTGCGTGAGTAGTTGCAACTCAACTCTGTCTAGTGCGAAGTAACGTAGCAGTGCTACGCCGTAGTGACCCTATATCGTAGCAGCACTACGCCGTAGTATGAACGTTTTACAAGAAACTTCTTACCACGTACGACCGCACTGTGGAATCAAATTCCTGCGCAGGTATTTCCGGACGGGGACAACAAGGCAGCAACAAGGCGGCCTGAAAATATCTTAAAGGCTGGCAGCGCACCTGTGATCCCCCTGGTGTTGCGGGTGTCTATGGGCGTCGGTGATCACTTACCATCAGGTGACCCGCCTGCTAGTCTGCCTCCCTCTTCTATAAAAAAAAATGTAGATGCTACGACACATTACTAAAAGCTTATATTTAGTTTAAATTAGTCCTACTTGACAAAAATTTGTCGACTGGACGAAAACTCTTACCCAGAATTACATAACAAAAATATAGCAAAGTCAGCACGCTTATATTAGCTGACATGAACCGCACGAATAGACCGAAAAATTATGGTGCGATACCAAGGTGCGATACGAAGAAGGACACAGTTCAAGTCCAAGAACTTTAGTCTCCTTATACGACATATACGGCAGAGATGGATAGTATTATTCCAGGCCTAGCTGGCACCATTAACTAGTCACTTCTCTCTAGTAGACTTTAAGGGCACAGCATGTTATCCTACGTCATCTAGTACACGAAATTTGCAAATAAAAATCCGCTTGGCAGTTTCGCTAGTCGGACTAAGAGGATGCAAGGCAGACCTGTTGTTTTTTACTTATACAGGTACCCTCTATTTCTACGAATAGATTTCATTCGTGTAATCTGTCATTTAACCACTTTTCTCTCCAACTGTACAAAACCTGCCAGGTTTCGGATTGGCAGACCAACGTTTTGTGGACCTATAAGGCCACTACTATCGCTACAAAGTTGCAAATTTCGTGAACTAGATGATGTAGGATAATATGCAGTGCCCTTATGGTCTATAGGTAGGTGTAGGGGCTACAGCAAAGTCCGTATTTCTGTCGTAAAGCAGCAGTGTTTGCACTGCAGTGTTTCTGTTTGAAGGATAAGGGAACTAGTGAAATTACTGGCCAACTTAGTTCTTAGGGTGGAGAACACGCTTTGCCGTCTTATTAATGTCAAAAAATGCCGCTACAAAGATAGTGGGTGCTCTATAGGCGGTGGTGATGGCGGTCGTTTGTTCACTTGTCACATAAAAAACCGGCCAAGTGCGAGTCGGACTCGCGCACTGAGGGTTCCGTACCACCACATAAACATAATTGTATTAGTTGAAATTTCAGTAAGTTAATGTGCTAGATTTTTTGAGTCCGACACGCGCTGGACCAAATTTTATTATTTGTTGTTATTTTATCTGTATGTTTATAGGGCATAGGCTATAAAATAACAACAAATTATAAAATTTGGTCAAGCGCGTGTCGGCGTCAAAAAATCTAGCACATTAACTTACTGAAATTTCAACTAATACAATTATGTTTATGTGGTGGTACGGAACCCTCAGTGCGCGAGTCCGACTCGCACTTGGCCGGTTTTTGAATATCTAGCGTGCCATTGCTCGCTCAAAAAAAATGTCACTGAAAAAAAAACCCGTATTGTAATAACAATATGGTTGACAGTTGACGCTTTTTCGATCAGGCTACGGAACTGACGCGACATCTGACTCGAGTTTTACATTTTTTACCCATCTGAAAAAGTGCCAAGCGCCGCTAAAGAAGTTTTCACTTCACAAATACTAAGTATTCGCTATAATATAGTAAAATTCAAGACATTATTTATGATCCTTAGTACTATTAGTAAAAACATAGGCAGGCAGCAACAAAAATACTTACGAATATTTTCTGCCTTTAATTCTTGATTTTGAAAAATGGCCTTTATTAGCATATATTATTGCCTTTATGATATATGTCTTGTCAGACATTAAAATAACATTTCAATAAAACATCCTTTTTTTGTGAAAAATCCTTATGAAGAAATGAAGAAATATAGCTGAGTTTCTCATACAAACCTTGCGCCAGATATAGTAAAATTTGTAAGGCGCAACCAAAGTTTTCTCTCGTTTCTCGACTCATTTTTGTTTGGACAGTTGTTCATATCACAAACACATACTAATCACGAGCACAAGCTTATCTTACCCGATTTATATATTGCAAATCAACAAGCAAGCAAAAGAATAAAAGAAGCCTGAAGCCCGAAAAAGACCCATTTAATTTTATTGACGCTTCGTTTTTAGGGTTCCAAACCAAAATGTTGAAAACGGAAGACTTATGGTGTGACTTCGGCTTGTCCAGATCGGAACAATCTGTTTACATTATCGGTCCCAAGGTGTTCAACCGTATACCATCCCTCATTAGGGACGCAACATCCACCATGTCTTTCAAAAGCAAACTAAAAAAAACTGAATTTTCGAGCATTTATTTTATTAATCTATATACGAGTACTACAACGAATTCTCCAAGTTGCCTTTGCAACTATTATAACTATATTTAAAACTTGATACAATTTAGATATAATTTGTGAATTTTGAATTATTTTTTAAACAATTTTATATCGACACAACAATTTTTGACCTATAGCAATGTTATCAATAATAAATTTCATTTCATTTCGTCTGTTTGTCAGTCAGTTTGTCTGTCACACCAGTTAATCTCACTCAGCAACTAGTCAAGCTAGCGACTTAAAATTTGGAACAGTTTTAGAATATGCTTGCCCAACTATACTGCAAATGAAAAAAAATATATATTATTATTGGAAATGGGGTCCAAGTACAAACTACAAAACAAACAAAAACAAACAAACCTTCAAAATGTCGTGACTAGGTCGTGTGGGGGTTCATATGAAAGGGCTTTATTTGAACATTTACACAAAATACATTTTTTTTTACATTTCTTAGTTTTTAAGCTATGATGAAAATATAAAAAATATACCGTTCCCCTCCCTTATCTTCGAAGTTAGCAAAGCGAAAAATCCTAATTAATTATAGTCGATAGAAGTTTATACAAAAATTACAGCAACAATAAAACGATATCTCTAAGTAGCACAGGTTTTTACAAATAAACTTAGTTTTGCGGTCCTAAAAATAGACTTAATTGCTTCCAAAAATATTATTGTTATATCGGAACCATTGGCGCGCGAGGCTGTCTCGCACTTGACCGGTTTTTACTAACAGAGGCGCTGCGCCGCCGCCATTATGTTGGAACTTTGACTGTGTATTGTTCAAAATTAAAAAAAAACCTGTTAATAAGTAAAATACAGGGTTTTTTATCTCAGCAAAAGTGAACAATTATCCCGAAGAAATAAGTTTAGTTTCTTATGAATAGTTTATCAGTTTTATCATAAAAAATATGTGATAAACATTAAAAAAATACATTGTCAATAGGCTTACTCTTGACCTCGATCTAGTTTTGAGGACAGAAATGAAGGCGACCATGGAACGTGTTTGCCCAAAAGAAACCTATTCACTCGCGACTTGTAAACCTGTGAGTATATTGCTTCTCTAAACACACCCAGATCCGGCCTTCCAATGTCCCACACTAATAGAAGTACTATTGTTTTAGCTATACTATAACATCTTTTTCCACACCCCTCTATCAATCAGTACTGTGAGGCAACTGTAAAAATCGAAAAAAAAAAACCGTGATACCCTGTAGACGGGGTTAAGAAGAGACAGAACATATCCCCGCAAGGAGAAAGAAAGAGACGCAAAGCGGATAGTCTAAATTATTATATTATACATAATAATACTCGGTTGCGTTAGTGCATATGCGAAAATTTGAGATAAGTTATGAATATCTTGCGTTTGTCGTTGGTATGAGCGTTTGTAAAATATTTGGTATACGAGCAGAATTTTTCATAAGTTCGTTTTCGCTTGGTTAAACAGATAGTAACATATAATATATCATCGATATAAAGGATGTTAGGGACAGCCTTCCGAATACTGAAGGGGCATGACACTGAACAACTTTCAGTGAACAAAACTTTCAGGAAACTAAAAAAAAAATCCGCGTCTCCATACAAAATTGTAAATTTGATCGGGCAGTTTGTATGAAGAAGCCGATTTTTCTTTTTCGTTTCCTTAAAGTTTTGTTCACTGCTATCAGTGAACAAAACTTTGTTCAGTGTCGTTGACTTTTTAACATGCCCTTTCAGTATTCGGAAGGCTGACCCTTACTTACACCCTTTATAAGCATGAAGACAACCTATAGGTATAGTTTGCTTTAAGAATGCAGTAAGCCCTTAATGCAAATGCAGAGTAAAGGTGCATTCACAATGGAGTTAAAATGGTGGAGTTTGAATGGTTGAACGGAGGTTTATTCAATTTTTTTTAGTTTTATAGGTAACACACAAATGAAGCACCCGCTTCTTTCGGAGGTTTGCCTTCAGTTAGTCATTGTGCATTTGACTTTATAAATTTAAGCGACCTAATTGGCGCAAAAAAGGGATTTTTAAGATGGAGGAACTAATTAACTACCTTTAATGTAAAAACGATAATAAAATCACATATTTATGACGTCACAGCTCGGTTTCGTTTTATCACGATCTTTTTAATAAAAAACGGTCATGTGCACCTCAGACTCGATGATTTTTAAAAGCAATAAAGTACATTATTAGGACCGCAAAATTAAGTTTGTTCGTAAAGGTTTTTTGCATATTTCTAAAAAACTTTGCTACAAAGGGGAATTGTTTTATTTTTGCTATAATATTTACGTAAACCTGTAACGACAATAGTTAATAAAAAAATTATTTTAGCAAACTTCGGAGGAAATTGTATTTTTTTGACATTTTTCATCATAACTTGAAACCTATTTTGAAATATATAAATAAAGCCCTTTCATATGATACACCTTTTGACCACGTAACGACAACTGAAAATTTCTTTAAATAGTAGTAAAAAATTTAATAAAAGGTTTTTAGTTATTTATTTCTTCTGTATTTGAATTAGAATATGCTTGCCCAATAGAACATACATACACATAGGGGTACATTTTCAAGTCAATAGCTTGAGAAGTTGCCGAGATAAACAGGGTGTGACAGACAGACAGGCAGACGAAGTCGCACCATAAAGGTTCTTTCTTTACCATTTTGGTTCGGAACCCTAATAACTAAATAACCATACCACGTTATCTACGGAACAATCTCATTGTGATAAATCAAATTCTTTTCTTGAACGAAGATTGTTTAAACAGGATTCAATTAATTCATTTTATATTGACATCGAAAATTATAATTGGAATTTTGTTAATGACATTTCTATTGACATAAACACTAAGTTTAATAATTTAATTACTATTTTGACGTATTACATTGACATTCATTTTCCTATAAAAAAATTAAAACTGAAAAATAAATCTATTGTTCCATGGATGACAAATGAAATAGCTGAATTAATGAAAAAATTTGACGATCTGTCACAATTCAGACGTCAATATCCGGATGAAAAAATTATTTCTAATTGCATAGAACATTATGCGAATATCATTAAAGCAGAAACGCTCAAGGCTAGGCAAACCTTTCTGGAAAATAGACTGAAAGAAAGTAAAAATCCTTCTAAAGAAGTCTGGCGCGTGGTGAATGAAGAAGTGTCCAACATACAGGGTCACAGAGAAATAACTCTAAAGGATACTAACTTTAAGCCTATTCCTCCTAACAGCGTACCGGAACATTTGAACACTCATTTCCTCAGCACCGCTTCTAAGTTCATGGTACAAATTGATGAAGTAAAATCACTTCAGTATTTAGATAATTATATGTTTGATGCAGATGTTCCTGTTTTTACCTTACCGACTGTCACGCGTGCCAATCTAGACCATATATTAAAATCATTACTGAAAAGTAAAAACACCCTCGACGTCTATGATATTTCGGTGAACATACTCTTGTGTATCTGGCCAGTGCTATCAGGGCTGCTCGTCGTCCTGATAAACACAATGTTTTCGGAGGGCGTGTACCCTGATGTGCTGAAGAGCACGAGAGTATGCCCCGTATACAAAGGCAAGGGTGATAAGTCTATTGCAGACAGCTACCGGCCTATATCGATTGTACCTAACATTTCGAAAATTGTTGAATCGATTTTATCCCGACATTTAATGCAACATTTTGAAACAAATGACCTACTGACAGACAGACAATACGCATACAGAAAACAAATGTCAACGACAAACGCGGCTCACAAAATATTTGACTGTATTACAACCAGTATTGATGACAAATACAAAGTTGCAGGAATATTTTGTGACCTGTCAAAGGCATTTGACGTCATTAATCATAAACTATTGTTAAATAAACTTTTGAGGTATGGTATACAGAACAATGCGCATAAACTACTGCAGTCGTTTTTACAAGATAGACTCCAAACCGTGGAAGTCAAACTAGGCGGTAAAACTGTAAAATCTTGTACTGGCAACGTGACAGTGGGTATACCACAGGGCTCCGCGCTTGGAAATACCCTTTTTCTGGCATTTGTGAACGACCTGCCATCTATTATTACTGACGGTCTCATAGTTCTGTTCGCCGATGATACTACAGTGGTAGTAACTGCACCTACATATGATTTACTAAATCGTAAAATCTGCAGAATATGTGAGCAGTTGTCCCACTGGTTCTCAACAAATGGCCTATTGTTAAACTTTAACAAATCAAATATAATGTTATTTTCTGGTAGACTCGTTCAGATGCCATCCTGTATCCAAAGTCCCATGCCATTAAGTGAGCACTGTAAATTTTTAGGATTTACCCTGGACGCTAACCTTAACTGGAAACAGCACATTGAAGTACTTTGTGATCGATTGAGCAGTGCAGTTTTTGCTTTGAGGAAGCTCAGGGCACTTATATCTATTGATGCACTGAGACAAGTGTACTTCGCGTATTTCCACTCGCTCATGACTTACGGTACGATTTTGTGGGGGAACTCTACGGATGCCGGACGGGTAATGAGAATGCAGAAGCGAGCGCTGCGAACAATGGTTGGAGTGAAACCAAGGCACTCGTGCAAGGCGCTGTTCGCCGAACACAAAATTATGACACATTATTCTCATTACCTGTTCGAGGTCATAATGTTCACCCGTAAAAATCTGTCGAGTTTTGGGCGAGTGGAAGTACCAGGAAGAGAACTTCGTAGAACTGGGTGCCTTAGAGCTATTCCCCGACGCACTGCACTGCTCGAAAAAAATCCGCGCGTGCTAGGGCCATCCTATTACGAGAACCTACCTGCTGACATAAAAAATGAACCCTCTGACGAAACATTTAGGCGTCGACTGAAGGATTTTTTATTGGATAAAGTACTGTACTCTGTAAAAGAGTATATTAGTTTTATTAAATAAATTTTGACATTTATGACATAAATATTTAATGTTAAAATAAAAGTAATTTAATAGTTTATTTGACATTTCCTTTGACATTATTATTATTGATTAAAATACACTTAAGTATTTTATGTTTATTTGTTTATTTTGACATTTTTCACTTATTTTGACATTAAATATTATAATTACAATGAATTTGCTTTGTTTTACCTGTCTTTTGACATACTTTTATTTTGTTTGAATTATTTTTATTTTATTTCGAATATTATTGACGATCATATTATTCATTGACATCTGAACAATCTATGTAATTTTGAATTTGATAATATGAAATAAAGAAATCTAAATCTAAATCTAAATCATATTTGAAATAATTAAATTTTCAGCAATTTTGTAAGTCTCTTTTAAAAATGGAAACAGTATTTTATTTTATTTCAACCGAGGCATCATCCCGTTTGTCATCTGTCAAAAATGACAGGTTAACTAAAACAACTTTACATCGGAAATTACAAGTCGTAAAACTAATTTGGATTTAAATTTTAAAATTAAATTGGTTTCAAACGTCAAAACTATCCGACCGCGAATTATCTGCAAACTTCCCTTGTACTGCGGTACTATAATCGTATTGTCTCCATTTTCTTAGAGGACGTTACGCAATCACTACACGACTTTACTACCTCAAAACCGTCACTAGCAAAACCAACTCTAACTTAAGCGAGAAAGGCATCAATTTAGTTGTAACAGAGTGATAGTTAAGATTTTTTATTAAGGTTGAGAATCCACGGAGACCCGACGGCGCGGCTTGCCGAGGAAATCTCTGCACTTAATTTAGGGTTAAAATATACTTCACCCGGATAGCGAGGGGTGCGGGCGGGGACGGCTCAAGGTCACGGGGAGGTGTGGACGCGGCCTTAGTTACTGTGACAGTTGCTTGACAGTTTTTTGCTATCGGTTAAGAAAAACTAACATCCTTCTCGATATTTTACTAAAACTTTGGTGACAGCACTATTTGTCATTACATAAATGGTGTAGAAATATTGATGGTGTGACTATGGAGAAAAAATTTCCTCATAGTCCCACCAGTGTGACAACGCGGTGTGACTACGAAGCAGCAGTCCACGTTTTGTTATAAAAAGTAATGATCATGGTTTCGTTAATAGGCCTAGGAGTGAGCTTTTTCTACGCTGGTCTAATTACAATTAGTTTTTGCTGTGCAATTTTTTATGCCGAATAATATTTTTCTAAGATTTACTTGAAAAAATTTATAAATCACTTTTTAATATCTGCCTTTGGTAAAAATCTGCTGACCTCTCTGTTGGTGGTTCTGTTCATTAAGCTGAACAACTTTTGATCAACAATTTTTCGAATTAAGCAGATTTTTTTATCATATTGTAAAGAGAAGCAAAAAAGTAGTTTACGTAGAGAAAAAAACTCGAGAATTTATCAAAACATAGGTAATATCATCATAACATCCCATGATACTTCCACAGCAGAACAGGGAGCTCCAGAACTCCATCAAAAACGCGGGGTACTTTGTAGGAGATTTGCCATAGTCACCACGCTTGTTAGCGTTGCGGATGGCAACCGCTGTTGTTGGTAACGGCAGTATGTAAGATGGTACGATACACAGAAAGATGCTGCTGCCCATCCTCCGCTTCATGAGCCCTTAGTAGCCTTTTACGACACCCACGGGTAGAGATGGGTTTGTAGCTACTATTCTTTGCCGGTACCACACAGACATGTGGTATAATATCAAGGATTTCGTATTTTTAATGAAACAAAATTAGACCGTCACTTAAAAGCAACACAATCGAAGTAAAGCAACTGTACTTTAAACAATGTGAATTCTACTCATGATAACAAGCAACTTTCGCGTAGAAAATCATATTTTTCGAATTCCCGATCCATATAAAATGGGTCGATCACGTGACCACTTCAGTAGGTATGGAATTGAATATTTTTTGGAGTAAAAAATATTTTTCATTGGCAAAGCTGCATGTTATAATGAGTAGAATCACTGGGGTCTGTGAGCGATACTAATGAAAATTGACGGTGTATATTATGAGTATAAAAGGTTTTACAAACTATTGGAGACAGCAAAACCAATTATCAAATTAATTCCATTTAAATTCAGGAAGATACGATGTAACAAAAGTACCTCTATCAAATTTACCTACCAAAAAAATAAATGAATTTAGCGCAAATGAAACATCTGCCCACACAAATTAAACCAGTGAATTCGACGACATAGCTGATGATTTTGATGTTCAACTTATTATCTTAAAATTTTGATTTAATAATTTAGAGTATTCTGAAATCATTGTACCTAAATATTATCACAGCCTATATTTCTCATGGTTTTCCTAAAATAAAACGGCCATGTGCGAGTCGGACTCGCGCACTGAGGGTTCCGTACCTATTTACCATATGATATAGTAAAATATTTTGCTCTTTGACTTTAAAAACTCCGCGACCATCCAACTTGACCCCTCTTTTATAGAAAAGTTCTTGAAACGGGAGCTCACCTTAATCGGTTACGATTTATGACGTATTAAAAAAAACTACTTACTCGATCTCGTTCAAACCAAATTTCGGTAGAAGTTTGCATGGTAATGTACATCAAATATTTTTTTTAGTTTCATCATTCTCTTATTTTAGAAGTTAAGGGGGGGGGCGACACACATTTTATCACTTTGGAAGTGTCTCTCGCGCAAACTATTCAGTTTAGAAAAAAAAATATATTGGAAACCTCAATATCATTTTTGAAGACCTATAGAAACCCCACACGTATGAATTGGATGAAAAAAAAATTTTGTGTTTCAGTTCTATGTATGGGGAACCCTAAAATGTATTGTTTTTTTTTCTATTTTTGTGTGAAAATCTTAATGCGGTTCACAGAATACATCAACTCACCAAGTTTCAACAGTATAGTTCTTATAGTTTCGGAAAAAAGTGGCTGTGACATACGGACGGACAGACAGACAGACATGATGAATCTATAAGGGTTCCGTTTTTGCCATTTGGCTACGGAACCCTTAAAAAAACCGGCCAAGTGCGAGTCGGACTCGCGCACAGAGGGTTCCGTACCACCAGATAATCATAATTGTATTAGTTGAAATTTCAGTAAGTTAATGTGCTAGATTTTTTGAGTCCGACACGCGCTTGACAAAATTTTATTATTTGTTGATATTTTATAGCTTATGCACTATAAACATATTAATTTTCAAGTTTGTAAGTGTTCCCGTTTATAAAATAGAACTAAAACAAAAATCGCCTCAGCGACCATCCAACTTGACCCCTCTCTTATATGAATGTTCTTGAAACGGGAGCTCACCACAATTGGTTACTATTAGTAGTGAGAAAAGTTGTAATATTTAATGATTTCAGACTTTTCCCATTATTTGTACTGTGATACCTAGCTTCTTGCCAAATTTCATAATTTTAGGTCAACGGGAAGTACCCTGTAGGTTTTGGTTTTTGGCATAAATGTATGGAGATGAGGACATAAAATGCCATATCTTTTGATTGCGTCATTATAAAAAATTAAAATTTTCAGATCTTGTGTGGTTCATGGATCCTAATATATGGTATTAATATCAACCTGATACCTTTACCGGTTCGTGAGATAAAGGGTCTTGACAGACAGACAGACAGACAGACAGACGGACAACAAAGTGATCCTATAAGGGTTCCGTTTTTTTCTTTTGAGGTACGGAACCCTAAAAAGGGACGGGTTGCACTCCGGGAGTGCCGGCAGAAGTGAAATCTTGCATTTTTGAATATTTAGCTTTTTGTAAGGGTCAATCGAGCCATTGCTCGCGTAGGTACTTCTTTGATGTCACTGAATAAAAACCCGTAAAAAATTGTAATAACAATACAGTTGAAAGTTGACGCTTTTTCGACCAGGCTACGGATCTAACGCGAGATCTGACGCGACATCTGATGCGAGTTTAACATTTTTTACCCATCTAAAAAAGTGCCAAGCGCCGCTAAAGAAGTTTTCACTTCAAAATTGCAAACTTGATTGAACAGTTCACTGAAACTTGTTTGGTTACATTGATTGATCTTGCCCTTTTAGTTAGTTTCAGTACACATTATGTATAGGAATCAGAAACCTCCTTTATAACCATTGCTGACACTCTCTTAGACAATTGCACGAAGGTTTTTCAAATCTAAAGCTCTGTTAAATTTATTGCTGTCATTTCCTGTTTTAATGGTAAAGATCTTATCTTATATTATTACGTGGGGCTGAGATCCTTGTTGAACCTCAGAGCACTTCGACCCTATGGGATCTTTTGTGCTTCCCCTGCCTTATTGCTCCTGTGATCTTCCGCTGT